>CM065476.1:33184595-33801345 GCA_032872505.1 Leptopilina syphax
TTCATTCATTTCATTCATTACATGAAATTATGAATGGGTTTTGAAAAAGGAGCTTTTCCATTCAGTGATATGATTAATTTTACATTCTACACATGCGCATTAATAGACTTTTATTAACCCATTTAGTCCCGAAAATCCGTTTTTTTCTCCTCACATTTGCACTCACCATTTTCAAAGATGGTGCGGTCTTAAAAAAATCTGCACATCGTGTTTCTTATGTACTTTTTCGTCCTCTTTTAGAATCTGCAAGAAAATTTGACTTTTGACCTAAGCATTAAAAGTTATGATTGTTTAAACAAAAAAACCACAACATTTTTTGGTTTTCCTTTCATTAAAACTATATTTTCGATTGGAAATCACTTTAGGAAAAATTTGGACTGACAAAATATCGCTTTCAAAATGTATGACCTCTTTCATTTAGGCATTGCTGGAAATTTTAATTTTTTCGAAATTCAAAATGGCGACTCAAAAACAAACCGACAAAATATCTAAAATAGGCTTCGCACTCATCTACTAAAACCTACTATATACTACTTTTTTTACGTTATGCTACTATTTGGGTACTTTTTTTTTATTTCAGCCAGCAGCCACTAAAAGCTACTATTTCTGCTTTTTTAAGAATTGCCACTACTTTAAATTCGCTAATACTAGAAATCAAAAAACTGTTCTGAAAAATTATAATCAAATTCTTTAAAACGATTTCAATTATTTTTAAAAACTTTTCGCAATTCTATTTTCAATATCTAGTATTTTTATGAGATTTCGCAAAAGAATTCAATTATTTAAAAAAAAATTGATAAAACTCATCCAGAACTCAATTATTTTCATAGATAATAAAATTTCCACAGGAATTGAATTAATTTAGAATAGTATTTTCCAAAAAAATTTTCGAAAAAATCAATTATTTAACAAAATTTTTATGCAATTCTTCAAATACTTTCATTAATAATATTTTTCATGGAAATTGAATTTTTAAATAAAATGTTTGATAAAATTCTCAGCAAGAATTCAATTACTTTCATAAATAATGAAACTCTTCGAAGAATTTCACAAATAAAGTTTTCCACAAGAATTAAATTATTTAAAATAAAAATTTTTATAATATTTATTATATTTCGACAAAACTGAATTATTCAAAACAATGTTTATAAAATTCTTATGAAGAATTCAATTATTTTCAAGAATAACAAAATTTTTCACCGAAATTCAATTCTTTTTAAATATGTTAATAAAATTTTTCGCAATAATATTCAATTATTTTCATAATAATTTTTATTTATTACAATTCGTCCAAAGAATTCAATTATTTAAAAATTTGTTAAAAAAATTCTTTATATGATAATTGAATTTTAAAAAACATTCAATTATTAAATAAATTGTTTATCTTTCCAATTAAATAATTGAATTCTTGTAGAATTTTCTAATGAAAATTGATTCAAAAATGAATTTTAGTTAAATTTATAGATAGTAATTGAAATTTTATATAATTGAATTGTAAACAAATGAATTTGAAAATTCATGAAGAACTTTTTTAAAACATTATTATACATAATGGATTTACCTGTGGAAGAAATTTAGTTAAAAATACACGAAAAAAATTTAATTTTGGAGAAGTTAGAAAATTATTGAAAAAATTTGTATTATATTCAAGATGAGTAATAAAATTTTTAAAAAGAAATTTAATTGTGTTCAAAAATAATAAATTCTATATGAGAATTGAATTTAAAGAAACATTCAATAAATTGTCTATTTTTTATTTCCAAAAATAACAAAATTTTTCACGGAAATTTCAATTTTTTAAAAACATTTTAATAAAATTTCTCGCAATAATTCAATTATTTTCATAAATAATAAAATTCTTCTCAGGAGTTCAATTATTTTGGAAAATTTTAATAAAATTCTTAGCACGAATTCAATTATTTTCATAAATAATAAAATTCATCGCAGGATTTCAATTATTTTTTCTACAATTTTTAATCAAATTACTCGAAAAATGTAATTATTCTTAAAAAGTTAATTTCAATTCCTCGGAAGAACTAATTATTCTAACAAATGTTTTTTTTAAATTCTTTGGAGGAATTCAATTATTATTTACAAAAATATTAGAATTTTTTACAGGAATTCAATTATTTTAAAATATTTATTAATAAATTCCTTTTTAGAAATTCAATTATTTTCAAAAATTCAAATAAAATCGTTCGCAATAATTCAATTATTGTCAAAAATTTTAATTGAATTCTTTGTAAAATTGAATTATTTTTAAAAACTCTTCGCAATTCAATGATTTTCAATATCTACTATTTTCATAAAATTCCTAAACAGAATTCAATTTTTTAAAAAATTTTTTGTAAAAATGTTCGTAAGAATTCCATTTTTTCATGAATAATAAAAATTTCTCAAGGAATTAAATTATTTAAATTAGAATTTGCATAAAATTAGTCAAATGAAATCAATTGTTTAAAAATTTCTATAAATTTCTTCGCAAGAATTAAATTATTTTTATAAATATTTAAATTCTTTCATGAATAATAAAATTCGTTGCAGGAATTCAATTTATTAGCAGGATAAGAAAAAAGTAATTATATTTTTGATAAGAATTAGGAAAAAGGCAGGAAAATAAAAAATATTGAATATTGAATTTTTGTCAGTTTTGAGAAGTGTCTAAAATGTGTTTTTTTGGTCGTCGAGTTTAATTTTTCGATAGCTTCTTTTTTTTCTACTTTTTTTAGTTTAAAAGCTACTTTTCGCTACTTTTTTAAAATTAATTATTTACAATTAATTATGTAGAAATTTTTTTAGTCCACCATCTTTGAAAATGGTAAGTGCAAATGTGAAGAAAAAAAACGGATTTTTGGGACTAAATGGGTTAATAACATATTTATTTTTGTATTTAAAACTTTTGATACTTTTAATGAAGAATTTTGTGGAATGAATTTTTTTTTAACCTGGAAAACCTGTAAGAGTTAGGGAATTTGAGAAGAGCAAAAGATTTATAAATTACAAATAAATTGAGATAACTTGAACAAAACGTTTAAAAGTAAAAACAAATATTTTTGTTAAAATGGAAAGGAATTTAATTCCTTTTCGTGTTATCAATATTTGACAAAGTTTTCTCGAGAAAGAATTTAATTACATATAGACGAAATTTACGATGGCGTGGGCATAAGTTTTAGCGTCATTTGAAAGCCATGTGGGTTAGATTTGAACTGAAAGTTTGTGGTGTGCAAGAAATGTTGAATCTTTTCTCATTAGGTTTTACAATCCCTTTTCTCTTTACGACCTAGCGCCGAATGGTTTTACTGTCCATCTCCACACCTTCATCGTCAATCTATCTGTCACTCTTCGTCTCCTTTTTACCCTTAAAGCATTCCTTCATTTTCTCTTCTCTTTTTACAACTTTCCTATTTTAATTAGAAACCGTCCACCGCCACAACATAATTCCTTTTTTAAATTTCACGCTAAATATTTTTCACTCTGTATTAAATAACAATGTTCATTTTGTTTCACGGAATTTCACATAATTCTAATGAATATATTCATAAATTAAATATTATTCATTTTCGTAGAAAGAATATTAACATTAAGTGAATACGGAATGGATTAGGCTAATATTTTGTGGGGCATAAAGTAAAATATAATTAGAAGATTTTTTATTTTTAAATATTATAAAATGCTTCAAAATTGGTAAAAAGTCCTAATTGTTAGTCACAGTGAAGAAGCAGGGAAATACAAAATAAAATTTTTGTGACAACACTAAATTAAATAAACAATTTTTTCGACTTTTTTCAATTTTTAATTGACTAGAAAAGAAAAGCAGAAAGAATGACATTGAAAAAATTTGTTTCGTAAAATAAGTCAATTTATTTTTAAAATACATAATTCAGGTCTCGAACTAGATCCGTAAATCCCGTAAAGGACCGTAAATTTACTTCAAGTCCGTAAGTCAGATTTTTTGAAAAAAGGTCCAAAAAAGTCCGTAATTTGATTAAAAAAGGACAAAAAGTTTGTAAATTGTATACGATATGGGGAATTTTAGAGAAATTACAAATGATTGCAGAAATTCAATTATTTTCAAAAGTAATAAAATTCTTCGCAGAAATTCAATTATGTTAAATTTTTTTTAAAATTCTCGTCAAAATTTTAATTATCTTTTTAAGTAATTGAATTCTTCTTCGAAATTCAATTATTTTCAAAAATTTCAATAAAATAATAAATAAAATTATTTGTAATTTTCTTTATGAGAATTAAATTTTAAGAAACATTCACTAATTCAATAAATTATTTATTTTTGAATTGAAATAGTTAAATTCTAATAAAAATTGATTTAAAAATGAATTTCAGTTAAAATTTTAGATAATAATTGAATATTAAAAGCAATATAGCGTGAATTTTTAGAAATAATTGAATTTTGAAAAGGTTTTAAATTAAAATTTTTGAAAATCTGAATTTTTCATATTTTTAAGTAACAATTCTGTAGAATTAATTTTTTTTTGAGAAAGTTTAATAATAATTGAAATTTTGTAAAATTGAATATAATTGAAAACAAATTAATTTGAAAATTCTTAAAAAACTTTTTCAAAAATTATTAAAAATAATGCGTTTATAGAAGAATTTTAGTTAAAAATATGAAAAAAATTTTTTTAGAAATAATATTAAATTTGAAAAGGTTTCAAATTAAAATCTTTGAAAATCTACATTTTTCATATTTTTAACTAACAATTCTGTAGAATTAATTTTTTTGAAAAAGGTTAATTGAATTTTTTTTATATTATTTAAAGTTTTTATTTTCTAATTGAAAAATTCACGAATAATTGAAATTTTGTAAAATTCAACATTGTAAACAAATGGATTTGAAAATTCTCAAAGAACTTTTAGTTAAAGAATTTTAGTTAAAATTTCTTGAAAATAATTGAATTCCTGGGAAATTTTTATTATTTTTGAAAATAATTAAATGTTTGCATAAAATTTTATTAAAATTTTTTTTAAATAATTGAATTCTTGTTGGAAAATTTTATTAAAATAGTAAATATTGAAAATGATTGAAATTAGAAAATTTTTTGAAAATAATTGAAATTAGGACAAGAACTTTTTTTGACATTTATGAAAATAATTGAACTTTGGAGAAGAATTTTGTTATTTATAAAGATGATTGTGATTTTTTTCAAATTTTGAACATAGTTGAATTTTATAAGAAGAATTTTATTTCTTTTGAAAATAATTGAATTTCTGCAATTATTCGTAATTTCTCCAAAATTGAATTGTAAAGAATTTTATTTTTGAAAAGAATTAAATTCCTGGAAAGAATTTTATTAAAATTTCTTAAATAATTGAATTGCTTCGAAGAATTTTATTTTTTACGAAAATAAAAATTGTATTCTATGATCAATTTTATTATAACTTTTCAATAAATCATTTTATCAAAATTTATTTAAATAATTGAGTTTTCGAGAAAAATTTTATTATTTGTGAAAATAATTGATTTCTTACGAGGAATTTTATTTGAATTTTTTTAAATAATTGAATTCCCATATAATAAATGTATTATTTGTGAAAATAATTGAATTCTTAAGTATAATTGTATTGAAAATAATTGAATTGTATAGGAAAATTTTATTAAAATTGAAAGTTTTTTAAACTAAATCTAGTAAAGAATTTTGTCAAAATTCAAATTTTTTTTTAAATAATAGAATTTTTAAAAGAATTTTATTTAAATTTTTCGAAATAATTGAATTTTTCAGAACTATTTTTTTCAATTCTATGAATATATTTGAATTATTTCGAGAAACTTCGTTAAAAAATTAAAAATAATTGAAATTATTCGAAGAAATTTATTCAAAATTGATAATTGAATTCCTGTGAAATTTTTATTAAAATTTTGTCCATTCAAATAATTAATTTCTTTTGGAAACTTTTACTAAAATATATTTAAAATAATTGAAATGAGGAAAATTTTTGAAAATGATTGAAATTTTGCGAAGAATTTTATTAAAATTTTTTTGAAAATAATGGAACTTCGGAGAAGAGTTTTGTTATTTATAAAGATAATTGTGATTTTTACGAGAATTTTTTTTTTTGAAATTCTGAACATAGTTGAATTTTTATAAGATGAATTTGATTTCTTTTAAAAATAATTGAATTTCTGCAATTATTCGTAATTTCTCCAAAATTGAATTGTAAAGAATTTTATTTTTGAAAATAATTAAATTCCTGGACAGATTTTTATCAAAATTTCTTAAATAATTGAATTTCTTCGAAGAATTTTATTTTTTACGAAAATAGAAATTGTATTCTATGATCAATTTTATTATAACTTTTCAATAAATCATTTTATCAAAATTTATTTAAATAATTGAATTCTCGAGAAAAATTTTATTATTTATGAAAATAATTGATTTCTTGCGAGGAATTTTATTTGAATTTTTTTAAATAATTGAATTCCCAAAATAAATGTATTATTTGTGAAAATAATTGAATTCTTAAGAATAATTGTATCTATTGCAAATAATTGAATTGTATAGGAAAATTTTATTAAAATTGAAAGTTTATTTACTAAATCTAGTAAAGAATTTTGTCAAAATTCAAAATTTTTTTTAAATAATAAAATTTTTAGAAGAATTTTATTTAAATTTTTCGAAATAATTGAATTTTTTAGAACTATTTTTTTCATTTTTATGAATATAATATTTGAATTATTTCGAGAAACTTCATTAAAAAATTAAAAATAATTGAAATTATTCGAAGAAATTTATTCAAAATTGATAATTGAATTCCTGTGAAATTTTTATTAAAATTTTGTTCATTCAAATAATTAATTTCTTTTGGAACTTTTTTGAAATTTTGAACATAGTGGAATTTTATAAAAATGTTATTTTCTTTTAAATAATTGAATTTCTACAATTATTTGTAATTTTTCTAAAATTAAATTTTTTTAGTGTTTTCAACAAAAATTTAAATTAGAAAATTTTAAAATTCTATATTATTTTTAAAATTGCTAATTTTATTTAAAAAAGATATTTTTTTTCATAAATTTTTCATATTTGGTCCTTAAAGTACGTTTATTTTTAAATACTGTCAATGGTTCGAGCTCTGATAATGTTTGTTTAAAACTGTTAATTTTATATTCATAATTTATAACGTTGGTGACGTTTACAATATGATTTAGAAGAAAAAATAATTTTCTATTCAAAGTTTTGTCTTAACAAAAAGTGAAAAAAAAAATGAAAATGTTGTAAATCTAAAATATTGTTTTCTGAGTGAAAAACAGTCGTTTTCAAGTAAAATTGAATATCGCTATTCTGGCGATATTTATCGTGAAAAAATAGTTAGTTTCAGAATTAAACTCCTTGGTTATTTTTTGTTTAAACTAGAGATGAGAATGTTTGTTAGAATTTTGCCAATTTGATGAACAAGATATAATAATGATATATTAGGAAGCTTCCTCTTGGAATTGAGGACAATTTGAGTGGCGGTTGTAATTGCTCATTAACCGCAAAGTCCAGCTGTAGAGAAAGGGATGCATCGAGAAGAAGTGACGTGCCGAGGGATGTGAAGGTGAATTCAGACTCATACGTCTACTTCCGGTACCAACGCGAAAGACAAGCATCTTTCGCTTTGAGGCATGTTCTTTACAAGCACGCGTACGCAGACAAGGCAATGAGCCATATAATGCAGGTATTAATGTTGCGGTTTCGGTTTGTGATTGCCTCTCACGTCCTTTCATCTTTGCCGTTTATGCTTTTCGATCGATTTTCTGCCTTCGTGTATCTCCCGCGCCATTTCAAAATATTAACGTCACTTTCAAGAACCGTTATACAAATTAGTTTTCAAATGTTTCAGCCGAATCTTTTTTTTCTCCACTATAGAACATGAACGTTTCATTCATGTCAGGAATTATCTCTCGCATTTAAAAAAAATGAGACTTGCGTGAAAATATTTTCCTTCCATTCATATATTGTTTTTGTTCACCTCGAAATAAATACACAACTGCGGGGTTGAAAATAGTTTTAAAAAATTCTTGTTTACGGATTTTCCGCATGGGAAACTTGTTAAAAGATACATTCTAACGTGGAATGATGTTTGCCACAAAGGAATGCTGGTTGAACTTGTGCATGTGCCCGACTATAGTCCCTTTTATACACGCGCGCAACGGGAAACACGAAATCACACACGTGTTTGTAGTATAACGACGATTCGAGTGTTTGAGGCGTATACTGTGTTCGATATTTGCGTCGCAGTATATGACAAGATACACGTGGCCAATAATCTCCGCATGTGTATTCTGATGACGAAATTTCCCAGTACAATCAAATAGATAAAAAGTTTTAGGCCTTCATCAATATATCAGAAAACATTCAGATATAAAAGAGCGAGGCGTTTATTCAAAACAATCCTAATTCCCAAACTATAACACAACTAATCGTGAGATATTAAAAAATGTTGCAGATTAAATTAACACCAAAAAAGATTCAAATAATCAATTTTCGAGTTATTTTTTACAATGAATGAAATTTTAGTTCAATAATTTTTTTTCTAACTGTAAAACATGAAGATATCGATAACCGAGTCTTTGACTCGGAGTGATCGATATCTTCATGTTTTATAATAATTAAAGATGAACGAGGAATAAAATCATTATTTTATATTATAAGAATATTGTAGGGAAGACTGGGGCGAAAAGTTAAATTTTGCATAAATGATTTTTTTTGGCAATATAAGCCGCTTAGATGCAAATATTTGTATATCAATATTGTAGGGCAACTTGTCCTCTACAACTTTCAATAAAAAAGTTCCTGATATTTTTGCAAAAAATACATGTTTTGTCCTTTTTTGAAAATTTTGTTTTTTTTTAACTTTTCGCCCCATGCTGGGGCGAAAAGTTGAATTCTATTTTTAGCCTACTAAAACTATTTTCTGATAGGTGATAAGTAGTAGATAAGTTAAAGTATACGTAAACAAGTAATTTAGTAAATAAAAGATCTTTGTTTATTTGACAAAAGCTTCAAAATAGTTGTAAAGTTAAAAAATTGAAATTAAAAAAAAAAAAAAATTTTTGGTTTATTTCACGTGAACCGGCTTATTTTTTGACAGAGTACTTGCCCAATGTCAAATAAATAATGTTTAAACAAATAAACCCAAAAAAAACGAAAAATAAAAAAAAAATTTTTAACAACATGTAAAAATACATTTAACTTTTCGCCCCAGGGTGCGTTTTTGGCTTTAACAACAAATATAAAAAATTTGACTAAAGATATTTGTCAAATACCTTTAGGTATCTCTTCAGGGGACCCATAAATAAGGATCTAAAAAAATCGCGATGAGAATAAATTCAAAAAATATACTTAAAAGTTGATATTTTCTTTTTCGAAAAAATTTTCAAAAGAAGGGTGAAAAAAAACTTTCAATATCTTTTCGTTCGAAAGATAATGAATTTTAACGGTTTTGGCAGTTAAACTTTTTGCCCCAGTTTCCCCTACTTCTTCAAAATTATTATCATCATTTCAATTCAATTATATATTTTCAAGAATTTATAACTACAATAATTTTACTTTATATCAATTATTTTTAATAATTTTCGAAAAAGTTCTTTGCCAATTTTCAAATCCATTTGTTTACAATATTCAATTTCACGAAATTTCAATTATTCGTAAATTTTTCAATTAAATATATATAAGAAAATAAAAACTTCAAATAATATAAAAAAAAAATTCAAAAACTTTTTCAAAAAAATTAATTTCAAAATTCAATTATTTCTAAAAATTCACGTTGCATTGCTTTTAATATTCAATATCTAAAATTTTAATTGAAATTAATTTTTAAATCAATTTTTATTAGAAAATTCTACTAGAATTCAATTATTTAAATAAAAAAAAAATTAATAATTTATTAAACATTTGAATGTTTCTTGAAATTCAATTCCCATAAAGAATTTTATGAACAAATTTTTAAATAATTGAATTCTTTCTACGAATTTTAATAAAAAATTTTTAAAAATAATGATATTTTTCGAGAAATTAGATTAAAGTTGTATTAAAAATAATTGAAATTCTGCGATGAGTTTTATTATTTGTGAAAATAATTGAATTTCTAAAAATAATTTTATTATTTGTGAAAATAATTGAACTTCTAAAAATAATTGTATTATTTGTGAAAATAATTGAATTTTTAGAGAGAATTTTATTATTTACGAAAGTAATTGAATCCCTATATAAAATTCAATTAAACTTTTACAAAAAAATTAATATCAAAATTCAATTATTTCAAAAAATTATTCAATTATAATCTAAAATTTTAACTGAAATTCCTTTTTATGAAATGAAAATTAATTTTTATTAGAAAATTCTACAAGAATTCAATTATTTAAATTTTAAATGCAAAAGTAAATAATTTATTGAATAATTGAATGTTTCCCAAAATTCAATTCTCATAAAGAATTTTATTAACTAATTTTTAAATAATTAAAGTCTTTTGTCGAATTTTATTAAAACTTGCATGAACATAATATTACTTCTTTCAAGGAATTCAATTATTATTTTATGTTAAACAATTGAAACGCTGCGATGAGTTTTATGAGAATTTTCAAATTCATTCGTTTACAATTCAATTTTACAAAATTTCAATTATTCGAAAATTCTGCAATTAAATATCTATTGAAAAATAAAAACTTGAAATAATTTCAATAAAAACCCTAATTAAACTTTTAAAAAGAATTAATTCTACAGAATTTATGAAAAATTAAGAATTTCAATGATTTTAGTTTGAAACTTTTTCAAAATTCAATTATTTCTAAAAATCCACGTTATAATGCTTTTAATATTTAATTATAATCTAAAATTTTAACTGAAATTAATTTTTCAAACCATTTTTATTAGTAAATTCTACGAAAATTCAATTATTTAAATAGAAAAATAAATAATTTATATTAATTTCATGTTTCTTGAAATTAAATTCTCATAAAAAATGTTATCAACAAATTTTTTAAATTATTAAATTCTTTGGACGAATTGTAATAAAATTTTGTAAGAATAATTACATTTTTCGAGGAATTCGATTAAAATTATTACATTAAAAATAATTGAAATTCTGTAATGAGTTTTATTATTTATGAAAATAATTTTTTTTATTATTTTTATTATTTTTTTTATTATTTTTTTTTATTATTTATAAAAATAATTGAATCCCTGTAAAAATGTTATTATTTATGAAAATAATTGAATTATTGCGAAGAAATTTATAAAAAAGAATTGTAAATAATTGAATTCCTGTAAAAATTTTTATTATTTATGAAAATAATTGAATGTTTGCGTAGAATTTTATTCAAATTTTTTTTAACAATGGAATTCTTTTGGAAAATTTTATTGAAATAGTAAATATTGAAAATCATTGAATTTTAGAAAACTTTTGAAAATAATTGAAATTTTGACAAGAATTTGATTAAAGTTTTGTAAAATACTTGAATATCAGTGAAGAATTTTATTATTTATAAAGAAAATTGAAATTTTTACGAGAATTTTTTTAAAATTTTTGATAACAATTGAATTTATTAAGTATGTTACTAAGTTAGTTAGTAAGTTAGTAACTAACTTACAAACTTACTATTCTCCCTGGAGAAGCTAAATTCGTCGAATTTTTCCAAATCGTTGACTTTTGTGTTTTATTTAAAGTAAAATTTCATTCATAGCTAAAAATAACACCAAAATAGATTATTTTAATCCTTTCTGGTGTTAATTTAATCCTAGAGGGATTAAACTGTTGTAGATTATTTTAATCTATTCTGGTGTTATTTTAGCACTTCACATTTTACTGTGAATTCATGTTTTACTGTAGTTTGGTTTTTCTTCTTTTCATGAAAAATACCAACAAAAATCAGGGTGGAATGAAATATTTATGTTGATTTTTTTTTGTCAATTGCATTACAATCTCAATGTGTCCAGATGGTGGGTGGTTTTCGTGTACAAATTGTGCTTTCTCCTAGATTAAGCGTATGAAATTTTCAAACCCTTGATGTCCATCCAGGATATCACGGATGAAACCTAAAGGGAAAACACAATTGTAACAGAATCGAGGTATCGATTTCCATTACGACAACACATCGGTTGTCAGAAATTGCCCATATACCTACTTTATTCTAAAAAGTACAATTGATGAAAATGATTTACAAAAGCTGTGAGCTTGAATTTAATTTTTCATTCTTCTAATCTAACCAATCTTTTACATCGTTATGTACTTTAAATTTCAATCGAATTTCCAATAAAAGTTCACTTTCCAAAATATGTCTTATTTTAAGTCCATTAGAATAACTTATACATCAGTCCAATTATTGACTAATTTTTAATTAATTAAGATTCAAGCCCAGTGCTTAAAATATATAATTCTATAGCGTTAGCTGAAAATTTCAAAAAAGAAGAAGCTGAATATTATTTTTAGATTTAGTGTAAGATTGTTAAATGAAATCTTTATCTAAGAGTTGCATTAGTATTATATAGATGTGTCGAAGACGAGACATATAGTTGAGTACCTAAACAATTGATAATTGGGCGTGAGCACGCAACGAGCCATGGTTTTACACAGACACGTGATGGTACTTGTACACTGATTGATTAATTAATTAATTAATTATCTAATTATTAAATTAACTGACTCTGCGTGTTCTCTTTCATTACAAGATTTCTCAACCACGCAATTGTTGCCATACAGGTAATACTTTTTTGGCTTAATCTTCCGAAAGAATTGCACAGGAAACAACATCCGTTTTCATTAACTTCATTTGGTGCAAAAGTTTTGCATAATTCGTTCATTATAGTTTTAAGCTTATCACAAATATTATATTGTTACGAGAGTAACATGACGAAGATCTGTTTTAAAGAATTTTTTTCGATGAACACGGCTCGAACCAGTGAAAGTATTTAAAAATACTGACTTTACGGACCAAAAATCAATTGCGGATCAATTACGGACCAAAAATAAAAAATTATGTATGCACCATTTACGGACCAATTACTGACAAAAATATAACCAGTCCGAGTTAAATAAGAGAACATTTTATTTCAAACTATAAATTAAATTTTTCACAACTATAAAACATGAAGATATCGATAACTCCGAGTCTTCGACTCGGAGTCATCGATTTCTTCATGTTTTATAATAATTATTAACGATGACCGAGAGATCATTATCAATTCAATTAATATTTTCAAGAATTTTTAATTAAAATTCTTCTTTAAATCGATTGTTTTTAATAATTTTCGAAAAAATTCTTTGACAATTTTCAAATCCATTATTTTGTTTACAATATTCAATTTTACGAAATATCAATTATTCGTAAATTCTTCAATGAAATATATATTAGAAAATAAAAACTTAAAATTAAAGAAATTTAATTAAACTTTTTCAAAAAAATTAATTTCAAAATTCAATTATTTCTAAAAATTCACTCTATATTGCTTTTAATATTTAATTATTATCTAAAATTTTAATTGAAATTCATTTTTAAATCAATTTTTATTAGAAAATTCTACTAGAATCCAATTATTTAAATACAAAAATAAATAATTTATATTAATTTCATGTTTCTTGAAATTCAATTTCTATAAAGAATTTTATCAACTAATTTTTAAATAATTGAATTCTTTCAATGAATTTTAATAGAATTTTTTAAGAATAATTACATTTTTTTGCGAAATTCGATTAAAATTGAAATTCTGCGATGAGTTTTATTATTTGTGAAAATAATTGAATCATTAAGAAGAATTTTATTATTTTGGAAAAATATTTAATTTTTGCGAAGAATATTATTAATTTTAAAAATAATTGAATTTCTGCAATAACTGCTACATTGATTTTAATATTCAATTATTATCTAAAATTTTAACTGAAATTTATTTTCAAATCAATTTTTATAACAAAATTCTACTATAGAATTCAATTATTTAAATAAAAAAATAGAAAATTTATTGAATGTTTCTTAAAATTCAATTTACATATAAAATTTATTATTTTTTAACACAATTATATTTCTTTTTAAGAATTTTATTACTCTTGAAAATAATATAATTTCTTTAATAATTTTCAGGTAAATCCATTATGTATAATAATTTTTTGAAAAAGTTCCTTATGAATTTTCAAATTCATTTGTTTACAATTAAATTATATAAAATTTCAATACTATCTATAAACTTAACAAAAATTCATTTTTGAATCAATTTCCATTAGAAAATTCTACGAGAATTCAATTATTTAATTGCAATGCTAAACAATTTATTTAATAATTGAATGTTTCTTAAAATTCAAAAATAATTGAAATTCTATGAGTTTTACTATTTATGAAAATAATTGAAACCCTGAGAAGAATTTTATTATTTTTGAACAATATTCAATTTTTGTGAAGAATATTATTACTCTTGAAAATAATTGAATTTCTGCAATAATTATTTTTTTTATTTTTAATAATTTTTGAAAAAGTTCTTTCAGAATTTTCAAATTCATTACTTTACAATTCAATTTTACAAAATTTCAATTATTCCTAAATTCTTCAATTAAATATATATTAGAAAATAAAAACTTCAAATAATATAAAAGAAATTCAATTTAACTTTCTCAAAAAAAATTAATTCTACAGAATTGTTACTTAAAAATATGAAAAATTCAGATTTTCAAAAATTTTAATTTGAAACCTTTTCAAAATTCAATTATTTCTAAAACTTCACGCTATAATGCTTTCAATATTCAATTATTATAATCTGAAATTTTAAATGAAATCCACTTTTAAATCAATTTTTATTAGAAAATTTTACGAGAATTCAATTATTTAATTGCAAAGATAAACAATTTATTCATCAATTGATTACTTCTTAAAATTGAATTCTCATAAAGAATTTTTTCAATAAATTTTTAAACAATTGAATTCTTTTGACAATTTTTATAAAAATTTTTAAGAATAATTACATTTTTCGAGAAATCTGATTGAAATTTGATTAAAAATAATTGAAACTCTGCGATGAGATTTATTATTTATGAAAATAATTGAATTTCTAAAAAGAATTTTATTATTTACGAAAATAATTAAATTCTTGTAAAAATTTTATTATTTATGAAAATAATATGAATTATTGCGAAGAAGTTTATAAAAAATTTGTAAATAATGGAATTTCTCTGAAATTTTTATTATTTTATAAAAATAATTAAAGGTTCGCGTAGAATTTTATTAAATTTTTTTTATATAATAATTGAATTCTTTTGGAAAATTTTATTAAAATAGTAGATATTTTAAAAATCATTGAATTGAGGAAAATCTATTACGTTTAATAAATTTTTGAAAATGTTCTTTAAGAATTTTTGAAATTTTTAAATAATTCTATTCTTTTGTTGTATTTCAATAAAAATTGTTAAGAATAATTACATTTTTCGAGGAATTTGATTAAAAGTGTATTAAAAATAATTGAAATTCTGCAATGAGTTTTATTATTTATGAAAGTAATTGAATTTCTAAAAAGAATTTTATTATTTACGAAAATAATTAAATCTCTGTAAAAATTTTATTATCTATGAAAATAATTAAATGATTGCGAAGAAATTTTATTTAAATATTTTTATTTTTTTTTATTTATTTATTTGCTTGTACACTCGTCTTAAGCCTACAATCTGGGATATACAAGTGTTTGTTTACATCTCGTAAATTTCTCTTACAAATAAATTTTATTTGAATAAATTGAATTAATTTTGGAAAATTTTATTAAAATAGTAGATATATTAAAAATCATTGAATTGAGGAAAATTTTTAAAAATATAATAGAAATTTTGCCAAGAATTTTATTAAAATTTTTGAAAATAATTGAATTTCGGAAAAGAATTCAATTATTTCTAAAGATAATTGAAATTTTGACGAGAATTTTTAAAAAATTTTGAACATAATTGAGATTTTGCGAAGAATTTTATTACTTTTGAAAATAATTAAATTTCTCCAATCATTTGTAATTTCTCTAAAATTCTCCAAATTATATCGTACAATTTACGAACTTTTCGTCTTTTCTCAATCAAATTACGAACTTTACGAACCATTTTGCAAAAAAAACTAACTTTTACGAACTTGAAGCAAATTTACGGACCTAGTTCGAGCCCTGAATGAAAAATTGACCCTTTTCAATTATTTTTGTTTTAAAAGGAAAAATGATTTTTTCTGAAATGAGCAATCTTTGGAGGGGTTTAAAGAAAAAAGACAACATATAATTGACAGTCGTAACCATTTGACAGGAGGGGGGGGGATTGGATCGATAACCGGAAATAGGAGAAGAAATAGGTTCTCTGTTTTCTTTTTTCGAAAAACTATTTCTGTAACGGGCGTGATAGTTTACTGATCAGGGTAGATGGTAGGTCTGGTTAATGCTTCGCGGAAAATGATGCGATCGAAAAAGGGTGAGTAACCCCTCGTGGTATACATATAGAAGGGTCTTTTGCTTACCGGACCTTACCCAAGCAACTTTGCGTTGCAGAAATGCAGATGACGCAGTACATGTCGTTATGGGACGATAGAGTCAACCAGCATAAAAGAGAAGGGTGACGGACAATTGGCAGTGCTCATATGTACGCCTGCGTGACGTTGTTTCATGTCAGGGACCGATGTTTCTCGCCGGGACAAACAAAAAAGAAAAAAAAATCTAAATATTTCTTCTCATTTTATTTAAACCACCATTTCCTGTCGGTTTTTCACGTTTCCTGCTTGACAAATACACTGCGTATTTAAGCAAAAAGTCTCAGTTAATTATTGCGCTCTTATATTCATCCTTTTCATATACATTTATCTATCGATCATCGTTTTTTCCACCAACATGCTAATTAATTCATTCGAAAAGGAATTTGCTTATCGATAAAATAGTTTAACGCGAGAAAATTGTTTTCCAAATGTTGCTCAACTTTTGTTCAAAGTTCGATATTTGTGGAATGCAGGAGTTGCATTATTATATAAATAGGATTATCAAAAAAGATAGAATCATTATAATTAACATGAAGATAAATTATAGCAGTGAATTATTTTAAGTCGCATTTTGTCTGAAACTTATTGCATTTATACAATATGTGGGAAAAATGATTTCCACTAAATTATTCATCACTTGATTTTTATATATTTATTTGCACCAAATAATTTGATTTACATTAAAGGGTATTATTTTATTCAATTATATAAATAATTGGTTCAGCTGAATATGTTTGATTAGAATATAAATTATAAGTTTAATAATAAAATTATGCTGCGCGTTTGAATTTTTGATGACAAAAGTTGTATTAGGAAATAAAATTTGAATGTAGAATTTTGTAGCCCACGTCGAACTATTCCATGGAATTTCTGTGGAGATTCCGTAAAAATACTGCAAGTTTTATATTCTAATATTATTTTAACATTTCTATTATGATTAGAGTCTAATAATAAGCTTTGTTGCAATTTATTTGCAAAACTTGAATGAAATACGCATTTTGCACAAAAATTCCAACAAAGCTTATTATTAGACTCTAATCATAATAGAAATGTTAAAATATCATTAAAATTAAAAACTTAAAGAATTTCCCTGACTTTTCCCTGATTTCCAGACAAAATTTCCAATTTTTCCCTGACCCAACAGAATATTCTGATTCACTCTAAAAATAATTAAGTACTCAAAAAACTATTCTATTATATTTAAAAACGAATTTTTTTAATTGTAAAATTATTCAAAAATATCAATAAATTCTTTTTAAAATAAATACTTAATCATTATTATTATTCCATAGATATTAAGATTTTTCAAAAATTTCAAATGCAAATCTTTATGAAATTTAACAACTTATAAGAATTTTATTATAAAACATGAAGATATCAATCATTCTGAGTCTTCGACTCGGAATATCTTCATGTTTTATAAAAATTTAAATTTCCATAAAATTTAAAAAAAAAATTAAATTATTTTTAAAAAATGTAATAAAATGTGTTCCAAGAATTCAAATATTTTTACAAGTAATAAAATTTTTCACATTAATTCAATTATTTAAGAAAATGTAATAATATTCGTTGTAAGAATTCAATTATTTTCATAAATAATAAAATTTGTCATAGGCTTTTAATTATTTTTAATATAATTTTAAGTAAATTCCTTGAAAAATGTAATTATTTTCAAAAATTTTTTGCAAGAATTTAATTCCATTTTACAATTAATGAAGTTCCTCGCTGAATTTAAAATATTTTCAAAATCTGGTATTTTAATAAAATTTCTTAAAACAATTCAATTATTTTTAAAAAATGTAATAAAATGCGTTCCAGGAATTCAATTATTCTCCTAAATAATAAAATTCTTCACAGGATTTCAATTATTTTTAATACAATTTTAAGTAAATTCCTTGAAAAATGTAATTACTTTCAAATTTTTTTTGCAAGAATTCAATTACATTTCACAATTAATGAAATTCGTGAAATTCAAATATTTTCAAAATCTGCTACATATTTTAATAAGATTTCTTAATAGAATTCAATTATTTAAAAAAAAATGTAATAGAATTCGTTTCAAGAATTCAATTATCTTTATGAATAATACAATAATTCTTTACAGGATTTCAATTATTTACAGAAAATGTAATAAAATTTTGTTGCAAGAATTCAACTATTTTCATAAATAATAATATTCTTCACAGGATTTCAATTATTTTTAATTCAATTTAAAGGAAATTCTTTGAAAAACCAAAATTAATTTCAAAAATTTTATTAAAATTTTTTGAAGGAAATAATTGAACAATTATCAATTATTTTTAATAATTTTTGCAAACGTTTCTACAGAATTTTCAAATTTATTTACAATTCAATTTTTTAAAAATAATTTAAATTTTTACAAGAATTTTATTAAAATTTTAAAAAATAATTGAAATTTTGCCAAGAATTTTATTAAAATTTTGGAAAACAATTGAATTTTGGAGAAGAATTTTATTATTTCTAAAAATAATTGAAATTTTGAAGAGAATTTTAAAAAATTTAGAATTTAAATTCAATTATTTAAATACAAAAATGAAAATACTATTGAATAAATAGATGTTTCTAAAAATTGAATTCTCATAAGGAATTTTATGGAAAAATTTTTAAATAATTGAATTTTCTCGACGCATTTTCATGAAAATTTCGAAAATAATTATATTTTTCGAGGAATTTGGTTAAAATTGTATAAATATAATTGAAACTCTATGGTGAGTTTTATTATTCATGAAAATAATTGAATCTCTGTAAAAAAATTTTATTATTTATGAAAATAATTGAATTATTGCGAAGAAATTTTATTATTTATGAAAATAATTGAACTATTTAGAAGGTATTTATACAAAAATGTAATAAAATTTTTCAAAAGAATTCAATTATTTAAAAAAAAAATGTAATAAACATTCGTTGCAAGAATTCAACTATTTTCATAAATAATAAAATTCTTCACAGGACTTAAATTATTTAAAAAAAATATAATAAAAATTCTCTACAAGAATTCAATTATTCTCCTAAATAATAAAATATTCTTCATAGGATTTCAATTATTTTTAATACAAATTTAAGTAAATTCTTCGAAAAATGTAATTATTTTCAAAAATATTCAAAATTTAATTATTTTTGAAAATTTATGCTTATAATGCTTTTAATATTCAATTACTATGTAAAATTTTAACTGTTTATTTTTAATTCAGTTTTTATTCGAAAATTTTACGAGAATTCAATTATTTAAATGCAAAAATAAATAATTTATTTTACAAGTAATGAAATTTTTCACATGAATTCAATTATTTAAAAAAATGTAATAAAATTCGTTGTAAGAATTCAATTATTTTAATAAATAATAAAATTTTTCATAGGCTTTTAGTTTTTTTTAATATAATTTTATATAAATTCCTCTAAAAAAGTAATTATTTTCAAAAATTTTTTGCATGAAATCAATTACATTTCACAATTAATGTAATTCTATGCTGAAATTCAATAATATTTTCAAAATCTACAACTTTAATAAAATTTCTCAAAAGAATTAATTTATTTTTGAAAAATGTTATAAAATTTGTTCCAAGAATTCAATTATTTTTACAAGTAATAAAATTTTTCACATGAATTCAATTATTTAAAAAAATGTAACAATATTCGTTGTC
Organism: Leptopilina syphax; assembly: GCA_032872505.1. Classification (NCBI taxonomy): domain Eukaryota; kingdom Metazoa; phylum Arthropoda; class Insecta; order Hymenoptera; family Figitidae; genus Leptopilina; species Leptopilina syphax. The sequence continues at coordinate 33,204,723 of CM065476.1, forward strand.
AGAATTCAATTATTTTCATAAATTATAAAATTTTTCATAGGCTTTTAATTATTTTTAATACAATTGAGGCCTTGGATCCAATAACTCGCCCGACGCTCGGAGGAACGCGCAACTGCCAGTCAGTGAGCAGTGAGCGCCTCTGGGCCACTCACTGCTACCCGACTGGTATTAGCGCGTGCCTTCGAGCGTCGGGCGAGTTATTGGATCCAAGGCCTCAATTTTAAGTAAATTCCTTAAAAAATGTAATTATTTTAAAAAATTTTTTGCGAAAATTCAATTAAATTTCACAATTAATGAAATTCTTTGCTGAAATTCAAATATTTTTAAAATCTACAACTTTAATAAAATTTCTCAAAAAAATTCAATTATTTAAAAAAAATATACCTAATAAAATGTGTTCTAAGAATTCAATTATTTTTATAAATAATACAATTTTTTACAGGATTTCAATTATTTACAAAAATGTAATAAAAATTCGTTGCAAGAATTCAACTATTTTCATAAATAATAAAATTCTTAACACGACTTTAATTATTTAAAAGAAATGTAATAAAAATTCTTTACAAGAATTCAATTATTCTCCTAAATAATAAAATTCTTAACAGGATTTCAATTATTTTTCATACAATTTTAAGTGAATTCTTCGAAAAATGTAATTATTTTCAAAAATATTCAAAATTTAATTATTTTTGAAAATTCATGCTTATTATGCTTTTAATATTCAATTATTATGTAAAATTCCAACTGAAATTAATTTTTAAATCAATTTTTATTCGAAAATTCTACGAGAATTCAATTATTTAAATGCAAAAATAAATAATTTATTGAAAAAATGAATGTTTTTGAAAATTTTATTACTTTTGAAAATAATTGAATTTTTGCAATCATTCGTAACTGCTTCGAAATTCAATTTTTTCCAGTACTTTAATAAAAATTCCTGACTTTTCCCTGACCTATGGCAACCATGGAAATGTTAACATATTAAAAAAAAAAATTTTTTTAGAATTCCCATGGAAATTCCATGGGGTTTCCAGGGGGGGGGGGTACTTCCATGAAATTTTTCGACGTGGGTGTGTCTATAGAAAAATGTTGATCTACTGAATTCGTTAATAATGCTTTTTGCCGAAAATAAAAGGAATAGAAGACATGGGATTTGTTGGCACTAAATCGAGATAAAGTGGAAAGTGTAGTTGTATTAAAATGAACGACACGATGTCGTCTGGTCGTTGTGCGGGCCAGGTTAACGAATAATTCGGCTAAAGTCGCAGGCTCACTGTGTTGTCTGGGCAACGTTCCCGACCGGTCGATGCCTCTTGTTATCATTCCGTCTCACTTCCTTCTCGCGTTATCCTTTTCTTTCTCCCTTTCGCGGATAAATCCTGCCAGGCGTGGCACACGTGCACGGCAGATTCAATGAAAATTTTTGCCATGCTAAAATCTAGGCTATATCATTACTTTATTCATGTTTTACACTATTTTACACGATTGTTTCCATTTCTTTCTTTGTAGTACTTTTTTTCTCGAGAATATGTTTCACGCAATATTCCGTTAGATCATTGTTGTACTACATTTTAGAAAATTGTTATTTATACATGCAAAGTTCATTCTGCGTGAGGCAATGAATTTAATTTTTGAGTTTCGTCCTTGTCATCCTTGTCATCTTTAATTTATATTGAAATTAACGACTGATAGTTTTGATAATTAAGAATGTGGCGAATGAATACAATAAAAAAAAAATTGAAAAGACGAATTTAAGAATTAAAATAGAACTTTGTGTAAGGTTCGTAAAGTTGAGAATGGCGTTCTTAGAATTTTTCACGGCCTTGAGGGATGGAATGCTGCATTAAAGAAGTGTATGATACTACTTAGTATAGTATCTAGTAGATATGTATATACGTATAGCACACTGTAGCATCGCTGGGAGCAGTGCCGGCGTCAATGGCGACCACGTTGCTTTGTTATCACTCCGTCCTGCTCTCTCAGTGCAAAGCTATCGATCTGTGGAAGAAGGAGAGTATATCTACAACTCTCCCGCTACTACCAATGAAATGGCTTCCTCTGCCTTCATCCCCTCACCAGCTTTCTTCCCTTCTAACCCGCCAGACTCCTCGTCGTCCTCTATTCTCTCGTACTTTACATCTCCCCGGTCCTCACCCTCACCCTCTCTCTCTCTCTCACTCTTTCTCCACTACTCTCAGTCATGCCAGGTTCGTACATAGGTAGTGGGTTTATCCAGAAAAGGACGGAAAACTTATCTCACTTTTCTTCGTTATTCAAAGCAACACGTGGGCTCTACTAGCTTGTCCTAAATTTACAACCGTAGTATAGGTACATTCAATTAAAACCGATTCAAACATTTCAGATTTCACTCTGCAATTTTCCTCTTTTTCTTCGCGACTCGAAGAAAACGTCGTTTATGTAATGCACGCTGCAAGTCTTGAAGTATCTATTTTCTGCATTCTCGAGTCGAAATTTTTACTCTCTTTTGTACCTCTTTATCCTCCTAATTTTCAGAATTTAGAAGAATCAAAAGAGGTTTGGTTTGCATGCAAGTAAGACCCTATTACGAACCTCTAAATGTTTCCGAAAAATACAAACTGCATGGATTCAGACTCAAAAGAGGCTCAAATTTTAACTTCTTTCAAGCCTTGTTAATCCTTTAGTTTGTTTTCTTATTCTATTGCGCGTGTTTTAAAGTGCTCACTTAGTCAAAATTTTAAAAACTTCAATTTAAATATTTATACTAATTAATCAATTCATTCCTAAAGCTGTTCATGATCTCGAGATATTTATGAAAATGTGATGTATACACACACACATATATTGAATGACATTTTTTAAAAATGTGATTTTCGAACTCCTGAGGTCAAATAGCAAAGATATGTCAAAAAATTGAATTTGAAAAATTTTGCTATTACAATACTTTCTCATGAAGAAGCAATAAAATAAATTAAACTAATTTTTTGTTAATAACTCTAAAATATGATCAGTATGGGCAGTAAGGAGCAAAATTTTGTATACTTTTAACATTAATTATTATAAAACACTTTAAAATTACGAGTTGGGCGGTCACTCAAACCCTCTAATTTTTTGCAGATTTCAAAGTATTTTTATAATAGTTAATTTAAAAATAAAAAATTATTTTTTAAAACTTTTGAACATAAGTGCCCTTTTTTATTATAGATTAGATATTCTTAGAAAATTTCAGCTTAATTTATTCTATATATTAAGAGAATAATTAGGATCGACACTCTGACAGTCACATGATGTTAATATTTATACTTAAATTAGAAAATAAATTTTCTTAAGAGGGTTTAGAAGAAAGAAAAGAGTTCTTAAAAATGATAAGAAGTTATAGAAGAGGGTTTAGAAGAATGAAAAGAGATATTAACCCCTTCACTGTTTGGAAAAATATTCATTTTAGTGCCCCAAAATGTCCATCAAAATCTTTTAAATTGTTATATTACTTAAAAATAATAAACAATTATTTATTTATTACTTTTTTTAGTATCATTGATACCTATAGTATGTGAATAATGATATAAAAGAATTTATTTTATAATTTAAATAACAAATTTCTATTTTTTGCTAAAACTTTCACGACCCAACGTTGGGTCGCAAACAGTCTGGGCCATCTTTTTTCACGACCCAACGTTGGGTCGCAAACAGGCAACGGGTTAAAAGTGGAAAGAGGTTTAAAAGAGCCCACGTCGAAAAATTCCATGGAAGTACCCTCTGGAAATTCCATGGAAACTTCTTCATGGAATTTCCGTGGAGATTCCATGGAAATTCTGCAAGTTTTTTATTTTAAAAATATGTTAACATTTCCATGGTTGCCATAGGTCAGGGAAAAGTCAGGAATTTTTATTGAAGTACTGGAAAAAATTGAATTTCGAAGCAGTTACGAATGATTGCAGAAATTCAATTATTTTCAAAAGTAATAAAATTTTCAAAATATTCATTTTTTTAATAAATTATTTATTTTTGCATTTAAATAATTCAATTCTCGTAGAATTTTCGAATAAAAACTGATTGAAAAATGAATTTTAGTTAAAATTTTACATAATAATTGAATATTAACCCTCTGCTGATGCTAACTTATCCCCACTCTATCGCCAAAGAACGTAACTCCCATAGTCCCCACCAGGCGTCCAGAATGACGATTTTTGACGATAACGGTCGTTAGCATCAGCAGAGAGTTAAAAGCATTATTGCATGAATTTTCAAAAATAATTAAATTTTGAATATTTTTGAAAATAATTACATTTTTCGAAGAATTTACTTCGAAAAATGTATTAAAAAATACATTTAAAAATTGTATTAAAAATAAATGAAATCCTGTGAAGAATTTTATTCTTTATGAGAATCATTGAATTTTTGTAAAGAATTTTTATTATATTTTTTTAAAACAATTCAAGTCCTGTGAAGAATTTTATTATTTATAAAAATAGTTAAATTCTTGTAACGAATTTTTATTACATTTTTGTAAATAATTGAAATCCTGTAAAGAATTGTATTATTTATAAAAATAATTGAATTCTTGGAACACATTTTATTACTTTTTTTTTAAATAATTGAATTCTTTTAAGAAATTTTATTAAAATAGCAGATTTTGAAAATATTTGAATTTCAGCGAAGAATTTCATTAATTTCATTAATTGTGAAATGTAATTGAATTCTTGCAAAAAATTTTTGAAAATGACATTTTTCGAGGAATTTATTTAAAATTATATTAAAAATAATTAAAAGCCTATGAAAAATTTTATTATTCATGAAAATAATTGAATTCTTACAACGAATTTTATTACATTTTTTTAAATAATTGAATTCATGTGAAAAATTTTATTACTTGTGACAATAATTGAATTCTTGGAACACATTTTATTACATTTTTTTAAAATAATTTTTTTTTTTTTTTGAAAAATTTTATGGAAATCTAAATTATTATGAAACATGAAGATAGCAATCATTCCGAGTCTTCGACTCGGAATGATTGATATCTTCATATAATAAAATTCTTATAAGTTGTTAAATTTCATAAAGATTTGTATTTGAAATTTTTGGAAAATCTTAATATCTATGGAATAATAATAACAATTAGATATTTATTTAAAAAAAATTTATTGATATTTTCGAATAGTTTTGCAATTAAAAAAAAATTTGTTATTAAATGCAATAGAACAGTTTTTTGAGTACCTAATCATTTTTAGAGTGAATCAGAATATTCTGTTGGGTCAGGGAAAAATTGGAAATTTTGTCTGGAAATCAGGAAAAAGTCAGGGAAATTCTTTAAGTTTTTAATTTTAATGATATTTTAACATTTCTATTATGATTAGAGTCTAATAATAAGCTTTGTTGCAATTTTTTTGCAAAATGCCTTTTTCACTCATGTTTTGCAAATAAATTGCAACAAAGCTCATTATTAGACTCTAATTATAATAGAAATGTGAAAGTAATATTAAAATATAAAACTTGCAGAATTTCTACAGAATCTCACCGGAAATTACATGGAATTTTACTTCCACGGAATTTTTCGACGTGGGAGGGTTCGAAATTTTTAATAAAAATTTGATAGAGGTTGAAATGGGGTTAAAAAGAGAGTGAATAAGAGTGAATGGAGGATTTAGAGAAGTAAGCAGGTTTAAAAGAGGTTCGATTTACTGTTTAGGAGGCGCAAAAGAGGGTTTTAATTTCGACTCGGGTTTTGATACAATTCTTCTGTGTGTGTTAAAAAAACTAATAAAAAAATGGTTTGTTGAAAAGAAAGCCCAGTTTTTATTACAAGTGGAAAATATTTGTTAATTTTCGTCTTAGAAGTTGACTTAGTAGAAAGAATACCCGAATATATTCTATTTCAGAATTGACCAGTAAGTAGAGAAGGTCAATTATCTCATGGCGTGGATATTAAAATAGTAGAAAACAACTGTTAATGACTAAACGTCGATCAGTCAGTAGAAAACGTTGGTTATGATAAGCCAGTAAGTGTCGTGACGAAAAGTCGACGGACTAAGTATGCTTCACTTTGGCATGCTTCTGGGGCTAATGTCAAAATAGTAGAAAACGCCAGTTTTGACGGGACATCAAAACCAAAATAGTAGAAAAAGTTAGTTCTAGTGAGACGAGTAAAACAAATTTACTTATTTATTTTTAATTTCGATTTTGAAAATAATAAAATTTTTATCAAGTTAAATTTTCTCTTGATCACAATTCTCAGATGGAAATTCTAAAAGTAAAAGTTTCTATAGAATTTATTGCGGAGTTGTAATTTAAACAGCGTGTTTCCTTTAAGCAATCACTCTGGTAATTTTTAATAACATGGGTGATATACTGCTTTATCTTATCACACTTTTCATTGTAATTGAGAGCAACATGTGAGATCAACTAGTTATTGTATTCTATATTTAAAATTAATAGATTATTGTCGGTGAACTGTTTCTGTATGTATAAAATGTTTTTTGTTGATTTTTTTTCCAAATATCCACGTGCCGTTTATGTTAAAAATGACCGCAGTAAATTGCCATCACTAGGGAAAAACAAGCGGAGATTCAGTTTTTATTCGCAATATATTCAGTTTAGAGAGGGAAAAAATTTTATCGCTATATTACTATACGAGTCAAATGTGAGATATTTCAATACATTGTAAGAAAAATGGTGTTTTAAACTTTTGGGAAATAAAAACGCAAAAATGTATATATTACTTTTTTAAAAATTTTATTACTAATAACATAATGTGAATTAGTAGTTTTCTACTAGTGCTTGTCCTGTTAAATATTAAATTTTTAATTTTACGTGATAAAAATCGGTTAAGTGAGTATTTTGAGATTCGACAGGGTAAAAATTCTTCGTTCGACTATATAAAGGAATTTCATGAAAATCAGAAATATTCTGTGGTTATAAACTTGAGATATATTCGAGAATCTGTAAAATATGACGTTTTTCTGGATTAATTAAGTCGTGGAAAATTATGAGGGAATTTGGAAGAAAATAAAATTTGTTCTGTTTTTGAAGGACGCATTTTAATAGTAATTGGGATGAAATTTACACCGAGTGATTTTGTTTGAGGAAAATCGAGACTGCATTGAGTTCACGCTGCGCGGCTCTCGTTGCTATTACGGGTGTACCCCACGTGGCGCAGGCGTGGGTTTGTTGTCACTCTATCTCTCTCGCTCTTGCAGTCTCCAGCCACTATCCAACATTATCAACATCGGAGCACACAGGCCGTCAGCCCGCTGCATTTATTGAACCGATTCCATTCTCTCCCTCTCCCAGTTGCCGCACGTCTCTCCTTCCTTCCCGAGACTACTCACATCGGGATTCCTTCCAAGCCCATTCTCATCCTCTACCTTTCCATGTCTTTCACCCCCCTACAAAGTCCTTCTACTCTTTCGTTTCAAATATCCCACATCGATCCAGACTTGATCATATTACTTTCTCGGTGCCAGAGAATCGCATTTTCAGTGTGACCAAAACGCAACTTCTCCACTACTCGCTCTATGTATATATACTCTTCATTTCATTCACTTTCTGCAATTAAAACTTTATTATTCTCTTTATCATCGCGAGTGTTATTTCACTCGTCTTTTGCGCTCCTTCAATTTTCTGATTCTCGACTAATTGGAACGTTTGTCAATTCCCTCTGCTGTATAAATATTTATACGAGCAGTAAATAGTTGTTTGGCGCAGAAATTATTTGGAAATTACACAGATATTCCAACGAAAATATCCAGAGTCGAAATTTAAACCCTCTTTTAAGCCTCCGAAACACAAAATCGAACTTGCTTACTTCTCAAAATCCTCCATTCACTCTTATTCACTTTCTTTTTAACCCCATTTCAACCTCTATCAAATTTTTATTAAAAATTTCGAACCCTCTTTTAAACCTCTGTTCACTTTTAAGATCTCTAGCTCTTTATTCTTCTAAACCCTCTTCTATAACTTCTGTTCATTTTTAACAACTCTTTTCATTCTTCTAAACCCTCTTAAGAAGATTTTTCTAATGTATAACAAATTTATTAACAGCATGTGACTGTCAGAGTTCCAATCCTAATTTTTCAATTATTTTTCTCTCTTGAGGTTATGTTATTCAGTGGTCACGTGACTCATAGTAAAGTATATGAGGCACGTGACCACTGAATAACATGACCTTAAGGGGTTACATACCTTTTTGACTGCAAATTGATTTTCATAATTATTTTTCGACTTTTCAGTAAAACTTTATTAAAATAATGTACATTGCATCAGATAGTACATGGCTTTAAGAACCTTTAGCAACTTTGAAACTTAAAAAATATTAATTTTTGTGTAAACTGTAGCTGATGCCCCAAGAAACTTTTTTTTAAAAGCGGCTTGCAGTGTGCACGATAAAACGGGAACAATTAAACCAAAATCAAAGAAAATTTTGTTAGTTTACTATGTCACCTCGTTCGTGAACGAAGGAATTTTAATTTGAACCAAAATTAATATTTTTTTCGGTCAAAAACCCCATTTTTTAAAAAACCCAAAAATTCGATTTTTGAGGAAAATCATTGCTATTTCTAGAAAAACCTTTTTTTTCTCAAATTCCTTCGTTCACGAATGAGGTGATATAGTAAACTAACAAAATTTTCTTTGATTTTGATTTCAGTTGAGTTGTTCCCCGTTTTATCGTCCACACCGCAAGCGGATTTAAAAAAAAGTTTTTTGGGGCAACAGCTACAGTTTACAAAAATATTAATATTTTTTACGTTTCAAAGTTGCTAAAAGTTCACTAAACCATGTACTATCTCATGCAATGAACATTATTTTAATAAAATTTTAATCAAAAGCAGACTTCGCACTCGATAATAATTAATTTTAAAAAAGTAACAAAAAGTAGCTTTCAAACTAAAAAAAGTAGTAAAAAAATTGCTATCGAAAAATTAAACTTGACAACCAAAAAAACTCATTTTATACACTTCACAAAACAGACAAAAATTCAATTCAATATTTTTTATTTTCCTGCCTTTTTCCTAATTTTTATCAAAAATATTTACTTCTTTTTTATCCTACTACTAATAAATTTAATTCCTGCAACGAATTTTATTATTCATGAAAGAATTTAAATATTTATAAAAATAATTTCATTCTTGCGAAGAATTTTATAGAAATTTTTAAACAATTGATTTCATTTGACAAATTTTATGCAAATTCTAATTTAAATAATTGAATTCCTGAGAAATTTTTACTATTTATGAAAAAATGGAATTCTTATGAACATTTTTACAAAAATTTTTTTAAATAATTGAATTGTGTTTAAAAATTTTATGAAAATAGTAGATATTGAAAATCATTGAATTGCGAAAAGTTTTTAAAAATAATTCAATTTTACAAAGAATTCAATTAAAATTTTTGACAATAATTCAATTCTTGCGAACGATTTTATTAGAATTTTTTAAAATAATTGAATTTCCAAAAAAAAAAATTATTTAATTTTAAACATAATTGAATTCTTGTGATGAATATATTGTTATTTACCAAAATAATTAAATTTTACAAAGAATTTTATTAAAATGCCTGAAAATAATTGAATTTTCGGGAATAATTTTGTTATTTGTCGACATAATTGAATTCTTTCGAAGAATTATTTATGTAAATAATTTAATTCTTGAATAGAAGAATTTTATGTAAATAATTAAATTCTTTCGAAGAATTATTTATGTAAATAATTAAATTCTTGAATAGAAGAATTATTTCCAAAAAAATTTAATTAAAATTGTATTTAAAATAATTGATTTCTTTCGCAAATTTTATTAAAATATTTTAAAATAATTGAATTCCTGTGAAAAATTCTAATATTTTTGTAAATAATTGAATTCTTCCAAAAAATTAAAAAAAAACATTTGTTAAAATAATTGGTTCTTTCGAGGAATTGAAATTAATTTTTTAAGAATAATTACATTTTTCATGCAATTCCTGTAAAATTGTATTAAAAATAATTGAAATCCTGCAAAGAATTTTATGATTTATGAAAATAATTGGATTCGTGCTAAGAATTTTATTAAAATTTTCAAAAATAATTGAATTCCTGAGAAGAATTTTATTATTTTTAAATTTAATTGAATTATAGCGAGAAATTTTATTTAAATGTTTGAAAAGAATTGAATTTCTGTGAAAAATTTTATTATTTTTGGATATAATTGAATTCTTCATAAGAATTTTATAAACATTGTTTTAAATAATTCAGTTTTTTGAAATATAATAAATATTATGAAAATATTATTTTAAATAATTTAAATTCTTGTGGAAAACTTTATTTGTGAAATTCTTCGATGATTTTCATTATTTATAAAAGTAATTGTATTCTTGTTTAAAATTTTATCAAACTTTTTTTTTTAAATTCAATTTCCATGAAAAATGTTATTATTAATGAAAGTTTTTCAAGAATTGCATAAATCTTTTGTTGAATAATTGATTTTTCCGAAATTTTGTTGAAAATGCCATTCTAAATTAATTCAATTCCTGTGGAAATTTTATTATCTATGAAAATAATTGAGTTTTGGATGAGTTTTATCAATTTTTTTTTAAATAATTGAATTCTTTTGCGAAATCTCATAAAAATACTAGTTATTGAAAATAGAATTTCGAATATTTTTTGAAAATAATTGAATCGTTTTAAAGAATTTGATTATAATTTTTCAGAACAGTTTTTTGATTTCTAGTATTCGAATTTAAAGTAAATTCTCAAAAAAACCAGAAATAGTAGCTTTTAGTGGCTGAAATCTAAAAAAAAGTACCCAAATAGTAGCATAACGTAAAAAAAGTATTAAATAGTAGGTTTTAGTAGATGAGTGCAAAGCCTGCAAAAGTATAAAAATAATTATGAAAATCACTTATTTTTTGCGGTCAAAAAGGTATGTAACCCCTTAATATATTGAATAAATTAAGCTGGAATTTTCTAAGAACATCTAAATTATTTGAGAAAGGGCAGTGATGTTGAAAAGTTAAAAAAAATTTTTTTTTTATTTTTAAATTAATTATTATAAAAACACTTTAAAATCTGCAAAAAAAGAGAGGGGTTGAGTGACCGCCTCAACTAGTAATTTTAAAGTGTTTTATAACAATTAATTTTAAAAGAATTAAAACTTTTGCACCTCACTGCTCTTTCTCATCATATTTTAGAGTTATTCACAAAAAATTAGCTTAATTTATTTATTCTAATAAATACTGAATATAAAATATTATTCTTTGTATATTTTATACTGTTTATTTAGTATAGAAATATTTAAATTGAAGTTTTTAAAATTTTGACTAAGTATGGTTATGCAACCAAGTTAGTCAGAGAATCAGAATCTTATAAGAATAATAATTATCATATACATTAGTAATTCAATTATATGCATGAGAATATTTAGGTTAACTTTGATTTTTGTCACAAAAGTACAATGTATTAAAATAACACAATATGCTTCCTATAGCGAGAACGTCCGTATTGATTGAAAAGTTTTGCAATAAAATAATAAAACTTTCATGCAAGGAATAAATGAGAAACGAAAGATTGAATAAGCAGTAAGTTGTTCCTTTTTCCGCAAAAAATATTTTGAATTAAATTGTATAATATTTATTAATAGATGGAAAAAAATGTCTCAAAACTTTCTTTTCAAACTCTGTCTTGCTCTGTCTTGCTCTGTCTTAAAAATGTTGTTATAGAAGAATTATTCATAAGTGACAAGAGTCATTCGCCGTCAGACAAGTATATATGGGCATTACATTTTTCTATGACATTTTAAAAATCTGTTAAACATATTTTTTCCTCATTCTTTATAGAAGAAAAATATTAAATACCTACGTATTTTTTTATTTTTGTAAAATTGACCATACGTAAATATTGTAATTTCTATCTTATAATTTTCTATATAATTATACCTACATACCTTATGATAATCTCGTTAAATTGAAACCTCTTTAACTCGAATATTGAAGGATTTACTTTGATCTTACAACTTATCAGGATTTTGGCGTATTAAATTTAATACCTGCCATTTAGTTTGAAACTTTGAAAAACATTATTGTTGGAAACATTTTGATAATTAGATTTTGGAAGTTTGTTTATGTAGGAGAGCAAGCCTCTTCTCGATATCGTATTGCTTTTATATATGGTATGTATTTTACATACTTTATACTTAATTTAAATTAGTGATTGTAGTTACCAAACCCTGTTGTTCAAACTTTGCTACTTCTAATGACAAAGCACTTTACCAATTACGCAATTTAATACCTAGGATAGTAAAACAAAATCAATCTCAAATTTTCGAAATAGAAAAAACACCATTTACATTAATTTTAATTAATTAATTTATATATTTGTGGAGAATTTAGTAATTTCATAGGGAAAATATTATTTTATTTCTCGAATGCATTGGATGCTTTAGGCGCATTTATTGTATCAGATCGTAAGGATCGATTGATGGTCCAGGGCCTGGAGTGTTTTGTGTGACGTCACGTGACGTCACAGTGCTCTGCCAAAAGAATTGAGAGTGTATTGGTTTCTGTGTGGAGTAGTAATAAAGAAAAGCGTAGCGCAAGCGTCGTTGAACGTTCACATTTTAAAGAGAGAGAGAGAGAAAGAGAGTGAGTGTGTGGGTGTGTTTGAGTGATCCTTTTTTATGACTCGTACTCCTATCAGCGAATACGTCGCAAAACGTAAAGCTAGGACACATTTGTCCTAGTAACATACGTTTCTACTTATCTACAATGTGTAAAATTTTGTGCGCAAGCGCAATTTTAAAAGTTTACCTCCCCTTTTCTAATTTTCCGCAGACACTGCGTTATTAACTCTTCTCCAATATTAAAGACCCTAAAAATTCGATTTATCAAACATAATTAGGGCATTGGATTTCATTACTTGACACTTAATCAAATCTACAGCTTAGAGAATTTATTAGAAAGTTTATTTATTCATTATTATAATTGCGTACGACACACAGAAAAAAGTGAGTGTTATTTTAACACTGAATTCGGTGTTAAAAGTGTCTGCATCAAACTTTAGCTCGGAAGTGTTATTTTAACACCGAAAATAAGGTAAATTTTCTATTATAGAAAATTTATCCTCACTAAAATTACCCTACCAAAATTTACCCGCATCAAAAACAACACTCGCTTTTCTCTGTGCAATATATATATCAGTTGGTCGTTAAAATATTATCATACAATATAAATTAATGTCTCAGAGAGAATATGTATGTTTATATAAAAGAACTTTTGTAATTAATTAATTTTGAGGCGAAATAAAAGTAAATATTGTTAATTTGAAGAGAAAAAAAAAAATTTTTAAATGAATAGCCAACTTGGTTGGAACAAGCGTACAGATGATAGAGCCACTCAATTTAATGAAGTCCGAGAATTAATTGGATATCTGTCTCATACCATCGGGAGAAGGATCGACGCGCAATTTTCCACTGTGATTTATAAAATTCAATTAAATTTTATCCGTCTTTAAAGTTACACTTCAAAAGATTACTTTTCACAACATAATAGAATAATATCAATGATTTGATTGAAGCTCTATAAGGCGTTATAACTTTTATAATATACGATAAGTGTTCAATTAGATTTATAACCGAAAGTGTACAAAAAAAAAATTGTTCTTAACTTCTTTATGTGATTATTGTAGTTCAAAATTTATAGTTTTCACCTTTTTCGAGATACGGAATAACTTTTATAATTCTTATATAGTAAAATCTATAAATTGTCAAGACTTTGTGTGTATTTTTATCATTTTCGGAGACGTTCTATTTCACAAATAAATTTTAGTAATTATTAGGTAAATGTACTTCGAATCTAGAAATAAAATTAACTCTGGAAATAGTAAAAGTTGCTGGCTCAAAGGTGCTTTTTTTAATTTCAACTTATTTTGGAACTTAAAATCAATTTTCTAATCAGAAATTTAGTCAAAAATTGGACTATAATGTAAGTTGCTTTAGTCAAAATCAGTCAATAAATGTAGGAAAAATTTATGTCTTAAATATAAATAAATAAATTTTTTTCTGATTTCGAGCAGCATGAACTAATTTGTATATCACTGCAAAAACAAGCATCTTAAAATATATTGTAGTTACTTTTAAAACGTTTAAAACGTTTTAAAACGGAATGATTGATATCTTCATGTTTTATAATAATTTTAATTTCCATAAAATTTTCAAAAAAAAAAAAATTTAATTATTTTTAAAAAATGTAATAAAATGTGTTCCAATAATTCAATTATTTTTACAAGTAATAAAATCTTTCACATAAATTCAATTATTTAAAAAAGTGTAGGTAATAAAATTCGTTGTAAGAATTCAATTATTTTCATAAATAATAACATTTTTCATAGGCTTTTAATTATTTTTAATATAATTTTAAATAAACTCCTTGAAAAATGTAATTATTTTCAAAAATATGTAATTATTTTTAAAAATATTCAAAATTTAATTATTTTTGAAAATTTATGCTTATAATGCTTTTAATATTCAATTATTATGTAAAATTTTAACTTAAATTCATCTTTAAATCAATTTTTATTTGAAAATTCTACGAGAATTCAATTATTTAAATGCAAAAATAAATAATTTATTGAAAAAATGAATGTTTTTGAAAATTTTATTACTTTTGAAAATAATTGAATTTCTGCAATCATTCGTAACTGCTTTTAAATTCAATTTTTTCCAGTACTTTAATAAAAATTCCTGACTTTTTCCTGACCTATGACAACCATGGAAATGTTAACATATTTTTAAAATAAAAAACTTGCAGAATTCTCATGGAAACTCCACGAAAATTCCATGGAATTTATATGAAACTTATGAAGTTTCAAAATTTTGGCTTTTTCGAAAATATTTTTTTTTCGATTTATTATATTGATAAGTAAAATTAATCAAATTTAAAGTATGAATAGCGATTTTTAAAAGATTTTTTACGAGCTACAAGCTGGTGATGAAAAAAAAGTTGTGTTCTTTCAATTTGACTTTGAAATTCAAGGTCAAATTCTTAATTTCAATATATTTCAAAATTGTTTTTGTTTATATTTTTTTCTAACCTATCCCAATGGAAAGCTTACCTTTTTTCGTATGAGCCATGTAAATATCAGAGTGGGAACTTGAATACTTTTGCAATATGAAACATTTTTGCATTATTTTATATAGAAAATGATTATTTATAATTATTTTCTTCAAAAATTTATTAAATTCTAAAAAAATTTATATTCACACTTCTACTAATAATAGTAACATTTTAGCAACGTTTAAAGAAAATTCATTTTTTGACCTGGACAGTCGAGGAATTTTGCTCCATATATATAAATTAAAATTATAAATTTAAGAGGAGCAGTAAAATAAACACTAGATTTAGTATTAAAAATTGTTCTTAAATCTAATTATAATAATACTTTTAAATCTGGGAAGTAACAGTTACTTTTTTAGCTTGGAGCTATTCTCATATAATATAAAATCAATTTCTGCCTTAATGTAAGATTTTCTTTTCACTGTAAATTTAAAGTTAAAAATTAAACAACTATTTGCTAAAACCATTAGTTTTATTCTCCTAATTGTAAAACAATGCCTTTGCAATTAAAACCTAAATGCGGGTAGGAATATTTCAGGATCAGGTCTATTAACATTTTTATTTCTACGCAATTGTAGTTGAAAAGTCATTCGTTTGTAATTTCTATGAAGCATGTTTTTTCGGAGTTGCTACAAGAATATTATATTAAAGAGAAATAAGTTAGAAACTAAATGTAATCTAAAAATAATTAATTAATCTCGGTGTTTCTGTGAATGAAACATATGTATCAATAAAAAGAAAGGGTACATTTACCATTTTCATCTTGCTAATTAAAAGGGAAAAAAAAGCATAGCTTGCGTCCTCGATTTCAACCCTTTTGTTAAGCTCCCCATTGAATACGACTGATCCGCCCCTGGCGGCGGGAATAGTCCTCAGCCAGTGAACACTGGGTAGTACTAGTACTACGTGAGACGCCACGCGAGGAACACGGTTGTATACGTTCTATATATCGCAGCATGGAGTAGTGTTGTGTGTTCACATACTATGTTTACAAACGCGCGACGGATTTCTGCAGTGGCTCGCGAAATATTTTCGGTTACTTCTCTTCTCCCTTTTTACATTTCATGCGCTTAGTTTCAATTCTTGACACATATTCTATGGATAAATTTATGTATTGATATGTGCATGAAACAGTAAATGATAATAGGTGAAAAATTTGAAAAAGCACACAGTGCTTTTGTGTGTTTTCCTTTCGCGGCAACTCCCAACGATTCACTAAGTGGACGGTACGATGACTTTGCCTTGTTTACACTCGGCTGATCTCGCGGGCAAGTCATTGCCTTACAAGGATCTTGGCGACGACTTTTTCCAAGGATTCCAAGTGCGCGACCACAAATAAAATATAAGGTTATGTGAGTTTTGAACGCCCTGTCGTCATTTCTCAGGGCGTCCACCTTCCCGGATTTTGCGCGCCAACCGGATCTTTCCGCGACGCAGAACGGTATGGAATCTTTAAATGACGTTGCTTGCGAAAAAAAAGGGAAAATTTATTCCTGGTGATATTATCTGATAAAAGTCGAACGGCATGTTTGATCAGTTGTTTAATTCATCATTCTCTGTGTTGGAAATAATTTCACTTTCGTGTTCTGTTTTGGGGAAAAAAGAAAACACGTGTCTATGTTGTGAGTGACAAGTGCGGTGTGTGTTAAGTTTTTGAGAAAAGTTGATTTTATGCGGGAATTTCTATTGAGTGGTGATGTCTCGATTGGGTTCTTGGCAGACGTGTGCAGGTCGTTTCTCTTAGGAACTTGAGACATCGTTTTATGGCTTCTCAATTAATTTGCAACGCGGACTGGCGATTGCTTTAGGTGAGACTCGTCTTGGTTTTGAAAGAGGATTACAAGTCTTTTAGGTGACTTCGGATTTGCTCGAGAAGTCTAACAAATTCAAAAGGTTAGAAAAATTGTTTTAGGTTACTTTTCGAATTGTATTTTGATTCGATCGCAATTCTAAAATCCTAAATCAGATCGTAGATAGATTCCTTGAAAGTATTTAATAATAATGGTAAAAAGAGTTGTATACTAAATAATTACTTTTACTTTTATTTTCTCTCTTTTATAAAAACAACTTAATTGTATGTTCGAATAATTTCATAATAATTTGTACTTTGGAACACAGCTTTCCTTTACATTTGTTTATTAATCACTACTTTTTTCTTTGCTTGTTTTCATTATTTTAGTTTTACTTACTTTTTTGCTTCATTTTTTTATTTTTATTGCATATGATTTCTTTTTTTCTTATTATTGTCTTTTGTTTTTTTATTTTTAAAGTACGACAATGCTTTAGGCTGACGATTAAACATAATTTGGAACAGTGGAGACTAAAGCATTACGCACTTTGAAGTAATAAAAGATGATACGAGATAACCTTTTGCATGAGATTCAATTGTACGACGAAAGGATAAAAATTAATATTGACCTTTGTCGGAGTTAAAATAATTAGAGCAGTTAATATAAAAATTACTTTTACCTGCATTTCATTTATACATACTATTTTCTCTATTGCTAAATATAACTTTAAAATCGAAAACTCAGTTTCTATTTATTATAAATGTAGAAATGATAAAAAGTAGTAAATTATTTAAAATATGACTAACTGGGAATATTACAAATCACGAGGTATATCCAAGGAACAGTTTATTTGCATCAAATAAATTTATAAATTGCTAATCAGTCACTAAAAGTCTTCTTAAAGACAATCTTTTTGAAGAGTTTAAAAAGAATTGTTTTTAAAAGGAATAAAATTGTTACAATTTGAAAACCATTTTCAAAAGTAAGTTTCTTGTAAACAAAGAAATTTTTTTTTGAAATAAATAAGAATCAATATTAATCAATTATGTAAATACGGTTTAAAAAAAAGTTAAATCTTTCAAGAGAATATAAATTAATAATTAATCTTAATGTGAAAATATTATTTGATGAAACTAAATTATCATCTTCTGTTTCTTCAAAAATAATGTGTGTGGTCTATTTTTTTTATCTACTTTAAATGACGCATTTTCATCATTTATATTATTGTTTTAATCTTTTTGTTTTTGCCTCATTTTTTACGTTGGTGGTCCAAGTTACGATTTCATAACTGACAATATTTTTGATATTGCTCGGATCGTATTCAATTTCAAAACATATAACATTTGACGCGTCTATCTTTAAATGTATATCCAGACAAACTATGTGACTCACTTTTCGTCGAGCATCGTCGAGAACATGTGATTGGCACCATTAAATTTACGTTTGCATTATAACGGATTTGTTGTTTTTTTTTCGTTCTTTTCTATTCTCGTTAAAGACTTTAATGTTTCAAGGAAAATAAAATTGAAAGTCCATTTGCACATTATTTTTTAGTGTAATATTTGTGTGTATAGTGTTTTACGCGTTAATCGAACTGTTTTCGAAATATGCCATCTGTCTACATAATTACATAATATTCGTAGAAAATTGTTTTTCAATTAGTATACCTGTGAATAAACACTGGTTTATTATTGTAGTGCTCTTCAATTTGAATACAGTATAGAAAAAATTAGACTTTCGGAGAAGACTAAACTTGAAGGTTAATTTTCTAATTTACAATTAATTGATTAATTAATTAAACTAATTAAAAGATGTTCAATATTTGCAGGTGTAGGAAAATTTTTTACAGTGTCTGATAATTAGACAGTATATTCTAATTTATTCTTATGAAGCTGAAGTAAAGCTGAAGTTAACTGCGACTTGATTATATTAATGAATGATTTAATGTAGGAAAAAATTGAGCGCGATTAAGTTATTTTTCGTTTCAAGTAAATATGAAATTTTATCACCTGAGTGACGTCGCATATATTATTTTCGAAAATTCGTTAATGCTTCTTTATTTGTCTTGCTTTTCAAAGAAACAAACGTTAAGTACATTGCGTCATTTGCCTCGTCAAAATAGAATCGAAATACCTTTCGTATTTATGTGGGTTCATTGGTTTTGTTTTGTATGCAGTTTAAGAGAAAGAATTTCACATTCTTCTTGAAATCAACTTGAGGACAAAATAACAATGATTGTTTTTTGCTACATAGCAATCATGCGCATGTGGTCCCCTCATCTATATTCTGAAAATAAAGGTCGACAGTTTCTGTACTCAATAAAAGCTTTCCTTATATGGTGTTATCTACAGTTTATAAGCAGCCTTCTATTTTCGAAATGTGCGAGTTAGTCATTGGGTTTATTGGTTATTGATTGCGCGTGCTCAATGAGAATAAATCTTGCCTCCTTGTTGTATAGTCGGGGGGAGTACAATGATTTGTTTACCTTTAACTTCGTGACGTAGGAATTCACCTTCCCTACTGCAACACTGAGAATCAGGAAAAAAAATTATAATTTCACTCACATTGATACAAATTGGGTTTTTTATTGAAACTTAAAATATCTTTGTTGTACAGTGAAATATATTTAAGTTTAATTGAAATGTGTTGCAATATTTGAGATAGATATATTGTTGTAAACTTATATATATATATATATATTATAGTTATGTACACCCAGGTGAAACTTTTCTTCAAATCTAGGCTAGAGATTCGTGTTTCTTTTATCTATCAAGAGGTTCGATAAAGAAGTTTCACGGGTACTTACTAGAAAAGATCAAAGGTAAAATGTAGACTATTTTCTTGACTGTATAGATAGAAAGCCCATGTTAAAGGTTACCGGGTAAAACACAGGTCGATTGTACTGTCTGGCACTCAGAGAGACATAATTTTACTGCATTGTAAAAAGAAATAAATACTTTTAATTGTTCTAAATTATAGTGTATATTGACGATTTTTTAAAATATTCCTGGAGAAATGTTCCTACAGTTTTTAAAGTTCAAATGAACGACAATTTTTTTGTAATAGTTCTTTCAATTTTAATTCTATTTAAAAAATACCGTTTCTAGTAAGGACACAACACGACACGACTCATCACAAAAAAAGTAACATGTCAAACACGAAAGTTTTATGTTGTGTTCCTGCGTTGAGTTTTCAATTTCTAAATGTATTGCATTGTGATATGACACGACCCTTATGGTTATGTTACATAGTGATCACGTGTTTCAATAGCGAAGCATGTTGAACACGTGACTACTGAAGAGCATGACCTTAAGGCATGAACATCTTGTGTTCATGACATGACACAACACAAAAATGTTCGGTGACTGTCCCTATGCTACTTTAAAACTGTCAGCTACCTAAACTGTCAGAAATTCTTGCGCATTTCTTAGAATTTCCACTATTATCAGATTAAAGTTTATCAATTTTAAAGTAAATTTTAGTAAAAATCAGTCAAATGTCTTTTCGAAAAGATGTTAAAAAAAGAGAATGAATAAGAGTGAATGGAAGATTTTGAGAAGTAAGCAGGTTTAAAAGAGGTTCGATTTACTGTTTAGGAGGCGCAAAAGAGGGTTTTAATTTCGACTCGGGTTTTGATACAATTCTTCTGTGTGTGTTAAAAAAACTGATAAAAAATGGTTTGTTGAAAAGATAGCCTAGTTTTTATTACAAGTGGAAAATATTTGTTAATTTTCGTCTTAGAAGTTGACTTAGTAGAAAGAATACCCGAATATATTCTATTTCAGAATTGACCAGTAAGTAGAGAAGGTCAATTATCTCATGGCGTGGATATTAAAATAGTAGAAAACAACTGTTAATGACTAAACGTCGATCAGTCAGTAGAAAACGTTGGTTATGATAAGCCAGTAAGTGTCGTGACGAAAAGTCGACGGACTAAGTATGCTTCACTTTGGCATGCTTCTAGGGCTAATGTCAAAATAGTAGAAAACGCCGGTTTTGACGAGACATCAAAACCAAAATAGTAGAAAAAGTTGGTTCTAGTGAGACAAAGAGTAAAACAAATTTACTTTCCAGTATTAGGAGAGCAGATTGAAACTAATGAAATTGAATCATTTGAATGCAGGAAAATTTCGTTATCTGTAACTAACAAGAATTGCTTTGTCATTATCAGCACGCTAGGTGACACGACGCCACATACAGTGCGAATCTCTGTTGCATATATATACATTTATATATATTGGGATAATTTTATGCCAGTGGAGTGATCTCTGATTGCCTTGTAATTGGCGTATGGTATTAGAGTTGCGTTTAAGCGTGGGAGACTTAGTGTCAAGTAGTTTTTGGTCACGAGCAATAGCTCCCTTTTACTACTGTGATAAAAAAATAAGAATCAAAAATTACAATTTTGTGATTCTTTCGAAATAATTTTCCAAATACATTTTGATTTATCAGAATCAGGGACCATATAGAAATAAAAGCAAAACTGAAAAAACTTTTTACATCTATTTTGTGTTAAATTATCGAAATCGACAGTCAAGTTTCTTTAATTTTGATTCCAATTTGCCATCACTGGCAAATTTTGCAATTAAAGATTCAACAACTTTGCCGTAAACACGCCATTATTGAGCCGAGATTCGGGACATTCTTGGAAAATTAAAGTATCTGATAATCGGCGAAATCATTGCCTAGTAACTTCTACTATTTCTCAGCAGTACTGGATCAATGATTTTTTTAGGGTGTAAAATAGATATACTAATAATAATTTCTAACCCCTCAGTGGAATGGAATTTTTAAAATTAAAAAGAAAGAAAATTCATCGTGATGAGTTAAATTGATTAACCCTATATATAAATTGATTATACCCCAATTAGTCGGACACTTTATCATTTTAAGTGGCTATTGCTAAAATTTTTAAACATGTAGATTTTACTATACCTTGCCAGATCTTATCAAGAAATTTTCATTTTATTTATAAATTTTAGCAATAAATAAACACTTAAAATCGTTGAGTGGCTGTACTGATTACTGACAATGAGGCTGATTTGCCTTTCTAAGATCCTAGGTTTATAATTAGGAAATATTTTACATGCATATTAAATAAAATTTAACATTTCACTCATCACTCTTACGACATAATGAGAAATTAATTCTTATTGCTTATCCTCATGGAGAAAGTATTGTGATACCAAAATTTTTCAAATTCGATTTTTTGACATCTTTATGTCATTGACCTCAGGAATTAAAAAATCATATTTTTAAAAATTGTTATTCCGTGTGTGTGTGTGTATAAACATTCCATTTTCATAAATATCTTGAGATTATGAAGAGCTTGTTGAACATTTTTCATCCATATATTAGCCGGAGATATTAAACTTTTAAAAATCTAAAATTTTGGAAAATAAGACTTTTTAAAATTTTGTTAAGAAATGTAGAAGTAACTTTCAAAGTAGCATAAACAGCTTATAGAGTATTAAAAAACGCTTCAATTGGCCTATTTTTGAACCTAATTCGATTAGAAATTACGAAATTATTCTTATTTTAAAAACTAAAATTTATAAAAAATGGTAGCGTTTACAAATGATGTCACGTTTTTTTAGGGGGGTCTCTACTAGACGTGACACAATGTATTTTTTGTCCTACCTGCACGAAAAGTATGTCATTTCGGGCACTTAAAGTGGGCGCAAAGTAACTTATTCTCGCCCGGGGCCAGGGAAGCGGTCGCAAAAGTTCTTTTACGCCCGCTGACGTAACATAAGCGGGCGCAAAAGTACTTTTGCGCCCGTTTCATCTAGCCCGAGCGGGCGCAAAAGTACTTTTACGCCCGCTTGCTGTACTTTTGCGCCCGCTTCGCTCGTGCCCTCGATGCCATACTTTTCATGCAGTTAGGACAAAAAATTATGTTCGCAACATGGGCGCAAAGGAGATTACGACTTTGGCGAGATTTCGGGACCTCAGGGACACTTTCGCACCCTCGGCTTCGCCTCGGGCGCGAAAATGTCCCCTCGGTCCCTTCATCTCGCCATCGCCGCAATCACCTATTTTGCGCCCTTGATACGATAATAACCATTTCACATGTGAAATTGCGTGACATCATTTGTAAACGCTCCCAAATATAATTTTCAAAATTTGGAGTAAAAATAATTTTATAAAAACAGAAGTGTTTAATGCAATAAAATTCATGTAATAAAAAAATAAATTGATCGAAAAAAATCTCCATTAAAAAGTAAAGTGTTGATGAAATGAATACAATAAATTCATCTTTTAATTTGGCAGCGGTTTTTTATTTATTGCATATAAAATTGATTTGTTTGTTTTAAAATTAAAAATGCCTTTTTTTGTGGGAGAAGGGGGTTGGTAAATCCGCTCTTTTGAAGAAGGAATCCATGTATTTTCGTTTGTAGGCTCTTTCTGATGCAGGATCCTTTCGGTTCCTATATATAACTTCTGTAACTCTCAATTAAGCTCCGAATCCTTTGATGTTTCTTGTACACTCTACTTATTACTATTTCTCGTTTAGAAAAAAAGACAGAATTCTATCTATTTTTTTCAAATTATAATGCTTACCAATATTCTTTTTTTTTACTCAAAAATTTTTTTTTTATTAAAACAATTTTTTTTGAATTCTATATGAAAAATAAGTAAATACCTGTTGTTTTAATTTTTTTATTTGATCAAACTTTCGGAATTAGTGATTTTTTTTAAATTTAACGTATTCAAAAGTCTTCTGCTTTTAATATTTAATATTTAATATTTTATTTTAAATATTCAAGAAAAAACAAATTTTTTTGTATTATATTATTTATCTTTTGGTATAACGCAGAGAAAAAACTGTTTCAAAAATCTTCTGCTTCTGAAGTTGTTAAATTTAAAAAAATCACAAATTTCAAAATTTTGATTAAATGAAAAAAAATTTTCTGTATCTGGTAATTAAAGTTTTGAATAATTTTTAATAAAAGTTGTTGGAAAATGTTTATAATAATATAGATTATATTTCTTATGTGTAAATTGATTAAAAATTTTATGTTGATAATTCGGTATTTAAAGAATTCCATCAAATAACAATGCTTCAGTGAATATTTTGTCAAAATATAAATGTGGTTATATAAAAATTTAGTTAAATTTAAAATGAATTAATTATTAAATTAAAATTTATTTCTTTTTAATTCTATCAATTTTGAACTTTTTTATAAATTATTATAATTCAATCAATTATTATTTGTAAGTAAAAAATTCTAATAAATTATATCCTAGTAAAATTGAACTATAAAAATGAATAAAAGTTTTTAATAATTTTATTAAGGTAAAAGCACCTGTACTTGGACACTTTTAAAATAGTACCTATAAAATTTAGCAAATATAGTTTTACTTGACAAATTTTTTATATTTCGTTTGTATTATAATTAACGGATTCAAATTAAGAGAAATTAGTCTAAATTTTTATTTTAGTTAAATATAAATCTAGAAAATAAATAATTGCTTCTTTATCGTAATAGTTGGACATGCCATTTTAGGGGGTTCAGTAGTTGGACATATAAGAAAATACGCATAATATTTATTTGCATATTAATGTTTCACACGTCGAAAAATTCCATGGAAGTACCCCCTAGAAATTCCATGGAAATTCTGCAAGTTTTTTATTTTAAAAATATGTTAACATTTCCATGGTTGCCATATAGGTCAGGGAAAAGTCAGGAATTTTTATTAAAGTACTGGAAAAAATTGAATTTAGAAGCAGTTACGAATTATTGCAGAAATTCAATTATTTTCAAAAGCAATAAAATTTGGAAAAACATTCATTTTTTCAATAAATTATTTATTTTTGCATTTAAATAATTGAATTCTCGTAAGAATTTTCGAATAAAAATTCATTTAAAAATGAATTTCAGTTAAAATTTTACATAATAATTGAATATTAAAAGCATTATAAGCATAAATTTTTAAAAATAATTAAATTTTGAATATTTTTGTAAATAATTACATTTTTCGAAGAATTTACTTAAAATTGTATTAAAAATAATTGAAATCCTGTGAAGAATTTTATTATTTAGGAGAATAATTGAATTCTTGTAAAGAATTTTTATTATATATTTTTAAATAATTCAAGTCCTGTGAAGAATTGTATTATTTATGAAAATAGTTAAATTCTTGCAACGAATTTTTATTACATTTTTTTTAAATAATTAAAATCCTGTAAAGAATTGTATTATTTATGAAAATAATTGAATTCTTGGAGCGCATTTTATTACATTTCTTTTAAATAATTGAATTCTTTCAAGAAATCTTATTAAAATAGCAGATTTTAAAAATATTTGAATTTCAGCGAAGAATTTCATTAATTGTGATGAAATGTAATTGAATTCTTGCAAAAAATTTTTGAAAATTATGACATTTTTCGAGGAATTTATTTAAAATTATATTAAAAATAATTAAAAGTATATGAAAATTTTTGCTATTTATGAAAATAATTGAATTCTTACTACGAATTTTGTTACATTTTTTTAAATGATTGAATTCATGTGACAAATTTTATTACTTGTAAAAATAATTGGATTCTTGGAACACATTTTACTACATTTTTTTAAAATAATTTAACTTTTTTTTTTCTTTGCAAAATTTTATGGAAACTTAAATTATTATAAAACATGAATAAATCAATTATTTTTTATAATAATATTCTTATAAGTTGCAAATAATAAAATAAAATAAAAAAAATTTCATAAAGATTTGTATTTGAAATTTTTGGAAAATCTTAATTTCTATGGAATAATAATAATGATTAAATATTTATTTTAAAAAGAATTTATTGATGTTTTTGAATAATTTTACAATTAAAGAAATTCGTAATTAAATCCTAATAGAACAGTTTTTTGAGTACCTAATCATTTTTAGAGTGAATCAGAATATTCCATAGAGTCAGGAAAGAATTGAAAATTTTGTCTGGAATCAGGGAAATTCTTCAAGTTTTTTATTTTAACGATATTTTAACATTTCTATTATGATTAGAGTCTAATAATAAGCTTTGTTGCAATTTTTTTTTGCAAAATGCCTTTTTCACTCAAGTTTTGCAAATAAATTGCAACAAAGATTATTATTAGACTCTAATTATAATAGAAATGTTAAAATAATATTAAAATATAAAACTTGCAGAATTTCTACGGAATCTCCACGGAATTTCCAGGGGGTACTTTCACGGAATTTTTCTTCGTGGGTTGTATTTGTATATTAGTTAATATTTTTATTAAAATTAGTTAGTCATTTTATATTAATTTATTCATTATTTCATTAGATTAACGCGTGTAAAGTTTTTGTCCAACCACTGATGCTGCTGGTGCTTAAGATTAAAAAGCAGTATAGGTAAATTTGGACACTCGATTTTGAGTAGTTCCTAACATATAATTTCTTTGATTTTTGGCTTAGAAATTGCAAACTTGAATTACATCCGAAAGCTAACATTCAGAAAGGGCATATATTATTTTTTTCGCCTTTACATTGGAAGGTGTTTTAATTCTTTTTGTTACTGTCCATCTATTAGTTCCATTTTTTCCAATGTACTGGTACTCTTACCTCACTCAGGAAAAAAAGTCTGACTCCGTTTACACCTTAAATTCAGCCTCAAAAAGAGGCTGAAAGTAAAACTTTTTTTTTTAGTGTGTAGCTGATTATTTTTCAATAATAATTTGGATTTAGTGAGGGGGAATATTATTTTTAATTGATTTAAATTCAGCATGTAGATTGGAATATTTTTAGAAAAGTTTACATTCTATGGATTCTTAAATTCTTGAAATGCTTAAAATATTTTGATACAGGTGGAAATAATATGTTTTCTAAAAATGTATAAATTGAAATACATTTTATAGATATATAAAAGTTTCGTTCAATTAAAGAAAGAGGAATCGAATAATTATCTGATTTGTGTTCCTCAGTTTGGCCTTTCTGTCATAGTATTTGATATATTTATATATATTTTTATCTGTGTGTGCTTGTATGTTTACGCGATTTATTTTTCATTCGGAGATTCTTCTTTCTGAGAAGAATTTTGAACGGGTCCGATTAAGCGACTAAGAGCAAGTTTTGCCGGTGGTCGTTTGCAGTCAGGAAACCAGAGTCTTGTAAATGGGGAACTTCTCTCTCTCTCTCTCTCTCTCTCTCCTTTTCTTACCCTGTGTATCTTTTTCCCTTTCTCTCCTCCTCCTTTTTTTTATTTTCTCTTTTCGAACCCCTTTTCTCGCGCGAACGAGGTCTTGTTCATTCGACGTAACAAGAATACGCCTCCGCGCTTGTTTTGTGGTCCTTTCCTGAATTTTTTGGTTAAACAAATTTTTCTCTTTTATCCCTCTTCGGAAAATATAGGAAGCATAAAAATTTGTTTAAAAAGTTTTCCTGCGCTTATAGGTGACCTATGTATTATATGATTTATATCACGATAAAACAACTTGAAAACAATTTCTTGTTGTTACGAAAATATATACAATTTGGTAGTAGGAAGGTAATTGAATAAAGTAGGACAGAGCAGAACACAGCATGAATAATTTATTTCAATTCATGAAGTAATCCTTGTATATTTACGTCGTTAATGTGGGGTCATTGATTTTTTTTCCAAACACAACAAACTTTAATGATAATATAATTGACAGATGGATTAACCAAGTTATTGTTCGATTTCACTTGATATTTTACCAAAGATAGTAATTTTCTTTAGAAAAAGATGTATGGAAAGAATATTCAAAAAGACGATATGTATTCATATTTATAGTATTTCACCATTATCTCTACCCTTTTTTTAACATCATTGAATTACTCATTTTTCGTTTAGTTACCAGAAAATTGTAATGCGAGAGCAGCTGGATCTCATCACGGTAAGTTCAGCTGAATTTCGCGTCATCAATTATTTATCAACATTGAAGATTTATGTCACAATCTTAAATCCCCCCATCTTTCGAAGAATCATTAATTAATCGTCGAAACAGTCGAAATTATCATATATGGAAAAATGGACTTTTCTTTTTATTTTCAAGGAAACTTGAATTTCTTATATTCTTCTTCAAATTCCACGCCGGCAATATTTATTATGAAATATTTCATTTTCTTATATCAACGAAGAATCGTTAAAGTTGGAAATTTTTTGAGAAGCCATTTATCTTTAATAATAGGTGTTAATGTTTAGTGCAATAATATTGGGAATGAATTAAGGAATGTGGCATTGCAGATAAAAGAAAGAAGCACACGGTGTCTGTTTGATATAAATTTTTGTGGTACTTGATCGAAAGAAGAAGAGTTTTTTTCGATAAGTTGTGTGATTAATTGATCGTCGAGAATAAAAAAAAACATTTTGTGCGACGGTCATTTGGTTGAAAATTGAAACAAATCTCAATATAACAAACTCTATTCAACGGGACATTTTCATGAGTGAATCAGAGTGAACGTGACGATTTGAGAGCCGCCAACATGGATTACAGACTCTTGTCGAACAACAACAATTACTCCACGCACCACCGTGAGTATACTTTCAGTATATTGGAATATTTTGTCCCTTTGCTTCCATTTACAGACTAACACTGTTGTTAATAAACATGCATGTGCTTATGTGTTTTTGCACATTGATTCGTGAACTCTTGTATTATAATACTTATCAGAGTACAAGGGCCATGGAGATTCAATAATTTGTCCATGCCTCTCGTTCACGTTTTTTATTTCACTTAACACGACATTTTTTTTATCCCTTATCATTTTCACTTGTCTTCATTATTTGTTATAAAAGGAACTATTTTTTTTTGTTCTTACAAATAATTCTTTTCTTCATTAGTGAATAAGCGCTTTTGGGATTTTTTTATTACTGAGACATTTATCGCTTTATTAATCAAGTATATAATCTTATAATCAAAGAAAAAATATTTATCTCAAAGCCCAAGTGTAAAATTTGCCTTTAACATGTACCTTACCAGAAACCAGAGAAACTATTTGGGCCCTTGCTAAAAAACCCATTTCAAATATCTATTTGCATCAAATAAATATTAACATAAAAAAATATTTATTTCTATCAATAAAATTTTATTTCCTACTTATGCCAAAGTATCATTTTTATTTGAAACAGGCAAATAGTTATTTGGCTTTGAGACAAGTGGTTTTTCACTTTATTCAGTTTATTCAGTTTATTCAAATAAATAATTTCTCTGGGTGTAACAATATTCTTGTTGAATTTGTGTGAACCAAAACGAGTCAAGAGTTGTCATCCTATTTTTTTACAATGTAATTGTAATTATACAACATGAATGCTTTGATTAACGACAATATTTTCTATACTTTTTATATCTTACTGGAAAATATTTTGTAAATTAGAAAAAATTAATTTTTAAAAATGTAAAAAGTGAATCATTAATTAAAAATATAAAGATAAGTTTAGTTATTGAAAAAAATAATAAACGCTTCTATTCTCAATAATTTTAATAAAAATTGTTTTTTGAACATTGATTAACGAGTTTGTTTTCGACGGTAATAACTATATATATGAAAACTATATTTATCGAAATTTAAAGTGTTCTTTATGTACCTACCTATTTTATGTACATGAAACACATTGATAACACTACTCTTATCAATATGTTGTTTATGAAAGTATAATTTTTACATTCTCACCAAAAATGAGAAAGTCTTGTTTTATTTCAATTTTTCTAAAAATTATAAGGGTATACATGTAAATATCATTTTCAAAAAAAATATAATATTGTGAAAAGTCTAATTTAATGAAATATTTAAATTATTTAACAATTTCTTTACACAGTAACGAATTATCTTTGTTTATCAATTTTCGTTTCCGTTCATTTACAAAAAAAAGGAAACACATTTTTTCTGCAAATGCAGGTAAAATAATGACACTCAATCGTCAGATAACATTTAAAGAATTTTTTTTTTTTTCACTTAAAAGTAATTAACTTCTTTTCCTATCATTTATTTCCTGTACATAGAATATAAGAGATATACGAGTATTTTCGTTACTTTTTTGAAATTGTATTCGCAGTGTGTAAAAAGGTTCTGATAATTTCTCACCTGCTTCACATCATGTTTGTGGGGATTTGTTTTTCAAACGAAAATTATATTTTTGAAGAAAAATTGTTTCCCATCTGACATTTATCGCAACAAAATTCTATTCTGTTTTTTTTTTAATAGAAAATTGAAATGGCTTTGAAGGTTGGGGAAAAAAAAAATTATGTGCGCACATGAGGATGCGATAATTTACCATCTGCTCCCCATCATTTATACACCTTGTCCGTTCATTTGTTTTCAAACGAACGATATGATGTGTTTCGAGTACAATTCTCATTTTATATTTGTTTTCAATTGAGTTTCATTGGAATTTTTCTTCTCATTGATATAATGAATATACAATAGGTGAAAATTTTAAAAAGAAATTTACAAAATTAAGACCTTCGTGGAATTGTTTTTCTTAATTTTTTTTTTCATGAAACAGAATTTCCATGCAACACAATTGAAATTAACCATAATTGTCATTCAACAGAACTCACATTTAAAAGAATTGTCATGCAGGGCTCGGATTGTGCGACTTTTTCGACTTTTTTGTGAAAAAATGTCAAAAAAGTCAAAAAAGTGTTCTGTTACATTTATTTACAAATTTCTTTCACATTTTTCGAAAACGTCAATATTTTTTTTAGAATTTTGCAGAATTTTGCAGAAGAATGTTGATATTTACAAAGATAATTAAAATTTTGAAGAGAATTTAAAGAAAAAAATTTTTAAATAATTGAATTTCTGTGAAGAATTTTTTTACTTTTGAAGATAATTGAATTTTGGAAAAAAATTTTAACAGAAATCTTAAAAATAATTAAATTTCCAGGATGAATTTTATTATTTATGAAAATAATAAAAATTTTAACGAGAAATTTAAAAAAAATTTTGAAAATAATTTAATTTTTGCGAAGAATTTGCATTACTTTTGAAAATAATTTAATTTCTAGAATAAATTTTATTATTTATAAAGATAATTGAAAATTTGACAAGAATTTTATTAAAATTCTTTGCAAATAATTGAATTTCAGAGAAGAATTTTATTACTTTTGAAAATAATTGAATTCTTGTGAATAATTTTATTAATTTTGGCAAATAATTGAATTTCAGAGAAGAATTCTATTACTTTTGAAAATAATTGAATTCATGTGAATAATTTTATTAATTTTAGCAAAATAATTGAATTTCTGTGAAGAATTTTATTAAAAGTTATGAAAATAATTGAATTCTTGCAAAGATTTTTATTAATATTTAAAGAAAAAATTATTTCCCGTAAAGAATTCAATGGAATTTTGAAAATAATTGAATTTTTGCGAAGAATTGTATTAAAATTCCTTAAAATAATTTGACTTCCGCGAAGAAAATTTTGTATTGAAAACAATTCAATTCTTATCATTAATTTAATCAAAATTTTTCAAAATAATTGAATTTCTTGAGAAGAATTTTAGTAATAATTGAAAATAATTGAATTCTTACGATAAATTTGATGAATTTTCGAAAATAATTGATGTCATGCGAAGAGTTGAATTATTTTTTGAAAATAATTCAATTCCTATGAAGAATTTTATTAATTTATAAAAAAAAAAATTACTGTCAAGAATTTTAAAGTTTTTAAAAAAATAATTGAATTCTTGTAAAGAATTTTATTAATTTAAAAAAATAATTGAATTCCTGTGAATAATTTTATTAATTTTGGCAGATAATTGAATTTCTACGTAACATTTTTTTAAACATTTTGAAAATAATTGAATTATTACAAATATTTTTATTAATATTTGAAAATAATTGAATTCATAAGAAGAATTTTATTTCAAATTTGTGAAAACAATTGAATTTTTGCGAAGAATTTTATTACTTTTGAAAATAATTGAATTTCAGAGAAGAATTTTATTATTTATAAAGATAATTGAAATTTTGACCAGAATTTTATTAAAATTTTTATTAAATAATTGAATTTCGAAGAAGAATTAAAAGAGAATTAAAAATTAAAATTTTGCTATGAATTTTATTTAATTTTTTAAAATTTTATTCCTGATTGTTTGATATTAATGTATCTGTAGTCGAGAAATGTAATTTTTTTTACAATTTTGACAATTTCGTGTTGCCTTTTTGTCGTTTTTTCTAAAATTTCATGCGACTTTTTTCCGACTTTTTTGGAAATTTTATGCGACTTTTTGTGACTTTTGTTGTAAATTTATGCGACTAAAGCGACTTTTTTTGAGTCTTAAAGACGATCCGAGCCCTGCAATTGCAATTAACATGCGATAACATTTAACATAATCGTCATAAAATATAATTGACATTTAACAAACTTTTCATGCAACAGATTTGACATTGAACATAATTATTTTGGTATGGATTTTTAAATTGGTCAATGAAAAGAGTCAGAATAAAAAATGAGTGGTCAATTTAAAAATTTGCGCTAAAATAATTCTGTTGAATTGACAATTGTGTTAAATGTCAATTCTGCTATGCATGTCAATTGTATTAAATGTCAATTCTGTTGCATGACAATTATATTGATTGTCAATTCTGCTGTATGTCAATTATGTTCCTTGACCATTCTGTTAAATGTCAATACAACAATTTGCATTGCCAATTATGTTGCCTGTCAATTCTGTTAAATGACAATTATGTTAATTCTCAATTCTGTGGCATGTCAGTTGTGTTCCATGTCAATTTTGTTGAATTAAAAAAAAAAAAAAAAAAAAAAAAATTTAAATGAGTGGTCAATTTAAAAATTCGCGCTAAAATAATTCTGTTGCATGACAATTCTGTTAAATATCAATTCTTTTGCTTGTCAATTATGTTGCAATGACAATTCTGTTACATGTCAATTCAATTATGCTATTAAACAAAAATTCTACTTCAATTAAAAGCAAAAAAAATTTTCATTTTGGAAAATTATGTTGCAAAAAAAAAAATGTTGATTTGTAATACATATTTTTTGTAATCTGGTTCATCTGAAACACAAAATTCAAACGAATTTAGTTAAAGTAGAAGATAATCTAGTCTTTAATCGAAGAATTGCAATAGTTGAATCTAATAATTTTATAATTCTACAGTTAGTTTTATTGGTTATATTGATTTTTTATTTGTATTCACTAAATGAATCGGAAAATGTCAGGAAATAACTGAATCATTATAGTTAAATACTGCTTATAGTTGCTGTTTATGAATTAGTAAAAATTTTAATAATTAAAATTTATAAAGATTGCTATACCTTTGGCCCCTAGTTGCTTAATATACTACTTTATAGTGTAACGGGTCAATTTTTTAATTATATTGAGAATCAATGAGCTATTATTGTAAATTTATGATGTACAATAAAATTGCCTACTGTACTAGATAATAGATTCGCAGAATTTCTATTTAAATTTAGAACGATCCACTGAAACTGAATACACATTGTAGTATTATGTTATACAAAATTCATTCTAGTCTCAATTCAAATGAAAATGAATAATTCCTTGTAAATGACCATATTCGTATAAACATGATTATTGTTTTATTATATTTTTCTTAATGTGAAAAATTCATATAATAAAATTAAATTCATAATTTTTGTTACAAATATTTTTTTTGAAAATTAATTCTATTATATTTATTTTGAATGGAGATTTGATTGGAAATTCTATTAGTATTTAATGATAGAACGTCCAAGCACTTGGCCTGCCGGAAGCCTCTTCCTTCTGACGCTTTTTGGCATATAACTTTAATATTTTTTTTTATCGTTATTAATGTTATTTTAAAAATTCCGGAAAGGCCCCTTCGTTGTTCTATCATTAAGAGTGATATTTGAGAATATTTTTCTCATTGAATTTATATTTAACGCGGTAAATGTGGGTCGTAGAGTCTTCATCGAGCGATATTATAAATTATTATAATTCTTATTACGAGAGGATGAAGAAAAATAAAGGTTATAAAGGGTTCTAACCTATAGGTTAAATGCTCGTTTCTGAACAAACATTTAAGGACAATCACATTCCGAAAGTTTAAAGACAATCATCTTTATAATCACCATCATCATCATGAGCGAAAGGTTTGCTTTTATTTTGTGTGTTTAATTGTAAAATTTTTCCATCTTTATATATTTATTTTCTCATTATTCTTGTATTTTCATTTTTTTTTGTCTCTCATTGTTGTACTTGTTTCACTATATACTTATACATATGTTAACTGACTGGCGAAATCAGACCGAAATTGTTTTGGAAAATTCATGTATATTCAGGGTGGCCGCTGGACCGGGAAACCGCGAAATGACCGCGAAATTTTTTTTATGAAAAATGTGGCCACCCTGAATATTTTTTCTGTTAAAATCCCCAGTTCTAATCATAATTTTATTTTTGATATTTTTACGAACTCGTCACTAACGAGAAGGTCTTGTTTATCAAAGTAAAAGTCTCAAGAGAATATTTATGAAAACATGGTCCTTGAGACTGTCCTTTTTCTCCTGGAAAAATATAAACTGTGTTCGTAAATGAATTAACTAAATTGGGGAATCAGTGTAATGAAGTGACAGTAATAAGGCTATTTTCAAAAAGTTTAAAAATTGGCTCTAAGTTCTAATAAAGGACAAAATAAAGAATTAATTTTATAAAACTAATTTTTCAATTTGTATTATTTGCAAGAGATTTTTTCTAAACTGCAGGAACAATGGTGTTCTATTAATTGATAGAAAAATGTTTCTACTTAAAATATTCGACACTGGACTAATCTAACCTCATGTACGTATATTAACTTTGGCATTAATCGTGTGTTGTTTGCGGCTGTGTAAATAACAACGAGATTGCCCCAGCTCAGTCCAGTTTCTGGCCGCAGGCAATATAACGACTGATATAAAGCTTCAGTGTCGCCTTATTCGCACAACACGTATATAAACACCTACACGTGTTTTACGTGTATATACTTATTTCAGATCTGGTTAGAATATTTTATTTCAGGTCAGATTGTAACACATAGGTGGTCCAAACTCGATTAAATTTTCACTTGCAATGTATTCATTTCCCCTCTGTCTCTACCTACTTTCTTTGTTTTTTTATTTTATGCCGGTCAAATCCGAACTCTTTATTAAATCCTCCATTATACTTTTTAATTAAATGTGTGCTAGGTCATGTATTGCAAAAATTAATTTTATCTATACCAGGCCTCAGATAATATGATTTTTTGGAAGTTCTCCAGCGACTTTAAAAAAAGATGACTTTTTCAATTTTTCATTCAAATCCCAAGACGAAAAATTCCATGGAAGTATACCCCCTGGAAATTCCATAGAATGGAAAATTAAGATCCTAAAGTTCTGAACGTTCAAATGAACGAAATTTATTTATTTCTTCTACAAATTAAATTTTTATTGCAATTATTTTGCGTTACTATCCAAAAAATTAATAACTGAGTTTCTAACCGTAAATATTTCAGTTTTTAAATTTTTTGTGATTAGTAATTTATAAAAATATCTTCAATAAAAAATATTGCGTTCATTTGAACGTTCAAAACTTGGGGATCATGGAAAATTTCAAATTTACAAGTTTCTTGCAATTCTTAAAGTTTCTTATTTTAAAAATATATTAACATTTCTATGGTTGCCATAGGTCAGAAAAAAGTCAGGAATTTTTATTAAAGTACAGGAAAAAATTGAATTTAGAAGCAATTACGAATGATTGCAAAAATTCAATTATTTTCAAAAGTAATAAAATTTTCAAAAACATTCATTTTTTCAATAAATTATTTATTTTTGCATTTAAATAATTGAATTCTCGTAGAATTTTCGAATAAAAATTGATTTAAAAATGAATTTCAGTTAAAATTCTACATAATAATTGAATATTAAAAGCATTATTGCATGAATTTTCAAAACTAATTAAATTTTGAATATTTTTGAAAATAATTACATTTTTCGAAGAATTCACTTAAAATTGTATTAAAAATAATTGAAATCCTGTTAAGAATTTTATTATTTAGGAGAATAATTGAATTCTTGTAAAGAATTTTTATTATATTTTTTAAAAATAATTCAAGTCATGTGAAGAATTTTATTATTTATGAAAATAGTTGAATTCTTGCAACGAATTTTTATTACATTTTTTTTAAACAATTGAAATCCTGTAAAGAATTGTATTATTTATGAAAATAATTGAATTCTTGGAACGCATTTTATCACATTTTTTCTTAAATAATTGAAATCTTTTAAGAAATTTTATTAAAATAGCAGATTTTGAAAATATTTGAATTTCAGCGAAGAATATCATTAATTGTGAAATGTAATTGAATTCTTGCAAAAAAATTTTGAAAATAATTACATCTGTCGAGGAATTTATTTAAAATTTTATTAAAAATAATTAAAAGCCTATGAAAAATTTTATTATTCATGAAAATAATTGAATTCTTACAACGAATTTTATTACCTACACTTTTTTAAATAATTAAATTTATGTGAAAAATTTTATTACTTGTAAAAATAATTGAATTCTTGGAACACATTTTATTACATTTTTTAAAAATAATTTAATTTTTTTTTTTTTGAAAATTTTATGGAAATTTAAATTATTATAAAACATGAAAAAAGCGATAACTCCGAGTCGATTCAATTTTTTAATGAATTTTATTAGAAATTTTAAAAAACTTAGATTTTTGAAAGATTATTTTTATAAATAATAAAATTCTTCTCCAAATTCAATTATTTTAAAGAAATTTAATAAAATTCTTGGCCAAATTGAAATTATTTTAAAAAATTTCCCTCAATTCAATGATTTTTAATAACTACTATTTTAACAAAATTTTCCCAAAGAATTCAATCGTATAAAATTCTACGAAAACATTTAATTATTTTCATAAATAATAAAAATTCACAAGAATTCAATTATTTACAAATTTTTTTTAAAGTTCTTCGTAATAATTTCATTATTTTTATAAACTATACAATTTTTTACAGAGATTCAATTATTTTCGTGAATAATAAATTCTTTTTAGAAATTCAATTATTTTCATAAATAATAAAACTCATCGCAAAATTTCAATTTTAATCGAATTCCTTGAAAAATGTCATTATTCTTAAAAATTCTATTAAAATTCGTAGACAGAATTTAATAATAATTTAAAAATTTATTGATAAAATTCTTTATGAGAATTCAATTTTGAGAGACATTCAACTATTCAATAAATTATTTATTTTTGTATTTAATTGTTTGTAAAATAAATAAATGAATAATTTAATTCTCGTTGAATGTTATTATAAATATTGATTAAAAAATGGATTTCAGTTAAAATTTTAGATAATCATTAAACATTAAAAGAATTACAGAGTAAATTTTTAGAAATAATTTAATTTTGAATAGGTTTCAAATTAATATCTTTCAAAATCTGAATTTTTCATACTTTTAACTAAACAATTCTGCAGAATTAATTTTTTTGAAAAAGTTTAATTGAATTTTTTTAAAAATTATTTCTTGTTCTTATTTTCTAATATATTTGAAGAATTTCCGAATAAACGAATTTCGTGTAAAATTGAATTGTAAACAAATAAATTTGAAAATTATTAAAAAACATTTTCAATAATTATTAAAAATAATTGATTTTAAGAATAATTTTAGTTAAAAATTCTATAAAAATAATAATTGAATAGAATTGAAGAAAATAATTTTGAAGAAGGTACTCGATATCTTTATGTTTTTTAATAATATTCTTATAAGTTATTGAATTTTAAAAGGTTTAATTTTGAAATTTTTGAAAATCTTATTTCCTATGGAAAAATTATAATGATTAAATATTTATTTTTAAAAAAAGTTATTGTTTTCGAATAATATTACAATTAGAGAAATTCGTAAATAAATGTAATAGAACTTTTGTTTGAGTATTTAATAATTTTTAGAGTGAATCAGAATATTCTTTAGGATCAGTGAAAAAGATAAATTTTTGTCTAGAAATCAGGGAAAAGTCAAAGGCCATAAAAAAAATTGGTCAGAATATATTTTAACCCTTTTGAATTTGAATTTTTTCTAAAAATTAATAGATTTTTAAATCACGTAATTTTGTAGGGACTATGTTTTTGTATCCATAAAAAAATTGTTAAAAAATAATTAAGTATATTATTTTACATAGAATTATTTTCATTTTTATATGTATTTTAGAAATATATTTGTTGGTTACTTTAGTGAACTTGATTTATTCGATTATTACGGTTATTTCAAAATCAAGTTGCAATGACTCATCTGTTTCATGTGTGAAACAATTTCTCGACAGTCTGGATATGTTAAAGTTGAATGTTCGAGAAGTGGTAAACAGTGTAATACTTTCAAAATGTAGTCTATGTGACTGGAGTCACGTAATAAGGAAAAGAAACACTTTTATCCGAATTTTTATGTCAAAATAAGTCCAATGTTTACAATTATGTATTTATACTTTTTTACCAAACATAAACCGCGAATGTTTACTTTTCCAAGAAAAAAGTTACTCGAATATTGAACATAGAAATTTGATTACAAATTCTAAATTCTTTATCTTTAATACTGAATGAACTGATTGCAACTCTTATAAGTTGAAGTCGCGACTTCAACGTAAATCAAGTGAAATGTATGCCTCTACTATATTTAAATGCCTCTTTCATCCATTTCATGGTGAAAATTGAAACCTGGAAAGGAAACTGTTTTTGAATAGTGTACATATATCTACTGTATGCTATTCATTTCCTTTTGAAAGTTTAACCAAAGTTTTAAAATATATAAAAAAAATCAGCGAATGACGTTTAACAAGATTATAAATTAATGAAAAATGATTTGAATTTTCTCTTCTAGTATAACAAATCGAGTATATTTTATCTTGTAGTCATAAATTATGAAACTGTAATTTTAATCTTATTCAAGTTCATATATAAGTTATATATATTGAACACATTACTTGCAGATTCCTTACGCTTACGAGTCAGATTTTATTGAAGAGGTAAAGTATTAGCTGATTCGACAAAAATTGTATCGTGAACGTGCTTATGAGACAATATGGCGGAACAGTTATTACCAGATCCTCATGCTTTCAATGAATCCTGAAAATACTATTTTTTCAGTATTATTATTTTTCCATACGAATTAAGATTTTCAAAAATTTTAAACGTCAAACCTTTTTGAAATTAAACAACTTACCTACGACTTTTTTTTTAGTCTTAAAGTCGATCCGAGTCCTGTATATATTTAAATTGTTATATTCCATAAATTTCTTCAATTTGCAACAGTTTTGCCTTTTTAACGAAAATTGAAATCAAAAACATTTCGTTCTGATAGATGAGAGTATTTTTGACTAAAGTACTTTTTAAATTACACATATCAGTTTCACGACGTGTAATAAATGAAAAGCAGAATGTAAAAAGTGAGTAGTTGGCATTATCAGGAGTCTTTGAATAACCGCAATGCGGATACTATTAATGTTTTCGTTTTGATGACAAATCCGATAGGAACTAGGCCAACTTTTCAGTGCAAAAAAAAAATCACATTCCACCTTCAATCACATGAATCCCAGATGTCTATAGAGTCAGCATCTTGATTGATAATCCGATAACTGTTAGCTTAATTTAACTTGCGCGAGATCTTATATTGTCCAACAATGCATACATAATTGGTGATTTATGAGGTTCAATAGAAACAAAAAAACAATAAAAATCGATTAGGATTCTTCATTTATAAAAAGATGAAGAAAAACACCATGGTGATTGTGAAACATTCTCTCGAGTATATTCAAGTTTATTAGATGAGTATGTATATGTTTTGAATTATAAACAGTGACACAGCACATCCAAGTGTAAAGTGGCTTTCATATACGTATTATATTCATCCCATTAACAGTCTCTGGAGTTGTGTTTCCCCCATTATTTCCCTTCTTTGGCAAAGAGTAGCACTTTTTTTTAACAATGCGGCTAAAATTTAGTGAATCTTTTTTCATGCACGCAAATAAATTGTAAAATCTTTTAAGGAGCCGATGGAAAAATATTTCAATTGGCTCGTTTAATTTTCATCTTAATTTCTGAAATGACAATTTTTGTGTTTACATGACACAGTAGATTTATTTAGTTTTAGTCAGACATGACGCTTGTTTTTATTATTACCAACTTTCCGTTTGCTGTGTATAATTTCTTTTTCCTTATTTACAGGTTTCGCACTCATCTACTAAAACCTACTATTTAATACTTTTTTTACCTTGTGCTACTATTTGGGTACTATTTTTAGATTTCAACCACTAAAAGCTACTATTTCTGCTTTTTTCGAGAATTTACTTTAAATTCGAATACTAGAAATCAAAAAACTGTTCTGAAAAATTGTAATCAAATTCTTTAAAACGATTCAATTATTTTCAAAAAATATTCGAAATTCTATTTTCAATATCTAGTATTTTTATGAGATTTCCCAAAAGAATTCAATTATTTTAAAAAAATTGATAAAACTCATCCAAAAGAATTATTTTCATAGATAATAAAATTTCCACAGGAGTTGAATAAATTTAGAATAGCATTTTCAACAAAATTTCGAAAAAATCAATTATTCAACAAAAGATTTATGCAATTCTTTAAATACTTTCATTAATAATAACATTTTTCATGGAAATTGAATTTTTAAAAAAAATGTTTGATAAAATTCTAAGCAAGAATTAAATTACTTTCATAAATAATGAAACTCATCGAAGAATTTCACAAATAAAGTTTTCCACAAGAATTAAATTATTTAAACTAATATAATTTTCATAATATTTATTAAATTTCAAAAAAAATTAATTATTTAAAACATTGTTCATCAAATTCTTTTGAACAATTCAATAACTTTCAAAAATAACAAAATTTTTCACAGAAATTCAATTCTTTTTAAACATTTTAATAAAATTTCTCGCAATAATTAAATTAATTTCATAAATAATAAAATTCTTCTAAGGAATTCAATTATTTTTGAAAATTTTAATAAAATTCTTCAGCACGAATTCAATTATTTTCATAAATAATAAAATTCATCGCAGGATTTCAATTATTTTTACTACAATTTTAATCGAATTACTCGAAAAATGTAATTACTCTTAAAAATTAATTTCAATTCCTCGAAAGAACCTATTATTTTAACAAATGTTTTTTTTAATTCTTTGGAGGAATTCAATTATTTACAAAAATATTAGAATTTTTCACAGGAATTCAATTATTTTAAAATAGTTTAATAAAATTTACGAAAGAAATTAATTATTTTAAATACAATTTTAATTAATTTTTTTTTAATAATTCTTCTATTCAAGAATTAAATTATTTACATAAATAATTCTTCGAAAGAATTCAATTATGTCGACAAATAACAAAATTATTCCCAAAAATTTAATTATTTTTAGGCATTTCAATAAAATTCTTTGTAAAATTTAATTATTTTGGTAAATAACAATATTCATCACAAGAATTCAATTATGTTTAAAATTAATAAATTTCTTTTCGGAAATTCAATTATTTTCAAAAATTCTTATAAAATCGTTCGCAAGAATTCAATTATTTAAAAAAAATTGATAAAACTCATCCAGAACTCAATTATTTTCATAGATAATAAAATTCCCACAGGAATTGAATTAATTTAGAATATCATTTTAAAAAAAATTTCGAAAAAATCAATTATTTCACCAAATTTTTATGCAATTCTTCAAATACTTTCATTAATAATAACATTTTTCATGGAAATTGAATTTAAAAAAAAATTTTTGATAAAATTCTAAGCAAGAATTCAATTATTTTTATAAATAATGAAACTCATCACAGGATTTCAATTATTTTTATTACAATTTTAATCGAATTACTCGAAAAATGTAATTATTTTTTAAAAATGAATTTCAATTCCTCGAAAGAACCAATTATTTTAACAATTTTTTTTTTAATTCTTTGGAAGAATTCAATTATGTACAAAAATATTAAAATTATTCACAGGAATTTAATTATTTTAAAATATTTTAATAAAATTTAAGAAAGAAATCAATACAATTTTAATAAATACAATTTAAATACAATTAAAATAAAATTTTAATAAAATTTTTTTAAAAATAATTCTTCTATTTAAGAATTTAATAATTTACATAAATAATTATTCGAAAGAATTCAATTATGTCGACAAATAACAAAATTTTTCGCAAAAATTCAATTATTTTGAGGCATTTTAATAAAATTCTTTGTAAAATTAAATTATTTTGGTAAATAACTATTCATCACAAGAATTCAATATTATGTTTAAAATTAACAAATTTCTTTTTGGAAATACAATTATTTTCAAAAATTCTAATAAAATCGTTCGCAAGAATTCAATTATTGTCAAAAATTTTAATTGAATTTTTTGTAAAATTGAATTATCTTTAAAAACTTTTCGCAATTCAATGATTTTCAATATCTACTATTTTCATAAAATTCCCAAACAGAATTCAATTATTTAAAAAATTTTTTGTAAAAATCTTCGTAAGAATTCCATTTTTTCATGAATATTAAAAATTTTTCAGGAATTCAATTATTTAAATTAGAATTTGCATGAAATTAGTCAAATGAAATCAATTGTTTAAAAATTTCTAAAAAATTCTTCGCAAGAATTAAATTATTTTTATAAATATTTAAATTCTTTGATGTTAAATAAAATTCGTTGCAGGAATTTAATTTATTAGCAGGATAAGAAAAAAGTAATTATATTTTTCATGAAAATTATGAAAAATGCAGGAAAATAAAAAATAATGAATTGAATTTTTGTCAGTTTTGTGAAGTGCTTAAAATGACTTTTTTTGGTCGTCAAGTTTAATTTTTCGATAGCTATACTTTTTTACTACTTTTTTTAGTTTGAAAGCAACTTTTTTAAAATTAATTATCGAGTGCAAAATCTGTATTTAACTTTCTTTTTAACAATATGGTATTTTTACTTTCAAAATTCTTTATTCAAGTTATAAATTTAATTCAGATAAATTACGGTTTTTCTTTAACAGACACTAATGCAAACATTGTAGAAAACATTCTGGAAATTCATTTTGTTAATTGGATCGAATGAGAATATAAGACTAGAAAGAAGTGGATGAATCTGTTTTTTTTTAAAGTTTATGAGCTTCCTTCTATGAATCTCTTCTTCTCTTGAATGACTGAATGAGTAACGTCTCTATGGGTTAAAGGGAGGAAAATAATGAGCGATTCTGGATTGCATACGAGCGTGATTGATAGATAGGAGAAGAGAGTAAGGAGAATGAAAGAGAGAGAATGAAAGAGAGAGAGAGAGAGAGAGAGAGAGAGAGAGAGAGAGAGAGAGGGGGAGAGAAAGAGAGAGAAAAGAGAGCTTGGGAGATAGTGCCATCCATATAAACCGCGTGCCGTCCATTTAATCCGTGTGGCAGATCGGCAGGTAGTGATATCAGGTTATGGCTCTTGATTACAACCCTTGGTCTGGCCGTTGGCCTTTAGTAATGCAAGCCAGACTTAAGCGGGAGTTTAACTTTAGTACCCAATACTCTTTTTTTTATAACGTCTGCTCATCAAAAAAATGAATATCCTCAATTTCTATGACATTAGGCTCGAAATCTTGATAATAAACTTGCGGGACTTCATACTGCAACGGATTAAATCTACTCTC
The DNA here is from genome assembly GCA_032872505.1 of Leptopilina syphax. Taxonomy (NCBI): domain Eukaryota; kingdom Metazoa; phylum Arthropoda; class Insecta; order Hymenoptera; family Figitidae; genus Leptopilina; species Leptopilina syphax. The sequence continues at coordinate 33,248,173 of CM065476.1, forward strand.
TTAAACCGAATTAGTCACAGTAGTATACCTAGGAGTGTTCTATCCCAGGTTACCTACAGTCGGTAATACAGATGTCTACATTATCGTCAGCGACAGAAATGGTAATATGTACACTGCACACGAATTTTTCCCCAATTGTTCCATGTCAAAAGTCGTTCAGTCCTCAATCAGTTCGCAAGAGACTACCATCTCAGAACATACTATTTCTGAAGCAGCTCGACCTAATAGTTTATCAGGAAAACAAATGGGAAAATTGATTATTTACTTACTTTTTATTCGTTGTAATAAAAATGGAAGATGTGTTAAACATCTTGTACTGATTTAAATGCTGTAGTTAATATTGTAGTATAGCTGAACGTGAAGAATATAATTAATAAAGTTAAATAGCTGATTCTATATTTAATAGTAATGATCAAGGAAGGTATGTAAATTTGTAATCTAATCAATGCAGGACTTTTCTTAAACTCACAATACTACCCTAATGGAAACTTAAATTTTATTCAAAACAAATTTTCTACTAATTTTCATTTCTATGAAATGTATTGTAATTTTTAATCATCCTACTATAAAAAAGGATCTGAGCCTTTATCATTCCTGCTTTAAAGATTATGCACCATTGGCTGTTATTGATTGCTCAAAACAAAACGAATTTCCAAAACAAGCATCTCTAGATGATTAAATATGTTATTGGGATTTGGAGCAAGTGAAAATTTTTCACCTAATACAGCTGCATATTGTCTTATAATTGATGATCTTATTATTCAATATGCACCAATCAGCAGTGTTGTTAGGAATGTAACATGATTGGTTGGCTTCACAGACTCTGAATTCATTTTTTGAAGCTTTGGAGCGGTCAAAAATATTTTTTAATTTAACAAACTAATTATTAGCAGTGATTTTGAATTAGTCCAGATGATGGTAGTTTCAATTGTTGTTGGTGGATTGAAACAAGTGGATTTACACATTGAGTAGCGCAGTTTCAATTAATGGAAGTCACATTCAGTGACAAGTATAAACAATGGTACGATAACTACAATGGTAGTTACAATAGATTATTGCCGCAAGTTTCAATTATGCTGGTTGTTCGACTTGATCATTGCAGATAGTGGCAATTCCAGTGAATGTTCGTCTTAAAACATAACAGTTGCAATATTCCTCTTCGTACCTTAATTGAGATGCTAATTTTAATGGTATTTACATATCTTTGAGATATTCACGTTAACTATGATGATTATGGTGATATTTGAATCTGAAATGTTGGTATCCATTCATGCAAGAAATCAAATAATTCTCTCGACTAATAGGTGCTGTGTTTGAAGAAGCAGACAAACAGTTTGATATTATAAGAGAGTTAAAATTCTTTTCTATAAATTTTCCTTACACTTCTTCTTGCTAAGAGGAGCAATTCAGGTGTAATGTGTTGAGAGCATCGCGTTCCAACGGCTTTTTTTTCCCTCCCCCTTCCGGCTGTCTGTTAGTAATGACGTTGCCTCGGCAATTTCCACTTGCGGACAAACTTTAGTACTACAGCGCGAACGGAATGTCGACAATGTCCTGGCAGTTGCAAACCACCCCGTTTGAAGGAACTCAGCTGTATTGAAATAGGAATAGACGTCAAGGATCGAAGTAGGGATAGAACGGAAAAAAAGGAAAGAGATCCACTTTTAAATCTTCTGTTCGAGAGTAGAAGGTTTCTTACTTGTTCGTTTTCAAAGGTTCCTCGCAACTCCTTTACGATCTTCGATTCTTTCTGGGTTTTTTCTTTTTTTTTCTATCAAATCCTTTTCTTTCTTCTCCACATCCAGAGCTGAAAGGAGAGTCTTTCCTCACTTCGTTACCTACCCGGAGGGTCTGTGTCAAGCTCAGACGTAACGACATCGATCAGCACATCGTATCTTGCCCACCAAAGTGTATATTATGCTCTGATGTCTTCAGTCTAGACTAAAATGAGGTGATTTCTTCAAAATTGTTCCGTCGTTTCGCTCAAAGAATAAAGTAGTACTTCTGTTTGGTTTTCAATTTCGTCTTTTCGGCTTTGATATCTAATCTCTAGAGTTGACATATAAAAATTGTTCTTTCAAAAGTTTATCGAAAAAATTGTTTTTACGTTTAAATAAATCCAAATTTTTTATTTAAAATTGCAACATTTTAATGTTTTGTGATTCAACTAACGATAAACAATGACAATATTAATTATTCAGGGTTGCCACGCAACCTGGAAAATTCAGGGAATTTTGATCAAAATCCAGGAAAATTATTGTTTTCTAAAGTTATTGTGCATATTCTTAAAATCTAATTTAACTTAAATATTTCAAAATTAACTCAATTTTTAAATAATTGCGTTTACAATTTTCATAAATAAATAAACTTCAAAAGGTTGTAATTTAAAATTTTGTCAAATTTCAATTTTGAATAAATTAATTAAACAATAAAAATTTTACAGGAATTCAGGGTGGCCGCTGGACCGGGAAACCGGGAAATGACAGAGAATTTTTTTAACCCGGGAAAAACCGTGAAATGACAGTGAATTTTGATCTAGACCGGGATTTTGGAATTTTTTTTAAAAAACTGATTATTTTGTGAGAAAAAATAGAAATATTTACTTTAAGACTTATTAATTGTATTTCATTAAAAATAATTAAATGATCTTCTATAAAATCGTTTTATTTTGTCAGGGAATTTTATCAATAGTATACTGAAAAAATATTCAATTTCTAGAATTTATAAGAAAATTATGAATTTTGTTGTCCAACGTAGCAGAATTAAAAAAAGATAATATTAAATTTAATTTTAAATTCTTTCTATTTCTAACAATAATTAAACAAAATATCATTTTAATTAAATGCGTCGAAAAAATTTGAAAGAGAAAAAATTTCACATCTTATAAAATAGTGAAAAATATATCAATTTATAAACTTTTCTTGCAATAATATTATCACAAAACAAATTTGAATTAGTAAAAATTTGAACTAATTAAAACAAAAGTGATACGAAATTTATAAAAATTAATTTTTAAATAATAAATAAAGTAAATAAAAAATAAGAATAAATAAAATTTCTTTTCTTAGAAAATAAATTTTTAAAAAAATACTATTTTGCATTAATATCACTTTGTTTTTTTTACAATTATTCATAAGCAACTATTTCTGTATTTCAGAATGTTGAATTAATATTACTAATATTAATATAGATTGAATTTTAAAAAGTTTAAAATTGAAGTTTTAGAAAAGTTGATTTGGAAAGGATTTTAGTTAAAAATTCTGAATAAGTTAGTTTTTTGAAACATTTTTATTCACATTTTTTTCAAATTAGTTATATTTTTAAATGTATAATATTTAATTAAAAAACTTTCAAATTATTCAACATTTCATAAAATTGTCTTGTAAACAAGTGGATGTTAGAAGTATTTTAGTTCAGATTTCTATAAAATAATTAAATTGAAATTTTGAAAATTTGAAAATTAAAGGCAAAATTTCAATTATTTTTATAAATAATAGTAATCATCAAAAGAATTCAATTATTTTCAACAGTAATAAAATTCTATTATTTTCAAAAATTTTAATAAAATTCTTGGCAAAATTACAATTATTTTCAAAAAATTTTCTTAATTCAATGATTTTCAATATTCTATTATTTTAATTAAATTTTTCTAAAAGAATTCAATTATTAAACAAAATTTTTTATAAAATTCTAAACGAACATTTAATTACTTTACAAAAAAATAAAAATTCCACAGAAATTCAATTATTTAAAATAAAATTTTCATAAATTTTTTCAAAAAAATAAAATGTTTTAAAATTTGTCATTAAATTCTTCGCCAAAATTCAATTATATTCAGAAATTTTTGTAAAATTCAATTATTTTCATAAATAATAAATCTCAGAGCAGAATTTAAATTATTTAAAAAAATGTTAATAAAACTCTTGGTAAAATTTAAATAATTATCAAAAATTTTCTTAATTTAATGATTTCTAATATATCTACTAGTTTAATAAAATTTTACAAAAAAATTCAGTTATTTAAAAAAAATTAAATAAAATGCTACCAAAATTGTCTTGTAAACAAGTGAATGTTAGAAATATTTTAGTTAATATTTCTGTAAAATAATTGAATTGAAATTTTGAAAATAATTTTTAATAAGTTACAGTAGCAATTCTTAAAAATTATCGATTTTCAAGGATTTGAAATTTGAATTTTTTTCGAAATCTTCCTATGGAAAAATAATTAATAATAATTAAATATTTATTTCAAAAAATCCATTTAAGTTCCAAATGATTTTACAATTAAAGATATTTAAAAAAATCTTATAAACATATTTCGGAGTTTCAATTATTTTTAAAGTAAAACTAAAATATTTTTACGGTTTGAAAAAAAGTCAAAGTTTTGTCTAAAAATCAGGGAATTCTTTTAATATTTCATGGAATAATTTATTTTCAGAGTTATTCTTTATGACGAGGAAAAATAATTCCTGACTTCATGACCGGGGTTTGACCGGGACAGTGAATTTTTTTTTTATGAAAAAAGTGGAATTAAATTGTTTTCAAAAATTTTAATGAAATTCTTTTTAAGAATTCAATTTTTTTTTCGAAATAATTTTAATAAAATCCTACGTAGAAATTTAATTGATTTCAATAATTTATCTAATTTCAATGATTTTCAATATCTACTATTTAAATAAAATTTCACAAAAGAATTAAATTATTTAAAAAAAAATATTATTAAAATTTGTCTGAAGAATTCAATTATTTTCAAAAGTTTTTTTCATTTATTAAAAGTATTTATTATTTTTTTTAATTCTTCGATGAAATTTAATTATGGTCAAAAGTTTAAAAAAATTCTCTTCAAAATTTCACTTATCTTTATAAATAATAAAATTTTTCTCCAAAATTCAATTATTTTCAAAAACTTTTTTCAATTCAATCAAATTTTTTTTAACAGAGATTCAATTATTTTTAATACAATTTTAATCTAATTTCTCGAAAAATGAAATTATTCTTAAAAATTTTATTGAAATTTGTTAAAAGAATGTTAATTACCTATTTAAAAATTTGTTGATAAAATTCTTTATGAGAGTTCAATTTCAAAAAAACATTCAATTCTTCAACAAAATAATTTATATTTGCATTTAAATAATTGAATTCTCCTAAAATTTTCTAATAAAAATTTATTTAAATATGAATTTCAGTTAAAATTTTAGATAATAATTGAATTTTGAAAAGGCTTCAAATTTTAATCTTTGAATGTTTGAATTTTTCATAACTTTAACTAAAAATTGTGTAGATTTTTATTTTTTTTGAAAAAGTTTAATTGAATTTTTTTGATGTTTTTATTTTCTAATATATATTGAAGAATTTCGGAATAATCGATGAAATTTCGTAAAATTGAATTGTAAACAAAAGGATTTGAAAATTTTCAAAGAAATTTTTCAAAAATTATGAAAAATAAATAATTAATTTAAAGAAGAATTTTAGTTAAAAATTCTGAAAAACAATAATTGAATTGAAATGATGAAAGTAATTTTGAATAATTTAGAGTAACAATATTTTTTATAATATAAAATAATGATTTTATCAATCGATCATTTTTAATTATTATAAAACATGAAGATTCCGATTGCTCCGAGTCGAAGACTCGGAGTGATCGATTTGTTCAGGTTTTATAACAATTTTTTATAAGTTTTTTTAATTTCAAAAAGGTTTAAATTTGAATCTTTTGAAGATTTTTAATTTTTATGGAAAAATTGTAATGACTAATTATTTAATTTTGTAAAATATAAATGTTTTCGTTTAATTTGCCTTAATTTATGAAGGATCTCGGACGTTAAAGATTATTTAACTAATAAATGTGGTTTTTAAAACCTGGAAAAGTCAGGGAATTAGAAATGAGCAAAAACGTGGCATTCTTGATTATTGCATAGTTTGAAAGTTTCACTTAATTTTTTTTGTATATTGAATTTGCGATTCAGTGTTGTGTTGGTAAAGGTTATAAATATTTTATTTATAATTTATTTTTTTTTATTATAAAAAGAAGAGATTATTTGCGTAGACAATTTAGAATATTGATGATGGTGTGAAATTTTTTTTTTTGAAAATTGTTTCAATTTCTATATCGTTTTCCCTCGTTATCGTAAAAAACAATTTGCTCCGAGACATTGTAGCGATTCTCGAGTTTCGTTTGCTCCTCCGCACTGTAGAAATAATCCCGGTATTCTCATTTGTGGTTTGAAGACAAAGTCGATTGGCTTTCCGAGACTCATCGCAAGTGTCCTTTTACGACCGAGTGGTCCGTAACGGGGCTGGCAATAGTGAGAAATGTAAGGTCTGACGAAGAGGGAACTTTAGAGAGGAATGAGGAGGGCTAATGACCACAGACTCGTTAGTTAATTAAAGATTCATTGCGATGAGCCGGTAAATCAATAGTTATCAGCTTCACGTGAAGAAACATGCGAGTTTCATTGCGCGCTACTACAAATCATGTTTTTCGCGCCAACAAACATTCCTCCCTTTATCACACACAGTATATAGTCAATAATAACATTTTCGAACTATGGGCACAAAAAAAAATTGCAGTCGAAAAAGGGAAATTGAAACGGAAAATTAGTTTCGTCATTCTGGCTTCTGCCTTCTTTTTAATGTATATAGTTGTGTTTGCGTGTGCATCTTATTTCTGAGAAAAAGGTATTTCCTATTTCGAGGTAAGAGTTTTCTTTCATATATTAAATTAATGACCTATCCTTCGGCTTAGAGTTGAAAAATATTCAAAGCTGACGGAAATCCAGATTTTTGATATAGTTCCCTCAAGTATAAACACTTGAGTTCCTTCTCTTGGGATTTAACTTGAGTAATAGTGAATTTTACATGATAAGCATTAGGTATATTTCACTTCAAAGACAATTTTTTGTTTTCAATTTTAATTAATCTCTTGTTGAAAACCAATGGTCAATTACTTATCTTCACTGTTTTAATGAGCGATAATTAGTGAAGATAATTTCTGTTGTATATCATTTTTACATTCAATAGGATTTCGTATTTTCCCTCTTGAAATTTTCATCACACAAATCGGTATTGTCATTTTTCTTTATAGTCATAATGTCTACTTTTGGACCCTCGGTAAATGTACTCTTTAATTTAATCAATCAAATTTAATTTAACGTTTATTAAAGATGATAATGACATAAATGTCGATTTAGATTTGTGTGTAAAGAGTAGTGTCGCCTTCGAGACGGATATTGAAGAATAGGTCAAATGAAGTGTGATGGTCTTTCTTTTCTGATAATCTGGTATTGTTATGATTATACTTTCATGATCCTTGGTCATCGACAGACTGTTGGAGAAAAATAGTAAACAACATTAAAATTGTGTTAGTAGGTGCTGGATAGACTTTGATATAGTAGGCCAAGGCTAATCGAGACTACGTCGTTAAGACGTTTCTCGGTGGAGAGCAATGGTTCACACGATACGTAAACTTTATATCCTGGTTTCACGTGGAGTAACATTTTGCCCGCTCTGACATGGAAGAAACGTCTGCCGGCAAAATTCCCAACAATCTATCCGTTAATTGACACATTGACAGAAATGAGTGTCAGATAAGAAGATTGTCAATTTCACATTAGATAACACAGGCACACAAAAAAAAATAAAAGTGGTCTGTTTATTGAAGCAGACCTACCATGTTTTATAGTATTTTTGCCCGCTGAAAACGAATATAAAGTCAGAATTGCTCCATCACCATCTGTTTTTTTTAAATCGAAAAAACTACTCTTAAATGTACAAATTCAAAGTTAAAAAAGAAAAATTAAATAACAGACTGTGTTGCAAAACAGAAAAATAAATTTCTGTACTTCTGTTACAACAACTCAGAAACCTGGCTCATCACCCTTTTTTTAAATGGAAGAAACCACCCTTGAATGTGCAAATTCAAACTTTGAATTAAAAAAATGAAATAATATAGGGTAAGGGGCCTCAAGGTGTCCACCATTCAAAGATTCACTGAAAAATTTAAAAAAATAGTTGCAAAAATCAATTTAAGGTAATTTTATTCGAAATGTATTGTTTTTGGCTTATAATCACAGAATCAATAGTTGCAAACTCTGTTTTTTGCTTATAAGAAGCCATTCTAAAATATAGTTAATTATTTATCCTATTACATACATTAAACACTAAATTATTTTATAATTCATCATAAAATTTTCCAAATCGATAAAATTTACATTTTCCATTATATATTTTGATAAATATTACATCGTCTAAACATAATCAAAAACTTCGTCTGCATAAACAATGAAAATAACCTGAAGCATTCAGTGCTGTCAAATAATGCACAAAAATTTCCATAGAGTCGCCACACAGAAGAAAATAAGTGTTTAAATGTGTTGCGTAGTTTTCAGATAGTGTTGTTTTAACATAATTTCGGTGTTATTTTAACCTCATTTAAAATGTATATTAATTTAACACCCTCGAGTGTTAATTTGCCACACTCTATTGTTATTTTAACACCAATGTAGTGTTAAAATCACACAGTGTCGGTTAAAAATGTTGCGTGTAGTTTAGTGCGTGTAGTTTAACACTTTTAGTGTTAAAATAACACTTCTTTTTTCCTGTGCACCTTAGGGTCCTCTACCCTATTGTTTTTTAAAACAGCAATAAATTTATATTATAAAAAACAAATACAGATAAAAGAAAAAGAAAACGAAATCCACTACACCACTCGTTTGAAAATAAGAGGGTTCGTTACAACAACAAAAATTATTCGTGAGTGTTGAGTTGGAAATAAGAAAAAGAAATATATGGTTTTTAATGATTTTAATAGTTCTTTTAAAAAACACATTTTACAAATTTTTTTCCTTTAAAGTCTGAGTTTATCCATATAAGGATAATTCTTCACTCAGTGGTCACTTTTGCTTCCCCACTGTTCCCTATTTGATAACTTTAACAATTATTTTTTAATCTACTTCAAACTTTTCCACAATAATTCAGCGTGTTTTTTATTAATATTATAAGAGGCGCATGATTATTCCCCAAATGTCATTTGACCGAACTGTCATTTTACCAAATTGCATTTATCCGAACTGTTATTTTAACGAAATGTCACTTTTGCGAATTGCCATTTTTACGAGTTGTCACTTTGGCAAAAAGTCAATTTTGCGAATTGTCATTTTTTCGAATTGTGATTTTTACGAATTGTCATTTTACGAATTGTCATTTTTACGAAATGTCACTTTTGTGAATCGCTATTTTTACGAATTGTCACTTTTGCGAAAAGTCATTTATGAGAAATATCATTTTTACGAATTGTCATTTTTACGAATAGTTATTGTTCCGAAATGTCATTTTTTCGAATTGTCATTTTTACGAAATGTCAATTTTGCGAAAATTGCTATAATAAACTTGTATGCATATATAGATTTACTATATCAATTTTCGCAAAAATGACAATTCGTAACAGTATGACATTTCGTAAAAATGACAATTCGAAAAAATGTCAGTTCGCATAAATGATAATTCGCAACAATGACAATTCAAAAAAATAACTTTTTGGAAAATTGCCAATTCGTAAAAATGACAATTCGTAACAGTGACATTTCGAATAAATGCAATTCGGTAAAATGACAGTTAGGTCAAATGATATTTGGGGAATAATCATGCGCCTTATATTATAATCGAAAAAATTTTTTATTTTACTCGAAAGTTATGACTTAATTGGAAATGACCAAAAAGTGCACTTTTCTCGATTCTCCATACAGAAATCATCAAGTTTAATATGGTTTTTTAATATGGTTTTATTTTACACAAAGTCTATTTTAATTTTGTTTTTATTTCTTCCATTCTTGAAAGCTCATCTCAAATAGTAAGTTTTCTTGTGTTGTTTTCCAATTTTCATTTAAAAATTTATGTAAAAATATTTTTTTAATACTTTCCCCACTATTTTTTTATTTGGAACTGGAGTTTACATTGTCATGTGTTTTCTGTTTTTTTATTCACATTTTTAGTTCGATTTTACTTCCAATTTATATTGTTAAGTTAAAAAGTTGTATTTATGTAAAATTTGCATAAAGAAATAGCATTTTTAGATTTAAAACTATAAAAATTATTAGTATTTTAGGGCGTATTTTAATGATGTGTAAACTTCAGTTCCGCGAAAATCACTGAATTCTTAACCAATAAAAAAAATAAAAATAATGGTGATCTAGAGTAAGCAAATCTCTTTAATATTCTGTAAATATTGTGTGATTTTATTCATTTTTGTGGCTTTAATGAATTTGTTTCTTTGATTTGTGAACTCCGGTTCCTGTAAACTCCGGTGCCTAATTTCGATTCACGTAGCGGAAATGTTTTGTTTTTTTATGAAAAATTGTTATTAACCTCCAACATATCAATAACAGGTGTGAGTAAAAATGAGTTTTTATTTATTTATTAAAGTAGTTAAAAATAATAAAACAAATATTAGATAATTTTTTTCGTCAAGACATATTTATTTTATTCGAACTTAGGCGTGAGTTTTGAAAATTATGCGCTACTTTTCAATGTAAGTGTTTATTTGAAAATTTATTTTTCTTATCACACATCGTTAAAAATTGTTTTTTGTTAAAATGTTTTGTAATATCACTTAATTGTCGTTTAATAAGCTTGTTCAGAAATTAGAATACAATTTATTTGTTTTTTACACTATTTATATTATCAATGGACAAAACATGACTTTTTAAGGGGGGAAACCTAATTGTAACTTTCAAAAAATTTATTTTTTATTTTTTTCATTTTCTTAAAGTAAATATATTTAGAAATTTTTTATTATTTTTTCTATTATTATATGACTCTTTTTGACTTTAAAAAAAATTTCTGCTGAACAAAAAAAAATAAATTGAAACTTTAAATGCGTTTTTCTCAAAATCACATTTTTTTATGATTGCGTGCAGTCTAACTTAAACAAATATTTACCGATTATAATGAGATTTGGAAGTTTTATTCTTTATAAAATTACAAAGAATATGAACCACCATTTAAGGTGATATCACGATTTTAAGAGTGTTTTTTTGTGTAATTAGTGAAAAAAAAATTGTGAAAATTCAAGAAAAAATTTCAAACACCTTCAAAATTTAAAATTTTTATTATTTTTACCTTAATTGAGGTTCATATTCTTAGAAAATAAGTTAAGAATGTAAGAAATTTTTTTTTTTTTAATTTTAGTTAAAAATAAAAATTCCTACACGTCACGCAAGTCGAGAAAAAATATCAGGACCATCAGTGGTTACGACAGCATATCTGCCTTATTTCTGGTTAAAATAAATCAAAAGAATTTATAAACATTGTTCAAAACACTAATAAAAAGATTAGATGCCTAAATGTAATTGAATTTTAATCTATATTTCCCCCCAAAAAAAATTTTTAAAAAATCCATAAAAATGAGCCATCTAATGTGGTTTCCCCCCCTTAAACTTATTATTTAACCTCTAAACAAAAATTTAAAAAAAATTTTATATAATAGATTAAAAGATAAATTTAAGCTCAAATATATGTACAAAATAATTATTTTCAAGCTTTATTATAAAGATCTACATAGAAAAATTTCAAAAACATTAATATTTTTAGATAAACGTTAATGGTTGTTTTAAAAAAACCCATTTTACAATTTTTTTTTCCTTTAAAGTCTGAGTTTATCCATATAAGGGTAGCTTTTCGATTGGAGGGAGGAGATTTAAATCTGTCGCTGCTTTTTAGTTGTGAGGACAAAAATACAGAAACGTGTATTTCTGTTTAAAAAATTAATTTTCTTTCATTTTTTTCTAGTAAACTCTGGGTTCTTCCTTTCATGGGTAGTTTTTTATATAAAAAATTAGAAGGTGATGGAGCAATTCTGATGATTTTTTGAGTTGTTAAAATAAAAATACAGAAACGTATACTTCCGTTTAAAAAGTTATTCTTTTTTTAAATTTTTTTCCTGTCAAGTCTGAGTTTATCCTCTTAAGGGCACTTTTCTTTAATTGTTTAATTTAAAAAAAATTGGGGTAAAATTGTTGTAAGAGCAGTACATAAATTTATTGTTCTGTTTTGCAACACAATCTGTTATTTAATTTTTTTCACTTTAAACTTTGAATTTTTACATTTAAGGGTAGTTTTTTCGATTTAAAAAAAAGAGGGAATAAAAATATTCTTTTTATGGACATCTCTCACCCTAAAAAAAGTAATCTTGATTTGATGCGGATTCCTCTAAACTGAATGCATATTTTCCTCTTATATATGGTATCAAAAGTAATATACTTCGCTTTAGAGGATTTTCCTTTCCAATTATTATTTGCTAATTATGATTATGAGATAATAAATAGAAGCTTTTTCGATGCACTGAATTAAGCGTTTTTAATTAAATAAATATAATTAGTTATTAATAGTTAATTACTTACATGAATTAATATATTTATTTTTTTATTTACATCATTTGAATTCAATGTATTTGCAATTTGAACCTCAAAAAATTGTTTTGTTTTACTATTAACCATCAAAGAATAAAAATAATATACATTCAAGTTGAATACTTTTGTTTTGTGAGGAAAACTTGAGAGGATATTAAAAGAGGATTTTTCCTCTAACTATGAGATTACTTGCTGATTTTCTTTGAAGTAAACTATTTTGTCGAAGGCATCGCAAGTATACTTTCCGTTTGATATTCATTTCTTTCGATGCATTGTAATCTAGGGGACGTGTCTTATCGTTAATGGTCGTAACTATATTGATATCTTGGTTTATCTTCTGGTCACACGAGACACCACTATTGTATATAATGCGGTAGGTCTGATACCACAATGACAGCGCAAATTGAGGAAAAGAAATGAGTGAAATTGAAGGGAAAAATAATGTATAAATGGAGGAATGAGAAAGAGAGAGAGAGAGAGAGGAAGTAGATGATGGCAAAAAGAATTTGAAATCGGAAGATCTGGCTATATTTGCTTTATTCACTTTATACGCGGAGGATGTTCATTTAAAAAGTTTTGTCCGGAACAGTTTGAAAAATTTTAAGTAAAAGTAAAGAAATAAGTTGAGAGTTTTGGTGGTCGTCAGATTTGAAATTTCCATGATACTAACGTGGGTGAATAACTTGGGATAAACGACGATTTCAAGCGAGACCCTTTTCGACAATGTTTTTCGCTTTCTTCTTTCTGTCTCCGGCAAAGAGTTCGTCCCTCTCTCTCGCATTAGCAATTTATTGCGTCAAAGTGGAGTGAGTGTCTAGACGTTTGGAATGAGGGGTCAGGAGGCTGAGCCTTCTTTGGATGAAGCAAAGTCGCAAGTCGATCCGCATATATACATACAATATCTGAGGAAATTGTACTTTAGATGGTTTGGTGGAAAAAGGGGAGGTGGAAAGAAGAAAGGCTAGAGTATCCCTCTTTACCGACCAAAGCCGAAGGAGAGGACCCCCATGCTTCTGGACAGTCATAAAATGCCACGATGAGGCTCTGTAAATGTGCCTTCACAGCTGGTCCTTGGGCGAAAACACGGCCACGTGATTTATTGATATTAGCGTGTGTATCGTCCATTTCTTAGCTTGGCCTGTGTGTGTATATATATATGTATAACTCTTCGAAACTTTAACGATGATTTTTCTCATTTAGCGGTTTCTTTTTGGGGCATTAAAAGTTAATGAAAACGGAAGTTCAGGAATAGGGTCAGTGCCGCTGATCGTAAATACGACTTTGATTTAACCGTTTTAGCTTTCTCGTAAAAAGGACTATGGCGGACTCGTTTACAAATTTCATTATACACTCCTGCTCCTTTTGCCTTATCGAAATTCTATAGTTATAGTTTCTTGTCAGCAATTTCATATTTTATGTTCGCACACATTATATGGCATTTACATATTCCTTGCAATTTATGTTTTCATACAAAATTTCACTGCGTTAGTTCATATATACATATAATGTACTAGTATCGGCTTATGAGAAATTAGTTCAATTTTCCTCAAATTATTATGTTATTCTTTAGAAGTGGTAACAGGGTTGCCACAAGTAAGGGAAATCAGGGAATTTAGGGAAAAGTCAGGGATTTTCATTAAAGGTACTGGGAAAAATTGAATTTTTTAAATTCATAAGAAAATTCTCAATTTTTGGTATGTTTTTTGTTTGTCTCATAAGCTATGAAACTACCATGAATTCTAATAGAAAACCTTCAACATTTTCTTCTATTTCTGACCGGAATGAATGTTTTTAAATTATTTAATTATTTCAAAAGTTTTAACATAATTATCTTGATAAATAACAAAATTCTCCACAAAAATTCAATTATTATTGTTAGGAATTAAAAAAAAATTCTTTAAATTCAATTATTTTCAAAAATAACAATATTCATCACAAGAATTCAATTATTTTCAAAAGTAATAAAATTCTTCGAAGAAATATAATTACTTTTCAAAATTTTAACGAATATCTAGTCCAAAATTCAATTATCTTTACAAATAGCAACATTTCTCGCTAAAAATTCAATTATTTTCAAAAATTTGAAATAAAACTCGCTTTATTGCAAAATTTCAATTATTATTTATTTTCAAAAGTTTTTCGCATTTCAATGATTTTCTATATTAACTATTTTCATAAAATTTATCAAGTAATTTAATTATTGAAAAAAATGTTTGATACAATTCTTCGAAAACACTAAATAAACGATTTACTTGATTCAAACATATTTTGTTTAGATCAAACTTAAAATATCTTTGCTATACAGTCAAATATATTTAAGTTTAATTCAAACACATATTTTTTGGTTTATTTAAAGAAAAAATATATTTAATTCAAACATAAGTTATGGTTGATTTTAAATTATTTATAATCAAGTTTTATGTTTAAATCAAACATAAACATTTTTAACATAATTTTTGTTTAAATTAAAAGAGAAAATATGTTTGAATTAAACATAATTATAAAAAACAAATAATATTTTTGAATCAAAGCAGTAGATATTTTCTATATAATGAGATTAAGCTTACAAACTACATTCAATTAAACAAAATCACTTAAAATTATTTTTCTATTTGAATTAAGTATAATGTTTTCTCAGTTAACATTCAACCATTTTCATAAATAATAAAATTTCATTTAGGAATTCAATTATTTTCATTGCAGAATTTCAAATATTTTTCGTACAATTTTAAATAAATTCCTCGAAAAATGCAATTATTGTTAAAAATATAAATAATAATAAATAATAATAAATAATAATAAAATATAAATAAAATATTATTAACACTTGAAAAAGAAATTTTATTTTATGAAACATTCAATTATTCAATAAAATAAGAAAATTCGTTGAAATAAATCAATTTAATTCATGAATAATATTTAATTCGTTGCAGGAAATCAATTATTTTCAAAATTTTTTAAGTAATTCTGCAAAAGAATTCAATTATCTTGATAAACAACAAAATTCTTCCCATAAAATGAATTATTTTAAGTAATTTTAATAAAATTCTTTTTCAAAATTCAATTATTTTGATAAATATCAAAATTCATCACAAGTATACAATTCGTTTGAAAAATAATCATTTTCACAGGAATTCAATTATTTAAAAAAGAATTTTTTTTTAATTCTTTGTCAGATTTCAATTATTTTCAATTTTTTAATGAAATTTCTCGATGGAATTTAATTATTTTTAAAAAGTTTTAAAAAATTCTGAGAAATTCAATTATTTTAAAAAATTTGAATAAAATTCTTCACAAGAAATTAATTATTTTCATGAGTAATAATATTTTTCTCCGGAATTCAATTATTTTTACAAATAAAATTCTTGACAGGAATTCAATTCTTTAAAAAGATTTTTAAAAAAATTCGTTGCAAAAATTCAATTATTTAAACAAAATTTAATAAAATACTTTGGACGAATTCAATTTTTTATAAATTTTAATGAATATCTCGCCAAGAATTCAATTATTTTTATAAATAGCAAAATGTTTCGCCAAAAATTCAATTATTTTCAAAAATTTAAATAAAATTCTTTGCAAAATTTCGATTATTTTTAAAAGCTTTTCGCAGTTCAATGTTTTTAAATATTTACTATTTTCATAAAATTTACCAACAGATTTAATTATAGAAAAAACTTGTTGATACAATCTACGAAAAGATTCAATTATTTTTATAAATAATAAAATTTCATTTACATATTCAATTATTTTCATAGCAGAATTTCAAATATTTTTAATACAATTTTAAATAAATTCCTTGAAAAATTCAATTATTATTAAAAATTGTATTAAAACTTGAGGAAAGAATTCAATTTTAAGAAACATTCAATAATTCAATAAAACAATAAAATTCGTTGCAATAATTCAAATATTTTCATCAATAACATTTAATTCGTAGCAGAAAATCAATTATTTTCAAAATGTTTTAAGTAATTTTGCAAAAGAATTTAATCAGCTTGATAAACACCAAAATCGTATAAATTCTTCCCATAAAATTAATTATTTTCAAAAATTTTTTTAAAATTCTTCTCATGAATTCAATTGTTTTCAAAAATTATTATTTAAATTCTTCTCAGGAATTCAATTATTTTAAAAAAATTTAATAAAATTCTTCAAAAAGTTTTGAATTATTTTCAAAAATTGTTATAAAATTCTTTAATATAATAAATTTTATTAAAACTTTAATTAAATTCCTTAAAAGAAATTACATATTTTCAAAAGTTGTTAATACAATTCTTCGTAAAAATTAAATTTTAAGAAACATTCAATATTATTTATTTTTGTATTTAAATAATTGATTTCTCGTAGAAATTCTAAAAAACAATTAAATTATTTTCAAAAGTAATAAAATTCTTCGAAGAAATTCAATTTATGTTTAAATTTTTTTTAAAAATTCTCCATAAAATTTCAATTATCTTTATAAATAATTAAAGTGTTCTCCACAATTCAATTATTTTCAAAAATTTTAATAAAATTCTACGCAAACATTTAATTATTTTCATAAATAATAACATTTTTTGGAAGGATTCAATTACTTTTATAAATATCACTATACTTATTATTGTTTCATAGGAAAAAAGATTTTCAAAAATTTCAAATTATTTTCAAAAATTATTATTTAAATTCTTCTCAGGAATTCAATTATTTTTAAAAAATTTAATAAAATTCTTCAAAAAGTTATAATAATAAATTATTTTCAACAGTTGTTAATAAAATTCTTCGTAAAAATTAAATTTTAAGGAACATTCAATAAATTATTTATTTTTGTATTTAACAGCATGTGACTGTTACAGAAATGAATGTTAATTTTTTCGACCACTTTTCTCTTAAAATATTAAATAAATTAGGCTAGTTTTTTGTGAATAACTCTAAAATATCATAAAGAAGGGCAGTGATGTGAAAAAGTTTTAATATTTTAAAAATTATTTATTAAAAAATAACTTTAAAATTATCAGTTCTCAAAATCACTTTTAATCAATTTCTCGTCTTTTCCGATTTCAAAGTATTTTTTTATAATTTATTTTAGAATTATTAAAACTTTTGCACATCACTGCCCTTCTTTATGATATTTTAGAGTTATTCACAAAAAACTAGCTTAATTTATTTAATATTTTAAGAGAAAAGTGGTCGAAAAAATTAACATTGAATTCTGTAACAATCACATGCTGTTAAATAATTGAATTCTCGTAGAATTTTTTAATAAAAATTAATTTAAAAATGAATTTCGTTTAGAATTTTAGATAATAATTTAATATTATAAGCTTTATTGTAAAATAATAATTTTACCACTCGGTCAACTTTAATTATTATAAATCATGAAGAAATCGTTTACTCCGAGTCAAAGAATCGGAGTGATTGACTTCTTCATGTTTATAATAATATTCTTATAATTTGTTGAAGTTGAATGTTTTGAAAAATTTTAATGCCTACGGAAAAATAGTGATTAAATATTTATTTAAAAAATGAAGTTATTGATGTTTTCGCATAATTTTACAATTAGAGAAATTCGTAAATTGTAATTGAACATTTTTTTGAGTATCTAATAATTTTTAGAGTGAATCAGAATATTCTTTAGGGTTAGGGAAAAAGACAAAATTCTATCTTTGAAATCAGGAAGAGTTAAATTTTTTTGCCAACCCTGTGGTTGTTATTTGGTTTGATTAATGAGTTCCATTTTAATTAAAAATCGTAAAGTATTACTTTTGGTTTTTAGAAAATGAATTTTATTCTTGATTGAAAATGTTTTTTTTTTATTGGCGCGGTAAGAATGAATTAATGTTGATTGGAATGTCGAGAGAATCATTTTGAGTGATTTTAAAAGTGTCCCTTGTTTAACAGGATTTATATTTTCGGGCAAACAAATGAAGATATGAAACTATTGCAAGTTGAGAATCATCTTTTGGCTGCTTCCGCTAGACATAGAAGTTTCGAACTGACCCAAATAGTTCAAACCTGATTGAGGTCGTGGTCGAAGACGATATTCAACGTGTCGAGAAGGCGGTAAACCTATAGTAACAGAGACTTAATATCAGCCTTGGGAATGATCGTGTTTGAAATAGGGAACACAATAATCAAACTCTTATTAATTTTATCTGTCGGTCACTTTTTTCCGATTCTTGATCTCTAAATTCAAGGGTTCAACATTTGCATATATATTCTTTTTTTCCCCTAATTTTATTGATTATCGGTTTTGTTTCAATCTTCAATTCTTCAGTAATTACTGATAATTATTTTCAACTATCAAAATTTTACTATAAGACTAATAATTGTTTTATTTGATGGATAAATTGTTCACAGGGTGAGAACAAATTTTCTATACTCAATTTCACTTCTTTTGTAGATGAGAAATTTTTTAATTTGTCAGCATTGAAGTGAAATTGTTTTAATCAATGTTTTTCGGGGACAAATTGAGACAATTCGCCAGGTTGAAGTTATTGAGAGGGGAAAGAAAAGTTTTTATTCAGATACACCTGCAAGCTAACATTGTTTCAAAGTATACATCTCCTGCTTTTTTTTCCCTCTTCTTTTCTCTTTGTTGTTGTTACAGTAAATTGCTTTCCATCGGGAAAATTCGTTAATATTCACTTCGGGAGAGACATTTCATAAAAGTAGATTTTTCCTTCAAGCCAAGCTGTTTGCACGCGAAAATGGCTGATAAAACTTTTCATGCTTTTTGTGCAACTATGCGAGTAAAGGACAATGAACATTCTACATTCTGCAATCTTACTGCGCTCATCATTTTGCTTTTCATTTTTAATTCACTTGTTTTTCAAAATTCCTCCAACATTCCTGATTATTATTTTTGTATTGTGGATAAAATTTTTTTTTTATTAATAATTATTGGCTAAACTCTTTCGACATTTATATAGTTTTATTTTGATAAATGTTTTCGGTAGCAATGCATAATGAATAATTTTGGAATAATATTTCAAACGCAATATCGAGTATATTTATTTAAACATCGTCTGAGGGAACATAAATGTGTTTTTCCGGACTATTGAGTTTAATGTGAAAGACGTGCGATCTGTCCACACGATGCGAGAAGCTTGGCTTGTAAGTTGAGTATTACGCGACGACGAGTCCAACTTATTCTTGATGATGAAAAGAGAAATGAAAATTACTTGAAGCACACACAGCAAGTATTTAAAGGGGGAGAGAAAACAGTATATATTTCTCTGAATTCATACACTAATCTATACGAAAACGAGTCTGGGTGTAAACATAGTCTGAATTCTGAGTCATACACATTCTCTTCTGCTATATAGCAGACGCATCTTTTGCTTATATGCATATTTCCCATGTCGAAAACACAACTGATGCACGCCATCTCTTGAACGAGTTTTATGTAACTCATTATTTAAATTGGAAAATTATCGTTTTAATAAATTCTCAAGCCTTAGACATTTCCTTGACATAGGTAGTCATTTTACTCACATCACTTTTAACGTCAATCAATCAGACGTGAGCTTCCGAGAAATCTTTAATAGAAAATTAGTACTGGAGACTTCTTGAGGCCTTCTGATTTAACCTTAGGTTAAGCAGTCCTCGTAGATTCACTGACAGCTATTTCTCTCTCTCTCTCACATACTATCTTTGATTAGATAAAAATTTCATCATAGTTTGCCTCTTTTATTTTTAATTACTTGAGAATGAAAATTGACTCTATAATTATAGTAACTTGTTTTTGTTCAAAAGTTTCTAGGTTCTCAACGACTTTTTGTCTGTTTTATGCAAAAAATGTCTTTTCTTTTTGCAAAATGTTGGAAAATGTTTTAATAAATATTCAGTCTTCATATAGAGATCTAAAAGTTTTACTCCCACGTCGAAAAATTCCGTGGAAGTACCCCTTGGATATTCCATGGAATTTCCGTGGAGATTGCGTAGAAATTCTGCAAGTTTTATATTTTAATATTACTTTAACATTTCTATTATGATTAGAGTCTAATAATAAGCTTTGTTGCAATTTATTTGCAAAACTTGAATGAAATACGCATTTTGCAAAAAAATTCCAACAAAGCTTATTATTAGACTCTAATCATAATAGAAATGTTAAAATATCGTTAAAATAAAAAACTTAAAGAATTTACCTGATTTTTCCCTGATTTCCAGACAAAATTTCCAATTTTTCCCTGACCCTAAAGAATATTCTGATTCACTCTAAAAATGATTAGGTACTCAAAAAACTGTTCTATTATATTTAAAAACGAATTTTTTTAATTGTAAAATTATTCAAAAACATCAATAAATTCTTTTTAAAATAAATACTTAATCATTATTATTATTATTCCATAGAAATTAAGATTTTCCAAAAATTTCAAATACAAATCTTTATAAAATTTATTTTTTTTTTTATTATTTGCAACTTATAAGAATATTATTATAAAAAATAATTGATTTATTCATGTTTTATAATAATTTAAGTTTCCATAAAATTTTGCAAAGAAAAAAAAAGTTAAATTATTTTAAAAAAATGTAGTAAAATGTGTTCCAAGAATCCAATTATTTTTACAAGTAATAAAATTTGTCACATGAATTCAATCATTTAAAAAAATGTAGCAAAATTCGTAGTAAGAATTCAATTATTTTCATAAATAGCAAAAATTTTCATATACTTTTAATTATTTTTAATATAATTTTAAATAAATTCCTCGAAAAATGTCATCATTTTCAAAAATTTTTTGCAAGAATTCAATTACAATTCACAATTAATGAAATTCTTCGCTGAAATTCAAATATTTTAAAAATCTGCTATTTTAATAAAATTTCTTAAAAGAATTCAATTATTTAAAAAAAAATTTAATAAAATGCGTTCCAAGAATTCAATTATTTTCATAAACAAAACAATTCTTTACATGATTTAAATTATTTTAAAAAAATGTAATAAAAATTCGTTGCAAGAATTCAACTATTTTCATAAATAAGGAAAATATGTTTCACTAAAATTCAATTATTTAAAAAAAATTTAATAAAAATTCGTTACAAGATTTCAACTATTTTCATAAATAATACAAATCTCCACAGGACTTGAATTATTTTTAAAAAAAAATAATAAAAATTCTTTACAAGAATTCAATTATTCTCCTAAATAATAAAATTCTTCACAGGATTTCAATTATTTTTAATGCAATTTTAAGTAAATTTTTCAAAAAATGTAATTATTTTCAAAAATATTCAAAATTGAATTATTTTTGAAAATTCATGCTTATAATACTTTTAATATTCAATTATTATGTAAAATTTTAACTGAAATTCATTTTTAAATGAATTTTTATTCAAAAATTCTATGAGAATTCAATTATTTAAATGCAAAAATAAATAATTTTTTAAAGAAATGAATGTTTTTGAAAATTTTATTACTTTTGAAAATAATTGAATTTCTGCAATAATTCGTAATTAATTAATAAAAATACCTAACTTTTCCCTGACCTATGGCAACCATGGAAATGTTAACATATTCTTAAAATAAAAAACTTGCAGAATTTCCATGGAATTTCTAGGGGGTACTTCCATAGAATTTTTCGACGTGGGAAACATTAATATGCAAATAAATATTATGCGTATTTTCTTATATGTCCAACTATTGAACCCCCTAAAATGGCATGTCCAACTATTACGATAAAGAAGCAATTATTTATTTTCTAGATTTATATTTAACTAAAATAAAAAATTAGACTAATTTCTCTTAATTTGAATCCGTTAATTATAATACAAACGAAATATAAAAAATTTGTCAAGTAAAACTATATTTGCTAAATTTGATAGGTACTATTTTAAAAGTGTCCAAGTACAGGTGCTTTTACCTTAAAAAAATTAATAAAAATTTTTATTAATTTTTATAGTTCAATTTTACTAGGTTATAATTTATTAGAATTTTTTACTTACAAATAATAATTGATTGAATTATAATAATTTATAAAAAAGTTAACAATTGAGGCCTTGGATCCAATAACTCGCCCGACGCTCGAAGGCACGCGCTAATACCAGTCGGGTAGCAGTGAGTGGCCCAGAGGCGCTCACTGCTCACTGACTGGCAGTTGCGCGTTCCTCCGAGCGTCGGGCGAGTTATTGGATCCAAGGCCTCAATTGTTCTATTACATTTAATTACGAATTTCTTTAATTGTGAAATTATTCGAAAACATCAATAAATTCTTTTTTAAAAAAATATTTAATCGTTATTATTATTCCATAGAAATTAAGATTTTTCAAAAATTTCAAATACAAATCTCTGTGAAATTTAACAACTTATAAGAATATTATTATAAAACATGAAGATATCAATCATTCCAAGTCTTCGACTCGGAATAATTGGTATCTTCATGTTTTATAATAATTTAAATTTCCATAAAATTTTTCAAAAAAAAAAAAATTAAATTATTTTAAAAAAATGTAATAAAATGTGTTCCAAGAATTCAATTCTTTTTACAAGTAATAACATTTTTCACATGAATTCAATTATTTGAAAAAATGCAATAAAAATTCGTTGCAAGAATTCATCTATTTTCATAAACAAATAATAAAATTTTTTTAAGGAATTCAATTATTATTTTTATAAAATATAATTTTAAATTCTAGAAAATAATAATTGAATTAAAATGATGAAAATAATTTTGATAAAGTTACAGTAACAATATTCTTATGATATAAAATAATGATTTTATCTCTCGGTCATCTTTAAATATTAGAAAACATGAAGAATTCAATTATTTAAATACAAAAATAAATAATTTATTGAAAAATTAAATGTTTCTTAAAGTTCAATTCCCATAAAGAATTTTATCGACAAATTTTTAAATAATTGAATTCTTTCGACAAATTTTAATAAAATTTTTAGGAGAAATTTGTTCTTTCAAGAAATTCGATTAAAATTGTATTAAAAATAATTAAAATTATGTGATGAGTTGTATTATTTGGAAAATAATTGAATTTCTTCAGTAATTTGTAACTTTTCCAAATTAAAATTTTTTTTCGTGTTTTTAACTAAAATTCTTCTATAAGTGCACTATTTTTAATAATTTTTGAAAAAGTTCTTTGAGTATTTTTAAATAATTAATTTGTTTAATTATTTAATTAAACTTTCTCAAAAAAAAAAATAATTCTACAGAATTGTTAGTTATAAATATGAAAAATACAGATTTTAAATTGAAACGTTGTCAAAATTCAATTATTTCTAAAAATTCACGCTCTAATGCTTTTAATATTCAATTATTATGTAAAAGTTTAACCGAAATTCATTTTAAAATCAATTTTTATTCGAAAATTCTACGAGAATTCAATTATTTAAATGCAAAAATAAATAATTTATTGGAAAAATGAATGTTTTTGAAAATTTTATTACTTTTGAAAATAATTGAATTTTTGCAATCATTCGTAACTGCTTCTAAATTCAATTTTTTCTAGTACTTTAATCTAAGATTAAATTAACACCAGAAATAATTAAAATAATTCATTTTGGTGTTATTTTTTACTATAAATGAAATTTTACTTCAAATCAAAACCAAGTCAACGATTTGTCAAAGAAAGTCAAAGTAAATCTAAGTCATCTAAGATTAACTATGGCAATAAAAATTTAAAAAACATTTATTTTTTCAATAAATTATTTATTTTTGCATTTAAATAATTGAATTCTTGTAGAATTTTCGAATAAAAATTATATTTTTTATGAAAATAATTGAATTCTAGCAAAAAATTTTTGAAAAATAATTGCATTTTTCGAGGAATTTATTAAAAATTATATTAAAAATAATTAAAAGCCTATGGAAAATTTTATTATTTATGAAAATAATTGAATTCTTACAACGAATTTTATTACATTTTTTCAAATAGGGTCATTTGGGGTAAATGTAAACAAGGGGTAAATGTAAACAGTAGATGTTTCAGCTAAATTTAGAAATTAAAAAATAAGTACGACGTCAATATTTTTACCTCAGCTCACCTACAAGATGTACTGAGTATTGCCAATATTTTATTTTGACAATTGGCAATGCCATAGTGTAAGTTATCTTTTAATGCAAAAAAGATTGAAAATCAAAATTTTACTGTTTTAGTATTTTGTCTCACATTTGCATAAAAATAAATTTAAAAATCAAACAAAAATATGTAATTCTTCCTTATTAATGCCCGAACAAAAATTGACTTTCATTTTTGATTTTCGGCAATTTAGTTAATAAATAATTAAGTGTTTACATTTACCCCGAGAATTCGAAAACTCGGGGTAAATGTAAACAGAACTTGAACTACATTTGAAAAGAAAATAATTGATTAAATTTGCTTCTATTTCACAATTTCATTAATTTGTCAATGTAAAATTACATAGAAAAAGAAATTAGGTCCTCTTTGAAAAAAAAAAAATTTTATTAAAAAAAAAAAAAAATTATTTTGGAAATTTGATCAATTTTTAAAAATATTCTTAGGTTCATCCGCCATTTTCAAAATTTAACATTTGACATCAAATTCGTATACAGCGACCTCAAAAACCCTCGAGTAGCCAGATTCAAGCAAATTTGATCAATTTTTAAAAATATTATTTTTAGGTTCTTCCGCCATATTGGATCCACCATTTTGAAATTTAAAAATTCGATTTTAGATTCTTAGTTAGCAACCTTAAAAACTTCTTTTTACCAAGTTGAATGAAAATCTATTAAAATTTGTTCAAGTTATTCAAGTTTTTACATTACTAATTTTGTAATGGTTGATTGTTTATTTATATGATACATTATCAGTCAACTGGTTGATTTACTACACATCTACGAATAATTTTTTTTCAGTTTTTTCATCCCTTAAAACAGTAGTATACTTGAAATAACTTGTTTCTTAAACCTCGCTTAACTACAGTGGTGTTTACATTTACCCCGAATTTTAGGAAAATTTCAAAATCTCGGGGTAAATGTAAACAGTCAGTTTTAGGCGATTCAGGTGCATCAATATTTTTTTGTACCTCATAAAATTTTTCTAGGGAACACTAGCAACAAGTTCATGCAAAAGAAATCCGTCCGTTTTACCTTTTAACAAAAAAAACTAATGTTTTTGGTGAAAGTTTACCCCAATTGACCCTAATTGAATTCATTTTAAAAATTTTATTACTTGTAAAAATAATTGAATTCTTGGAACAAATTTTATTACATTTTTTAAAAATAATTTAATTTTTTTTTTGAAAAATTTTATGAAAATCTTAATTATTATAAATCATAAAGATAGCAATTATTCCGAGTCAAAGACTCGGAATGATTGATATCTTCATGTTTTGTAATAATATTCTTATAAGTTGTTAAATTTCATAGAGATTTGTATTTGAAATTTTTGGAAAATCTTAATTTCTATGGAATAATAATAATGATTAAATATTTATTTTAAAAAGAATTTATTGATGTTTTTGAATAATTTTACAATTAAAAAAATTCGTTTTTAAATATAATAGAACAGTTTTTTGAGTACCTAATCATTTTTAGAGTGAATCAGAATATTCTTTAGGGTCAGGGAAAAATTGGAAATTTTGTCTGGAAATCAGGGAAAAGTCAGGTAAATTCTTTAAGTTTTTTATTTTAACGATATTTTAACATTTCTATTATGATTAGAGTCTAATAATAAGCTTTGTTGGAATTTTTGTGCAAAATGCGTATTTCATTCAAGTTTTGCAAATAAATTGCAACAAAGCTCATTATTAGACTCTAATCATAATAGAAATGTGAAAGTAATATTAAAATATAAAACTTGCAGAATTTCTACGGAATCTCCCCGGAAATTCCATGGAATTTTACTTCCACGGAATTTTTCAACGTGGGTAAGATTTCTAGGGAAGTGCTTCTTGGAAATTCCTATTGGAATTTCCGTTGGAATTCCGATTTCCATCGGAATTTTCGGTAGGGAATTCCATGAATCACTTTTCTAGGAATCTTTCTACACGGATTATTCCTAAATAGGTAACTTTTAACGACTTTGTTCACTGTGTATTAATTATAATTATTCTCTTTTGTGTGGCAAAGTTAATTTTTTCCATTCGAGTTTGCTGTGGAGCCAGGAAAAGCGGGCTTTTAATTAGACTTAATGGCGCTTTTTGAATTTCTTTTTTAAGAGCCAAAGGCATATATATATATATAGATATAGAGAAATATCGATGCTTGAGGGGAAAGAGGTTCATACAATGTATGTTTGATGGTAAAAAGAAGGCGGCGTTGGCAGAAGCGCGGTGTATCGCGTATCCTTCAATTATCGGTGCTAAATTTTTACGAGCTCCGGCTTGTGCATCATTGAGAGGAGAAGGGGTGGCATTCACCTTTCTTCTCAAACCGCAAACTCAGACCTTCTACTTTGATTTGGGATTTTGAGTGGGACTCATCATAAACGCCGCGCCCCCGAGCGAAGTTTACATTGGGGGCGTCACTGTAATCCTGCTTTTGCTTTTTGTTTCTCTTATATTTTTAATAAGAGTGGTTCTTATTAACTTTGATTTTTATTCATTTTTCTCATTTTATTCCCATATGGTGTTGACTTTTAATGAATCAAAATTTTGAACGCCTTTCAATCTCGCGAGATACATTTTAAATTCAAATTGTGATTGTTGTTTTCTCTTTATTAGCTTGAATCTTGTGTCCTGAATGTTGCTGTCAGTTTTAAAATGGCGTTATCTGTACATATCCGAAAAAGTCCGTTTTTTTGAAAAAAGCTCCGTTAAGTCCGTAATTTGGTTAAAAAAAGACGAAAAGTTCGTCAATTGTACGATATAATTTGGAGAATTTTAGAGAAATTACAAATGATTTGGAGAAATTCGATTATTTTCAAAAGTAATAAAATTCTTCTTAGAAATTAAATTATGATAAAATATTTAAACAAATTCTCGTCAAAATTTCAATTATCTTTATAAATAATAAAATTCTTCTCTGAAATTCAATTATTTTAAAAATTTTTAATAAAATTCTTGGCGAAATTTCAAATATTTTCAAAAATTTTCCTCAATTCAATGATTTTTAATTTCATCTATTTCATCTATTATTTAAAATAATAAAAATTTCACAAGAATTCAATTATTTAAAAATTTTTTATAAATTTCTTCCCAATCATTCAATTATTTTCATAAATAATAACATTTTTACAGGGACTCAATTATTTTTATAAATAATAATAAAATTCTTTTTAGGAATTCAATTATTTTCATAAAAAATAAAACTCATTGCAGAATTTTAATTATTTTTAATACAATTTTAATCGAATTCCAAGAAAAATTTGATTATTCTTAGAATTTTTTATTAAAATTCGTCAAAAGAATTCAATTATTTAAAAATTTGTTGATAAAATTCTTTATGAGAATTACATTTTAAGAAACATTCAATTTATTTTTGTATTTAAATAATTAACTTCCATTCGAATTTTCTAATAAAAATTAATTTAGGAATGGATTTCAGTTAAAATTTCAGATTATTAATTGAATATTAAAAGCATTAGAGCGTGAATTTTTAGAAATAATTAAATTTTAAAAAGGATTTAAATTATAATCTTTGAAAATCTGTATTTTTCATATTTATAACTAACAATTCTGTGGAATTAATTTTTTTAAGAAAGTTTAATTAAATAATTAAACAAATTAATTATCTAAAAATACTCAAAAAACTTTTTCAAAAATTATTAAAAATAGTGCACTTATAGAAGAATTTTAGTTAACACGAAAAAAAAATTTAATTTGGAAAAGTTACAAACTATTGAAGAAATTCAATTATTTTCTAAATAATACAACTCAACGCAGAATTTCAATTATTTTTAATACAATTTTAATCGAATTTCTCAAAGAATGTAATTCTTAAAAATTTCATTAAAATTCGTCGAAAGAATTCAATTATTTAAAAATTTGTCGATAAAATTCTTTATGGGAATTGAACTTTATGAAACATTTAATGTTTTAATAAATTTTTTTTTGTATTTAAATAATTGAATTCTTTATGTTTTCTAGTATTTAAAGATGACCGAGAGATAAAATCATTATTTGCATATTAAGAATATTGTTACTGTAACTTCATCAAAATTATTTTCATCATTTTAATTCAATAATAATTTTTTAGAATTTAAAATTATATTTTATGAAAATAATAATTAAATTCCTTAAAAAAATTTTATTATTTATGAAAATAATTGAATTTCTGTGAAATTTTTAATATTTATGAAAATAATTAAATGGTTGCATATGATTTTATTAAAATTTTTTTAAAAAATTAAATTCAATTATTCAATTACTCTTTTTGAGAAATTTTATTAAAATAGTAATTAAAAATCATTGAAATTTATTAAAAAATTGTTTAAAGTATTCAATTCCTGTGAAGAATTTTA
Organism: Leptopilina syphax; assembly: GCA_032872505.1. Lineage (NCBI taxonomy): Eukaryota > Metazoa > Arthropoda > Insecta > Hymenoptera > Figitidae > Leptopilina > Leptopilina syphax. Next base: position 33,276,926 of record CM065476.1, read on the forward strand.
TTTACGAAAATAATTGAATTCCGAAAAAAAATATTTTTATTTATGAAAATAATTAGTTTCTTGCGAAGAATTTTATTCAATTTTTTTTTAAATAATTGAATTTCTTAGAATTTTTTAAAAACTTTTTGAAAATAATCAAATTCTATCGAGAAATGTCATTAAAAAATTGAAAATAATTGAAATCTGACGAAGAATTTTATTACAATTTTTTTTAAATAATTGAATTCCGGTGAAAATTTTTATTTTTGAAGAGAATTGAATTTTTGGAAAGAATTTTATTTTTGAAAATAATTAAATTCCTGGAAAGAAATTTATCAAAATTTCTTAAATAATTGAATTTCTTCGAAGAATTTTATTTTTTACGAAAATAGAAATTGTATTCTACTATCAATTTTATTATAACTTTTCAATAAATCATTTTATCAAAATTTATTTAAATAATTGAGTTTTCGAGAAAAATTTTATTATTTATGAAGATAATTGATTTTTCTTGCGAGAAATTCTATTCGAATTTTTTTAAATAATTGAATTCCCATAATAAATGTATTATTTGTGAAAATAATTGAATTCTTAAGAATAATTGTATTGAAAATAATTGAATTGTATAGGAAAATTTTATTAAAATCGAAAGTTTATTAACTAAATCTAGTAAAGAATTTTGTCAAAATTTTTTTAAATAATAGAATTTTTAAAAGAATTTTATTTAAATTTTTCGAAATAATTGAATTTTAATTCATTCATTCAATTGAATTTTTAGAACTATTTTCTTTAATTCTCCGAACATATTTGAATTATTTCGAGAAACTTCATTAAAAAATTCAAAATAATTAAAACTTTTGGTGAATTATTATATTTAAGAATGAAAATTTTTACCTGTATTATTTATCAGTAAAGAAAAGTTGTTACATAGGAGCTTTTGTAATACAATTTGTTTTGTTGTTCAAGAAGATTATGTTTCGCAGTTAAAAAAAAGGGCGTTGTATCTTTTCAACAGTTTTCTTATTCCATGTAATTTTTCCCCTCCTTCGTGGCTCGTTTATTTTACATGCATACGACTGTGGTTGTCGCTCGAACTCTTTATTCTTCGGGGGTTTTTTTTTATTTCTGTTTTTAACTCACTCTCTTTTTATACTCGTCCCTTCGAGCAGATCGTATCTTGAGAGTTTAACGCGTTACGATTAAGCTGTAAGACCTATAGTGATTTTTTGTCATTTTATATAAGAGAGCGAAAGGAAAGAGGGAGGAAGAGAGAGAAATGAACTTTTTAAGTTTCCTCCTTGTGCTGTGTCACCTGAATAGAAATTGAGCTTGGGATTTGGCCCAAATGCTTCTAATCAAAATCCTTCTGAATGAAACTCAGTTACTTCTCGGCGGTTTGAAGTAACTTTTTCTATAATTTTCTTAAAGATGATGGAAATTTTGTCCGGTAGAAGTAATCGTATTTCTCTATGTATAAAAAAGGTGAAAAAAATTCTTCCTGGAATATTCACAAAAACTTTATATATTGTTTCCAATATCTTCATATACCTACAATTTTCAATTTTAGAATTTTGCGAAACAATTTTATAATCTGACTGAAAAAAAGTATCAAAAAGTAGCTTTAAGGACTGAAAAAAGTATCAAAAATCAGCATTAAAGACTGAAAAAAGTAGTTACTATCGAAAAATTAAATTTGGCGACTGAAAAACTTATTTTAGACAATTCGCAAAATTCTGAAAAATTCTGAAAAAATTTTTTCAAAAAATAATTTTTTTTCGATAATTATCAAATTAAATTATTCAAATTTTTAAATCTTAGTTTAATAAGTATATAAATACTTATTTATTTTTCCACAGGAATTAAAATTTGAAACAATTTTAATGTAAAAACTTTTTCAAATTTATGACAATTTCTATAAAAATTCATATTATAACGCATTTAATATTCAATTATTATAATCTAAAATTTTAACTGTTATTTTTTTTAAAATCAATTCTTGATCAAAAATTCTTCAAGAATTCAATTTATTTAAATACAAAAATAAATAATTGATAGAATAACTGATTGTTACTTAAAAGTTAAAATTGAATAATATAAAAAAGAATTTTATCAAAATTTTTGGAAATAATTCATTTCTTTCGAAGAATATTAATAAAACTTTAGAAAATAATTACACTTTTCGAGAAATTTATTTAAAACTGTATTCAAAATAATTTAAAATCTGTAAAGAATTTTAAAATTTATAAAAATAATTGAATTCTAATAACGAATTTTATTATTTATAAAAATAAAAATTGAATTCTAGCAACGAATTTTATTATTTATAAAAATAATAGAATTCCTGCAACAAATTTCATTAAAAACAATTAAATTCTTGTAACGAATTTTATTAAATTTTTTTAAATAATTAAATCACTTGAAAAAATTTTAAAAGTTATAAAAATAATTGATTTTTTTTTCATTTTATAAAAATTCAAAAGAAAAATTTAAATATTTCGAATAAGTTAATTAAAATAAAATTGAATTAAAAATAATTGAAATTTTGCGATGAATTTCATTATTTATGAAAATAATAATTTAACTATTATAAGCAAATTTTAACAAAATTTAAAAATATAATTAATTTTCTACAAAGAATTTTATGGAAATATTTTAATAATTGATTTCTTTCGAAAAAATTTCTTGAAAATTGTATTTCACACAAATGAATTACTTTGAAAATTTTATTATTATTCATGACATTAATTGAATTTTAAAAAAAAATTAAAATAAGTAAATTAGTTTGGAAAATTTTGTGAAAATTTTTGAAAATAATTTTATTATTTATTATTCATGAAAATAATTGAAACCTTGTATAAAATTTTATTATTTATGAAAATAATTGAAACCTTGCATAAAATTTTATTATTTATGAAAATAATTGAATCCCTGCAAAAATTTTATTATCTATGAAAATAATTGAATCCCTATAAAAATGTTATTATTTATGAAAATAATTGAATGATTGCGAAGAAATTTATAAGAAATTTGTAATTGAATTTCTGTAAAATTTTTATTATTTCATGAAAATAATTACAGGTTTGCGTAGAATTTTATTAGTTTTTTTTTAAATAATTGAATTCTTTTGAAAAATTTAATGAAAATAGTAGATATTGAAAATTATTGAATTCAGGAACATTTTTGAAAATAATTGCAATTTGGCCAAGAATTTTATTAAAATTTTGGAAAATAATTGAATTTCGACGAAGAATTTAATTATTTTTAAAGATAATTGAAATTTTAACAAGAATTTTTAAAAAATTTTGAACATAATTGAATCTCTAAAAAGGATTTTATTATTTTTGAACATAATTAAATTTTTGCGAAGGATTTTATTTTAATACTCTTGGAAATAATTGAATTTCTCCAATAATTTGTAACTTCTCCAAATTAAAATTATTTTTAGTGTTTTTAACTAAATTTTTTTAAAAAATCTATTACTTTTTATAATTAGAGAAATAGATCTTATACAGAATTATCAAATTCATTTGTTTACAATTCAATTTTTACGAAATTTCAATTATTCGGAAATTCTTCAATTAAATATATATTAGAAAATAAAATCTTCAAACAATTTAAAAAAAAAATTCAATTGAACTTTTCCAAAAAAAATTAATTCTACAAAATTCTTTGTTTAAAGAATGAAAAATTCAAATTTTCAAAGATTTTAATTTGAAACCTTCTTAAAATTCAATTATTTCTAAAAATTCACGCTATAATGCTTTTAATATTCAATTATGATCTAAAATTTTAATTGAAATTCATTTTTAAGAAAATAATTTATTGAACAATTGAGTGTTTTTTAAAATTGAATTCTCATAAAAAATTTTATCAACAAATTTTAAAATAATTGAATTCTTTTGAAATCCGATTAAAATTGTATAAAAAATAATTGAAATTCTGCGATGAGTTTTATTATTTATGAAAATAATTGTATTCCTTAAAATAATTTTACTATTTACGAAAATATAAGAATTCACCTTAAAACTTTATTATTTATGAAAATAATTGAATTAATACGAAGAAATTTATGAAGAATTTGTAAATAATTCAATTCCTGTGAATTTTTTTTTTATGAAAATAAATAAATGTTTGCGTAGAATTTTATTAATTTTTTAAAAATAATTTCGGAGAAGAGTTTAATTATTTTTAAAGATAATTGAAATTTTGACAAAAATTTAAAAGAAATTTAGAAAAATATTTTGAAAAATTTTAAATTTGACTTTTTTTTAAAAATTAAAATTTTTTTGAAAATGGACCCTCTTTTTAACCTTATAGTATTGTACAATCTTGTTTTTAATTTGTGAAATATTTTTTGAATTCCCTAATTAAGGTACAACTGATTGCGATATAATATTTTATCGATAAAGTGACATAAAAAACCTGCGAGCATTTATATTCAATCATTTTATAAAAGTGGAGTAAACCAACTTTTTATTAAATATTTCACAAGTAACTTCTAAAGTTTTTAAGAAATATAATTCCAAATTTTTTAAAATTCAATTATTTTCGTATCTTATTATTAGAATTTTGTGGAAAAAAATGATTAATCTATTGATATTGACATAAGTAAATTAGGAGGCACCAAAAATAAAATGCGTTGCAGCTTGAATTTACAATACAAAATTTTTTAATTAATCTATTTGAGATTTTTGTTTAATTTGTCTATAAAAAAATCAACAGTAGAAAAAGAAATTTGACATCGAAAATGTTTATTTATATTAAATAAATGTTTATTTAGGTTAAAAAAAATTAAATTAGTATAATCTAAAACTTTGCATTTATTTTGATATTTATTTCAAAGATAATTTTTCCCTAAGTGTACTATTTATTACTTACGTTATTATTCTCTATTAAAAGGAGGGCGAAAGTGAGAAAGTTTAAAAATATTTTTAATTTTTAATAAAGCATTGAAATATTTTATGACACGGATCAAAGAAAATCAACTTTTTTGATGGGGAGAAACTTTAAGTATTTATAACGTATCTATATTAAAAAAATATATATAGGTCTCATCGACTTTCTCTACCGCGGGCAATATGCTTTTCATAAGTAGGCTATAAATGTTATCGTTTTTTTTTTTTTTTTTTTTTTTTTTTTTTGAAAAAAAAATGCAATTTAATTGATGCAAAGTATTAAAATATTTTGTTCTCATTTAAAGATCATTTCTTTGAAATTGTAATAAAATCTAAAAAGAAGCAACAAATACTTTAAAATCAAACGAAAAAGGAAGAAAAATATTCAAAAGATAACATTCCTATGTAACAATATTAATTAAATTTATTTAATTTACTCTTCTCTTTATCAAATAAAATTTACAAATAAGTATGCTAATTAAATATCTTCTTTGAAGAACAACTTGATTTCTTGTTCATCTGCGTATTAGATGTATACTTTAAATATATTTAATATTTTTTCCCTCCCGTCACACATGAGTAAAAAATCAAAGTTACTATTTTGTTGCACGTCTCGGAGACATAAATCATTCATTCTCGTTTGGTATTTAAAATTACGAAAACCTGTTGATAGCTAAAGGCAGTCTTTAACGAGTATCGTTAAAGTGTCTGATATATTTTAAAAGCTATGTGATTTTTTTAGGTAATACAAAAACAGAAATTATATTTGTCGTTATAATCATGCTTTTTCTCCCCTATAATACAAAGTATGATTTTACGAAAAAATTACTTAATTTTATTATAAATAATAATTGCTTTATTTTAATCTGAAATCGTCATTATTATATCACAGAAAAAAGTAATTTGAAAAGAAGAGGAAAATTTATCTTCTTAAAACAAAAATATTCCACTCCAATGTAGAATACTTTTATTTTTTGTAATGGTTAATAATAAAACGAAAAAATTTTTTCAAGTTTTAATGTCAAAAACATTGATTCCAAAGTAAAATAATTATATAAATATTATCTAATTAATGTAACTTGTTTCTGTTATATTCAGAGTTTTTCTATAAGGATATGAAATTGAGATAAAAGGCGTATCAAAATTATTCCGATGCAACGTTTTGTTACGCTCTTTGTCTCAATTTCATATCCTGAGAAAAATTTTGTTATAGTAATTTAATTTTTTAGGAATCGAATTTAATTTTAATTTAATTTAATTTAATTTAATTTAAAAAATTTAATTTTTTAACTTGTGACACTAAAAGACACTTTCTCATATTTTTGAGAATTCTCACGAGTTTAAATTCGCTAACAGTTGGAATAAAGGAATTATTCTTGAATATTTTTATAAAATTCTTCTTAGAAACAGTTAGGAATTTTTTTTATAAAATTCTTTGACACAATTCAATTATTTCAAAAATTTTCGAAAATCTTTTGAGAGAATTCAGTTATTTTCACAAACAATGAAATTCAAATATTTCCATATCTATTATTTTATTTATTTATTTATTTAGGATATACAAATTTACATATTTTAATAAAATTTCTCAAAAGAATTCAATTATTTATAAAATTTATAAAAAATTTAATAAAATTCAAAGCGAAAATTCAAATAATATGATAATATTAAAATTTCCACAGGAATTCAATTATTTTCATAAATAATAAAACTCACTTGCAGAATTTCAATTATTCTTAAACTAATTTTAATCGAATTCCTCGAAAAATGTAATTATTCTTCAAAATTTAATTAAAATTCATCAAAAGAATTCAATTATTTAAAAATTTGTTGATAAAATTCTTTATGAGAATTAAATTTTAAGAAACACTCTATTATTCAATAAAATATTTTCTTAAAAATGAATTTTAATTAAAATTTAAGATCATAATTGAATATTAAAAGCATTATCCATTATAGCGTACATTTTTAGAAATAATTGAATTTTAAGAAGGTTTCAAATTAAAATCTTTGAAAATTTTGAATTTTTCATTCTTTAAACAAAGAATTTTGTAGAATTAATTTTTTTTTTTTGAAAAGTTTAATTGAATTTTTTTTAAATCGTTTGAAGATTTTATTTTCTAATAAATAAATTAAATTGAAGAATTTTAATTATCTTTAGAAATAATTAAATTTTTCTCCGAAATTCAATTATTTTCTAAAATTTTAACAAAATTATTGGCCAAATTGCTATTATTTTCAAAAATGTTCCTTCAATAATTTTCAATATCTACTATTTTGATAAAATATTCCAAAAGAATTCAATTACTTAAAAAAAAAAATAAATAAAATTCTACGCAAACCTATAATTATTTTCATAAAATAATAAAAATTTCACAGGAATTCAATTACAAATTTCTTATAAATTTCTTCGCAATCATTCAATTATTTTCATAAATAATAACATTTTTACAGGGATTCAATTATTTTCATAGATAATAAAATTTTTGCAGGGATTCAATCATTTTCATAAAATAATAAAATTTTATACAAGGTTTCAATTATTTTCATAAATAATAAAATTCTTTAGGGAAATGTAATTATTTTCAATATAATTTTAATTCAATTCTTTGAGATCTTTTAATTATTTTCAAAAATTTCCCAAACTAATTTACTTGTTTTAAAATTTTTTTTAAATTCAAAGCGAAAATTCAAATAATGTCATGAATAATAATAAAATTTTCAATGTAATTCATTTGTATGAAATACAATTTTCAACAAATTTTTTCGAAAGTAATCAATTATTTGAATATTTTAATAAAATTCTTTGTAGAAAATTAATTATATTTTAAAATTTTGTTAAAATTTTGCTTATATAATAGTTAAATTATTATTTTCATAAATAATAAAATTCATCGCAAAAATTCAATTATTTTTAATTCAATTTTACTTTAATTAAGTTATTCGAAATATTGGAATTTTTCTTTTAAATTTTTATAAAATGAAAAAAAATCAATTATTTTTACAAATTATAAAATTTTTTCAAGGAACTCAATCATTTAAAAAAATTTAATAAAATTCGTTACAAGAATTCAATTATTTTGTCGATAAAATTCTTTATGAGATTTCAATTTTAAGAAACATAAAATTATTTTTTTTTGTATTTAAATAATTGATTTTTAGTAGAATTTTTAAATAGAAATTGATTTAAAAATGAATTTCAGTTAAAATTTCAGATAATTGAATATTAATAGCAATATAGAGTGAATTTTTAGATATAATTGAATTTTGAAATTAATTTTTTTGAAAAAGTTTAATTGCAGATTTTTTTTTTTAATATTTTTTGAAGTTTTTAATTTTTATTTTCTGATATAATTATATTTAATTGAATAATTGAAATTTCGTAAAATTTAATAGTGTAAACAAGTGGATTTAAAAATTGTCAAAGAACTTTTTCAAAAATTATTAAAAATAATTGATTTAGAGAAAAATTGTATTTAAAAATTCTTTAAAATAATTTTGAAGAAGTACAATATTCTTATAATATAATTTTTATTATTATTTTAAGTAAAATTTTCTCTTATTTGACTCAGATTGGTTATATTTTTGTCATTGGTCCGTAATTTTTTATTTTTGGTCCGTAAAGTCTGTATTTTTAAATAGTTTCACTGGTTTCGAGCCCTGTACATTTTCAAATAAAATTTCCTTAATATTTTGTAATTTAATTTGTCACTAATAGTTACTAAAGAGGCGCATGAAAAGTCTCCAATTTTTATTTTCCGAATCTTTATTTTATCGAAATTCTTTTTATCTAATAAGAATTAATTATAATTTCTTTTAATCAAAAGAATAATTGTCAAAAACATTATTTTTTTGAATGACTAATCAACAGAATGTTTAATACTGCGAAAGAAAATTTTTTATAATCTTCAAATAACTGAATTATCATTTCTAAAAATTATTATTTTTTATATTTCTTATTTACATTAATATTTTTATTTTCGAAATGTCAATTTTGATAAATATTATTTTATAGATTTGTTAATAACAATAATAATTATATTCCCGAATTATTATTCAATATAATTCAAATATTACCGAATTACCAATTCTTAAAAAATTTATTGTTCCTAATAATATTTTCTTAATATGTGTAAATGTTCTAAATTCTAAAGTCTCTAATTTTAATAGGAAAATAATAAATTAGAGAATTTAAATCTTAGAAAAAATGTATGTGATGTAAAATACGAATTAGGAAATATAAAAATTATAAAAAAGAATTGTTTGGAAAAATGAATATTAGGAAAAATAAAAAATCGATTAAAAAAAATTATTTAAAATATAATTTCGGTAAGAAAAAAATTATACGAAATAATTATTCGAATAAAATAAAATTGTAAAAACTGGTTATTATACAATAAAAAAATTTGTATAAAAATTATTAGATATTACAAAAATTTTAAAAAATAATATTTCGATATAATAATAATTATGAGAAGTGACAATTCGGTAAAGTTATAGTTAGAAGAAATATATGTTAGAAAATATAGTAATTATAAAGAAGAATGATTAGAAGTAAAGAAAATTATGAGAAATGTTAATTCGAAAAAGTTAATATTATTTTGAAAAACATTTATAAGAAAAAAGTTTTATAACAAATGATATTTCGAAAAAAAAAATTAAGAGACTTTAGAATTTAGAACATTTACACATATTAAGAAAATATTATTAGGAACAATAAAATTTTTAAGAATTGGTAATTCGGTAATATTTTGAATTATATTGAATAATAATTCGGGAATATAATTATTATTGTTATTAACAAATCTATAAAATAATATTTATCAAAATTGACATTTCGAAAATAAAAATATTAGTGTAAATAAGAAATATAAAAAATAATAATTTTTAGAAATGATAATTCAGTTATTTGAAGATTATAAAAAATTTTCTTTCGCAGTATTAAACATTCTGTTAATTAGTCATTCAAAAAAATAATGTTTTTGATAATTATTCTTTCGATTAAAAGAAATTATAATAAATTCTTATTAGATAAAAAGAATTTCGATAAAATAAAGATTCGGAAAATAAAAATTGGAGACTTTTTATGCTCCTCGTTACTAAAGTTTTTTGGAAATATTAGTCCGATTTAACAACTTTTAGTTTTGAGATTGGTACACTTTGAGAAAATTTGCCTCATAGGTAAAATATTTTAGCGAAGATTGTATAAAAGATGAAGGGAAATTGTTTTTAGTTTTGTATTATTGGGATAAGACTAAAATAATTAGGGACAAGTGTGAATAAGGAAGAGACTATTATGATTTACCCACACTTGTATGCAGAAAACAGATTTAATAAGGTTTCCCATTTCACCTGCTCTCTCACGTGAACTCTTTTATCATCTGCATTACCATTAAACTAATATTACGTTAAAGCTGTGAAATTCAATTGATTTTTGCCGGCTATAGAGATGTATTTATAATTTTATATTTATGACTATTTATAGTTCGTATACTCCATTATTATTAAAGTGACAATTTAGCTTTCTTAATTACACTTTTAATATCGATTTTAAAAAAAGGCAACACTTACCCGAGCCAAATTTAAATTTAAATTTAAAAATAATATCGGAGTATTCTTCAGTTTAAAAAGCTATTGCTATATAGTTGATTGTGAGTAAATCTAAAATTTTTTAAAATAATTTTTATTTCAATTAAGTTGCTTTATTATATTTTTATTTATTTATTAGTTTTTTATTCATTAGTTTATTTTTTTATTACCTATTATTATTATATTTCAATAATGATTTAACCCTAGAAGGAGTAACTGGGGTGTCTGGACACCCCAAGCAAAATTCAAAGTATTCCCATGGCTTAACCAATAATTTTTTTTACGCTCAAAACTTGTTGATAATTTAGTTTGAACCACTATCTTTTAACACCTATTTGTGCCGCCAAAAGTTTTGCTCTAGGAAGAGCTCTATCTCCTATTAAAATACGTCTGGGGTGTCTGGACACCCCAGTTACTCCCTAACGTTAGAAAAATTGTCAACATAAGTAAATTCAAATTTTTTTAAAAAATCGTTTTTAATCAGTTAAAATCATCTGATAAAGTATAAATTGATAGGTTATGCATGAAAAAGTTGTATTTTATAAAAAAGAAACATTTTTATACAAAAATTCTATTTTTATGAAAAATAGACATTCTGCATTTGTAACAACTTATGAAATTTGAGTTAAGATTATTATTAAAAATTTCTGTGCTCTCTCTACAGTCAGAAATTAAATTCTAATACAGAAAAATGTAGTATATGACAGTCAAATTTAAATTATAAATTCTATATTGTTAATAATATTTTAACATATATTATAGTTATTAAGAATTGTTAATTAAAACTTTGATTAAATATTAATTTACAGAATCATTTCATAAGTTATTAATTTTAATGTTAATATATTCAGATATATTAAGTTTGTAAAATATTAAATTTATAACACCATTTTTAGTAAATATTAATTGTTTAAGTCCATTTTATAGTTCATTTTTATGATTTTCACTATTCGTCAATTGTCTTTAATTTCATTCACTTCAGATGTTCAAATAATTATGTTTTTTGGAAGTAATACAAAAACTATTTTTTTCCCCTAAAAGTGTATTTATTTAACTTTAAAAACCTAAAATAGTTTTAAAATTAGTCAAATTTTTAAGAAACTACAACGTTTTTTGTGTGAAAAAAGTCAATTTTGCCATTTTTTGGTGTTTTTTTTTTGGGTTTTTATGGTTTTTTCTTCAAAATATTTTTAATTTATCAAAATATGAATAATATTATTGTATTCCTTACTAAAAAACCAATCAATTCATTATAAAAAATTTTTCTTACGTCAAATATAATCCTTATAAAACAAGTTTAAAGCGTGGGGTGTCGGGACACCCCAGTTACTCCTTAGAGGGTGAGTAAACTAACGTACTCCTTCTAGGGTTAATTTTATATTTACACAAAGTAATACAGTGTTTTGAAAAACTTAAAAACCTTGCGATTAAAAAAATTTTAAATGTTCACCTTCACATGAACGAAATTTATTTATTTCTCTATCAAATTCAAATTTTATTATCATAATATTATATAAATGCTGAAAAGTTTGTAAATTTTTCAACTAATAAAAGGACTTGTTTAAGAGACTTTATTATTTTCTTGCTTCTAATTAGGTAAAAGTGGTGAGGCTTATTGCCACATTACGAATAGTGTGGCGTTTTGTAAAAGCCAAATGTAATAATAATGGAGGCTTGCCACCGTGCATGCATGGCTGAAGAGAAACAGGTTGGCTTGAAATAGAAACAAGCAAGGGTCCACTAAGCAAACATGAACAAATCGAAGGAACAAGTGCGGTCTAAAGAAGGGTTGTTGGTCTTTTTGCCCACAAAAGAAATCTAAGATTCGTGAGAAATGTTACTCATCTTAACTAGACTTGGACATCGACTTTTTCCAAAAAGAGGATTTCATTTCAAATAATAGTTGACTGACAAAAGAAAGTTCTACGCACTTTAATAGTAATTGGAAAACATTCTTTTCGTCCGGATGCAATAACTGACTATATGCAGTGCTCAAACTCTACGGCGTATCCTTAAACAATATACAGGGCTCGAACTAGGTCCGTAAATCCCGTAAAAGTCAGAAAATTTGCTTCAAGTTCGTAATAGTCAGTTTTTTCGAGAAAAAAAAGGTCCCTAAAGTCCGTAATTTGATTAAGAAAAGACGAAAAGTTCAAAAGTTCGTAAATTGTACGAAATAATTTGGAGAATTTTAAAGAAATTACAAATAATTGCAGAAATTCAATTATTTCAAAAAGTAATAAAATTTTTCGCGGAAATTCAATAATTATGTTCAAATTTTTTTTTAAATTCTCGTTAAAATTTCAATTATCTTTATAAATAATAAAATTCTTCTCTGAAATTTAATTATTTTAAAAAAAATTTAATAAAATTCTTGGCCAAATTGCAATTATTTTCAAAAATTTTCCTTTATTCAATAATTTTTAATATCTACTATTTTAATTAAATTTTCCAAACTAATTTACTTATTCTAAAAAAAGAAATAAATTTCTACGCAAACCTGTAATTAGTTTCATAAACTAATAAAAATTTCACAGAAATTCAATTACAAATTTCTTATAAATTTCTTCGCAATCATTCAATTATTTTTATAAATAATAAAATTTTTACAGGGATTCAATTATTTTCATAAATAATAAAAGTTTGTACAGGATTTCAATTATTTTTAATACAATTTCAATCGAATTCCTCGAAAAATGTAATTTATTCTTAAAAATTTTATTAAAATTCGTCCATAGAATTCAATTATTTAAAAAATTATTAGTAAAATTCTGTATGAGAATTTAATTTCAAGAAATATGCAATTATTCAATATATTTTTTGTATTTAAATAATTTGAATTCTAGTAGAATCTTCTAATAATAAAATTGATTTAAAAATGGATTTCAGTTAAAACTTAATTGGATTATAATTCAATATTAAAAACGTTAGAGCGTGAATTTTTAGAAACAATTGAATTTTGAATCTCTGAAAATCTGAATTTTTCATATTTTTAACTAACAATTCTGTGAAATTATTTTTCTTGAGAAAGTTTAATATTACGGATTTTTTAAAAATAATTTTAAGTTTTTATTTTCTAATATATATTTAATATTGAAGAATTTACGAATTATTGAAATTTTGTAAAATTGAATTGTAAACAAATAATTTTTATAATTCTTAAAAAACTTTTTCAAAAATTATTAAAAATAGTGCAAGTAGGTGGTCACTTTTTCTAAAAAATATTTTCCAATCCTTTGTGTCTAAAAAAGCGATTTCGAATGCAATGTGAATTCTAAAAAAAGTTTTTCTAACAAGTTTTGATTTCTAAAAAAAGTTTTTCTAAAAAGTTATGATTTCTAATATTTATTTTCCTAAAATTTATAAAATTCCATAATTTTGATAAAAGTTTGAAAATTATTGTTAAAAAACTAAGATTAAGAAATAGAAATTATTTTACATATTTTCTGTTTCTTAATCAAAATTCTGTTTATACAAAATTGTGTGTTTTTTTTTTTAAAAAGAAAGAAAAATGTTATAAAATTACTATTTTTATCACAATATGTTAACAATATTCTGTTCTTCTTTGAAAAAAAATAATAATTTACATTATTTTTATACTAAAATTTACAAAATTAATTTATTTATAAAACACTTTTTAGAAAAGTTAAAATATCTTTAGGGAAAAAATCCCTATAATTTCTATTTGTTAATTACGATTTTTAACTAGATTATTTAAAATTGAATTAAAAATGAATTTTCAAAAATTATTAAAATTAATGCACTTATAGAAGAATTTTAGTTAAAAACACGAAAAAAAGTTTTATTTTAGAAAAGTTACAAATGATTTCGGAAATTCAATTATTTTCAAAAGTAATAAAATTCAATTATAATAAAAAATTTAAACAAATTCTCGTCAAAATTTCAATTATTTTTATAAATAATAAAATTCTTCTCCGAAATTAAATTATTTTCCAAATTTTTAATAAAATTCTTGGCCAAATTGCAATTATTTTCAAAAAATTTTCTTAATTCAATAATTTTTAATATCTACTATTTTAATTAAATTTTCCAAACTAATTTACTTATTCTAAAAAAAGAAATAAATTTCTATGCAAACCTGTAATTATTCTCATGAACTAATAAAAATTTCACAGGAATTCAATTACAAATTTCTTATAAATTTCTTCGCAATCATTTAATTATTTTCATAAATAATATAATAAAACTCTTTTTAGGAATTCAATTATTTTTATAAAAAATAAAACTCATTTGCAGAATTTTAATTATTTTTAATACAATTTTAATCGAATTCCTAGAAAAATTTAATTATTCTTAGAATTTTTTATTAAAATTCGTCGAAAGAATTCAATTATTTAAAAATTTGTCAATAAAATTTTTTATGGGAGTTGAATTTTAAGAAAAATTCAATTATTCAATAAAATATTTATTTTTGTATTGAATAATAATTTTCAGGAATTACTGGATAATTATATTTATTTCATTTAATTATTATTTAATTTTTGTATTTAAATAATTGAATTTTGAAATTAATTTTTTTGAAAAAGTTTAATTTGAATTTTTTTTATATTATTTGAAGTTTTTTTTTCTAATATATATTAAATTGAAGAATTTATGAATAATTGAAATTTCGTAATATTGAATATTGTAATCAAGTGGATTTAAAAATTTTTAAATAACTTTTGCGTAAATTATTTAAAATAATCGATTTAAAGAAGAATTTTAGTTAAATATTCTTGTAAATAATAATTGAATTGTAAATGATTTTATCACTCGGTCATCTTTTATTATTATAAAACATGAAGAAATCGATCACTCCGAGTCGAGGACTCGGAGTTATCGATTATCTTCATGTTTCATAGTTATGAAAAATGTAATTTATAGTTTTAAGTAAAATGTTCTTTTATTTGACTCGGACTAGTTATATTTTTCTCCGTAAATGTTCCGTAATTTTTCATTTTTGTTCCGTAAAGTTCGTATTTTTAAATACTTTCACTGGTTCGAGCCCTGAATATATTAAATATTTAATTAAATTAATTTTAATAATTAAATTATAGTAATTAAATTAAATATTAAAATATTAAAATATAATTTATTATTATTAATATCCAGACATTGAAAAATGATCAAAACCATATTTATGAGTTTAAATTAATACCCCAATTTTGAAATAGTTGAGTATTATTTAACATTTTGATAATCAGCTGCAAACTCTAGCCTGATTTACTTTTCACTTTTCGCTTCTGTGTTGAGTGTTCGGCAAGCAACAATGAAAGCCCATGAAAATAAATGTCCTATTTGGCCTACCCGGGCCAGAATTATCAATTAATCGATACTCGCTCCAACTCGCGTGACTTGTGCTGCATAACCACAAAATGCATTATACGTATAATCTTTTGCTTGATATATGGATTTATGAATAAAGAGATTTTAGAAAATAACAAACACATCAGTAGGAAAATAAATACAACTTTTAATTCACCACCACACGTAGTCATGAATATTTAATTATCTGCATGGAAAAGGAAAATTTACATATTATAATTATAATATATATATGACGTGATGTTAATTAAATTCAACTAATGTTATAAATTTTAAATAATTAAATCATCAATAATTCTCGTCACTTCACTATACTGTTATATGTATCTATATTATTAAATTCAAGTAAATCTTTTTTCGCTGATTCAAATATGCGCAAATGCTTTCATTCAAAATTCGAACAAGGATTAATAATGATTAAATGAAAATGTTTATATTTCTCCACTAAATGCTTTTTTTAAATTCAACAAATATTTTATAGAAACTAATGGCAATTTTCAATTCGTTGATAATTCAAGACTTGTTTTTCTATTTCTGCGCGAATTATAATGTCCACCACTGAAGGGTAAATATCGCTAATATTAATTTCTAACCATTTAATTAGAAATTATGTTTACAATTTATTTCTTCAAATTCTTTTTTATTGAAAGAAACTTTTCTATTAAAATTTAACTAATTATATATATATATTTGTATATATTGTGTATTATATACTATAAATAATTTTTGTAATTGTAATAAATTTTATTATAATGGTAATTAATTATTATTTTATGATATAAGTGTTATTAATTTAGTTATAAGTAATAATTATTATATTGTAGCAATTATTTATAGTATAAGTCTCTTAATAAAATAGTCTTGTTCTTTTAAATAAAGTATGATGTTTCTGTAAATGTAAAGTTGCACATTGTTTACGAATTAAAATTTATTTTGCACAAACGTTGATTTTTTAATTTATATTTTTTAACCCATTTGTAATAAAAAATTTAAGGCACAATGGGTACTTCTTTTTTTTGGCACAATCGCTACTGTTTTTGCACCTCTTTTTTTGATAAAAATTAAAAATTTTTTATGTATTTTCTAGATTTTTCTCAATGTTCAATTTATTTGAATTTGTTTCTTTTTTTAAAAAAAATTATTGAATCTTGCAGATTGGTTTCCGAAAATGTGCTCCTGTCTCGACAGCGGTGGAAATTTGCCTGGAAATCGTTCTTCTGGTCGAACAGGAAGTTACAAGCGACTTGGTTCCACTTCCACGATTTATGGTCTAAATAATGTAATGCACAGAGCTCGAAGAAAAGAGAATCAAGTGGAAGAGGAGACGTCCGATAATGAAAAACAGGTTCGTTTAAAAATGTTTTATTTTCTTTTCCGACTATTAGACGTCGATATATTGACTTAATTGAAAATATACAGGGCTCGAGCCGCAGTGAAAGTATTTAAAAATACGGACCTAACGGACCAAAAATTAAAAATTACGGACCAACTGACAAAAATAGAATCAGGCGGAATCAAACAAGAGATCATTTTACTTAAAACTAGAAATTCAATTTTTCATTTTTCATAACTATAAAACATGAAGAAATCGATAACTCCGAGTCTTCGACTCGAAGTCATCGATTTCTTCATGTTTTATAATAATTAATAATAATTATTAATAAAAATAATTTATAATAATTAAAATCATTATCAATTCAATTATTATTTTTAAGAATTCAAAACTAAAATTCTTCGATTATTTTTTTAAATTTTCGAAAAAGTTCTTTGACAATTTTCAAATTCATTTCTTTACAATATTCAATTATACGAAATTTCAATTATTCGTGAATTCTTAAATTAAATAAATATTAGAAAATAGAAACTAAAAATAATATTAAAAAAACTCATTTAAACTTTTTCAAAAAAATTAATTACAAAATTCAATTATTTTTTAAAATTCACGCTATATTGCTTTTAATATTCAACTATTATCTAAAATTTGAACTGAAATTCATTTTTATGAAATGAAAATCAAATTTTTATTAGAAAATTCTACTAGAATTCAATTATTTAAAATAGAAATAAAAAGCAAATAAATAATTTATTGAATAATTGAACGTTTCTTAAAATTAAATTCCCATAAAAAATCGTTATCAACAAATTTTCAAATAATTGAATACTATCAACGAATTTTAATAAAATTTTTAAGAATAATTGCATTTTTCGAGAAATTCGATTAAAATTGTATTAAAATTTAAAAATAAATAAAATAATTGAAATTCTGCATTGAATTTTATTATTTATGAAAATAATTGAATTCTTGCGAAGAATTTTATTAAAATTTTCAAAAATAATTAAATTCTTGTAAAAAATTAACAGAAATTCAATTATTTTTAAAAATTTTAATAAAATTCTTGGCATAAATTAAAAGTAACAAAATTCTTTAGCAGATCTTCAATTACTGTTAGAAATTTTAATAAAATTTTTCGCAAGAATTTAAATATTTTCGTAAAATAATAAAAATCTTTGCGGAGATTCAATTATTTTCAAAAGTCTTAATAAAATTCTTCGCAAGAATTCAATTATTTTCAAAAATATCAGAATTTTAGCAGAAATTCAAACATTTTTAAAAGGTTTTGATAAAACTTTTTTTGGTAAAAATTCAATTATTTTAAAGAAAATTTAAAAAAAATGTCTCAATAAAATTCAATTCTTTTTAAAATTTTAATTAAATTCTTCGAAAGAATTCAATTATTATAATCTAAGATTTTAACTGAAATCTATTTTTAAATCAATGTTTATGAGAAAATTCTACCAGAATTCAATTATTTAAATACAAAAATAAATAATTTATTAAATAATTAAATGTTTCTTGGCATTCAATTCCTCTTAAAAATTTTATCAACAAATTTTAAATAATTAAATTCTTTGGACGAATTTTAATAAAATTTTTAAGAATTTTTTCGAAGAATTCGATTAAAATTCTATTGAAAATAATTGAATTCCTAAAAAGAATTTTATTATTTACGAGAATAATTGAATCTCGGTAAAAATTTTATTAATTCTGAAAATAGTTGAATGATTGCGAAGAAATTTATTAAAAAAAATTGTTATGAAATTCTTGTGAAATTTTTATTATTTTTTGAAAATAATTATAAGTTGTAGAATTTTATTAAATTTTTTTTTTAAATAATTAAATTCTTCTGGTAAGTTTTTTAAAAATAGTTATGAAATAGAATTTATGAAATAGAAAATAGTGAAAATAGTAGATATTGAACAATATTTAATTTTTGCGAAGAATGTGATTACTTTCGAAAATAATTCAAATTTTGCAATGGATTTTATTATAATTTTTTAATATAATTGAATTCTTGTAAAAAATTAACAGGAATTCAATTATTTTTAAAAATTTTAATAAAATTCTTGGCATAAATTAAAAATAACAAAATTTTTAGCAGATCTTGAATTACTTTCAGAAATTTTAATAAAATTTTTAAATGATAAAAATCTGTGTAGAGATTCAATTATTTTCGAAAGTCTTGATAAAATTCTTTGCAAGAATTCAATTATTTTCAAAAATATCAAAATTTCAGAGGAAATTCAAACATTTTAAAAAGTTTTGATAAAACTTTTTTTGGTAGAAATTCAATTATTTTTAAGAAAATTTTTAAAAAATGTCAATAAAATTCAATTATTTTTAAAATTTTAATGAAATTCTTCGAAAGAATTCAATTTTTATTATCTAAGATTTTAACTGAAATCTATTTTTAAGTCGATGTTTATGATGAAATTCTACCAGAATTCAATTATTAATTATTTAAATACAAAAATAAATAATTTATTGAATGATTGAATGTTTTTTGGAATTCAATTCCTCTTAAAAATTTTATCAACAAATTTTAAATAATGAAATTCTTTGGTTGAATTTTAATAAAATTTTTAAGAATTTTTTCGAGGAATTCGATTAAAATTCTATTGAAAATTATTGAATTCCTAAAAAGAATTTTATTACTTACGAAAATAATTGAATCTCTGTAAAAATTTTATTAATTATGAAAATAGTTGAATGATTGCTAAGAAATTTATAAAAAAAATTTGTTATTAATGAAATTCTTGTGAAATTTTTATTATTTTTTGAAAATAATTAAAAGTTTTTGTAGAATTTTATTAATTTTTTTTTTAATAATTGAAATTTTGCAATTGATTTTATTAAAATTTTTGAAAATAATTGAATTTTATTATTTTAGAAAATAATTGAATTCGTGTGATAAATATTGTTAATTATGAAAATAATTGAATTTTTTTAATGAATTTTATTAAAATTTTTGAAAATTATTGAATTTTGTCGAAGAATTTTGCTATTTATTTATAAAGATAATTGAAATGTTGACAATGTTTTTTTGGATTTTTTGAAAATAATTGAATTTCGGAGAAGAATTTTAATATTTCTAAAGATAATTGAAATTTTGACGAAAATTTTAATATTTCTAAAGATAATTGAAATTTTGACGAGAATTTAAAAAATTTTTTAAACATAATTGAATTTTTGCGAAGAATTTTATTACTTTTGAAAATAATTGAATTTCTGCAATCATTTGTAATTTCTCTAAAATTCTCCAAATTATATCGTACAATTTACGAACTTTTCATCCTTTTTGAATAAAATTACGGACTTTACAGACCTTTTTTAAAAAAAACGGACTTTTACGGACTTGAAGCAAAGTTACGGACTTTTTCAGGATTTACCTACTCCGAGTCCTGAAATATAAATTTTGGGTTCAGTATGATGAATTAAAAATTATCAATTTTAAATGCTGTTTATGTTTTAATTCATAAAATCATAATTCTTCATAAATTATTTGGTAATTGTTTATGTAGATAAATTATTCAAGCAACAACTAAATAAATAGACTTTCATTTTTTTTCCATATTGGCTTAGTTTATATTTATAAAACTTGTTACAGGAAATTATTTAAGAACATTAACTCTTTTTTTTTGCTGAACAATTTGTAGACATACTTTTCCGCTAAAGAAGTAACTATTATGCAAATACTTTTTTTTTAACACCTTTTGCTATTGATTACTGAACTTTATTACCATCATCACTTTTCAACTTTTTCTTTTAGTGTCGTAATGTCTTTTAATGACTTGTATTTAGTGTGAAATTATTACTGTAAATTATTGTAAATATGCATCGGGAAATTGTATTTCTATTTTATTTTTCTTCATAAATAATTCGCATTTTCTATTCACAAAAGTGAATAAAAATTTATTTTGAAAAATAAGTTCTTTTGGAAATTATAATTTTTTGTCTATTTAATTATTTTCTAATTGAAATAATACATGTCTGGTGTTTTTTCTAATTAGGAAGAATTACGTTTTTACAATGACGATCTCTCGTGGAACACTGTAATTGTGGAGAAGAACTTGAGAACAATCGACCTGTGCGAAATCCTTAAAGTCAAAAAAAAATACTAGCGGTATCGCCTGGTCTATATGGGAAACGTGGCCGGACCTAGGAATTGGTAAGAGTCTTATAAACTTTTCTCTATGTATATATATACGATATTATTATCGTCGGAAGTCACTGCAAGCCCCATTACTTTCGTAATTTGCAAACTCGCTTCGTACTTAAAATTTTTATTACTCCCCCCCCCCCAGTGTATACCCAACACGTTCATGGAAAAGAAAGTGGCAATTTAATAGTCACAGATGCCTACAAAAGTTTGTTTTATATTTATAATATTATTAACCCTGCAACTCGTACTCTAGTTTCAAGTTAAAAAGCACTTTAAACAGACAGAGCAAAGAATTACCCTCGAAAATTTACTCGACAACTTTCTGTTTTATTTATCTTCTTATTGCTCGTTCAGAAATGTTGGCGCGTTTTTGTTTTATATTTATTATGTGTTTGTTTCTTTTATTTTTGTGAGTTGAGAAATATTTTTAAAAACATACATTCACAGAGTGATTCTGCATAAAAGTTCTTTATAATGTTGACTTCTTTTCATCACGTATACATCGTTAAAAAATTAATTCTCATTTTAAGAACCATTTTTCAACGAAAAACTCAATTGACCTCTGAAACTTATAATATTTAAAAATCAGAGATGTAAAAAAGACTTAAAGATTGTTGAGAATTAATTTAAGACGAAAATTGACCTGAAGCACTCAGGGTTGAAAGAAAAATTTAATTTTGTTTTTTCCTGATTTCCAGACAAAATTTTTGTCTTTTTCCCTGACCCTAAAGAATATTGTGATTCACTCTAAAAATTATTAGATACTCAAAAAAATGTTCTCTTACATTTATTTACGAATTTTTCTAATTGTAAAATCTCTAAAATTGTAATTGTAAAATTTTGTTTATTCGGAAATTCTCTAATTAATTATATATTTTTACAGTAAAAAATAAAAACATGAATAATAATAATAAAACATAGAAAATAAAAACATGAAATAATTTTTTTTAAAAATTCAATTAAACTTTTTCAAAAAAAAATAATTCTACAGAATTGTTAGTTAAAAGTATGAAAAATTAAGATTTTCAAAGATATTAATTTGAAACCTTTTCAAAATTAAACTATTTCTAAATATTTACTCTGTAATGCTTTTAGTGTCAAATGATTATCTGAAATTTTAACTGAAATCCATTTTTTAATCAATATTTCTTAGAAAATTCTACGAAAATTCAATTATTTATTTATTTCTCTATTTTACTATCAATTAAATACAAAAATAAATAATTTATTCAATAATTGAATTTTTCTCAAAATTGAATTCTCATAAAAAATATTATCAATAAATTTTTAAATAATTAAATTCTTTCGACGAATTTTAATAGAATTTTTAAGAATAATCACATTTTTCGAGAAATACGATAAAAATTGAAATTCTGCGATGAGTTTTATTATTTATGAAAATAATTGAATTCCTAAAAAGAATTTTATTATTTACGAAAATAATTGAATCTCTGTAAAAAATAAATTGTATAGTTTCTGAAAATAATGGAATTATAACGAAGAAAATAACAAATTTGTAAATAATTTAATTCTTGTGAATTTTTATTATTCATGAAAATAATTTAATTATTTCGTAGAATTTTATCAAAATTTGTTTTAAACAATTGAATTCTTTAGGAAATCTTTATTAAAATAGTAGTTATTGAAAATCATTGAATTGAGGAAAATTTTTGAAAATAATTTCAATTTGGCCAAGAATTTTATTAAATTTTTTTAAAATAATTAAAATTCGGAGAAGAATATTATTATTTATAAAGATAATTGAAATTTTGATGAGAATGTTTGTAAATTTTTGAACAATAAACAATTTTTTAAAAAATTGAGCTCAAATTTTTCAAAAAAATTAATTCTGCAGAATTGTTAGTTAAAAGTATGAAAAATTCAGATTTTCAAAGATATTAATTTGAAACCTTTTAAAAATTAAATTATTTCTAAAAATTTACTCTGTAATGCTTTTAATGTTCAACGATTATCTAAAATTTTAACTGTAATCCATTTTTTAATCAATATTTATTAAAAAATAAAAAAAAATTATGCAAATTATTATTTCTTTCAAAGAAGAACAGAATATTGTTAACAAATTGGGATAAAAATAGAAATTTTATAACATTGTTTTTTCTTTTTCAAAAAGAAACATATAATAAATTTTGTATTTAAACAGAATTGTGAGTAAGAAACCGAAAATATGTAAAATAATTTCTGTTTCTTAATCTTAGTTTTTTAACAATAATTTTCAAACTTTTATCAAAATTATGGAATTTTATAAATTTTAGGAAAATAAATATTAGAAATCATAACTTTTTAGAAAAACTTTTTTTAGAAATCAAAACTTGTTAGAAAAACTTTTTTTTAGAAATCACATTTCATTCGAAAACGCTTTTTTTAGACAGAAAGGATTAGAAAATATTTTTTAGAAAAAGTGACCAAATACTGAAATTTATTTTTTAATCAATAATTTAAGAATAATTAAATTTTTCTAGGAATTCTATTAAAATTGAAATTCTGAGATGAGTTTTATATTTTATTATATTTATGAAAATAATTGAATTCCAAAATAGAATTTTTTTTATTTACGATAATAATTGAATCTCTGTAAAATATTGTAATAGTTAATGAAAATAATGGAATTATTACGAAAGAATGTATAACAAATTTGTAAATACTGTAAAACCGTCGCTAATGACCCTGGCAGTCGATGCAACGTTATAAGCACCTAATAAAAAAAAAAAAATTTGTAAATAATTGAATTCTTGTGAATTTTTATTATTTATAAAAATAATTAAATGTTTTTGTAGAATTTTATCAAAATTTGTT
This sequence comes from Leptopilina syphax, assembly GCA_032872505.1. NCBI lineage: Eukaryota > Metazoa > Arthropoda > Insecta > Hymenoptera > Figitidae > Leptopilina > Leptopilina syphax. The sequence continues at coordinate 33,301,029 of CM065476.1, forward strand.
TTTTAAATATTTGAATTTTTTTTGGCAAAATTGTATTAAAATAGCAGATATTGAAAATCATTTAATTGAGGAAAATTTTTGAAATTAATTGCCATTTAGCCAAGAATGTTATTAAATTTATTTAAAATAATTGAATTTCGGAGAAGAATTTTATTATTTATAAATATAATTGAAATTTTGACGAGAATTTAAAAAAATTTGTTAACATACATGAATTTTTGCAATCATTTGTAACTTCTCTAAAATTCAAATTTTTTAGTGTTTTTAAAACTAAAATTCTTCTATAAATCCATTATTTTTAATAATTATAATTAGATATATATTACAAAATTTAACTAATTTCAGAAGAATTTGAAATATTACAGTTTTTGAAAAATCTAAGTTCTTTAAAATTTCTAATTAAATTAATTCAAAAAAAAAAAAAAATAAAAAATAAAAATAAAAAATAAAAAAAATTTGTTTAAAAAAAAAAAAAAAAATTAAAAAAAAATTTGTTTAAAAAATTTGTTTCATAAAATTACAAATTAATACCTTTTGAAGTTTTCTGTTTTGGTTAAAACAAAAAATACGTTTAAACATTTCATGTTTGATTCAAACTTAAAAGTTGATTATCAATAATTTAAAATCAACCATAAATTATGTTTGAATTAAATATATTATTTTTTAATGAATGAACCAAAAAATATATTTGAATTAAACTTAAATTTATTTGACTGTATAGCAAAGATATTTTAAGTTTGATTTAAACAAAATTTGTTTGAATCAAATAAATCGTTTTCTCATTGTAGAAAAATATATTTTTTGACTTTTAAATTAAGTAACATAATACATAAATATCTTTTTACTAAGGATAAAAATATGTCCAATATAAATATAATAGAGTATTGTTGGACCTAAATATTCTGGAGTGCGGTTAATGGTAATTTGAAAATAAAATGTACTTTTAATTCTCCTGAGGGCATTAAATCATACACCTAGAAAATAAAAATGTTATCGCAATGCAATGGTAAAAGTTGAGAATGAATAAATTTGCCAAGTGATTAAAACATTGTCAGAAAGAAGGGTTGCAGTTGCAACGAATACGAAAAAATTTCGGAGGTAGGTCACGTTCGTCGAGTTCTGACTCTTTGAAAACTTGAGTTAATGGTGCGCATACTGATCATTTGAAGACCACTAGAGCAATTAGGTCGTGTATATTTTCTTCTGGATGAATTCGCTTACAATTTCAATTTTTCAATTATATATTATTTTGTACATAAATGATGTCGTTATCAGAAAAAGGGGATTAAATTCGGCATGAAGAAATTCGTGTTTAGTTCACGAATATAATACTGCTTTCGAGTAACTTTTCTAGAAAAATATTTTTAAAATAATTCTTTTCTTATTGTGTATGGGATAGTTCTGGTATTTACTCTGCAATTGTCTTAAAATTTTCATCATCTTACGAGGTTAATCTGATGGGTTGCTTGTTAAACGACGATTTGCTTTTCAAGCCAAAAGTTTTGTTCTTTCATTTTTCTCTTATTTTTCTTCCCTTCTAAATTGCACTAATTTCACTTTTTGAATTTAAAGTTTAGAATATTTTCTTAGTAATTTTCGAGAGAATTTAATTTCCACCTTTCTGTTCAGCGAACTGTTTAATTAAAAATTATATTTTTTATTTTTATAGTTATTAAAATAAAATAAAGCAACATTAGTTCTAAAGTTATTTTTAATCAATTTCATGTGTATAATAAGGTAAATAATTATATTAATTAATTAAATATAATAATCTTTGTATTTCATTCTTTCATTCTGTCTGTCCACACATTGATGTTAGTTTTTGTGTATGCTTTTGTTTTTTTTTTCTTTAAAAAATATTGTTTGACAAATCGAATGCAGGTATTTTTTCATGATTTATGATAAAATAATATTGCGGTCGTTTTTATTTTAATAAAATAATATTTTAAATTAGAAAATTAGAAAATATTATAAGAATTATGGTTAAGAAATAAATTTTGTTTATTATATGCTTTTTTCTATAAAAACTTTCGTTTAATTGATCTAAATTATGTAAATTTTTCTCTTTTTCATTTATAAAAATATTAAATAAAAATTGTTAATTTGTTAAAAAATTATGATTAAGGAAAAGGAAATATACCCATTTTATGCATAATTTTTATTTCTCAATAAAAAAAAATTGTTCACAAACTTATTCTTTTCTGTTGGGAAAAAGAAACATTACATATTCAAAGTTTTTTAAAAATAAAAGAAAAAAATGTTTATAAATTCTATTTGTCAATTACAAATTTTCTTTGAAAATTAAATTGAAATTTTTTTGTATTTTTAGAAAATAGAGAAAAAACTTTTACTCAATAAAATGTTCTGTTACATTTTATTTAGGAATTTCTTTCAGTGTGAAATTATTCGAAAACATCAAAAACTTCTTTTTTTTAAATAAAATATTTAATTATTATTATTTTTCTACAGGAATTAAAATATTCAAAAATATATAATTCAAAACTTTTTTTAAATAAAACAACTTATAAAAGTATTTTTATAAAACATGAATTTATAATAAATTATTATAATAATTAAAGATGTTCGAGAGATAAAATTATTATTTTATTTTCTAACAGTAACTTCTTCAAAATTATTTTCATATTCAATTATTATCTAAAATTTTAACTAAAATTCATTTTTAAATCAATTATTATTAGAAAATTCTACGAGGATTCAATTATTTAAATACAAAAGTAAATTATTCATTGAATAATTGAATGTTTCTTAAAATTTAATTCTTATAAAAAATGTTATTGTTATTGTTAGTTAAAAATATGAAAAATACAGATTTTCAGAGATTTTAAATTCGAACGTTTTCAAAATTCAATTATTTCTAAAAATTCAAGCTATAATCATTTTAATGTTCAATTATTTATAATCTAAAATTTTTAGAGAAATTTATTTTTAAATCAATTTTAAATAATCCAGTTAAAAATCGTAATTAACAAATAGAAATTATAGGGATTTTTCCCCTAAAGATATTTTAAATTTTCTAAAAAGTGTTTTATAAATAAATTAATTTTGTAAATTATGGTATAAAAATAATGTAAATTATTAGTTTTTTTTCAAAGAAGAACAGAATATTGTTAACAAATTGTGATAAAAATAGTATTTTTATAACATTTTTCTTTCTTTTTCAAAAAAAAAAAAACACAATTTTGTATAAACAGAACTATGATTAAGAAAACAGAAAATATGTAAAATAATTTCTATTTCTTAATCTTAGTTTTTTAACAATAATTTCCAAACTTTTATCAAAATTATGAAATTTTATAAATTTTAGAAAAATAAATATTAGAAATCATAAATTTTTAGAAAAACTTTTTTTAGAAATTAAAAATTGGTAAAAAAACTTTTTTTAGAAATCACATTTCATTCGAAATTGCTTTTTTTTTAGACAGAAAGGATTAGAAAATATTTTTTAGAAAAAGTGACCACCTGCTTGCATTATTTTTAATAATTTTTGAAAAAGTTTCTTAAGAATTTTCAAATTTATTTGTTTACAATTCAATTTTACAAAATTTCAATAATTCGTAAATTCTTCAATTAAATATATTAGAAAACAAAAACTATTGAAATAATTTTTAAGAAAGTTCAAAACTTTTTCAAAAAAATTAATTCTGCAGAATTGTTAGTTAAAAGTATGAAAAATTCAGATTTTCAGAGATTCAAAATTCAATTATTTCTAAAAATTCACGCTCTAATGTTTTTAATATTATTCAATATAATCCAAAATTTTAACTGAAATCCATTATTAAATCAAATTTTTATTAGAAGATTCTACTAGAATTCAAATTATTTAAATACAAAAAAAATATGTTGAATGTTTCTTAAAATTAAATTCTCATAAATAATTTTATCAATAAATTTTTAAATAATTGAATTCTTTTGACGAATTTTTATACAATTTTTTAAGAATAATAATTTATTCTTAAAAATTTTATTAAAATTCGTCAAAAGAATTCAATTATTTAAAAATTTATTGATAAAATTCTTTATGAGAATTTAATTTTTCAAGGAATTCGATTAAAATTGTATTTAAAATAATTGAAATTCTGCGATGAGTTTTATTATTTATGAAAATATTTGAATTATTGAGAAGAAACTTATAAAAAATTTGTAAATAATTGAAGTTCTGTGAAATTTTTATTGTTTATAAAAATAATTAAATTATGTTTGCGTACAATTTTCTTAAAATTTTTTTAAAATTTATTTTAAAAGAAGAATTTTATTATTTATAAAAATATTTGGGATTTTAGCGAGATTTTTTTTTCAAATTTTGAACATAATTGGATTTTTTGATAAGAATTTAATTACTTTTGAAAGTAATATAGTTTCTGCAATTCAATTTTTTTTAGTGTTATTAACTAAAATTCTTCTATAAATCCATTATTCTAATCCATTAATCCATTAATTTTTTTAAAACAATTTTATTCTTCATGGGAAATTTTATGAAAATAGTAGATATTGAAAATTATAAAAATGAGAAAATTTTTTGAAAATAATTGAAATGAGGACAAGAATTTTTTTTGACATTTATGTAAATAATTGAACTTTGGAGAAGAATTTTGTTATCTATAAAGATAATTAGGATTTTTACGAGAATTTTTTTTTAAATTTTGAACATAGTTCAATTTTATAAGAAGAATTTTAATTTTTTTGAAAATAATTGAATTTCTGTGAAATTTTTATTATTTATGAAAGTAATTGAACTTTGGAAAAGAATTTTGTTATTTATAAATATAATAATTGGTATTTTTACGAGATTTTTCTTTTTAAATTTTGAACACAATTGAATTTTATTACTTTTGAAAATAATTGAATATCTGCAATTATTTATAATTTCTGCAAAATTCAATTTTTTTGAATGTTTTCAACAAAAATTTGAATTAAAATTTTTCTAAATTCTATTATTTTTAAAGTTGCTAATTTTATTTAAAAAAGTAAGTAAGAAGTTAGTTAGAATTGTTGTTGGTCATTAATAATATAAATTTAATTCTTGGTTGAAAATTATTTTCTAATTTGAATCTCGAATTAATAATTGGTGTCTGTACTGGAAAACTTGTTCCAATTTTTAGCCAATTTGACGGTCTTGGAAATTTTCATTTTTGGAATTTTATAGTATGATAAAATAAAAATAAATTTTTCTATGCAATTTTCGCTGAAAAAATTTATTTCATTTGCAAATTAGAAAAGAACAGTTTGCATTAGATGGAATTTTTTTTTTCATTTCTTTAAGCATAGTGCAATATGCAGGTGTATTTAATTCAAATTCCCGAAGACCTCGGCAATTTTCGCAAGGTACAATTGCAGCACTGGAAACACGTGTAAATTGGTTCATTTTGAAGTTTTTGGTTCTATTCGTATTTTTCACACGAACGTGTTTCTAATTTAGCTTTTGCGCCTTGATATCTTTTCCTTCAGTCTTTCTCTCCTGCGTCTTTCCTTTCTTATTAATCCCTGTTTACAAATCGTTTTGATGTAATGAATTCTATCAAGGAATTTATTGACACTTTTCAAAAGTTATTTATTAATTGTCAATTAATTACCATTTTATTGTCAATTGATGAAGAAGTAAAGAAGAAAAAGGAGAAAATAATTGAATACTCTGTTTGATTGTATACTCTTTTGATTCCCACGAATAGGCGCGCTTGTGTTTTTAAGACTGAACATAAGTTTCGCGTGTTTAACGTTATACACGGTTCGTGATGATTGCTAGTCTTTCATTAAATACAATTATACATGTTACTCGATGCTGTTCCTGTCAAAGACTTACGGTTTTATTTTTCAGCTGAGGGAAGACTTAATTTAAACTCTTGTAAATGATAATTATACCTGTGAAAAACGTGTTTGTTATTTTGTATTTTTGATTCTATATATTGTCTCAACAATTTGCTTTTGACCAATTCTTTTGTAAAAGTCCGCAAAATTAATTTTATTTAATTATCATACCACAAATTGATCAAATGAAGGAATTATTTTTTATTAAAAATATTTTTTCTAAATAATAAAAGTTAAAATTTTTTTTTAGAAACTTTCTGATTGATTTTTTTTTATCGTGAAGCAAAATTATTAATAAATTAAATTAAAAATTAAAAAATTAATTAAAAATTAAAATAAATTTTATAAATAAATTTCAATAAATTTTGTTCAGAACTTTAGTATCATATTTAATTACAAATTGTTTCAGTTGTCTAATTTTTTGGCTTCGATTAATTAAATAAATATAATTTTTATCATTTAATTTAATTTTTTATCATTTTAATTTTATTAGAGTAGAATATTTCTTGACTACTTTAGAAAAAAAATTATTTGCTGAAAAGTTTTCTTTTATTTTTTAAAATAAAATCCATCTGCAAGGTTTTTAGGAAACAGGCAATAGGCATGCGTTATTAGGATACATCCGTGTGAACGGAGACCCAGTCACAACACTCTCAGCCCCAAGAATCGATATCAGCCTATCCAATATAGCCTAGGAGTTGGTCCAGGTCAGGCATCTTTACCCGTTCTTGTAAAAATATTGTTTTATCCTTCCTTTTAAACGTTTTATTCTCCAGTTAATATTCCCATTTGAGAGTTAAATTTTTCATTAAAATTGTAGTCTTCATTTGTTTGTTAACTTTTTTTTTAATGAAAAAAAAGAATTATCTTCTTTTTACAAAACTAATTTCTTCTTTTTTTTTAAACAAATTAAATTAATTTTTTATTCAAACAAATATAATTATCTGTTATCAGGCTTTTGATTGGTCAAAACATGTACACAAAAATTTACATAGAAATTGGACAAAAATTTTTTTTAATTAATTCATCACTACATTGACTTGATATTTTTTCCCTTGATCATTTTTCATCATTGTTTAAAGTAATTAGAATTTTATTTTATTTATAAACAAAATAAAACTTTCTATTGAAAATAATTGTTTTTTAAAAAAAAGGATTAAATCGTAATTTTTAGTCAAAAAGTAAATCTATTCATTGATCTCTCATCATTTTAATTTTTATTATAATTAAAGTTACAGAATTTATTCACTTTTAAATGAATTTCCTTTTAATCTGCTATAATAAAAATTTAATCTATATTTGAAAAATTATAAGCTAACATTCATTAAAAAAAATGTTTTTTTTAATAAAATTTTATTACAGTGATCGAAAACATGCATTCAGAACATGCAAATTTAATCTATATTTAAAAAATTATTAGCTAACATTCATTAAAAAAAAAATTTTTTTAATAAAATTTTATTGAAGTAATCGAAAACATGCATTCAGAACATGCAAATTTAATCTATATTTAAAAAATTATTAGCTAACATTCATTAAAAAAAAAATTTTTTTTAATAAAATTTTATTGAAGTAATCGAAAACATGCATTCAGATTTTCAAAGATATTAATTTGAACTCTTTTTAGAATTAAATTATTTCTAAAAATTTACTCTGTAATGCTTTTAATGTTTAATGATTATCTAAAATTTTAACTGATATCCATTTTTTAATCAATATTTATTAAAAACTTCTACAAGAATTCAATTGTTTATTTATTTTTTTCTTTATTTTATAATCAATTAAATAAAAAATAAATAATTTATTAATGTGAATTTTTATTATTTATGAAAATAATTGAATAATTTCGTAGAATTTTATCAAAATTTATTTTAAATGATTTAATTCTTTGGGAAATTTTTATTAAAATAGTAGATATTAAAAATCATTGAATTGAGGAAAATTTTTAAAAATATTTTCAATTTGGCTAAGAATATTTAATCGTTATTATTTTTATATAGGAAATAAGATTTTCAAAAATTAGGTATATATTAGAAAATAGAAACAAGAAATAATTTTTAAAAAAATCCAATTAAACTTTATCAAAAAAGTTAAATCTGCAGAATTGTTAGTTAAAAGTATGAAAAAATTCAGATTTTCAAAGATATTAATTTGAACTCTTTTTAAAATTAAATTATTTCTAAAAATTTACTCTGTAATGCTTTTAATGTTCAATGATTATCTAAAATTTTAACTGAAATACATTTTTTAATTAATATTTATTAGAAAATTCTACGAGAATTCAATTGTTTTATTTCTTTATTTTACAATCAATTAAATACAAAAATAAATAATTTATTAAATAATTGAATGTTTCTGAAAATTAAATTCTCATAAAGAATTTTATCAATAAATTTTTAAATAATTAAATTCTTTCGACGAATTTTAATAGAATTTTTAAGAATAATTACATTTTTCAAGGAATTCGATTAAAATTGAAATTCTGCGATGAGTTTTATTATTTATGAAAATAATTGAATTCCAAAACAGAATTTTTCTATTTACGAAAATAATTGAATCTCTGTAAAAAATTGTAATAATTTTAATGAAAATAATGGAATTATTACGAAGAAATTTATAACAAATTTGCAAATAATTGAATTCTTTGTAAATAATACTGAATTCTTGTGAATTTTTATTATTTATGAAAATAATTCAATGATTTTGTAGAATTTCATCAAAATTTGTTTAAAACAATTAAATTCTTTGGGAAATTTTTATTAAAATAGTAGATATTGAAAATCATTGAATTGAGGAAAATTTTTTAATATAATTTCAATTTGGCCAAGAATTATATTTTTTTCAAAATAATTGAATTTCGGAAAAGAATATTATTATTTATAAAGATAATTGAAATTTAGATGAGAATGTTTTGAAATTTTTGAACAACAAATAATTTTTTTTAAAATTCAATTACACTCTTTCAAAAAAATTAATTCTGCAGAATTGTTATATAATTAAAAGTATGAAAAATTCAAATTTTCAATGATATTAATTTGAAACTTTTTTAAAATTTAATTATTTCTAAAAATTTACTCTGTAATGCTTTTAATGTTTAATGATTATTTAAAATTTTAATTGAAATCCATTTTTTAATCAATATTTAAGAATAATTACATTTTTCTAAGAATTCGATCAAAATTGAAATTCTGCCATGAGTTTTATTATTTATGAAAATAATTGAATTCCTAAATATAGAATTTTACTATTTACAAAAATAATTGAATCTCCATTAAAAATTGTATAGTTTCTGAAAATAATGAAATTTTATTACGAAAAAATTTATAACAAATTTGTAAATAATTGAATTCTTGTGAATTTTTATAAGTTATATGAAAATAATTAAATGTTTTCGTAGAATTTCATCAAAATTTGTTCTAAATATTTGAATTTTTTTGGCAAAATTCTATTAAAATAGCAGATATTGAAAATCATTGAATTGAGGAAATTTTTTGAAACTAATTGCCATTTGGCCAAGAATTTTATTAAATTTATTTAAAATAATTGAATTTCGGAGAAGAATTTTATTATTTATAAAGATAATTGAAATTTTGACGAGATTTTAAAAAAATTTGTTAACATAATTGAATTTTTGCAATCATTTGTAATTTCTCCAAAATGCAAATTTTTTAGTGTTTTTAAAACTAAAATTCTTCTATAAATCCATTATTTTTAATAATTAATTATATATATAACTATTAAAAACATTTAACTAATTTCAGAAGAATTTGAAATATTAGTTTTTCAAAAATCTGAATCGTAATTTTTAGTCAAAATGTAAGAGCTTTTACGAAGTTAAAGTCCACAACGTTGATCAACGAAAAAAATTTTATTAATGCAATCAAGTTTTATTTTTAATTTAATATTTAATCGTAAAATAATTATTATCAAAACATAAACATCAATCTTTTTTTTCTAAATATTTTTGTGTCAATATTGCTGCGTAATTTTTAATTAATTTACTTAGTGAACAATTTTTATTCGTTGATGAACGTTGTGGACTTCAACTTGGTAAGCTTTTCATTGATCTCTCATTATTTTAATTTTTATTATAATTGAAGTTACAGAATTTATTCACATTTAATATTTAAATGAATTTCCTTTTGATCTTCTATAATAAAAATGTAATCTATATTTGAAAAATTATTAGCTAACATTCATTAAAAAAGGAATTTTTTTTTTAAATAAAATTTTATTAAAGTAATCGAAAACATGGAGGATTTTTGGAAAATTTCAAATCACAATCTGGAAATATTATGCTGGTCTCAATGAAGTAATTTTTCTTTCTAATAATTACACACAATTACATAATGAGCACAAAATTATATAGCAATTTTATATAATGATTATTTTTTCTCCTCTCCGAGACTTAAATTTCTCACGTAGAAATTGGATATAATTTCGGTTATTCATCCCCCCCCCCTGTAATAAAGACACTTGAAAAAAAATTAAATTATCTGGAATTTTGGTAATAACGAGAAGGTGGAATCAGAGAAAAAAATGAGTCAAGCAAGAAATTTACTCGAATTTTGAAAAAGAATTTCCGTTTTTAGTGCACTTCTCACACATGTATAACCATCACTAATTTGAAATATTTATTTTTCGTTCTGAAATTTCGAGAAATGCCATAAAACTGTGTAAAAATAAACATAGCGTGTGATGGTCGGGTGGCGCTAAAAGTTAACCTTGCTAGGATTATTACCATTGGAGATGAGAAAAAGTAAAAAAGAAAAAAGAAAAGAAGGGGTTCTCTTTTACTATAGACAACGTGTATAGTGTTATATAGACTTATATCACCTCCGTGTGAGTCGTTGTTTACCGGAAGTAGCCACTGTCTGTCTCGACCATGAGGAGCCAATTAGAAGGAAGTGGATAAAAAGCCGGACTTCCTATAGAGTTTAGACCTATAATGTGTCCCAGCCAAAGAGAGGGGAATGCACCCGGCACATGCAAGTGCATTGCTCACTGCATTTGTGTTTCATTGTATTTATATGTATACGTTATACGTACGCCATGCAAATACCTTCTATGTTTAAACAATGCACCTTGTGTGACTGTGTTTTCGCACACAAAGGTTCAGTCTAATTCCACAAAGGTATAAAGGTAATTCCTCATTTCAATGCACAATAATTTTCATGTTTACTACCTTCGAGCAAATTATCGGAAAAGACTATTATTGAAATTATGGTTTATAGTTGTAGGGATCACCTTAGTGGAAAAAAGAATAATATAACTGCTGTTTCAGTTCAAACATTGTTGTTATGAGTGTAATGAGGGGTCAATTTCTTTTTTATTATCACCGCTGAATAATAATTGCAAAACATCAGTTTTTAGTTTCTTATTATTGTTTACACTATTCTTGCTGTTTACACTTATTTTTTTCATTTTACGTATTCATTTTTCTTTACAAATTAATATTCAATTGTGTACTCTCTCTCTCTGAATTAGTAAAAGTGATTAATACACTGTAAAAAAAGGGAGTTAAATTTTAACTCCCCCGGGGGGTCTATAAAAGTCGCACCCATTGGGGAGTTAATGCCAGGGGAGTTAAATAAAGAGAGTTAAAATTTAACACCCAAATGCTAACTCCCCAAGGAAAAAATAACTCGCGCGGGTGTTGAATGAAGGGAGTTAGAAATTAACTCTCTTTTGGAGTTGATTTTTAACTCGAAACATTTAACTCCCAATTCCCGAGTCCGTTAACACCCTAAATTTTTTACAGTGTAATTTGAATTAGTGACTGAATTTTTGCTTTTCAATTAGTAAATTTTACTAATACCTAAATAGTCATTTTTACTAATTTATTAGTAAAATCTATTAATTCAGCAGATCACTACGAGTCAGGATTTCAAGAACAAAAAAGACAATTTCTTTTTTAAGAAACTTTATTAACGTTTCAACAGCACGGCTGTCCTCTTCAGAAACTACAATTTATTAAACTACGAAACCATCAATTTTTTCTATTTCTGATAATAATTTCTAATTAAATAACTTCATTCATAAATAGACAAACTTTAAAAGGTATTAATTTGAAATTGAATAAAATTTCAATATTGAATGATTTCTATTAGAAATTTTAAAGAACTCGCAGATTTTGGAAAAAACTGTAATATTTCAAATTCTTCTGAAATTAGTTAAATTTTGTAATATATATCTAATTAATTATTAAAAATAATGGATTTATAGACGAATTTTAGTTTTAAAAAACACTAAAAAATTTGCATTTTATTGGAGAAGTTACAAATAATTGCAAAAGAACAATTATGTTAAAAAGCTTTTAAAAATTCCCGTCAAAATTTCAATTATCTTTATAAATAATAAAATTTATTCTTCTCCGAAATTCAATTATTTAAAAAAAATTTAATAAAATTCTTAGCCAAATGGCAATTAATTTCAAAAAATTTCCTCAATTCAATGATTTTCAATATCTGCTATTTTAATACAATTTTTCCAAAGAATTCAAATATTTAAAACAAATTTTGATAAAATTCTACAAAAAACATTGAATTATTTTCATATAAATTATAAAAATTCACAAGAACTCAATTATTTACAAATTTCTTATAAATTTTTTCGTAATAATTCCATTATTTTCATTAAAACTATTACAATTTTTTACTGAGATTCAATTATTTTCGTAAATAGAAAAATTCTATTTTGAAATTCAATTATTTTCATAAATAATATAACTCATCGCAGAATTTCAATTTTAATCAAATTCCTAGAAAAATGTAATTATTCTTAAATATTGATTAAAAAATGGATTTCAATTAAAATTTTAAATAATCATTGAACATTAAAAGCATTACAGAGTAAATTTTTAGAAATAATTTAATTTTTAAAAGGTTTTAAATTAATATCATTGAAAATTTGAATTTTTCGTACTTTTAAATATAACAATTCTGCAGAATTAATTTTTTTGAAAGAGTGTAATTGAATTTAAAAAAAAATTATTTGTTGTTAAAAAATTTATATACATTCTCATCTAAATTTCAATTATCTTTATAAATAATAATATTCTTTTCCGAAATTCAATTATTTTGAAAAAAATATAATTCTTGGCCAAATTGGAATTATATTAAAAAATTTTCCTCAATTCAATGATTTTCAATATCTACTATTTTAATAAAAATTTTCCAAAGAATTTAATTGTTTAAAACCAATTTTCATAAAATTCTACTAAATCATTGAATTATTTTCATAAATAATAAAAATTCACAAGAATTCAGTATTATTTACAAAGAATTCAATTATTTGCAAATTTGTTATAAATTTCTTCGTAATAATTCCATTATTTTCATTAAAACTATTACAATTTTTTACAGAGATTTAATTATTTTCGTAAATAGAAAAATTCTGTTTTGGAATTCAATTATTTTCATAAATAATAAAACTCATCGTAGAATTTCAATTTTAATCGAATTCCTCGAAAAATGTAATTATTCTTAAAAATTCTATTCAAATTCGTCGAAAGAATTTAATTATTTAAAAATTTATTGATAATATTCTTTATGGGAATTCAATTTTGTGAAACATTCAATTATATTATTTCTTTTTGAAAAAGAAAAAAGATGTTATAAAATTTCTATTTTTAACACAATTTGTTAACAATATTCTGTTCTTCTTCGAAAGAAAATAATAATTTGCATCATTTTTTTTTAAATTTTCTAATAAATATTGATTACAAAATGGATTACAGTTAAAATTTTAGATAATCGTTGAACATTAAAAGCATTACAAAGTAAATTTTTATAAATAATTGAATTTTAAAAAGGTTTCAAATTAATATCTTTGAAAATCTAAATTTTTCATACTTTTAACTAACAATTCTGCTGAATTAATTTTTTTGAAAAAGTTTAGCTCAATTTTTTAAAACATTTATTGTTCAAAAATTTAAAAACGAAATTTCAATTATCTTTATAAATAATAATATTCTTCTCCAAAATTCAATTATTTAAAAAAAATTTAATAAAATTCGTGACCAAATTGAAATTATATTCAAAAATTTACAAATTTGTTATTTTCTTCGTAATAAAATTTCATTATTTTTAGAAACTATACAATTTTTAACAGAGATTCAATTATTTTCGTAAATAGTAAAATTCTATATTTAGGAATTCAATTATTTTCATAAATAATAAAACTCATGGCAAAATTTCAACTATAATCGAATTCCTAGAAAAATGTAATTATTCTTAAATATTAATTAAAAAATGGATTTCAATTAAAATTCTAAATAATCATTGAACTTTAAAAGCATTACAGAGTAAATTTTTAGAAATAATTTAATTTTGAAAAGGTTTTAAATTAATATCTTTGAAAATCTGAATTTTTCATACTTTTAAATATAACAATTCTGCAGAATTAATTTTTTTGAAAGAGTGTAATTGAATTTTTAAAAAAATTATTTAATGTTTCTGTTTTCTAATATATATTTAATTAAAGAATTTACGAATAATTGAAATTTTGTAAAATTAAATTGTAAACAAATGAATTTAAAAATGCTCAAAGAACTTTTTCGAAAATTATTAAAAATAATTGATTTTTTGTAAACTAGAATTTTAGTTAAAAATTCTTGAAAATAATAATTAAATTGTTAATGATTTTATCACTTCGTCATCTTTAATTTGTATAAAACATGAAGAAAATAAAATTCTTTATGAGAATTTAATTTTGAGAAACATTCAATTATTCAATAAATTATTAATTTTTTTATTAAATTGATTATAAAATAAAGAATTAAAGAAATAATTGAATTCTTGTAAAATTTTCTAGTAAATATTGATTAAAAAATAGATTTCAGTTAAAATTGTAAATAATCACTAAACATTAAAATCATTACAGAGTAAATTTTTGTAAATAATTTAATTTTGAAAAGGTTTCAAATTAATTGAAGAATTTCTAAATAAACGAAATTTCGTATAAAATTGGATTGTAAACAAATGAATTTGATAATTATTAAAAAAAACTTTTTCAAAAATTTTTAAAAATAATTGATTTAAAGAAAACTTTTAGTTAAAAATTCTTAAAAATAATAATTGTATTGAATTGATAAAAATAATTTTGCTAAAGTTACGCAGTAACAATATTCTTATAATATAAAATAATGATGTTATTACTTGATCAGCTTTAATTATTAGAAAACATGAAGAAATTGATCACTCCGAGTCTTTGACTTGGAGTGCTCGATATCTTCTTGTTTTATAATAATATTCTTAAAATTTATTATTATTATTTATTAAATTTATTAATTTTCTTTTGAAAAATTTGAATTTCTATGGTGAAAAAATAATGCGATTAAATATTTATTTAAAAAAGGAGTTATTGTTGTTTTCGAATAATTTTACAATTAAAAAAAATTCGTAATTAAATGTAATAGAACAGTTTTCAGAGTATCTAATAATTTTTAGAGTGAATCAGAATATTCTTTAGGGTCAGGGAAAGAGACAAAATTTGAATTCTTCATAAGAATTTTATAAACATTGTTTTAAATAATTAATCTTTTCGAAATATAATCTCAATATTATCTATTATAAAAACTTTATTTTAAATAATTGAATTCTTACGAAAAACTTTATGTGTGAAAATAATTGAATTTTTCGATTAATTAATTAATTTCGAAATAGTATTAAAAATAATTGAAATTCTTCTATATGAGTTTTATTATTTATAAAAATAATTGAATTCTTGATTAGAATTTTTTCACAAATTTTTTTTTTTTGTAAAAATTGATTTTCCATGAAAAATGTTATTATTATAGTGAAAGTAATTTAATTATTGTGAAGAAGTGTATAAATAAATTTTGTTAAATAATTGATTTTTTCGAAATTTTTTTGAAAACGCTATTCTAAATTAATTGAATTTCTGCGTGGGAATTTTATTAGTTATGAAAATAATTTATATTTGAATGAATTTTAACAATTTTTTAAAAATAATTGAATTGTTTTGCGAAATTTTATAAAAATATGTACTAGATATTGAAAATAGAATTTCGAATATTTTTTGAAAATAACTGAATCGTTTTAAAGAATTTGATTATAATTTTTAGTTTTTTTATTTCTTATTAGCAAATTGAGTATTATTTTTTAATTTCTAGTATTAGGAAAAGTAGTGTAAATTCTCAACAACAAAAATAAGTAAAACAAAAATAGTAGCTTTTAGTGGCTGTTTAAAAAAAATACCCAAATAGTAGCATAAAGTAAAAAGAGTAGTAAATAGTAGGTTTTAGTAAATGAGTGCGATGTTGTTTTTCGAACATTTTTTTTTTCTATTTAAATGTTTGCTGAATTTTTTTTTCGTTAATTTGTTTCTGAAATAATAATTGAGTATCTATATTAAATTGAATAGGTAATATTGTGTTAGCAGTTCTTTTAAATTTGATTAATATTGTGTGATGAAGTGCCACTCGAATTCAATCATCTCGGTGTGAAAATAATTTTCACATGCGATATGTATGTCATTTATTGGCTGCGTCTAAAAGTCAGTCAATATTTGTTGGATGGAATTCAACTTTCTGTGTTTATATATTACACACATAGTGTTTATAATTGCGAAGGGATGAATGTGTCGGTATAGATTTTTTTATGTAAATAATAGTGTTAAAGTGTAAGTTGACTTGCAGCAACAAGAATGAATAGTCGCAGTCTTGTCTCTTCGATAGGAGTGATATTAATTTTAAACATTCAATCCATGACAGAAAATAAACATGTTCCATTCTGAAACGTGTACTTAACGATACTTTGAAGGTGAGAAGCCCCACGGGATCTGCATTCACTTGTGTATTTTTGCGGTTTACCACAGGTGCTACCTGACTTTTAAAAGTCTTGTCGTGCCCGCAAAGATCCTTAGTCACATTCATCTTGTTACTGCTAGGGTTTCCTTATTTGTTTTCAGGTCTTTTTTTTCCCCTCCAAACCCCTCAATTTACGTTTTTATTCCCTACCACAAACGATAATGCTATATTTAAATTTTAAGGAAATGATTATTGGAAATTTTCCAATATTTGAGAAAGCATTTTAATTTGCCTTTTATATTAGATTTATTGTTTTTGTTCCTTATTTTTATTCATAATAATATTGTATATACTCGGAAAATGCAGTCTTAAAGTTTTATTGTTTCCTTTCGCGAAAGAAAAATTGAATAAAGTAAAACGGAAAAGTATAAAAATAGTCAAAATGTTAAAATGTAAATTAAGTGAAAAATAAGTTTATAAATAACTGAAAAATAAGTCATTTAAAAATTCTGTAAAATTTCTATCCCAAATAATCAATTTTTAAAAAAATATATTCACAGTAAATCGTGGGGTATTAAAAAGTGTTGCAGATTAAATTAACACCAAACAGGATTAAAATAATCAATTTTGGTGTTATTTTTTACAATGAATGAAATTTTAGTTCATTAAATTTTTTTATAACTATAAAATATGAAGAAATCGATAACTCCAAGTCTTCGACTCGGAGTGATCGATTTCTTCATATTTTATAATAATTAAAGATGAACGAGAAATAAAATCATTATTTTATATTATAAGAATATTATACTTTTTCAAAATTATTTTCATTATTTAAATTCAATTATTATTTTCAAAAAATTTTAACTACAATTTTTACTTTATATCTATTATTTTTAATAATTTACGAAAAAGTTTATTGGCAATTTTCAAATCCATTTGTTTACAATATTCAATTTCACGAAATTTCAATTATTCGCAAATTTTGCAATTAAATATATATTAGAAAATAAAAACTTCAAATAATAGAAAAAAAAAGTTGAAAAACTTTTTCAAAAAAATTAATTTCAAAATTCACATTGCATTGCTTTTAATATTTAATATCTAAAATTTTAATTGAAATTAATTTTTAAATCAATTTTTTATTCGACAATTCTACTAGAATTTAATTATTTAAATACAAAAATAAATAATTTATTAAACATTTGAATGTTTCTTAAAATTCAATTCCCATAAAGAATTTTATCAACAAATTTTTAAATAATTGAATTCTGTCCACAAATTTTAATAAAAAATTTTAAGAATAATTACATTCTTCGAGAGATTCAATGAAAATTGTATTAAAAATAATTGAAATTCTGCGTTGAGTTTTAATATTTGTGAAAATAATTGAATCCCTAAGAAGAATTTTATTGTTTTTTAAGAATATTTAATTTTTGCGAAGAATATTATTACTATTAAAAATAATTGAATTTCTTCAATAATTGCTACATTGATTTTAATATTCAATTATTATCTTAAATTTCAACTTCAATTCATTTTCAAATCAATTTTTATTAGAAAATTCTACGAGAATTCAATTATTTAAATAGAAAAATAGATAATTTATTAAATGTTTCTTAAAATTCAATTCTCATAAAGAGTTTTAACAACAAAATTTTAAATAATTGAATTCTTTGAACGAATTGTAAAAAAATGTTTAAGAATAATTACATTTTTCGAGAAATTTGATTAAAATTTGATTAAAAATAATTGAAATTCTACGAAGAGTTTTATTATTTATAAAAATAATTGAATTTCTAAAAAGGATTTTATTATTTGTGAAAATAATTGAATTTCTAAAAAGAATTTTATTATTTTTGAAAATAATTGAATTTCTGAAAAGAATTTTATTATTTACGAGAGTAATTGAATCTCTATAAAGAATTCAATTAAACTTTTTCAAAAAAAATAATTTCAAAATTCAATTATTTCTAAAAAATCATGCTATATTGCTTTTAATATTCAATTATAATCAAAAATTTTAACTGAAATGCATTTTTATGAAATGAAAATTATTAGTAAAAATAATTGAATTCTTAAGAAGAATTTTATTACTCTTGAAAATAATTGAATTTTATGCAATAATTTGTAACTTCTCTAAAATTAAATTTTTTTCTAATATTTTTAACTAAATTTCTTCAATAAATCCATTATTTTTAATAATTTTTAAAAAGTTCTTTGAGAATTTTCAAATTTATTCGTTTACAATTCAATTTTACAAAATTTCAATTATTCGCAAATTCTCCAATTAAATATATATATTGAAAAATAAAAACTTGAAATAATTTAAATAAAAATCCTAATTAAACTTTTAAAAAGAATTAATTCTACAGAATTTTTTTGTGAAAAATATGAAAAATTAAGAATTGCAATGATTTTAATTTGAAACTTTTTCAAAATTTAATTATTTCTAAAAATCCACATTATGCTTTAAATATTTAATTATAATCTAAAATTTTAACTGAATCTCATTTTTAAAAACCATTTTTATTAGTAAATTCTACGAGAATTCAATTATTTAAATAGAAAAATAAATAATTTATATTAATTTCAAGTTTCTTGAAATTAAATTCTCATAAAAAATGTTACCAACAAATTTTTTAAATCATTAAATTCTTTGGACGAATTTTAATAAAATTTTTAAGAATAATTACATTTTTTCGAGGAATTCGATGAAAATTGCATTAAAAATAATTGAAATTCTGCAAAATGAGTTTTATTATTTATGAAAATAATTGAATTCCTAAAAGAATTTTATTATTTATAAAAATAATTGAATCTCTGTAAAAATGTTATTATTTATGAAAATAATTGAATTATTGCGAAGAAATTTATAAAAAAATTTGTAATTAATTGAATTCTTGTGAAAATTTTTATTATTTATGAAAATAATTGAATGTTTACGTAGAATTTTACTCAAAATTTTTTTTAAAAATGGAATTCTTTTGGAAAATTTTATTGAAATAGTAGATATTGAAAATTATTGAATTTTAGAAAACTTTTGAAAATAATTGATATTTTGACAAGAATTTGATTAAAATTTTGTAAAATTTATTTTTGTAAAATTTTATTTTTTATAAAGAGAATTGAAATTTTGACGAAATTTAAAAAAAAATTTAACGCAGTTGAATTTAGTAACCATGTTACTAAGTTAGTTACTAAGTTAGTTACTAAGTTAGTTAGTAAGTTAGTACCTAACTTACTATTCTCCCTGGAGAAGCTAAATTCGTCGAATTTTTACAAATCGTTTACTTTTGTGTTTTATATAAAGTAAAATTTCATTCATAGTTAAAAATAACACGAAAATGGATTATTTTAATTCTTTCTGGTGTTAATTTAATCCTAGAGGGATTAAACTGTTGTAGATTATTTTAATCCATTCTGGTGTTATTTTAACACCTCACGTTTTACTGTTGTGTTTTCTTTGTTGCATTCAGTTTTTATTTTTACAAAAAAGCATTTTTTTATACAAACTCTATTTTTAAAGATTTTTTTATATTTCGAAACAATAATTTTCGATTCAATGAATTGAGCTTTTATGAAAATAATAATAAAAAAAAAAATCTGCAGAGTGAAGCAGCTTGCAATAAATACATTTTTTAGCAAGTGAATTTAACCTTTCATTTACAAATTTTATTTCATTATTTCGATATTTTTGAAAAGAATCATTCTTTTTTGAAAATGAATTTCACTTGTCAGGAAGAAATTTTCATTCTAAAATACCGCACATTGCTGGAAGAGATGTTTTTTTTTTTTTTGACGGATAACTTTTGTTATCTTTTGAAATAAATGAATTTAAATAAATTTTTATCTGCTTTGTTAGAGTTTGTTCTTGTTTCATACATGTCAAAAAAAAAAAAAAAAAAAAAAAAAACAATTTTTCCTACAACGTAGAAATGAAAAAGTTTACAACGAACAAATGCGATAAGCGAACCAACATTAAATCAACTACTCTCACAGTCGTCGATTCAATTTCGTCTGCGTATTCTCATGAGAACTCCAGCTGCTTCTCTCTTCAACATTTCAAACTGTAAAAAATGGTACTACTTTTATTGAAAAAAATGTGAAAGCATTAGTAATGTTTTACAGATAATGGACAATGTTTTCCGATAATCATAAAAAAAAAAAAATTCTCTAAATTTATAGCACAAGAATCATGAATTCATTGAAAATTTTTCATTAATCTGCGGTTAGTTAATGATATATGAATCACCTACCCTAATACGAAACTTATAAAATGTTTATACAGAGAGAATTCCATTATCAAAATTGCAGACAAGTTTTACTATCGCAAAATGTATATTTATATCTGAATCGTTGGAAAAAGGAGCATGACTGTTTTGTTTATAGTGTTTTACATGAACTTGAAGCTCTAGTCCCGTAAGGTTATGGATGAATGTAGGAATAAATAGAAAACCGGTTGTCTCGAAGTATAAGAAAATGCGGCAAAGTGTGGAAGCAATGCTCTATCATAATGTCCATGCCTGACGCGATTAGTGGTGGTGTATATAGTCTTATGAATATGATGAGCTTCCGGCGAAGTATCGCTTAGCAAATTGAACATAAATATCAGTCAAACTATGTTAATAGATATCAGCTCGAGTCAGAAATGTTTGCCCTTGGTAATTCGTTTACATTGTTTTGCCGATAAAAAATTAATTTATTTTTTTTTTCAATATCATTTTTCAATAATCGACCAACAATCTCTTTTTCATTTTTCTCCCAAATTTCATTTTCATATAACAGTTGAATCATATTAAAATAAAATATATCATTTATTAAAATAAAATCAAGTATCAATATATTTTATTAAATAGTGATTAATTTTATAATTTTTATAATTTTTTTATACTTTTTTTAATAATTTAAAAAAAAATTTTTTTTTTATAATTTTTTTTTATAATTTTTAAACATTTACGAATCTTTTGAAACCAATATTATACACTGAGAAAACATTATACAGGGTGGTATATTCACTGTTGCAATTGCATCAGTGAATGACACTTGGCGAAAAAGTTTTACAATATATTCAATATAAAATTTTTTAAATAATCATGTAAAAGATTCCTTTTATCAAATTGTGTGAAAATTATGAAAAGCTATAGTAAATTCTTCATAATAATTAAGTGCGTTCATCCACTGTTGTTTTCATCGATTATTATTATTATATACTAGCTGATACTAGCAACAATTATATACTAACTTTTTTACTCACTTTTTAAAATAAAAATTAGCAATTTTACGAAGTTGAAGTCCACAACGTTGATCAATGAAAAAAATTTTATTAATGCAATCAAGTTTTATTTTTAATTTAATATTTAATCGTAAAATAATGATTAACAAAACATAAACATCAATCTTTTTTTTCTAAATATTTTTGTGTCAATATTGCTGCGTAATTTTTAATTAATTTACTTAGTAAACAATTTTTATTCGTTGATCAACGTTGTGGACTTCAACTTGGTGCAATTTTAGAAAATAATAGAACGTAAAAATTTGTAATTCAAATTTATTTTCATAAAAATAAAATATGAATTGTAATATAGTTTTAATTTTATTATATCTATAATCATATATTCTGACACAGGGAATTCAGGGAAAAGTCATGAATTTCTATTAAATGTACTGAAAAAAATTAAATTTTGAGAATTCATAAGAAAATTCTGAATTTTTGTGTTTTTTGTTTGACTCAAATTATAAAATTACTACGAATTCTAATACAAAACAAAACCTTCAATTTTTTTAATTTCTGACAAAAATTTCTTTTTAAATAACTTAATTCGTGGACAACTATATCATAAAATTATTACTTAGAAATTATTTAAAGAATAATTTTACTCAAATATTTCAAAATTAATTTAATTTTAAAAGAGTTGCGTTTATAATTTTTATAAATGAACTTTAAAAGGTTTTAATTTGAAATTTCATAAAATCTTAATTTTGAATGAATTTAATAGAAAATTTTAAAGAACTTAAATTTTTGAAAAATTTTAATAATTCAAAATCTTCTAAAATTTAATTAGTTTTTGTAAACATATATAATTATTAAAAATAATGTATTTATGGAAGAATTTTAGTTAAAAACACTAAAAAAAAATTGAATTTTGAAGAAGTTACAATTGATTGCAAAAATTCAATTATGTTAAAAATTTTTTTTAAATTCTCTTCAAAATTTCAATTATCTTTATAAATAATAAAATTCTTCTCCAAAATTCAATTATTTAAAAAAAATTTTCATAAAATTCTTGACCAAATTAAAATTATTTTTAAAAATTTTCCTCAATTCAATGGTTTTTAATATCTACTATTTTAATAAAAATTTTCCAAAGAATTCAATTGTTTAAAACAAATTTTGATAAAATTCTACAAAATCATTAAATTATTATTTTCATAAATAATAAAAATTCAAAAGAATTCAATTATTTACAAGGAACACAATTATTTACAAATTTGTTATAAATTTCTTCGTAATAATTCCATTATTTTCGTAAACTATACAATTTTTTACGAAGATTCAATTATTTTCGTAAATAATAAAATTCTTTTTAGGAATTCAATTATTTTCAGAAATAATAAAACTCATCGCAGAGTTTCAATTTTAATCGAATTTTTCGAAAAATGTAATTATTCTTAAAAATTCTATTAAAATTCGTGTCGAAAGAATTCAATTATTTAAAAATTTATTGCTAATATTGTTTAAAAAAAATTTTAATAAAATTGTACGCAAACATAATTTAATTATTTTCATAATTAAGGTGCCGTTCAAAAAATACGTAACGCTATTTTTCGGAAATTTGGACCCCCCCCCCCCTCCCCATGTAACGCAATGTTGTATACATTAGCGCCATTTTTTCTGCTGACCGTAACAAATAGCTTGACCCCCCCTCCCCCCTAAAGTATTTTTTGAACGGCCCCTAATAAAAATTTCACAGAAATTCAATTATTTACAAATTTTTTATAAGTTTCTTCTCAATAATTCAATTATTTTCATAAATAAATAAAACTCATTGAAGAATGTCAATTATTTGTAATACAATTTTAATCGAATTCATCGAAAAATGTAATTATTTTTTTAAATTTTATAAAAATTCATCAAAAGAATTCAATTATTTAAAAATTTATTGATAAAATTCTTTATGAGAATTGAATTTTAAGAAACATGCAATTATTCAATATATTTTCTTTTGTATTTAAATAATTTGAATTCTAGTAGAATCATCTAATAAAAATTGATTTAAAAATGGATTTTAGTTAAAATTTTTGATTAGAATTGAATTTTAAAAACATTAGAATGTGAATTTTTGGAAATAATTGAATTTTGAAAACGTTCCAATTTAAAATCTCTGAAAATCTGTATTTCTCATATTTTTAACTGACAATAACAATAACATTTTTTATAAGAATTAAATTTTAAGAAACATTCAATTATTCAATAAATAATTTACTCTTGCATTTAAATAATTAAATTCTCGTAGAATTTTCTAATAAAAATTTATTTAAAAATGAATTTTAGTTAAAATTTTAGATAATAATTTATAAAAAGGTTTGAATTTGAAATTTTTGAATGTCTTAATTCCTGTGGAAAATTCTGTTCCAAAAATAAGATATATGGATTTGATATATTCCCAAAATTTCAAATTGAAAATTTTATAAATGTATATGGATTATTGTGAATAATTCGTAATTAAGAAAATTTTGGAGTTTAAAGTTTTAGAACTAGAATCAATAGATCCGGGGTCTAAAAATTGTCTAGTACGAAAATGTAAACATAACCTGATTACTCTATTTTAAACATTATATTGAAAACTGTCAAATGTAAATATTTAATATTATTATGTGTAGAATTAACTAGTTTTCACTGGTTGTGGATAAAAACACATCAGTTAATTATACGTTACAATTTACTTGAAATAACCAGGTTTTTTTAAATAACTACAACTCAAAATTTGTTAATTGCAATAGTTATCTCTCGAACATTACGCTCGATAATAATTTAAGAGAAGACTTTTTTTTCTATCAAAATATGCTTTATGGATAATTTATATTATAAAAACTTTCCAAAAAGAAGTAAATATTGATTAAAAATAATTAAGCAAAATTTTCTAAAAGTTTTATCGCTTAATTATTCTATATTGGCTGAAAACTTTTTTTTTACAGTCATAAAATGAAATTTTTCCAGTCATTATTTACAACTGGGCTACGATATGTGACACTTAATTAGCGGGCTTATTAAAACGCAATTCATTATCAGCCATCAGAAAATTACGAAATGCTTAAAAAAAAGATATTGTTTCGTTATTCACTAATTGAATTTTGATTCGCTTCTCGATTTAATTTCAAATTATAAAAAGATTTGTACTATTTTAACGTAAAATTTTTTCTATTTTTAATTGAATATTTCTTCTTAAAGAAAAGTATTAAATATTAGTTATATTTGTCAGAATATTCTAAATTGATTTAATACAACTATAATAATAAATCAGAATTATATTTATAACTATAATTAACTACAATAATTATTATTTTCTAGAATTTGAATTTACTTTTTATGAAAATAATTGAATTCATTAAAAAAATTTTATTATTTATGAAAATAATTAAATGTTTGCATACAACTTTATTAAAATTTTGTTTAAATAATTGAATTCTTTTTGGGAAATTTTATTAAAATAGTAGATATTGAAAATCATTGAAATTAGAAAATTTTTTTTGAAAATAATTGAAAATCAGGCTTTGCACTCAATACTATTAAAACTTACAATTTAGTACTTTTTTCACAATTAGCTACTATTTGGATACATTTTTTAAATTTGTGACACTAAAAGCTATTTTTTCCTATTTTTGAAAATTTTCACGAGTTTAAATTCGCTAATAGTTGGAATAAAGAAATTATTCTTGAAAATTTTAATAAAATTCTTCTTAGAAACAATTAGAAAATTTTTTATAAAATTCTTTGACACAATTCAATTATTTAAAAAATGTTTCGAAAATCTTTTGCGAGAATTCAATTATTTTCACAAATAATGAAATTCAAATATTTTGAATATCTATTATTTTACTTATTTATTTAGTTAAATATACAAATTTACATATTTTAATAAAATTTCTCAAAAGAATTCAATTATTTATAAAAAATTTAATAAAATTCAAAGCCAAAATTTAAATGATATGAATGATAAAATTTTTCGAAAGAATTCAATTATTTTCATAAATAATAAAATTCATCGCGAGAATTCAATTATTTTTAATAAAATTTCTCAAAAGAATTCAATTATTTTCATAAATAATAAAATTCTTCAGAGGAATTCAATTATTTTCAATACAATTGTAATATTCAATTCTTTAAAATCTTTTAAGTATTTTCGAAAATTTCCATAAAATTTTACCAAATTAATTTACTTATTTTCAAAAATTTAATAAAATTCAAAATGAAAATTCAAATCAAGAAATGTTTTCGAAAAAAATCAATGATTTAAATATTTTAATAAATATTCTTTGTAAAAAATTAATTATGTTCTAAAATTTTTACAAAATTTGTTTATAATAGTTAAATTATTATTTTCATGAATAATAAAGTTCATCGCAAAAATTCAATTATTTTTAATTTAATTTTAATTATGTTATTCTAAATATATGAATTATTATTTAAAATTTTTATAAATTGAAAAAATGAATTCAATTATTTTTTACAAATTATAAAATTTTCCCCAGAAATTCAATTATTTAAAAAAAAATTATAAAATTAGTTACAAGAATTGAATTATTTTCATAAATAATAAAATTCTTTAGAGAAATTCAATTATTTTTAATAAAATTTTAATCAAGTTATTCTAAATATTGAAAATCATTGAAATTAGAAAAATGCATTTTATTTTTGAAAATAATTGAAATTAGGACAAGAATTTTTTTGACATTTAGGAAAATAATTGAACTTTGGAGAAGAATTTTGTTATTTATAAAGATAATTGGGATTTTTACGAGAATTTTATTCAAATTTTGAACATTAGTTGAATATTATAAGAAATTTTATTTTCTATAATTATTTTTTATAATTTAATTCCTATAAATTGAATTTCTGCAATTCTTTGTAAAAGTTAGTAAAGTTAGTAAAGTTAGTAAAAAGTTAGCCGCGTGATGCTTTAGCGCGCGAATCGTTACTAGTTTCTAATTATAATTTAACTAGAAATTTTTTAATGAGATGCATCTATAGTAATATGAACCAGAATTTTTTTTCGAGTGTAGTAAAGATAAAATTAATTTAAATATCTAATTTTTATTCTTTCAGAACGCACACTAGAAGATCATGAAGATATTCTTGCAACGCACAGAGAAATTGAAATGTTCGCCTCTTATCACGAAAGAAAATTCTTTTTCCGTGAAGATTATTTAAAGTACGAGTTCTTCATTAATCCCAAGGTGAGATGAATTTTTAATATTTATCACAAATTTGAATTAAAGATAAGTAATCGAAAAGTAATGAACTATTGGATTTTTGAATGTAAAAATAGTATTTAATGTGCAGGCAGTGAACTCATGTTGATAAAGTAGAAAACAGTGTATTTATCAACATTTCCCTTTGTTTCCTACTTTATCATTACTGGATAAGTTACCAACAATTCTACTCTCTCATGTCGGTACATAGTCCACTGCAGGTAATAAACCTACGCACGATAACTCACCCAACTTTTTTTTATTGGCCTTTCTACATTACCGACTGTTGGAATTATCGACATTTCGCTAAAGTTTGTTGCAATTTCAATTCCTTATCAATGAGGGCGTTACTCTTCAAATCCCTCAAAATGGTATTGATTTTTCTTCTTTGGAGAAAAAAAAATTGAATTGCAAATAGCTAAGCTATTTGCTTAAAACATGAGAAACTTGATAGTTTTAATTAACTTCGTAATTAAGAATTAGTTTACAAGTAAAAGTTTCTTTCGACGATTTTTCATGAATGTCTAGAATTTAATGATTGATCAGCAACGACATTAGATAATATTATAAATTTTTGATATTTAAATTTTTTTTTGATATTTGAATATTAAAAGGACTTTATTAAAATTAGAAAAAATTGTTTATTTTGACTGTGGTATTTATCATGAATTGTTTCCATTTCATTTGAGAAACACTATTTTTGCCTGGCATTTTCGTAAATTATTTATTTTATTAAAACCAGTTAAGAATTATTCTTGTTCTTCATGTAACTTTGGTCATGTCGTATAAAAGTTTTGCATGGTACAAATATTAAATGCTGAGATAGTTGAAACTTTTTTTTTAACTTTCAAGGCCCATGGGAGGTTTACGTGTTGAAACTTTTAAATGAAAAGTTTTTACAGGTCCATTATTAGTTCCATATTGCGAGTTATTAAAGCAACGAGTCTCAAAGGAGTTCTGAACTAATTAATTAAAAATTAGTCCACTAACAAAGTAGTATTCACTCGAGTACATATTTTTTTTACGTTAATTTTTTCCCTCAAGTTGCAAATTGAGAATATTCCAAGTTAATTAAATTCTTGAGAACAATACTACAGTTGAAAAATTGAGTTCATAGATATACGTATATACATAAGCTGTTCATTTTTTTATTTTTTTACATTTTGTCTTAAAAGTCTAGAGAGAAATTTTTCATTTTACTAATGGACGAGAAAAACGTGACGATTTCCTCACTCGTATTTTCCACTTCTCTCATCCTTTTTTTTTCGTACATTTCGTCAAATCGACACCTCTCTTCTCTTTTAGAATTTTTCTTTTGTTAGATTTTTTTTAGTAACTTTTTTTTTGTTATGTCTATATAGCTTTTAGTCTTCCTTAAAACTGCTGAGACCGTCTGTTTGGCAAACTTGAAGTAACGTCTTCTCAGTCTTCTGCAGGCAAGTACAGGAGAAAAACTAGTCACATTTTTTTTTTTTTTTTTTTTTGGTCCTTGTCTGGTATTGCTTTCCATCTTACGCCCTCGGGATCTCTTTGAAAGGGATACTCTCTCGTGTCACTGAAATGACGCGTTTAACAGTACAATAATAGCAAAGTACAAATATGCGAAAAAAGAATAAAATGTGCGAAAAACCTGTTTCTCATTAGGAGCATAAGTTGTATAATTTTTTTTAAATCTACTAGAAAGTGAAACGTGCATCCTGTGAACACGATTATTTTCTCCCCTCATCTCACAAAGGAATGTAAAAGTAGCAAAATATGTACAGGGCTCGAAGTAGGTCCGTAAATACTGAAAAAGTCCGTAACTTTGCTTCAAGTCCGGTAAAAGTCCGTTTTTTGAGAAAAAGGTCCGTCATGTCAGTAATTTCATTCAAAAACGATGAAAAGTTGGTAAATTGTACGATATAATTTTGAGAATTTTAGAGAAATTACAAATGATTGCAGAAATTCAATTATTTTCAAAAGTAATAAAATTCTTCGCAGAAATTCAATTATTTTCAAAAAATTTTAACAATTCTCGTCAAAATTTCAATTATCTTTAGAAATATTAAAATTCTTCTCCAAAATTCAATTATTTTCAAAAAATGTAAAAAAAGTTCAACATCTCAATTATCTTTATAAATAAATAGCAAAAATTCTTCGAAAAAATTCAATTATTTTCAAAAATTTTATTAAAATTCATTAAAAAATTTCAATTATTTTCATAATTAACAATATTTATCACACGAATTCAATTAATTTGTAAAGTAATAAAATTCAATTATTTTCAAAAATTTTAATAAAATCCATTGCAAAATTTCAATTATTTTCAAAAGATAATAAAATTCTTCGCAAAAATTCAATTATGTTCAAAATTTTTTTTAAATTCTCACCAAAATTTCAATTATTTTTAGAAATATTAAAATTCTCCGAAATTCAATTATTTTCAAAAAATTGAAAAAAAGGTCAACATCTTAGTTATCTTTATAAATAAATAGCAAAAATTCTTCGAAAAAATTCAATTATTTTCAAAAATTTTAATAAAATTCATTAAAAAATTTCAATTATTTTCATAATTAACAATATTTATTACACGAATTCAATTATTTTCTGAAGTGATAAAATTCAATTATTTTCAAAAATTTTAATAAAATCAATTGCAAAATTTCAATTATTTTTAAAAGTAATAATATTCTTCGCAAAAATTAAATATTGTTCAATATCTACTATTTTCATAAAATTTTCCAAAAGAACTTAATTACCTATTAGAAAAAAATTAATAAAATTCTACAAATACTTTTTAATTACTTTCAAAGAATAATAAAAATTTTACAATAATTTCATTAATAACAAATTTTTTTTATAAATTTCTTCGCAATCATTCAACTATTTTCATAATTAATAAAATTTTTACCGACATTCACTTATTTTCGTAAATAATAAAATTCTTTTTAGGAATTCAATTATTTTTAATAGAATTTTAATCGAATTCTTCGAAAAAATTCTTAAAAATTTTATTAAAATTTGTCCAAAGAATTTAATTATTTAAAAATTTGTTGATAAAATTTTTAAGAGGAATTGAATTCCAAGAAACATTCAATTATTCAATAAATTATTTATTTTTGTATTTATATAATTGAATTCTTGTAGAATTTTCTCATAAACATTGATTTAAAAATAGATTTCAGTTAAAATCTTAGATTATAATAATTGAATTCCTTCGAGGAATTTCATTAAAATTTTAAAAATAATTGAATTTTATAGAGACATTTTTTTAAAATTGTCTTAAAAATAATTGAATTTCTACCAAAAAAAGTTTTATTAAAACTTTTTTAAATGGTTGAATTTCTGCTAAAATTTTGATATTTTTGAAAATAATTGAATTCTTGCGAAGAATTTTATTAAGACTTTTGCAAATAATTGAATCTCTGCAAAGATTTTTATTATTTTACGAAAATATTTAAATTCTTGCGAAAAATTTTATTAAAATTTCTGAAAGTAATTGAAGATCTGCTAAGAATTTTGGTATTTTTAATTTATGCCAATAATTTTATTAAAATTTTTAAAAATAATTGAATTCCTGTTAATTTTTTACAAGAAATTAATTATTTTTGAAAATTTTAATTTAAATTCTTCGCAAGAATTAAATTATTTTCATAAATAATAAAATTCAATGCAAAATTTCAATTATTTTATTTATTTTTAAATGTTAATACAATTTTAATCGAATTTCTCGAAAAATGCAATTATTCTTAAAAATTTTATTAAAATTCGTTGATAGAATTCAATTACACAGCCACACAAAAAAAAAAAAGTTCTGATCTGGGGGTCTCACTATGTAGACTTTATGTTTTTTGGGTCGCTGAATCCGAATCCGAGGTCCATTTAACCCCATCAGATCAGGATTTTGACATAACCTCAAAAAACCAATATGGCGGACACATTTTTGAAAAGTTCATCGGATTCGCTTGAAATTCGTTACTCGGGGGTTTTTGGGGTCGCTGATTACGAATTTGAAGTCTGATTTCAAAAATTCAAAATGGCGGATCCAATATGGCGGACAAGTTTTTGAAAAATTCATCGGATTCGCTTGAAATTCGTTACTCTGGGGTTTTTGGGGTCGCTGATTACGAAAATGATGTCGGTTTTTCAAAATTCAAATTTTTTTTTTTTTCAAAATTTTTTCAAATTCAAGATTTTGAAAAACCGACATCAATTTCGTAATCAGCGACCCCAAAAACCCCAGAGTAACGAATTTCAAGCGAATCCGATGAATTTTTCAAAAACTTGTCCGCCATATTGGATCCGCCATTTTGAATTTTTGAAATCAGACTTCAAATTCGTAATCAGCGACCCCAAAAACCCCCGAGTAACGAATTTCAAGCGAATCCGATGAACTTTTCAAAAATGTGTCCGCCATATTGGTTTTTTGAGGTTATGTCAAAATCCTGATCTGATGGGGTTAAATGGACCTCGGATTCGGATTCAGCGACCCAAAAAACATAAAGTCTACATAGTGAGACCCCCAGATCAGAACTTTTTTTTTTTTGTGTGGCTGTGTTATTTGAAAATTTGTTAATAACAATTTTTTATGGGAATTTAATTTTAAGAAACGTTAAATTATTCAATAAATTATTTATTTGCTTTTTATTTCTATTTTAAATAATTGAATTCTAGTAGAATATTCTGATAAAAATTGATTTTCATTTCATAAAAATGAATTTCAGTTAAAATTTTAGATAATAATTGAATATTAAAAGCAATATAGCGTGAATTTTAGAAAATAATTGAATTTTGTAATTAATTTTTTTGAAAAAGTTTAATTGAATTTTTTTAATATTATTTTTAGTTTCTATTTTCTAATATTTATTTAATTGAAGAATTTACGAATAATTGAAATGTCGTAAAATTGAATATTGTAAAGAAATGAATTTGAAAATTGTCAAAGAACTTTTTCGAAAATTTAAAAAAATAATCCAAGAATTTTAGTTTTAAATTCTTAAAAATAATAATTGAATTGATAATGATTTTAATTATTATAAATTATTTTTATTAATAATTATTATTAATTATTATAAAACAGGAAGAAACCGATGACTCCGAGTCGATGACTCGGAGTTATCGATTTCTTCATGTTAAAAAAAAAACGAACAATGAAAAAACGAATGTTATATTTTTTTAATGATATTGCGAGAGGGAAAAGTAAATTCGCGGAAAATTACGAAAAAAAGTGGAAAAAACAACAAGTTGCATGTAAGATTTTAAATAAGAAAACAGTTATTTAAGTATTTTCCATATATATCACGAGAATGTGTATTTTCTCTGTTTCAGCAATTCTTTCCCCCTGAAATGGTTGCTTTCCCACAAGAAGATGATAGAGGGACGTTAGCTGATGCCGAAAGCGTTTTAAGGGTAAGAACAAATTTTTTTTTTCCCCACTTTTGTTTTTTATTCATGCGAAAAACTTATATATCTTATAATTTTCCTTTCTTATTTTTCAGCATTATTTATCTCGTGATGATAGTGAGTGCCCTCAAGTGTTTAGTACAGTATGGCTAAGAGAGGATGGTTGCAATACATGGAAAAAGTCTGACATGTTACTTTTTGGTCGCAAACTCTACACGACGAAAAAGGTAGGACATAATTATTGTTATTTTCTTTCATATTTTGTGCATTTACACAACTAGTTTCGAATTCTGTTTAGAAAATTATAATTTTCATAGTTGTGAGAAAGTTGAATTTTAATTTTACTTGAAACTATAAATTCAGGGCTCGGATTGTGCGACTTTTTTGACTTTTTTCGACTTTTTTGTGAAAAAATATGCGACTAATCGACTTTTTCGAGATTTTTTTTTAGTAAAATGCGACTGAAATTAAAAATTTTTTTAGAAAATTAAAGGAAAAAGTTTGAGTTAAAAAAATGTTCTGTTACATTTATTTACAAATTTCTTTCAAATTTTTCGAAAACATCAATAACTTGTTTTTTGAATAAATATTTAATTATTATTTTTCCATTGGAATTAAAATTCTTCAAAAGATTCAAATTCAAAACTTTTTGAAATTAAACAACTTATGAAAAATTATTATAAAACATGAAGAAATCGATCACTCCGAGTCTTCGACTCGGAGCAATCGATGTCTTCATGTTTTATAATAATTAAAGGTGACCGAGTGATAAAATCATTATATTATATTCTAAGACTTTATAAATAAAATTTTTTTTAAATTATTGTTTATGAAAATAATTGAATTTTTTTTATGAAATTAATTGAAAATTTGCTAAGAATTTAAATTTTATTAACATTTTTTAAAATAACTGAATTTCAGAGATTGAATTTCTTATTTAGAAAAATAATTGTAATTTTGACGAGAATTGAAAAAAACTTTTGAAAATAATTGAATTTTGAAAAAGAATTTTGATATTTTTAAAAATAATTGAAATTTTGAGGATAATTTTAAAAGAAAATTTGGAAATAATTGAATTTCTGCGAAGAATTTTCTTACTTTTGAAAGTAATAAAATTTTGCATACAATTTTATCAGAATTTTTAAAAATAATTAAATTTTCATGATGAATTTTATTATTTATAAAGATAATTGAACAGGTTTCTTTAAAAATGTTCAAAATGTAAAAATTTTTTAAAAATGAATTTTGATATTTTTAAAAATAATTGCAATTGTGAAGAGAATTTGAAAAAAATTTTTGAAAATAATTGAATTACTGCTAAGAATTTTCTTACTTTTGAAGATAATAGAATTTTGCAAAGAATTTTATAAGAACTTTTGAAAATAATTAAATTTTCATGATGAATTTTATTATTTATGAAGATAATGATAATTTTGACGAGAAATTTAAAAAAAATTTGGAAATAATTGAATTTCTGCAAAGAATTTTATTACTTTTGAGAATAATTGAATTATTTTTTATGAAAATAATTGAATTATTGAGAAGAAATTTATAAAACATTAGTAAGTAATTGAATTTTGATATTTTTAAAAATAATTGAAATTTTTAGAAGAATTTTTAAAAAATTTTTGAAAATAATTCAATTTCTGCGAAGAATTTTCTTACTTTTGAAGATAATTAAATTTTGCAAACAATTTTATCAGAACTTTTGAAAATAATTAAATTTTCATGATGAATTTTATTATTTATGAAGATAATGATAATTTTGACGAGAAATTTAAAAAAAATTTGGAAATAATTGAATTTCTGCAAAGAATTTTATTACTTTTGAGAATAATTGAATTATTTTTTATGAAAATAATTGAATTATTGAGAAGAAATTTATAAAACATTAGTAAGTAATTGAATTTTGATATTTTTAAAAATAATTGAAATTTTTAGAAGAATTTTTAAAAAATTTTTGAAAATAATTCAATTTCTGCGAAGAATTTTCTTACTTTTGAAGATAATTAAATTTTGCAAACAATTTTATCAGAACTTTTAAAAATAATTCAAGTTCCATGATGAATTTTATTATTTATATAAAATTTTGACGAGAATTAAAAAAAAAAATGAAAATAATATAGGATGATTTTTATTATTTATAAAGATAATTGAAATTTTGACAAGAATTGTATTAAAATTTTTACAAATAATTAAATTTCAGAGAAGAATTTTATTATTTATAAAGATAATTAAAATTTTGAACAGATTTTTTTAAAAATGTTCAAAATGTAGGTAAAAATGTAAAAATGTTTTAAAAATGAATTTTGATATTTTTAAAAATAATTGAAATTGAGAAGAGAATTTAAAAACAATTTTTGAAAATAATTGAATTTCTGCGAAGAATTTTCTTACTTTTAAAGATAATTGAATTTTGCAAAGAATTTTATCAGAACTTTTGAAAATAATTAAATTTTTATGATGAATTTTATTATAATTATGAAGATAATGATAATTTTGACGAGAAATTTAAAAAAAAATTTGGAAATAATTGAATTTCTGCAAAGAATTATATTACTTTTGAAAATAATTGAATTTCTAGGATGAATTTTATTATTTATAAAGATAATTGAAATTTTGACAAGAATTTTATTAAAATTCTTTGAAAATAATGGAATTTCATAGGGAAGAATTTTATTATTTATAAAAATAATTGAAATTTTGAAAATTTTTTTTTTTTAAATGTTTAAAAGTAATTGAATTTTGCAGAAAAATTTTGATATTTATAAGAATAATTGAAATTTTGAGGAGAATTTAAAAAAAATTTGGAAAATAATTGAAATTCTAGCGAAGAATTTTATTACTTCTGAAAATAATTGAATTTTGCAAAGAATTTTATCAGAACTTTTGAAAATAATTAAATTTCCATGATGAATTTTATGATTTATTAAATTTTGACGAGAAAAACAGATTTTTTAAAAAAATGTTAAAAATACCTAATTAAAATTTTGCTATGAATTTTATTAAATTTTATTAAATGTTATTCCGGATTGTTTGATATTAAAGTATGTGTTGTCGAGAAATATGACTTTTTTTTACAATTTTGACAATTTCGTGTTTCCTTTATGGCGTTTTTTCTAAAATTGCATGCGACTTTTATTGGAAATTTTATGCGACTTTTCGTGACTTTTGTTGTGAATCTATGCGACTAAAGCGACTTTTTTTTGAGTCTTAAAGACGATTCGAGCCATGTAAATTAAATTTTTCATAACTATAAAACATGAAGAAATAGATGACTCCGGAGTCATCTATTTCTTCCCTGGAATAATGGGAAAAAATTAAGCGAATGAGAATTGAAATTGTACTTTATTTCTAATAATTTTTTCTGCGAGACAGTGAAAAGAAAATTACTGGAATATTTTTGAGTTAAATGAAGGTTTGATGGGACGTAACTGTTTCTGGGAAGATTATGTTGATTTGTTGAAATGGTTTAGATTCATGTCACTAAATTGTAGTGAGTTTCTATCTTAGTTATACCTAAGCTTCTGAGAGGGTTTAGTTGATTGTAGTTTCCTCCACAGCAATTTACGGTTCCAAGTATCTTAGTGTGCAACTGTATGTATTTAGTCCTGTCCTTTTACGTTTCAATTCCTCAAACGAGATTATAGTTAAACAATTTATTTCTTAGGATGCAGGAATGTGAAAAGGACGAGATGTCGAAGAATGAAAAGTGTTTAACTTTTTTTTTACAAATATTCTTCAATTTTAGACTTGAATTTGAAAACAGAACTTTTTTAAGTTTTAAAACTATTTTTAAACTTAAAATTTATTTCGTTGAATTTCTGCAATCATTTCTAACTTTTACAAAATTTCCAAAATTATCTCGTACAATTTACGAACTTGTTGTGTTCTTTTTCAATCAAATTAGGGACCTTTTTGCAAAAAAAAAATGACTTTTACGGACTTGAAGCAAATTTACGGACCTAGCAAATTTAGGGACCTAGTTCGAGCCTTGGTAATGTAATAAAAGTAAAGAAAGTATTAACAAAAAAAGAAGAAATTCTGCAGTCGAAAGGAGATAATTTCTCGAAAGAATATATGCGGTAAAAGAATGGAAAGATTGTTTCGGTTCTTGAAAAAAAAAGTGCTTCTGTTTATCAGTGCAGTTAAAATGCTCCTCTTAATGAGGCTAACGTATATAACAAGTTTAAAAAAAAATTCAAGTTAAATTTAAGTTGAAGCTCATCGTCTCTCATTTAGATTACAGTTTGAGTTTAACCAGCAGAGCGTTAATTTCCAAAGTGCTACAAATCAGAGGAGTACCAAATTTCGAAGGTCTGTGACCGTCGTCGCGGTCGTTGAGAGTTGAATTTCAGTTTAACCGACGACTCTCGAGTGTCACTCGTGGTCATGGGCAACACCAGTGGTAACATTGATGGTCTGAATTTCCACGATGAAAATTTTCTCCTCACGTATTTTCCAAAGAACTTACTCTCTTCTCTCTCTCTCTCTCTCTCTCGATATCCTAATTCCCTACATCGTATCGCTTCCGAGTCGCAGTTTAACGTGAATCTTTTAAGAGGTCTGTTCAAATAAAAGAAAAGAAAAATGCAGACGAAATCCCATCCAAGTTGATGTTTGCAATTATTATTATTAATTTCTAAACTTTATGAAAAAAAAACTTTAACAAATTTTGACACTAATTTCAAATTTTTAAATCAGATTTTCAAAATTGAAAATAATTAAACTTTCATGTATACGAGGAAAATTGAATTTCGCAAAAAGTTGTTATTTGATACTTAAATTAAAAATAATCTTCATTGCGAAAATCTTAATTATTCTGAAGAATAGAGAAGGTAAAAAAATTACTTTCACCAATAATAAGATTTTTTTTTAAAAATTAAATTTTCATGAAAACTCAATTTTAAAAAAAAAAAACTTTGATTAAATTCTAAACATGAATTTAATTATTTTCATAAATAATAAAATTCATCGAAAAATTTAAATTATTTTTATTACCATTTTAAATTAATAATCGAAAAATTCAGTTATTTTCACTAAATAAAGTTTTCCACAAGAATTCAATTATTTAAACTAAAAAAATTTTCATAATATTTAGTATATTTCGAAAAAATTAATTATTTAAAACAATGTTCATAAAATTCCTATGAAGAATTCAATTACTTTCAAAAATAATAAAATTTTTTTTACAGAAATTCAATTATTTTTAAATATTTTAAATTTTAATAAACTTTTCCGTAATAATTCAATTATTTTCAAAAATATTAAAATTCTTCTCATAAATTCAATTATTTTTGAAAATTTTAATAAAATTCTTTACAAGTAGGTATTCAATTATTTTCATAAATAATAAAATTCATGGCAGGATTTCAATTATTTTTAATACAATTTTACAGGAATTGCTCAAAAATGTAATTATTTTTAAAAACTTAATTTCAATTCCTCGAAAAAATGAATTATTCAAAAAAATGTTTTTTTAATATTTTTTAGAAGGATTGAATGATTATTTTCAAAAATTTATTAAAATTATTTGAAAGAAATTAATTGTTTTAAATACAATTTTAATTAAATTTTTTTTGAAATAATTCAATTATTTTTTTTTAATTTTAATTAAATTTTTTCTAAGAATTCAATTATTTACACAAATAATTTTTCGAAAGAATTTAATTATTATAGATAAATAACAAAAATACTCCCGAAAATTCAATTATTTTGAGATATTTTATTAAAATTCTTTTCACAATTATTTTCATAAATAACAATATTCATCACAATAATTAAATTATTTTTTAAAGTAATAAATTTCTTCTTGGAAATTCCATTATATTAATAAATTCTAATAAATCGTTTGCAAGAATTCAATTATTTTCATAAATAAATAAAAATGTTTTTTTAGGAATTCAATTATTATCAAAATAAATTTAATAAAATTTCCCACAGACATTTAATTATTACCAAATTTTTAAATAGAATTCTTTGTGAAATTTAATTATCTTTAAAAACTTTTCGCAATTCAATGATTTTCAATATTTACTATTTTCATTAAATTTCCAAACAGAATTCAATTATTTAAAAAATGGTTTGTAAAAATTTTCGTAAGAATTCAATTCTTTTCATGAATAATAAAAATTTTCATCAATTCAATTCTTTTCATGAATAATAAAAAATTTCATCAATTCAATTATTTAAATTAAAGTTTGCATAAAATAATTCGAAAGAATTGAATTATTTAAAATTTTTTATAAAATTCTTCGCAAGAATTAAATTATTTTTTATATACATTTTTAATTCTTTCGTGAATAATAAAATTCGTAGCAGGAATTCGATTTATTAGCAGAATAAGAAAAAAGAAAATATTTTTTATGAAAATTAGGATAAAAGTCAGGAAAAAAAATTATGGAATGGAATTTTTGTCAATTTTGTGAAGTGAATAAAACGAGTTTTTTTGGGTTTTTCTTTTGACATTAAGAAAAATGACAATAATGCACAAAATTTAATTTTTAAAACAAACAAATAATTGCAGAGAATTTGCTATAACGGAAAGGAAACTTAGGTTTATTATAAAGTATGTATATAATATATAATTATTTTTATTTTATAATTAATTCAAAATTGAAATGCCAAATAGAAATCATCAGAATTTTTTTCACTTCTTTTCATTAAAAGACTATAATTTTTGTTAAATATTATATGTTTTGTCAAATTGAAATTATTTTTGTTCTTTACTTCTAAGGAAAATTAGAAAATTGTTAAACAACTGTGATTAAGAAATAGAAAATTTATTTATTTTGCATTATTTTCGTTTATGAATCACAATTTTTTTTAACAAAATTATTTTGTTTTAGAAAAAGAAGAAAAATATTTGCACAATTTCTATTCTTAATCTTATTTTTGGAACAGGATTTTCCACAGGAATTAAGACATTCAAAAATTTTAAATTCAACCTTTTTATATTAAACAATTTATACAAGTATTATTATAAAACATGAAGATATCGATTGCTCCGAGTCGAAGACTCGGAGTGATCGATTTCTTCATGTTTTATAATAATTAAAGATGACCGAGAGATAAAATCTTTATTTTACATCATAAGAATATTGTTACTGTAACTTTATCAAAATTATTTTCATCATTTTAATTCAATTATTATTTTCTAGAATTTTAAATTATTTATTATGTAAATAATAATTGAATTCCTAAAAAAAATTTATTATTTATGAAAATAATTGAATTCCTGTGAAATTTTTAATATTTATGAAAATAATTAAATGT
Organism: Leptopilina syphax; assembly: GCA_032872505.1. NCBI lineage: Eukaryota > Metazoa > Arthropoda > Insecta > Hymenoptera > Figitidae > Leptopilina > Leptopilina syphax. The sequence continues at coordinate 33,340,750 of CM065476.1, forward strand.
TTGCATACAATTTTATTAAAATTTTGTTTAAATAATTGAATTCTTTTTGGGAAATTTTATTAAAATAGTAAATATTGAAAATTATTGAAATTAGAAAAATGCATTTTATTTTTGAAAATAATTAAAATTAGGACAAGAATTTTTTTTTGACATTTATGAAAATAATTGAACTTTGGAAAAGAACTTTGTTATTTATAAAGATAATTGGGATTTTTACGAGAATTTTTTTCAAATTTCGAACACAGTTGAATTTTATAAGAAGAATTTTATTTTTTTTTTTTTGAAAATAATTGAATTTTTGCAATTTGTAATTTCTTCAAAATTGAATTGTTTTTAGTGTTTTCAACAAAAATTTAAATTAGAAAATTTTTAAATTCTATTATTATAAAAATTTGCAAATTTTATTTAAAAAAGGCAGTAAGAAGTTAGCGTTCCGAATTGTTGCTAGTTTTTAATTAATGTCCCAGCCATATATAGTCGTATTGATTCTTCGCTAAAATATATCTTATTAATTTATCGCCCTATCGCCATAAAAAGTAAATTTATTGAAAAATATGTTTTATACGCAAAAGAGACAATATTCCCTGAAAATATAATTGTAAATATCCTTGAGAGGGAATAGCTCTTGAGGCAAAAGAGGAAAAAAGGAAAATGTACCCTTCAATTATCGATATGATTTTATACCTAGTTTCTTGGAGTGGAAAATGATTGTAGGATAGTGAAGCATTATTCAAATTGCAATTTCTTAGAAGGCGTAATGTGATATCGGAATAAACAATAATGGTACACGGTGTAACAGCCATATAACAGTTCGTGTGGCGTGAAATTGTCTCGCATGAACGACTAAAACGTGTTTGCAAGCAATTCGTCCTGGAACGCGAAATCATCAATGGATACTCCTAGTCACGCACCCTTTGAGGGCCGTTAAAGGAAATTATAGAACCAGTTACACTGAACAAGCAGATCTTTCAAGTCTTTCCTGCAAATTCAATTCGAATTACCATATATGTATATATATATATACAAGGTACAGTTGTCGAGACAATTTGAGAAAATTAAAAAAATCATTTTTTCGTATCGATTAGCTTTAGCTAAATGTTGGATCAACCGAAGGATCAACTCTTGTCGACAATATTGGTCCAAGTTTGCAAGTGTGGTTATCAATCTCGAATTTTAATATCGAAGCAATATTAGCCCCGAGCAACACTGAGAAAACGATTTATTTCATTCAAACCTATTTCGTTTAAATCATACTAAAACTAAAATTCTTCTAAAATTAGTTAAAATTTTTAATATATATTTAATTGGATTATTTATGAAAATAATTGAATTCTTGGAACGCTTTTTATTACATTTTTTTCTAAATAATTGAATTCTTTTGAGAAATTTTATTAAAGTTGTAGATTCAGAGCTTGAAGCAGTAAAAGTATTTAAAAATACGGACTTTACGGACCAAAAATAAAAAATTACGGACCAACTGACAAAAATAGAATCAGGCCAAATCAAATAAGAGAACATTTTACTTAAAACTAGAAATTCAATTTTTCATAGTTCTATAAAACAAGAAGAAATCGATAACTCCGAGTCTTCGACTCGAAGTCATCGATTTCTTCATGTTTTATAATAATTAATAATAATTATTAATAAAAATTAATAAAAATAATTTATAATAATTAAAATCATTATCAATTCAATTATTATTTTTAAGAATTTAAAACTAAAATTCTTCGATTATTTTTTTAAATTTTCGAAAAAGTTCTTTGACAATTTTCAAATTAATTTCTTTACAATATTCAATTTTACGAAATTTCAATTATTCGTAAATTCTTGAATTAAATAAATATTAGAAAATAGAAACTAAAAATAATATTAAAAAAATTCAATTAAACTTTTTCCAAAAAATTAATTACAAAATTCAATTATTTTTTAAAATTCACGCTAAATTGCTTTTAATATTCAATTATTATCTAAAATTTTAACAAAAATTCAATTTTTATGAAATGAAAATAAATTTTTATCAGAATATTCTACTAGAATTCAATTATTTAAAATAGAAATAAAAAGCAAATAAATAATTTATTGAATAATTAAACGTTTCTTAAAATTAAATTCCCATAAAAAATTGTTATCAATAAATTTTCAAATAATAAATTGAATTCTATCAACGAAATTTAATAAAATTTTTAAGAATTTTTCGAGATTTTTTAAACATTTTTCGAGAAATTCGATTATAATTGTATTAAAAATAAATAAAAATAACTGAAATTCTGCATTGAATTTTATTATTTATGAAAATAATTGCATTCTTGCGAAGAATTTTATTAAAATTTTCAAAAATAATTAAATTCTTGTAAAAAATTAACAAGAATTCAATTATTTTTAAAAATTTTAATAAAATTATTGGCATAAATTAAAAATACCAAAATTCTTAGCAGATCTTCAATTACTTTCAGAAATTTTAATAAAATTTTTCGCAAGAATTTAAATATTTTCGTAAAATAATAAAAATCTTTGCAGAGATTCAATTATTTTCAAAAGTCTTAATAAAATTCTTCGCAAGAATTCAATTATTTTCAAAAATATCAAAATTTTAGCAGAAATTCAAACATTTAAAAAAGTTTTAATAAAACTTTTTTTGGTAGAAATTCAATTATTTTTAAGACAATTTTTAAAAAATGTCTCTATAAAATTCAATTATTTTTAAAATTTTAATGAAATTCTTCGAAGGAATTGAATTATTATAATCTGAGCGATTTTAACTGAAATCTATTTTTAAATCAATGTTTATGAGAAAATTCTACAAGTATTCAATTATATAAATACAAAAATAAATAATTTATTGAATAATTGAATGTTTCTTGGAATTCAATTCCTCTTAAAAATTTTATCAACAAATTTTTAAATAATTAAATTCTTTGGACGAATTTTAATAAAATTTTTAAGAATTTTTTCGAGGAATTCGATTAAAATTCTATTGAAAATAATTGAATTCCTAAAAAGAATTTTATTACTTACGAAAATAATTGAATCTCGGTAAAAATTTTATTATTTATGAAAATAGTTGAATAATTGCGAAGAAATTTATAAAAAAATTTGTTATTAATGAAATTCTTGTGAAATTTTTATTATTTTTTGAAAATAATTCAAAGTATTTGTAGAATTTTTATTAAACTTTTTTTTTAAATAATTAAATTCTTCTGGTAAATTTTTTAAAAATAGTAGATATTGAACAATATTTAATTTTTACGAAGAATATTAATACTTTTGAAAATAATTGAAATTTTGCAATTGATTTTATTAAAATTTTTGAAAATAATTGAATTTTATTACTTTAGAAAATAATTGAATTCGTGTGATAAATATTGTTAATTATGAAAATAATTGAAATTGTTTAATGAATTTTAATAAAATTTTTGAAAATAATTGAATTTCGGAGAAGAATTTCAATATTTCTAAAGATAATTGCAATTTTTTTCAAATGTAGAACATAATTGAATTTTTAATTTTTTTTTTTTTTTTTTTTCTAATTTTTACCGGACTTGAAGCAAAGTTACGGACTTTTTCAGTATTTACGGACCTACTTCGAGCCCTGTAGATTTTAAAAATATTTGAATTTCAGCAAAGAATCATTACATTAATTGTGAAATGTAATTAAATTCTTGGAAAAAAATTTTTGAAAATAATTACATTTTTCGAGGAATTTCTTTAAAATTGTATTAAAAATAATTAAAATCCTATGAAAAATTTTATTATTTATGAAAATAATGGAATTCTTACGACGAATTTTATTAAATTTTTTAAATAATTGAATTCATGTGAAAAATTTTATTACTTGTAAAAATAATTGAATTCTTCGAACACATTTTATTACATTTTTTAAAAATAATTTAATTTTTTTTTTTGAAAATTTTACGGAAATTTAAAGTATTATAAAACATGAAGAAATCAATAATTCCGAGTCAAAGACTCGGAATGATAATAATATTATAAAATAATAATATAATAATAATTATAATAATTATTATAATTATTATAATAATTATAATAATATTCTTATAAGTTGTTAAATTTCATAAAGATTTGTATTTGAAATTTTTGGAAAATCTTAATTTCTATGGAATAATAATAATGATTAAATATTTATTTAAAAAAGCGAATTTATTGATATTTTCGAATAATTTTACAATTAAAGAAATTCTTAATTAAATGTAATAGAACAGTTTTTTGAGTACCTAATCATTTTTAGAGTGAATCAGAATATTCTTTTGGGTATTCCAATTATTTCACCTCAATTTATATTTTGAGGGGAGTTAATCAATCGGGGTTAGAGTGAAATTCTCGGATTTCTCATTGCTCTTTAGGTTTCTTACACACTCTCATTCGTTTTAAAGATGAACTTAGCTTTCTTTCGATAGAGTGAAAAAGACTTCCACAAAGTTTCGCGCATTAAAATATCCCTCTCGTTGACAGAGAATCTGAAAGTATAAGTAAGCGATTCGTCGATAATGATCGCGTCGAGTGTCGTTATGGTAATCTCCTTCATGTTTCTTTGTAACACGTTTTGCATCGCGAGAGTTGAGAAAGACATTGGCATCTGCACTTTTCAGGCAAATCGTTCTCATCATCACTATATATCATTCGTCATTTTCTCACAATTGTCATTGCTCCTTCCTCGTTTTCAAAACTATAAAGTGAGAGAGGGAGATATTTACGTTTAATAGTCAAATGCAGAGAATTTAATAGTCTTCTCTTCATATATATAGGTACATACAGTCTGTCAATTAATGACAAATCCATTAAATTAATTGAGTGCAGTACAATTTACAGGTTAATTGGTAGTTACATTTCACTGTATAATTCGAATCGTTTGCAGTGAAATTACTCAGATTTCTGCAACAAAATTTTAAGTTCATATTTTAAACACTTTTAAGGTAATGAAAATTTGGAAAACAACTTTTAAACTTTTGTTAATAAATTTTCTTTTTCAATGTTTTGAATTTTAAAATTAATGCAATGAAAATTAATTATTAAGTAAATTATTGCAAAGTTATTAATTCAATAATTTGAAAATAATTAAAGTCATTTGAAGAATTTCATCAAAAATTCTTTTTAAATTATAAATAATAAAGTGGATAATTTATCAAATTAAGGTCCTTTAAAAAACTTCAATTATTCTTTTTAAATAATTGAAATTTTTCGAGAAAATTTAATTAAACTTGTATGTATTGAAAACAATTGAATTCTCGCAAAAAATATTATTATTTATAAAAAGAATCAAATTCTTCCAAAGTATGTTATTAAAATTAGTTATGAAAATAATTTAATTTTTAACAAAAATTTTATTACAAATTTTTTTAAAAGAATTGAATCTTTTCGTGAAATTTGATTAAAATTGTTTTGAAAATAATTGAATTCCTGCAATAAATTTTACTGTTCATGAAAATAATTGAATTCTTTCAAAGAATGTTTTAATAAAATTTTTGAAAATAACTTAACTTACAATATTTCTTCAAATTCTTCAAATATCGCTGATTGCTTTAATTTTCTTCAGATTTGAAGAAAAATCTTCTGATTAGACAGCACTGGAGAAAAGTCAGGAATTTTGATTAAAGAAAGAATTGAATTTAGAAGCAGTTACGAATGATTGCAAAAATTCAATTATTCTCAAAAGTAATAAAATTTTGAACAACATTAATTTCCTCAATAAATTATTTATTTTTGCATTAAAATAATTAAATTCTCGTAGAATTTTCGAATAAAAATTGATTTAAAAATGAATTTCAGTTAAAATTTTGCACAATAATTTAATATTAAAAGCATTACTATAAACATGAATTTTCAAAAATAATTAAATTTTGAATATTTTTGAAAATAATTATATTTTGCGAAGAATTTACTTAAAATTGTATTAAAATTAATTGAAATTCTGTGAAAAATTTTATAATTTAGGAGAATAATTGAATTCTTGTAAAGAATTCTTTTTATATTTTTTCAAAAATAATTCAAGTCCTGTGAAGAATTTTATTATTTATGAAAATAGTTAAACTCTTGCAACGAATTTTTATTACATTTTTTGGAAATAATTAAAATCCTGTAAAGAATTGTATTATATATGAAAATAATTAATTTCTTGGAACGCATTTTATTACATTTTTTTTAAATAAATGAATTCTTTTAAGAAATTTTATTAAATTAGCAGATTTTGAAAATATTTGAATTTCAGCGAAGAATTTCATTAATTATGAAATGTAATTGAATTCCTGCAAAAAATTTTTGGAAATAATTACATTTTTCGAGGAATTTATTTAAAATTATATTAAAAATAGTTAAAAACCTATGAAAAATTTTATTGTTTATGAAAATAATTGGATTCTTACAACGAATTTTATTACATTTTTTCAAATAATTGAATTCATGTGAAAAATTTTATTACTTGTAAATATAATTGAATTCTTGAAACACATTTTATTACATTTTTTTAAATAATTTTTTTTTGAAAAATTTTATGGAAATTTAAATTTCTCTAAGAACTTTTTTTTTGGAAAGGTACAAATTATTGCAGAAATTCTATTATTTTCAAAAATAATAAAACTTAATGCTGAATTTCAATTATTTTTAATAAAATTTTAATGGAACTCCTCAAAAAGTGTAATTTTATTGAAATTCGTCGAAAGAATTCAATTATTTAAAAATTTGCTGATAAAATTCATTATGAGAATTTAATTATTTAATAAATTATTTATTTTTGTATTTAAATAATTGAATTCTTGTTGAATTTTCTAATAAATTTAATTTAAAAAAGGTGTTCAATTATAATTTTAGATAATAATTGAAAATTAAAAGCATTGGAGTGTGACATTTTATAAATAATTGAATTTTGAAAAGGTTTCTTATTAAAATCTTTGAAAATTTTAATTTTTCATACTTTTACTATCAATTCTGTGGAAGAATTAATTTTTTTGAAAAAGTTTATTTCAATTTTACTTGAAATTATTGAAGAATATGAATTATTTTTAATACAACTTTAATCAAATCCCTCAAAAATTGTAATTATTCTTAAAAATTTTATTAAAATTCGTCAGAAGAATTCCATTAATTAAAAATTTGTTGATAAAATTCTTTATGAGAATTTAATTTTTTAAGGAAAATTGAATTATTCAATAAATTATTTATTTGCATTTTATTTGTATTTAAATAATTGAATTCTCGTAGAATTTTTTAATAAAAATTGATTCAAAAATTAATTTCAGTTAAAATTTCAGACAATAATTAAATATTAAAAGGAATATAGTGTGAACTTTTAGAAATAATTTAATTTTATAATTAATATTTTTGAGAAAGTTTAATTGAATTTTTTTAATATTATTTTTAGTTTCTATTTTCTAATATTTATTTAATTAAAGAATTTACGAATAATTGAAATTTTGTAAAATTGAATTGTAAACAAATGAAAACTTTTTCAAAAGTTATTAAAAATAATTGATTTTTAAAGAAGAATATTGTATATTGTTCAAAAATAATAAAATTCTTCTTATGGATTCAATTATTTTCACAAATAATAAAACTCATCGTAGAATTTCAATTATTTTTAATACAATTTTAATTGAATTTTTCGATAAATGTAATTATTGTTAAAAATTTTATTAAAATTTGTCGAAAGAATTTAATTATTTAAAAATTTATTGATAAAAAATTGTAGTAGAATTTTTTAATAAAAATTGATTTAAGAATAGATTTCAATTAAAATTTTTGATATTAATTGAATATTAAAAGGAATATGGCGTGAATTTTTAGTAATAATTGAATTTTGTAATTAATTTTGTTGAAAAAGTTTAATAGAATTATTCTTATATTATTAGTAAAGTAAAGTTGAAAAATTTAATTTGTAGTTTTAAGTAAAATGTTCTCTTATTTGACTCGGACTGGTTATATTTTTGTCAATAATTGTTCCGGAATTTTTCCATTTTTGGTCTTAATAAAATTTTTAAAAAAGTCTTATTTTATAAAATTTTTTTTTTAAAGTTTAATATCTCCGGATAATATTGACGAAAAATGTTCAATAAGCGCCCAAAAGATGCGTCTAAAAAAACTCTGCAAAATTAAGAAAAAAATATTTATGCTCAAACAAACATTTTCTAGGAAGTCCAATCATTTTACAAATTGCCCTATATGAAGAAAACTAAATTCCACTTGATAATAAATTTGAAATTAGTTATTTTTAAAACTAATATTGTATCTTTTTTTGTGAAAATGTGAAGACTTTGATTAGAACCAAGGCGTCATTAACGAGAGACTATTTTCCATTTTACTGTATTTTTTCTTCTTTTTTTTTAACATTGCTTGATTTCATTCGACTTTTTTCATTATATTTTCGATTTAATGGGAAAGTGGTACTCAGAAATGGAGGAAGGAGTGAAAATAAAGAAAAGAAAGTTTTCATTGAAGAAAGTACACCTAGAATGTAATTGAAGATATCGGTTTATGTACTTCAGAAAAGAGTATTAGCTCAAACTTCGAAATTCATTAAGCTCCTTTTCATGTAAAAGCTCCTTTTCCGTGAGTGTGAACTTCTCTCAAGTTCACTCCTACGTGAATATTGCTTTTCTGTTTGTCTCGAAACGTCTCTTTAATGTTACTTCTTTCTCTCTCTCTTCCTTTCTTTTTGAAAAAATTTTTGCCTAGAGGCTAAACTAATGTTTGTATAGTAAAACAGGTGAGATTTTAATTAGTAAAAAAGAATGGTAAATAAATATTAAAGATCTGGTAAAAATCAATATAATGTGTCAAAAAAGAATTAATTTTAATTATATGCTGATAATGAAATATTAAATTATAACTTGGCTCTATACTTGATATTAAGTGATTAAATTAAAGTTGAATTTAATTTGGTTAGAGGACACCAATCTAAACTGTCTAACTCTTTATAAAATGTTCATAAGTAGCTAATTGAACCATTCTTGCGTTTGGTTGCTTCCTTTTGCTTCGGTGGATCAAAGTCTGTTAACAGGAGCCGACGATCTTGATTCTGATTAGTGTCGTGACTCTAATCGACTTTGTCAGCGGAATAAAGCATACCTAGTGTCTAACGAGATTAAAAACAAAAGTCTCCATGAAACCCCAGGCTTACTTTATTTTTTTGTATAAAATTTTACCTCATCATCAGCAGTGCTTTTTTTCAACATATATTAAATAAAAAATTATTTTATCAAAGTTTTAGTAAGCTGTCAACATTTTAATAATTTCATGTAGGAAATTGGTGGATTTTATTTTGAATAATTCATTCGCATGCATTCTAATGTAAACGAGTAAATTATTGATATGCTCTTTTCAATAAATGAAAACATTCTGACAGAATTCGGTATACTGTATACAGAAATATTCTCTATCAATTTTGAATGATGCATTTATATAAATAATTAGCTTTCGTTTTAAATTATATTTGCATTTAAAATCAAAGATTTTTGTTAGGTTTCGCTGATAGAAAAAATCATTTTTTAATTGAAAATTCTGTGTTTTTCTCTGATTTTAAAGGAGGAATTAATTATTAGAAATAATAATTAGAGGAAATAATATATTAATATATATATATTTAAGAATAAATATTTTTATTTAGTATACGTTTTAAGGATTTGTATTTGAAATACTTTCAGTTAAATCGAGAAGTTTCTCTATTTCTTTTTTAATTTTATTGTCATATTTAGTTTCCTTCTTTCAGAAAGAGATTGAAGCCTTAAAAGATTTAGCTTCACACTATTTGCAACTAAGAACATGATTTAATTACTTTAATACCCCTTTTCAATGACATGATCGATTGTAATCTCTTGATAAAAAAAATATCTGACACTTCAAATTAAGAAGAAAACACTAACAAATTCATTTCTATTGAACAAGAAAAATCATCATATAAATTAATCAAACTAATATTGATTAAAGCTGCTATTATTTAAAAATTACCATACAGTCACTGAGTAGGATTAATTGTAAATATAATGAATTAAAAATATATGTAATTTATGAAAAAAATATTATTCTGGATATTATTAGTTCAGAATATAATTTGAAAGTACCATTAAAAAAATTTTTGTAAAAAATCAAAAATTATCAAAAATTATCAAAAATTCGAAAAACCGAATTTCTTAAAATTCAACATTTTTTCTTCTCTTTTATGGCATTTAGCTTCATTATTTTTGGGCTCTTCAAAAACACTTAACTTTTTTAATAGTCTTCACCCTTTGGTAAAAAATCTAAAATTATGGAAAATTAACAAAAATTCAAAAAACCGAATTTCTTAAAATTCAACATTTTTCTTTCTTTTTTATGGCATTTAGCTTCATTATTTTTGTGCTCTTCAAAAATACTTTACTTATTTAATAGTCTTCACCCTTTGGTAAAAAATCTAAAATTATGGAAAACTAGCAAAAATTCAAAAAACCGAATTTCTTAAAATTCAACATTTTTCCTTCTTTTTTATGGCATTCAGCTTCATTATTTTTGTGCTCTTCAAAAATACTTTACTTATTTAATAGTCTTCACCCTTTGGTAAAAAATCTAAAATTATGGAAAACTATCAAAAATTCAAAAAACCGAATTTCTTAAAATTCAACATTTTTCCTTCTTTTTTATGGCATTCAGCTTCATTATTTTCGGGCTCTTTAAAAATACTCTACTTATTTAATTGTCTCCACCCTTTGGTACAAAATAAAAAATTATTAAGAATTATGAAAATTTCGAAAAACCGAATTTTTTGGAAAAATGTCATAACTTTCGTTCAAGTTAATATTTTTTAATCGGATAAGGCTATGATTTTGAGTTACGTTAATACCTAATAGACTGCCAAATTTCACTTTAATTGGTTAAACCGTTTTCAATTCATGCGCGAACAAAATTTTGCATACAGACAAACAGAAATTTTTTTTTTACATTTTTCAAATTCTAATGTCTCAAAACGAAAAAATATATATAAAAATTCTCAAGCTTGGAGCAATGTACAGACAGAAGTCTGATTTTATTAATATAGATAATAATATAATCAATATAGAAAATAAACTAATATGTTCAAATTAATTAAAATTCAATTTCGTAATACAATGTGAATGTAAATGTTTTTTAAAATTACTTTTTTATTAATGTGTGACGCACTCCGAAGAAAGGAACCTAGGGTTGACAAACTTTAAAGTTAAGAATCAGCGTTAAAAGTCAGAAATTTCATTTAAAAAATCACAAATCTTAGTCTGTAAACAAAAAAATCACTCAAATTAGGTAATATTTCGTGTTTTGAAGGTTTTTGGGTCGCTATTTACGAATCTGAAGTCAGATTTTAGTAATTCAAAATGGAGGATCCTATATGACAGCTAAATGAAGCAAAAACTTTAAAATCATTTTATTCGAATGACACTGGGTACATTGGGGTTTTTGGAGTTGCTGATTACGAATCTAATGTCTGATTTTCAAAATTCTAAATGGCCGAACCAATATGGCCGATTAAAATTGCAAAAAATTATTCAATTTACATATATAAGTTAAAACCCATGGGTTTTTGGAATCGCTGATGACGAATCTGATGTCAGATTTTCAAAATTCAAAATAGCCTACCCAATATGTCCGATTGAAATATAGCCATTGTTTAGAAACAGTAAAAAATTTTTTGACAAACAATTGTTATCAATAAATAATTTTTCATCTTCTGCTGATTATCTGCTGTGGTTACTTTTCATGAATTGTGAATTAAATTAATTTTGATGACCCAGACAGTAATTGGAATCGTTTTTGCAATTAGTTTGGGACCAGTGAAAAATTTAGTGACTAAAAATTGTTTGTAAACCGAAGATAAAGTTCGCTAAAAAATAATTTTTCATCTTCTGCTGATTATCGGCTGTGGTTACTTTTCATGAATTGTGTATTAAGTTAATTTTGATGACCCAGATAGTAATTGGAATTGTTCTTGCAATAGTTTGGGACCAGTAGAAAATGTTGTGACTAACAATTGTTAATAAACAGAAGATCAAGTTTATCAAAAATAATTTTTCATCTTCTGCTGATTATCGGTTGTGGTTACTTTTCATGAATTGTGAATTAAATTAATTTTGACGACCCAGATAGTAATTACAATTGTTCTTGTAATAGTTTGGGACCAGTAACTATTACAATTGTAACTAACAACTGTAAGTAAACAGAAGATAAAGTTTGTTAATAAATAATTTTTCATCTTCTGCTGATTATCGGCTGTGGTTACTTTTCATGAATTATGTATTAAGTTAATTTTGATGACCCAGATAGTAATTGGAATTATTCTAGCAATAGTTTGGGATCAGTAAAAAATGTTGTGACTAACAATTGTTAGTAAACAGAAGATGAATTTTATCAAAAATAATTTTTCACCTTCTGCTGAGTATCGGCTGTGGTTACTTTTCATGAATTGTGAATTAAATTAATTTCGATGACCCAGATAGTAATTGGAATTATTCTAGCAATAGTTTGGGATCAGTAAAAATTTGGTGACTTACTATTGTTAGTAAACAGAAGATAAAGTTTGTTAATGAATAATTTTTCATCTTCTGCTGAGTATCGGCTGTGGTTACTTTTCATGAATTGTGAATTAAATTAATTTTTCTGACCCAGATAGTAATTGGAATTGTTCTAGCCATAGTTTTGGAACAGTAAATAATTCCTTTTAATTAAGAAAGATCTAAATAAATATATATATATATAAAATAAATTGAACAAAAATCGAGTATTTTCTCTGAAAATGACATGAATTTTGTATAATATATTAATTTTATTTCAAAAATTCCACTTTCGTGTTATTAAACGTTTAACGTTGTATCGTGAAGGATACTCGTCACTGTGAAATGTAAACGCGACCTAATTCGCGTCCTTAGGAAAACGCAAACTAACGCTGGGAATAGGATAAATACCCGTGAGATCGCCACGTTGTGCACATATTAGCTGAGTGCAACAGTCACTATATATAACTGTCTGCAATATTGTACATATGTCAAAATGAAATTCTCTTTTATTAATTATTATTATTAATGAAGCAAAGAAAAAAAATTATCACGTGTTGATTTTATACAATAGTAAATAATAATATTTTATATATTTTCATTGAAGGGAATATTCTGTTTAATAATATTCTCGTTTATCGGTACACTGATTAACATCCGCATAAAATTTTTCCATCAAACATCCGGGTTCAATATTGAACCAATAATTACCTATTGGCAAATACTGACAATTTTCCACTGGGTAATTGAGCCAATAAACCTAGAGAATTTAATTTAATGTGATTTTCCAGATTTTGTACAATTACAATTTATTCTTTTCTATTTATTTATTATTATTTATAAATATTTTGATTTTCCTCTGTTTCTTCCTTTTATGGTTTTTTTACTGTTTTCTTTTCTCTTGGAGCAATTTTGTTTGAATTTAAAACAAAAAACTGTTTCTCTAGAAACTATATATAACTACAGTTATATACCTTAGGTTATACGATATTATTTCAAAGAAAGAAGAGAGCATTAAAAAAATCATTATTTCACACAACAAATCCTTTTATGCTGTTTTAAATTAAAAGTATTAACGTGTTCACGAGGTTGGGTTGTAAACTTGTAGGCGAGGGAAGATGAGAAAGAGAGAAAGAGAGGAGGGGAGAAATGGTTAAAAAAGGAGACAAAGGTGATCGTAAATGTGACATAAGGAAGAGGACATGTATAAGGATCACGAAGGGGAACGTCAAGGAAATGTCTCTTCCCTAATGTAATAACACGATCTCACCAGACTAGAGTTGTAAATAATGTAGATGCATTCGTCACGCTCATACACACCGTTGGAAAATTTTTACAAAACTTCCTTACATTATCAGCACTATTTTTAAAATTCTCACCAATTCTCAAAAAAGTAATAAAAATTACATTTCTAAATTTGTAATACATTTTTTTCCATTCATTTATACTTTTTTCATTTTACTTTCTATCTTTCTTCTTTCATTGCAATTATTCCTCTAGAAATAAAACACATTTACAACACAGGCAAAAAAAAAAAAAAAAAAAAAAAAAAAAGTGGTCTGTTTATTGAACTAGACCTACAGGTCTTACAGTATTTTTGCCCGTTAAAAACGAATATGAAGTCAGAACTGCTCCATCACCCTCTTTTTTTTAAATCGAAAAAACTACCCTTAAATGTAAAAAATCAAAGTTTAAAGTAAAAAAAAATTAAATAACAGATTGTGTTGCAAAACAGAACAATAAATTTCTGTACTTCTGTTACAACAACTCAGAAACAATGTTAGAATTGCTCCATCACTCTTTTTTTAAAATAGAAAAAATCACCCTTAAACGTGCAAATCCAAACTTTAAAGTAAAGAAAATGAAATAATATATTGTTTTTTTAAAACAGAGCAATAAATTTATATACTTTTCTTTCAACAACTCAAAAATAATGTCAGAATTAAAACATTACCCCATGTTTTTTTGTTAAAATTAAAAAAAACTACCCTTAACAGGAAAAAAATGAAAAAAAATTAATTTTTTGAAGAAAGCATACGTTTCTGTATTTTTGTTTAAAAAAATTAAAATCAGCGTCAGAATTAAAACGTCACTTAATAGTTTTTGTTAAAATTTGAAAAAACTACCCTTAAAGTGGTAAAATCCAAATAAAAAAAAAATTTTTTTAAACTTCTTTTTGTTTTAAAAAATTATTATTATTTTATTTATTGTTTAAAGTTTTTAAATTATTATTTAACGTCTTAATGTTTTTCGTATTTTTATTTTTGTTTTCTGTATTATTTTGTAGACTTTCTGAAGAGGAAATCGTATTGATTTCGAAACGTTAGAGTTTCAATCATAAAAAAACAAATTTGTAAATTTAAACTCTCAAGAATAATATTTATTTAGTAAATCATTAAAAAACCAAAATTTTGTTATTTATTATGTTTTGTCAAATTGAAATTATGCAGATTTTTGTTTTTTACTTCTAAGGAAAATTAGAAAATTGTTAAACAACTGTGATTAAGAAATAGAAAATTTATTTGTTTTGCATTATTTTTCTTTATGAATCACAATTTTTTTAACAAAATTATTATTTTGTTTTAGAAAAAGAAGAAAAATATTTGCACAATTCCTATGGTTAATCTTATTTTTGGAACAGGATTTTCCACAGGAATTAAGACATTTAAAAATTTCAAATTCAAACCTTTTTTTAAATTAAAAAATTTATAAAAGTATAAAAAGTATAAAGATGACCAAGTAATAAAAAACATTATATTATTTTATAAGAATATTGTTACTGTAACTTCATCGAAATTATTTTCATCATTTGAATCCAATTATCATTTTCTAAAATTTTAAATTATTCTTTATGAAAATAATTGAATTTCTTAAAAAAATTTTATTTATGAAAATAATTAAATGTTTGCATACAACTTTATTAAAATTTTGTTTAAATAATTGAATTCTTTTTGGGAAATTTTATTAAAATAGTAGATATTGAAAATCATTGAAATTAGAAAAATTTTTGTTTTTTGAAAATAATTGAAAATCAGGCTTTGCACTCAACTACTAAAACCTACAAATTTACTACTTTTTTACAATTAGCTACTATTTGGATACATTTTTTAAATTTGTGACACTAAAAGCTCCTTTTTCCTATTTTTAAGAATTTTTACGAGTCTTAATTCGCTAATAGTTGGAGTGAAGAAATTATTCTTGACAATTTTAATAAAATTCTTCTTAGAAACAATTAGAAAACTTTTTATAAAATTCTTTGACACAATTAAATTATTTCAAAAATTTTTCGAAAATCTTTTGCGAGAATTCAGTTATTTTCACAAATAATTAAATTCAAATATTTTCAATATTTATTATTTTACTTATTTATCTATTTAAATATACAAATTTAAATATTTTAATAAAATTTTTCAAAAGAATTCAATTATTTATAAAAAATTTAATAAAATCAAAAGCGAAAATTTAAATAATATGAATGTTAAAATTTTCACAGTAATTCAATTAAATGTGAAATAAATTAAAGGAATTTTTTTGAAAGAAATCAAATAATTTAAATATTTTAACAAAATTATTTTTAAATAAATTAATTATTTTATAAAAATTAGTTTATAGGAATTTTAATTATTTTCATAAATAATAAAATTTTTCAGAGGAATTCAATTATTTTCAATATAATTTTGATATTCAATTCTTTGAAATCCTTCAATTATTTTCGAAAATTTCCACAAAATTTTTCAAACTAATTTACTTATTTTCAAATATTTAATAAAATTCAAAGCGAAAATTCAAGTAATATCATGAACGTAATAAAATTTTCAAAGTAATTCAATTGTGTGAAATACAATATTTTCAAGAAATTTTTTCAAAAGTAATCAATTATTTAAATATTTTAATAAAATTCTTTGTAAAAAATTAATTATATTCTAAAATTTTTACAAAATTTGTTCATAATAGTTACAATTATTATTTTCATAAATAATAAAGTTCATCGCAAAAATTCAATTATTTTTAATCCAATTTTAATTAAGTTATTCTAAATATTTGAATTATTCTTAAAAATTTTTATAGAATGAAAAAAATAATTCAATTATTTTTACAAATTATAAAATTTTTCCCAGAAATTCAATTATTTAAAAAGTTTTAATAAAATTAGTTACAAGAATTCAATTATTTTCATAAATACTAAAAATTCGTTGCAGGAATTCAATTATTTTTACAAATTATAAAATTTTTCCCAGTAATTCAATTATTTAAAAAAATTATAAAATTAGTTACCTACAAGAATTCAATTATTTTCATAAATAATAGAATTCTACATGAGGAATTCAATTATTTTTAATACAATTTTAATATTCAATTCTTTAAAATCTTTTAAGTATTTTCGAAAATTTCCACAAAATTTTACCAAATTAATTTACTTATTTTCAAAAATTGAATTTAAAGTAATTCAATTGTGTGAAATACAATTTTCAAGAAATTTTTTTAAAACAAATCAATTATTCAAATATTTTAATAAAATTCTTTGTAAAAAATTAATTATATTCTAAAATTTTTACAAAATTTGTTCATAATAGTTAAATTTATTATTTTCATAAATAATAAAGTTCATCGCAAAAATTCAATTATTTTTAATACCATTTTAATAAAGTTATTCTAAATATTGAAAATCATTAAAATGAGAAAAATGCATATTATTTTTGAAAATAATTGAAATTAGGACAAGAATTTTTTTTTGACTTTTATGAAAATAATTGAATTTTGGAGAAGAACTTTGTTATTTATAAAGATAATTGGGATTTTTACTACAACTTTTTTGAAATTTTGAACATAGTTGAATTTTATAAGAAAAATTGTATATTTTTTTGAAAATAATTGA
Organism: Leptopilina syphax; assembly: GCA_032872505.1. NCBI lineage: Eukaryota > Metazoa > Arthropoda > Insecta > Hymenoptera > Figitidae > Leptopilina > Leptopilina syphax. Next base: position 33,358,129 of record CM065476.1, read on the forward strand.
ATTTTTGCAATTATTTCTAATTTCTCCAAAATTGAATTTTTTTACTGTTTTCGACAAAAATTAAAATTAGAAAATTTTTAAATTCTATTATTTTTAAAATTGCTAATTTTATTTAAAAAAAGGTAGTAAGAAGTTAAGTCGCGCGTTTTAGCGCGTAAATTGTCGCTAGTTTAATAAATAATTGAAATTGAATTTCGTGATAAAGTTGGAGTTTATTAAATCTTATTTTGATGCAACACAATTTTCTATTTATGCAATGACGAACAAATAATGAAATTTCATGAAGAGCAATAGAAAAATCAAGAATAACATTGTCAGTTTATTGAAGTATGTGTTTAACCACAAATGACATTTGAGTCCTTACATTGAGTTGGCGGAGATGCGGTAAAACCGCAAATTGTAAAGTTAAAGAAAGGATATACTTTTTGTACTTTCTGCGGTTTTCTCTATTTGACATTTGACTTTTTTTATTGTGCGCCTTTTAAAATGTAATTTTAAAAAAAAGTTTATTTTTAATTCAGACTGTTGAATGAAAGAATAAAATTGACAATTTAGCAATAATTAGGGTTTTCAACAATTAATTCTTTTGCACTTTCCAGATGAGTTAATTTTTTATGTGCTACTTTTCAATGTAAGTGTTAATGTTTGAAAATTTCTTTTTTTAACCACACATCGTTAAAATGTTTTGTAATATCACTTAATTGTCGTTTAATATTGTTCAGAATATAATTTATTTGTTTGTTACACTATTTATATTATTAATGGACGAAACATGACTTTTTTAAACTTACTATTTAACCTCTAAAGAAAAAATTTTTAAATTGTTTATATAAGATTAAAAGATAAATTTAAGCTCAAATATGTAGGAAATATTTATTTTCATTTTCAAGCTCTATTATAAACATGTACACAATTTTCAAAAAAATAATATTTTTAGATAAACGTTACCGTATAGTTAAAAGTTACCACTTAGTGGAGAATCACCCATATAAGACATTTGCAGTGAGTTATGTATTTAATTTTATAATCCTCTTAAGAGAATATATTTTGTGCTTGGGAATATGTTAACCTTTTACTCCGAATAACTTCTATTATGCCAACACATCGTGCAACAAAAAATAAGGTACGACTTATTTTCAATAACTTAATTTTACCTAAAATTCGAAATTTTTGCGAGAGATTGTTCACGATTGAAATGTGATTTGTGTCTGGGAAATTCAATTTTTATTCCTTTGGCATCGGGCCAAAAACCAAACCAAATTTAAAGTGGATTTTTTGTTCACCAAAACCAAATTGAACCATGTGCTGTTATATAAGGGAGAGGGGAAAAGTATAAAACTGCGATATTCCAATTTTTTTTTTAATTTAAAAGTATTTTTCAATCAATTCCTATTTTCTTCTCTCTTTTACGTGTAATTAAAAATTCCATTCCTCTTCATATCGTATGGAAAATATATATTTTACACATTTTCGATATTTTTAATTTTGGCTTGGACGTTTATTTTTCATGTGTTTATCATGGGTTTCCCCATGGAATATACAACGTGATGAGAGGCCTTACATTTCTCAGACTAGCTGAAAGCTAACTGACAGACGCAAACATATTATGACTGATGTTCCGTGGTCGAGTTTGAGTTATTGATGTCTCGACCGCACGAAAATTCGTTGTGGATGGTCGACTATTTTGCCTGTTTTTTTATTTTTTGTTTTAACCGTCAACAATGCCGTTTTCGACCAAATGAAAAATTTGTACTCCTTTTTTTTTGTTTTACGCAGAAGGATTTAAAAAAAAGTAAAACGCATTAATGAGCAGATTTTGATCATATTTTTTTATTTTTTTGAAACGTGCATTGTAACGTGACGTCGACTGCAAAATTTATGTGTAATTAGGAATTTTGACGCATTAACAAGTGGAGTTGAAAGTGAATAATTCATGAGATAATTTGAATATTAGTGACTGCGATAGATTGAGTTTCTCTCGTTTGAGCTTATATGCTAATTATTTACAAGTCTATGTTGATTGTAAGCTGGCACGTTTATAATAACGGTCTTGTTGGGGAAAGAATAAAAAAAAGATACAAAAAAATAAAAAATAAAAAAAAAATTCACTTTAGAAGTAATTCCCGATGCCTTGGACATTAGCCTTTAAACGGCAGTCGTAAATACGCGTCCTTAACAATGGAGCATTAACGGTGATAAAAGTCGAAACCTCGAAAGAGCTGGTATTTTGTATTCCTAGTGCTTCTGCTTTATGTACAATCCTTACTTTTTTCTTCTTCTTCTTCTTTCTCTTTATCTCCCATTGTTAAACCAATTTACATACATACTACTCACCATGGCATTTCAAAATTATTATCTATCGCAAAATCTTGTTCTCTTACTTTACATCTAGTTCCTTTTCTATAATCATCGAAGGAAACGATTGGAAAATGAAAAATTAAAATCATTACGTGAATTCAGGACAATCTGTCTTAAAAATGTTGCATCTTAAATTAAGGCTTCACTGTAAATAAAAGGTTCTAAATTAGAGCTGATTTTCGGTATTAAAATTGAACCTAATGACGATTTAGTACCAAAAATTGGTACGAAATTAGTACCTTTCTTTTTACAGTGTTCTTTTCTGCCGTAACTGTGCAATTTTGAGAGCTAGGAGTCATTCTCAAACTACATCACACACAATTTTCTCCCCTATTGTCTATATCCACGATTGCCACGCAACCTGAAAACCTGGAAAACCTGTAAATGTCAGGGAATTTTATAAACCTTGAAAAAACCTGGAAAAGTCAGGGAATTTTGATCGAAATCCTGGAAACTTGTTATTTTCTAAAGTTTATTCTTGAAATCTAATTTTACATAAATATTTCAAAATTAATTAAATTTTCAAAAAGTTGCGTTTACAATTTTCATAAATAAATGAACTTCCAACGGTTGCAATTTGAAATTTTATCAAAATTTCAAATTTTGAATGAATTTAACTAGAAATCCGTCTTAAAGAACCTAAATGGAGAAATTTTAATTATTCCAATTCTTCTGAAATTAGTGAAATTTCTTAATATATATTTTTAATTGATTATATTAAAAATAATGGATTTATAGAAGAATTTTAATTAAAAACACACTAAAAGAAATTGAATTTTGAAACAATTACAAATGATTGCATAAATTCAATTATTTTCCATATTAGTAAAATTCTTCTTAGAAATTCGATTATTTCCAACAATTTTAAAATTCATGGCAAAATTCCAATTATTTTCAAAAAACTTTCGTCAATTCAATGATTTTTAATAAATCTACTATACTTTAATAAAATTTTTCAAAATTCAATTATTTAAAAAAAAAAATTTTAATTCTACGCAAACATTTCATTATTTTCATAAATAATAAAACTCATCTCAGACTTTCAATTATTTTTAATACAATTGTAATGAAATTCCTCGAAAAATAAAATTATTCTTAAAAATTTGTATTAAAATTCGCATCAAAGAAATTCAATTATTTAAAAAGACATTTTAATAAAATTCGTCTCAAAAGAATTCAATTATTATTTTCAAAATTAATATAATTCTTCGCAGAAATTTAATTGTGTTTAACAATTTACAAAATCTCTCGTCAAAATTTCAATAATCTTTATAAATTTTTCGCCGAAATTCAAATATTTTTAAAAACTTTAATAAAATTGTTGGCAAAATTTCAATTATTTTCAAAAACTCTTTTCTCTTTAGAGAAATTCAATTATTTTTAATAAAATTTTAATCATATTTCCGAAAAATAAACTTTATTCTTAAAAAATTATTAAAATTTGTCAAGAGAATTTAATTCTTTAAAAATTTGTTGATAAAAGTCTTTATAAAAATTCAATTTTAAGAAACATTCAATTATTTAATAAAATATTTATTTGCATTTTATTTGTATTTAAATAATTGAATTCTCGTGGATTTTTCTAGTAAATATTATTAAAAAAATGAATTTCAGTTAAAATTTTAGATTATTATTGAATATTGAAAGCAATATAGCGTACATTTTTAGAAATAATTGAATTTTGAAAATGTTTCAATTTTCAAATCAAAATCTTTTAGAAAATTTGAACTTTTCATACTTTTAATTAACAATTCTGTAGAATTTATTTTTTAAAAAAATTTCATTGAATTTTTCTTTAATTCTTGAAGTTTTTATTTTATAATACCTATATATTTAATTGAAGAATTCAAGAATATAATTTAAATTCTGTAATATTGAATTGTAAACAAATAAATTTAAAATCTTCAAAGAACTTTTTCAAAAATTATTAAAAATAATGCATTTATAGAAAATGAAAAAATTTTTAGTTCTTAGGAATTCAATTACTTTCACAAATAATAAAACTCATTGCAGAATTTTAATTATTTTTGATACAATTTTAATCGAATTTCTCGAAAAATGTAATTATTCTTAAAAATTTTATTAAAATTCGTTGATAGAATTCAATTATTTGAAAATTTGTTGATAAAATTCTTTATTTTTTTATTATTTTAAGTTTTTAGTTTCTAAATATATTTAATTGAAGAATTTACGAATAATTGAAGTTTCGTAAAATTGAATATTGTAATCAAATAAATTTGAAAATTTTTGAAAATAATTCATAAAGAATTTTATTATTTACCTATAAAAATAATTTAATTTAAGCAAAGAATTTTATTATTTATAAAAATAATTAAATTCCTGCAAAGAATTTTTAGTATTTATGCAAATAATTGAATTCTTGTAACTAATTTTATAATTTTTTTTAAATAATTAAATTACTGGGAAAAATTTTATGATTTGTAATTTGTTAATGTTTTTTAAATCGATTATCGGAAGAGTAGTAAATGAAACACTTGTATCACTTGTGCAACGTTTCGGTGTCTTGGTTTGACACCATCATCAGGCCACTAGTCATTTTTTTAAAAAAGTTTAAAAAATTGATTATGATTATGATTGAATTATGATTTGTAAAAATAATTGAATTCTAAGAATAATAATAATAATAATTATTATTATTATTATTATTATTATTATTATTATTATTATTATTATTATTATTATTATTTTTAAGAATAATTGAATTCCTCTGAAGAATTTTATTATTTATGAAAATAATTCAATTCTTTCGAGAAATTTTATTAAAATTGTTTTAAAAATAATTGTAGTCTCGCGATGAATTTTTGCTATTTATGAAAATAATATAATTCCTATAATCGAGTTTTAATTGAATATCGTAATCAAATGAATTTGAAAATTGTCGAAGAACTTTTTTCGAATATTATTAAAAATAATCGATATTTAAAGAAGAATTTTAGTCAAAAATTCTTGAAAATAATTATCACTCGGTCATCTTTTAATTATTATAAAACATGAAGAAATCGATCACTCCGAGTCGAATCACTCCGAACTCGGAGTTATCGATATCTTCATGTTTTATAGTTTTGAAAAATTTAATTTATAGTTTTAAGTAAATTGTTCTCTTATTTGACTCCTGGTTATATTTTTGTCAGATTGGTCCGTAAATGGTCCGTAATTTTTTATTTTTGGTCCGTAAAGTCCGTATTTTTAAATACTTTCTAAATCTGAATTAGTAGTTTTCTACTAATGAAATAGTGCGGATTCGTTTACCAATTGAATTAGTAACCCTTTTTTACTAATTTTTAGTAGTTTTTTTTACTAATTATTAGTAGAAAATTTACTAATTTGAAATAGTAAAAAATACGTTCTACTAATTGAATTAGTAATTTTCTACTACACGGAGAAAAATATAAAGTAACTTTTACTACTTTTATAGTAAAAAATTTCCGGTAAAGCATTTCTGGTAATTTTGACTATTTTTGGAGTAAATTTTGCTACGTTCGAAGTAAATTTTACTAATTTTTACGATATTTACTTTGAACGTAGTAAAATTTACACCAAAAGTAGTAAAAATTACCAGAAATGCTTTACTGGAAATTTTTTACTATAAAAGTAGTAAAAGTTACTTTATATTTTTCTCCGTGTAGCAGTTACTAAAAAACTACTACAAATTAGTAAAAAATGTTACTGATTCAAATTATAGTAAACGAATGCGCACTAATTCAGATTTAGAGAGTGCATTCACTGGTTCGAGACCTGTAGATGACGACGAAAGTCTCGCTCATAAAGAAGATGAAGTGAAGAGAATGAACTTTATAGAGATTTAGTTTTACTTGTAAGATTTCAGAGGCTGATAAAAATAATATTTTTTGAATGTCGATTATAATTAGTTTCAATTAGTAGAGTTTTTTTATTTTAACTCGGAAATAACGATGGCGTTAATTTATAATAATAATAATAATAATGTACATCTCAGGCTATATAGTGATGGTTGCAAACAATTGTACACGAGCACAGTGCCCGTAGATTTATATGTATAGTGCATATAGGAGAGCATAAATGCATACACGAATGTTATATATATATGCATATGTATATTCCCCACAGAGAATGGAAGTTCAATCAGTGATCGATGGTAATAAATACATAATGATATATGTATTACTCGACGGATTGTGACACGATGCATGCCTTTCTCGTAGTTTGGAAAACGTACGTAATATACATTGTGAGCAGGATTGTTCGGGCTATTTATACTGTGTTGCTCCAAGTCGTAAACTATAATGGCATATGTCGCATGTATCGTTGTGTCAACGGATTCAAAGTGTACTTCAATCAAAGCAATTAAATTGCACTTCCGATGCTGGAACTATTATTTCACGAAGCCATTCATTTCATTTCGACATATGACGGTATCAGACATTTACTCTAGAGGAGAAAATAACTACCAGCACTACTGAATTCGTGTTTATATAATCTCCACATATTCATTGCGGTTCCTTTAATTAAAAACACAAGTTCAATAATACTGTAAATTCGTACTAACGAATATGGTAAAAATTTAATAAGTTTTTAAAATTAAAGTTTTTTTGTCTATTCAGCAAATTTAACACGTAGTTGGAAATGCAGACTGTATAATTGGTGTTAGGACACATTAGAGTCAGAATTTTTCCTCTTTCTTTTAATTATTTAGGTACAATTTTAATCAATGAAAAATTTAATTGATTTTCTTACAATGAGTCAATGATTAATGCGAAAGATTAAAATCAATGAGTACGAGAGGAAAAATGGTGCTAATATTTTTGAAAAATGATGTAACGCTTTGGACAATGTAGATATTCAACGATAAGCAGATAATGTCAGTAATAACAACTACATTAGATGATAAATGACGGTTTGGGAATATGTGAAAGGTTCGTTTATTTGGAATTTACTCGGCCGCTAATACAGCTGTGAGTTTTGATGGCGATGCTTATTGTCTGATTCCATCCGCACACGTCAGCTGTCATTCAGTTATTCACATATTCAGAATAAGTCAGGTCGTCCAATATAATGCTTTTGTAACCTGTCCCCATGTCGCTCTCATAACAATCATTATATATATGTATATACCGCTCTCTACTACTGAAAAATTCTATTCACGTGGAAAAACACGAAACCACCGCAACACTCTTATACATAACCGTGGGTTCAATTAACGTCTCAGTTATTTCACTCGACAATATATTGGTCCACAAAAATGCAACTGCACTTTTTGGATGCTACTATACATTCAAAGTATTTCCAAACCAAATGTCAGATTTTTGTTTCAAAAAAACGGATCTATACTTCAAGTCATTTAAACTCTCTAAATCTGTATTAGTAGTTGTCTACTAATAAAATAGTGCCGATTCGTTTACCAAATAAGTTAGGAACTGTTTTTACTAATTTTTAGTAGTTCTTCACTAATTATTATTAGTAGAAAATTTACTAATTTGAAATAGTAAAAAATACGTTCTACTAATTGAACTAGCAATTTTCTACTAGCAATTAGTAAAAAACTACTAAAAATTAGTAAAAAAATGTTAAATTAATCTTTCATAGTAGCAGGGCTCGAACTAGATCCGTAAAACACGTAAAGGTCCGTAAATTTGCTTCAAGTTCGTAAAGTCAATTTTTTTTTAAAAAAGTCCATAAATTCCGTAATTTGATTGAGAAAAGACGAAAAGTTGGTAAATTCTACGATCTAATTTAGAAAATTTTAGAGAAATTACAAATGATTGAAGAAATTCAATTATTTTCAAAAGTAATAACATTCTTCGCAAACATTCAATTATGTACAAATTTTTTTTTTAAATTCTCGTCAAAATTTCAATTATCTTTAGAAATAATTAAATTCTTTTCTGAAATTCAATTATTTTCAACAAATTTAATAAAATTCTTGGCAAAATTTCAATTATTTTCCAAAAATTTCCTCAATTCAATGATTTTTAATATCTACTATTTTAATAAAATTTTCCAAAAGAATTCAATTTATTTAAAAAACAATTAATAAAATTCTAAGCAAACCTTTCATTATTTTCATAAAAAAAATAAAAATTTCACAGAAATTCAATTATTTATAAATATTTTATAAATTTCTTTGTATTAATTCAATTATTTTCAGGGATTCAATTATTTTCGTAACTAATAAAATTCTTCTTAGGAATTCAATATTATTTTCACATATAATAAAACTCATTGTAGAATTTCAATTATTTATAATACAATTTCAATCGAATTCCTCGAAAAATGTGATTATTTAAAAATTTTGTGTAAAAATTCGTCAAGAGAATTCAATCATTTAAAAATTTATTGACAAAATTCTTTTTGAGAATTCAAATTTAAGAAACATGCACATTATTCAATAAATTGTTCTTTTTGTATTTAAATAATTGAATTCTAGTAGAATTTTCTAATAAAAACTGATTTAAGGGCATCCGGGAAATAATACTGGTTTCGTGATAGACGTCTCATTTGAAAAGAAAAGAATATTTTGAGTCGGGATTTTTTGGTGAATATAGAGAAATGCTCTGGGACCAGCGGTCCTCTCGGAATTTAGAGAAATTTTGATAAATAATTATTGAAAAAAATTGTTTAAATATACGGAAAAAAGGGGTTTTGAACGGTTCAGTATAGACGTCTCATTTTGAGAGGATAAAATATTTCGGGTTCATATTTGGAGGGGTGATAGAGGAAGACTCTCCGAGGAGCGGCCCTCTCCGTTTTTGCAATAATTTTGCGAGGAAATTATTTTATTAACGATTGAAAGTGGAGTAATTTGAGGTTAATACATTTCCCTCAGTTCAACTCGCGACCACTTCCGAGAATTGGCGCCACCTCCTTGACCACTGACACATAGATCCACTTGTCTGTGTGCTGACCGCCATATTGTCTCCCACTTTCGCCCAAAATTTAACTTTTGTAATTTCGTTTTTCAATATTTATTTCAAAAATTACTTGCAAATTTCGAGAATATTCTTTATCATCACGAATTCCCCTAATTATCATGATAAATCGGAACTAAATATCTCTAATTATTTAGGAGTGAGACGACACGCGGGAAAACACTTTTTGGGTTCGATTTTTCCCGGATGCCCTTAATTAAAAATAGATTTGAGTCAAAATATTTTAGATTATAATTGAATATTAAAAGCATTAGAAATAATTGATTTAATTATTTTTAAAACTTTTTCAAAATTCTCTTCGAAATTTCAATTATCTTCTTCGAAATTCAATTATTTAAAAAAATTTTAATACAATTCTTGGCAAAATGTCAATTATTTTCAAAAATTTTCCTCAATTCAATGATTCTCAATATCAGAATTCAATTATTTAACAAAAAATTTGATAACATTCTACGCAAACATTTAATTATTTTCATAAAAAAATAATAATTTCGCAAAAATTCAATTATTTACAAATATTTTACAAAATTTCTTTGTATTAATTCAATTATTTTCATAAATAATAACATTATTTTCAGGAGTTCAATTATTTTCATAAATAATAAAACTTATTTGCAGAATTTCAATTATTCTTAAAACAATTTTATTCTAATTCCTCGAAAAATGTAATTTCAATGTAAAAATGAATTTCAATTAAAATTTTAGATCATAATTAAATATTAAAAGCATTATAGCGTGAATTTTTAGAAATAATTGAATTTTGAAAAGGTTTAAAATTAAAATCTTTGAAAATTTTAATTTTTCATTCTTTAAGGGCATTTGAACCTTGATGACGTCACACATGCTTTGCACAATCTGTAACGTCATCAAGGTTCCAATTCTGTAGAATTAATTTTTTTTTTTTTTGGAAAACTTTAATTGAATTTTTTTTAAATTGTTTAAAGATTTTATTTTCTAATAAATATTTAATTGAAGAATTTCCGAATACTTGGCATTTTGTAGAATTGAATTGTAAACAAAGGGATTTGATAATTGTCAAAGAACTTTTTCGAAAATTCTTAAAAATAATTGATTTGAAGAAGAATTTTAGTTTTTGTTTTATTTTTAATACAATTTTAATCGAATTCCTTAAAAAAATGAAATTATTTTTTAAAATGTTATTAAAATTCGTCAAAAAAATTCAATTACTCAAGAAGTGTTTTCTTAATTTAAATAATTGAATTCTAGTAGAATTTTCGAAAAAAAATTGATTTTAGAATAGATTTGAGTTAAAATTTTATATTATAATTGAATATTAAAAGCATTAGAGTGTGATAATTTTTAGAAAAAATTGAATTTTGAAAAGGTTTCAAACTAAAATAATAAAATAAAATTAATTTTTTTGAGAAAGTTTAATTGGCGATTTTTTTTCAAAATTATTTGAAGTTGTTATTTTATAATGTATATTTAATTGAAGAATTCAAGGATAATTGAAATTCTGTAAAATTGAATTGTAAACAAATAAATTTGAAATTTTTCAAAGACATTTTTCAAAAATTATTAAAAATTATGCATTTATAGACGAATTTTATTTAAAAACACGAAAAAGAATTTAATTTTGGAAAAGTTACAAATTATTGCAGAAATTCAATTATTTTTAAAAGTAATAATATTCTTTGCAAAAATTAAATATTGTTTAAAAATAATAAAATTTTTCTTAGGGATTTAATTATTTTAAGAAACATTCAAGTATTCAATAAATTATTTATTTATGTATTTAAATAATTGAATGCTAGTAGAATTTTCTAATAAAAATTAATTTAAAAACGAATTTTAGTTAAAATTTTAGATAATAATTGAACATTAAAAGCAATATACAGCGTGAATTTTTTGAAATAATTGAATTTTGAAATTAATTTTTTTGAAAAAGTTCAATTGAATTTTTATATCATTTTGAGTTTTTATTTTCAAAATATATTTAATTGAACAATTTACGAATAATTGAAATTTCGTAAAATAGAATATCGTAATAAAATAAATTTGAAAATTTTTAAAAATAATTCGCAAAGAATTTTATTATTTACCTTAAAAAAATAATAATTGAATTAAAGCAAAGAATATATAATATTATTATAATTGAATATTAAAAGCATTAGAGTGTGATAATTTTTGGAAAAAATTGAATTTTGAAAAGGTTTCAAACTAAAATAATAAAATAAAATTAATTTTTTTGAGAAAGTTTAATTGACAATTTTTTTTAAAATTATTTGAAGTTGTTATTTTATAATGCATATTTAATTGAAGAATTCAAGAATAATTGAAATTCTGTAAAATTAAATTGTAAACAAATGAATTTGAAAATTTTCAAAGACATTTATCAAAAATTATTAAAAATAATGCATTTATAGAAGAATTTTATTTAAAAACACGAAAAAGAATTTAATTTTGGAAAAGTTACAAATTATTGCAGAAATTCAATTATTTTCAAGAGTAATTATATTCTTCGCAAAAATTAAAATATTTTTCAAAAATCATAAAATTCTTTTTAGGGATTTAATTATTTTAAGAAACATTCAATTATTTAATAAATTATTTATTTTGGTATTTAAACAATTGAATGCTAGTAGAATTTTCTAATAAAAATTGATTTAAAAATGAATTTCAGTTAAAATTTTAGATAATAAAAAGGATATTAAAGCATATTAAAGCATATTAAAAGCAATATAGCAAGAATTTTTAGAAATAATTGAATTTTGAAATTAATTTTTTTGTAAAAGTTTAATTGAATTTGTTTTATATATTATTTTGAGTTTTTATTTTCTAATATATATTTAATTGAAGAATTTACGAATAATTGAAATAATAGTAATAATTGTAATAATAATTGAACAATAATTTCGTAAAGTTGAATATTTTAAAATTTAAACAAATGGATTTGAAAATTGTCAAAGAACATTTTCGAAAATTATTAAAAATTAATATAAATAATCGATTTAAAGAAGAATTTTAGTTAAAAATTTTTGAAAATAATAATTGAATTGATAATAATTTTATTACTCGGTCATCTTCAATTATTATAAAACATGAAGAAATCGATAAATCCGAGTCGACGACTCGGAGTTATCGATTTCTTCATGTTTTATAGTTATAAAAAATTTAATTTATAGTTTTAAGTGAAATGTTTTCTTATTTGACTCGGACTGGTTATATTTTTGTTAGTAATTAGTCCGTAATTTTTCATTTTTGGTCCGTTAAGTCCGTATTTTGAAACACTCTCGTTCGAGCTCTGTATTACAAAAGAAGAGAAATTTTAACATTTCAATGAATGTTGAAAATTGAATTCATCTTTCATAGTAGGAAGAATATTTCGAGGAAAGAAAAGAATATTTATCATTTAAAAATATGTTTAAAATCACTAGTTCCGCGGTGAAAATAAATGGCTGTGGGTGATCAATGAACATACACCAATTTAGAAAACAATGAATTTCATTTTTGACATGCATTGTGTCCACCAGCTGACACTATGCGCAACACAATGGGTCATTGGCATCGCAAATATAATGTAAAATCGTTTTGCTCCAAGTGCGCGGCTCGCAACTACATCTGCTTCCATATTCCACTTGAAAGGGTTTTTTGCATTACTTGCCAATATATGTGAAAACATATTTGAAAGTGTGCCTTTTATATATATATCTAAAATGAATGTATTTGACACGAGTATTTAAATTGTATAATACACCAATACTAAAAATTTCTCGAAGAAAGATGAATCTGGAGAAATGCATGTGCGTCTTGAAAACAGTCGCGTATCTATCATGCACTTACGAAATATCCCATTAGGTAAATTGATAAATTGTGAGATGCCAAGTACGTCTTGCTGGCCTTTCGCCAACTTCTGAAAACCTCTGGCTATTTAACGAAAATGAAAATCAATCGCTCCATCTTCTCTTTTAGAGAGCAAATGATCCTCTAAAACGGTGAAAAATCACTTCTAGAAATTCTTTTCGAATTTAAAGATAATATTCTATGTTGTAATTTCAAAAATTGTAATAATGAAAATATTTCTATTTTAATGTTGCAGGCATTTTTATTAGGAGCAAAATCATTAATGTCACGATTCTCATCGCCAAGATCATCGTTAAATTCAAAAAACCAAAGATCATTTTCCCCGACTCCATCTACCTCAGGATCTTCATCACCAACGAACAAGCAGCATCAGTATTCATCCGAGGTTAGTGCAACTTTATTTCAGTCATTTAATTTAGTTGCTTTTAAATTAGATTTTCGTTTAAAATAGAGACTATCGAATATTAAGAAAAACTATATTTGAACGCAGACAGATGGTATTTTTCCGAATTTTATCGCGTGAAACTCATAAATTTCTAAAATAATTGGATAAATGCTAAATTTTACCCCCCCCCCTCAAACCCCCTAATAAAAATGAAATTAGCCTGTTCGTTTTATGTCTCTTGACGAAAATGTCGAAAGAAAATTCCCCCGACATTTCGGCTCGTTATTTTCATGACCTTTTTCTCTCCCATTACCTTTGACATAAAAAAAAGGATCGGCGAAAGAGAGGCTTATTGACCTTTCTTTAAGGAGTTTTTAAATGACGGGCGTAACGATCGTGAATTAAAGGAAGTCATTTATTTAAAAAGGGAAATTTCATTTTATTGGAGTTTATTTACACGACGTGGTTTACGGTGTAAAAGTCTTCTCCACTCTATAATGGTTTAAGAGTTGCCTGCAAGTACCCTCCCCTCACCCTCCGTAATTTGCCAAACTTGACATTTTTACTGTATACTGAATTTCTACTTAACAGAATTGACGATTTAAAAAATTTCTATTTAAATTCTATTTAAATAAAGTCTGTTTGAATCTAGTTTTTATTTAAGAACAAACAAATTTACATGTTCATGAATACTTTTATTTAATCTAACTTCCTTGAAATTTGGTTGTATAAAAAAATACAAGATTCATTTTGTTAAATAAAATTTTTTTAAAAAATTGAGCTTCACAGAAGTTTAGCCTCATTGATAGTAAATAAAATTTATATTAAAATTACACAAGTCCTTATTAACCCTAGAAGGAGTACGTTAGTTTACTCACCCTCTAAGGAGTAACTGGGGTGTCCCGACACCCCACGCTTTAAACTTGTTTTATAAGGATTATATTTGACGTAAGAAAAATTTGTTATAATGAATTGATTGGTTTTTTAGTAAGGAATACAATAATATTATTCATATTTTGATAAATTAAAAAAATTTTGAAGAAAAACCATAAAAACCCAAAAAAAAACACCAAAAAATGGCAAAATTGACTTTTTTCACAAAAAACGTTGTAGTTTCTTAAAAATTTGACTAATTTTAAAACTATTTTAGGTTTTTAAAGTTAAATAAATACACTTTTAGGGGAAAAAATTAGTTTTTGTATTACTTCCAAAAAACATAATTATTTGAACATCTGAAGTGAATGAAATTAAAGACAATTGACGAATAGTGAAAATCATAAAAATGAACTATAAAATGGACTTAAACAATTAATATTTACTAAAAATGGTGTTATAAATTTAATATTTTACAAACTTAATATATCTGAATATATTAACATTAAAATTAATAACTTATGAAATGATTCTGTAAATTAATATTTAATCAAAGTTTTAATTAACAATTCTTAATAACTATAATATATGTTAAAATATTATTAACAATATAGAATTTATAATTTAAATTTGACTGTCATATACTACATTTTTCTGTATTAGAATTTAATTTCTGACTGTAGAGAGAGCACAGAAATTTTTAATAATAATCTTAACTCAAATTTCATAAGTTGTTACAAATGCAGAATGTCTATTTTTCATAAAAATAGAATTTTTGTATAAAAATGTTTCTTTTTTATAAAATACAACTTTTTCATGCATAACCTATCAATTTATACTTTATCAGATGATTTTAACTGATTTAAAACGATTTTTTTAAAAAAATTTGAATTTACTTATGTTGACAATTTTTCTAACGTTAGGGAGTAACTGGGGTGTCCAGACACCCCAGACGTATTTTAACAGGAGATAGAGCTCTTCCTAGAGCAAAACTTTTGGCGGCACAAATAGGTGTTAAAAGATAGTGGTTCAAACTAAATTATCAACAAGTTTTGAGCGTAAAAAAATTATTGGTTAAGCCATGGGAATACTTTGAATTTTGCTTGGGGTGTCCAGACACCCCAGTTACTCCTTCTAGGGTTAACCCATTTAGTCCCAAATGTCCATTTTTCTTAGTACAAGTTCGAGCTTTCCGTTCTACGAGTTCCGGTTTTAAAAAAAATTGGGACAAAGGTTTTCTTTTGAATGTCCTCTTTCAGAATCTGAAAAAATTTCAATTTAGATTTAATGATAAAAAGTTATAATTGATTAAACAAAAAAAAAGCCGTTTTTTTAGTGTTTTTTTCTTTAAAATCAGATTATTTAATCGAAATCGGCTTGAAAAAAAATCCGGAACATCAAAATATCGCGTCCAAAATGTTGAGACTATCAAATAGACATGCTGCCGAAAACAATTTTTTTCAAATTTCAAAATGGCGCCTCAAAAATGGCCGTCAAAATATGCAAATTTGGAAAAATAATTTAAAAAAATTTTAACACTACATTTTTTTTACATTTATGCTTCATTTAAATAAAATAATGCTACTTCAACAAAAAATATTGTTATTTGATGTTATTTAACAATATTATAAACAATTTTTATGAAAAAAGATGTTTAGAGTGGAAAAAAATCATCTTTTCTTCACTACTAACTTTCTTTTGTCATTAAGAGTGGAAACTGAAGTATCTACCGTTTATAAAAAATATGTAAACAATGTATAAAAATGTTGTAAACAATTCTTATAAATAATTTGCTAAATATAAAGTACCATCATGGAAAAAAAGCATTTTTTTATTATATAATGCCTTCTTATAATCAAAATCTTTGTTATAGATATAAACTTTCATTTAACATTATTTAGCAATTTTTAAAAATGTTATAAACAATTTTTATAGAAAAATCAGTTCAGGGTGGGAAAAAATTTTTTTCTTTACCACTAACTTCTTCTAACATTAAAATGGAAACTGACGTCTTAGAGAACTCAAAACAAAGGTAAACTTAAAAAAATAATTAAAATCGAATGTAAGAAACAAAAAGTGATAATTCTAAAAAACGTACACCTAAAAGTAGTGAATGTTTTGCAAAAGAGATATTTTAAACCGCTAAAGAACTTTTTCTTTTCAATTTATTTATAAAAAAATGTTTAAAACATCTATGAAAAATATTTATAACATTTATAAAAAATTGTTTATATTATTTTTAAAAATTGTTTATAAATTTTGGATAAACGGTTGAAACATCAATTTCCATTTTAATGTTAGAATAAGTTAGTGGTAAAGAAAAAATTTGGTTTGTCTTTAACATATCTATTCTTATTCTAATGTCAAACAAACAAATAAAGAAAATCAAAATTTTTTCCCCACACTGAACTGATTTTTCTAAAAAAAATTGTTTATAACAATTTTTAAAAATTGCTAAATAATGTTAAATGAAAGTTTATATCTATAACAAAGATTTTGATTGCAAGAAGGCATTATATAATAAAAAAATGCTTTTTTTCCATGATGGTACTTCATATTTAGCAAATTGTTAAATACAAATTTTATTTATTTTGTTTTTTTACAAATTTTATTGTTTTTATACATTGTTTACAAATTTTTTATAAACGGTAGATACTTTAGTTTCCATTTTTAATGACAAAAAAAAGTTAGTAGTGAAGAAAAGATGATTTTTCTCCACTCTGAACATCTTTTTCTATAAAAATTGTTTATAACATTGTAAAAAAATCTTAAATAATTACAGACAAAGATTTGTCTTTTAAATATCTATTCTAATGACAAACCAAATAAATAGTGAACAAAAAAATTTCTTTTCACTCTAAACTTATCTTTTTCTATGAAAATTGTTTATAACATTTTTAAATATTGCTAAATAATGTTAAATTAAAGTTTAAACCTTAAGCAACATTTTCACTACAAGAGAGCATAATAAAATTAAAAAATAATTTTGTTCTACCATTCTATTTCATGTTTTGCAAAATTGTTTATAACATTCTTAAACATTGCAAAATAATTTTGAATTAAGTTTTTTTTTTCAGTATCCATTTTTACCTCCCACCAAAAAACAGAAGTGATGAAAATAAATTTTTTGCTTCCACTTTGGCCCATAGTTTTAAAATTGTTTATAAAAATTGATTATAATATTGTTAAATAACATCAAATAACAACATTTTTTGTTGAAGCAGCATTATTTTATTCAAATGAAGCATAAAAGTAAAAAAAAGTAGTGTAAAATTTTTTTAAAATTATTTTTCCAAATTTGCATCTTTTGGCGGCTATTTTGAAATTTGAAAAAAATTGTTTTCGGCAGCATGTTTAATTGATAGTTCCAACATTTTGGACGTGATATTTTTATGTTCCGGATTTTTTCCAAGCCGATTTCGATTA
Organism: Leptopilina syphax; assembly: GCA_032872505.1. Classification (NCBI taxonomy): domain Eukaryota; kingdom Metazoa; phylum Arthropoda; class Insecta; order Hymenoptera; family Figitidae; genus Leptopilina; species Leptopilina syphax. Next base: position 33,375,922 of record CM065476.1, read on the forward strand.
AATAATCTGATTTTAAAGAAAAAAAGTATTTTAGTGTTTTAAAAACACTAAAAAATGGCTTTTTTTGTTTAAACAATTATAACTTTTTATCATTAAATCGAAATTGAATTTTTTTTCAGATTCTGAAAGAGGACACTCCAATCCGTAAGAAAACCTTTGTCCCGATCTTTTTTTAAAACCGGAACTCGTAGAACGGAAAGCTCGAACTTGTACTAAGAAAAACGGACATTTGGGACTATAAATGGGTTAAATTGCTTTGTAATTATGTTCCTCTTGTTGATAGTATACTTTGTACTTGAAATAATAAAATTTTTGTTTTCGAGAACTTTAATCATCATATTGATGAATTCCTTTCGGGTGAAATTGTTCCGTTGATGGTGGGAAGATTGCATTACTAAGTACACAAGATGTTAATTAATTAACTTAATGCTAGTTGGGGCAAAGTTGAGTTTCCATGAACTAATTAAATCAAACTTTCTGTACCCCTTTCGACGTTTGAAGCTTTTGGCATATGACCCATCTATTCAAAGTCGCTTTTAACAGGAAACGTAAGGCAAGACCTTGTGTACAAGAGCTCCTTTACTCGTTGAAAGGGTAGTCAGAGACCCCTTCGGATGAATCCTTCTTTGGCATCCACCAAGGAGAAAAACCGGTTTAGCCTTTAGGTGGAGGTGCACTCTGTTGAGATGCTTCCTATATATTTTTAACTAAAGAAAGTAACAGGATAATGGTTTAAAGAATGTTCTTCAGGGACAAAGGCTCAATTATACTTTGCCAAGACCTCGAATTTCATTCCTGCAGGTTCATTCATTTTTTTAATTATCTTTTGTTCCAAGAAGTAACGCTTCCCTTTATTCTTTACGACAATTTTTAAGATGCAGTCAATTGTTTTCATTAAGTACAGCACTGATGAGTGTATCTATTTTTTTAAAATCAATTTTTCAGTAAGCTTTCACGATTCATTGTACGGGTAACAGAACTGGGTCCGTCAATCTCGTAAAGGTCCGTAAATTTGCATCAAGTCTGTAAAAGTCACTTTTTTTGCAAAAAGGTCCGTAAAATCCGTAATTTGATTGAGAAAAGACGAAGAGTTTGTAAATTGTACGATCTAATTTGGAGAATTTTAGAGAAATTACAAATGATTGTATGTAGGAATTCAATTATTTTCAAAAGTAATAAAATTCGCAAAATCTCAATTATGTTCAAAACCATTCAAAAATTCTCGTGAAAAATTCAATTATTTATCTTTAGAAATAATTAAATTCTTCTCCGAAATTCAATTATTTATCTTTAGAAATAATTAAATTCTTCTCCAAAATTCAATTATTTACAAATTTTTTATAAATTTCTTGTCAAAATTTAAATAACCTTCAAAAATTTTCCTTAATTCAATGATTTTTAATATCTACTATTTTAATAAAATTTTCCAAAAGAATTCAATTATTTAAAAAACAAATTAATAAAATTCTAAGCAAACCTTTAATTATTTTTAGAAAATAATAAAAATTTCAGAGGAATTCAATTATTTACAAATTTTTTATAAATTTCTTCGCAATCATTCAATTATTTTCATAAATAATACAATTTTTACAAGGATTCAATTATTTTCGTAAATAATAAAATTATTTTAAGGGATTCAATTATTTACAATTTTATTTACAAATTTCGTTGTATTAATTCAATTATTTTCGTAAATAATAAAATTATTTTAAGGAAATTATTTTCATAAATAGTAAAACATATTTGCAGGATTTCAATTTTGTTTTCAAAACATTTTTATTCTAATTTCTCGAAAAATGTAATGTTTAAAAATGAATTTCAATTAAAATTTATGATCATAATTAAATATTAAAAGCATCATAGCGTGAATTTTTAGAAATAATTGAATTTTGAAATTTATTTTTTTTTTTTTGAAAAACTTTAATTGTGGATTTTTAAAAAATTTTTTTAAAGTTTTTATTTTTTAATATATATTTTATTAAAAAATTTACGAATAATTAAAATTTCGTAGAATTGAATATTGTTAAAAAAAGGATTTGATAATTGTCAAAGAACTTTCTCGAAAATTATTAAAAATAATTGATTTAAAGAAGAATTTAAGTTTTTGTTTTATTTTTAATACAATTTTAATCGAATTCCTTTAAAAAATGAAATTATTTTTTAAAATGTTATTAAAATTCGTAAAAAAAATTCAATTACTTAAAAAGTGTTTTCTTAATTCAAATAATTGAATTCTAGTAGAATTTTCGAAAAAAAATTGATTTTAGAATAGATTTGAGTTGAAATTTTATATTATAATTGAATATTAAAAGCATTAGAGTGTGATAATTTTTAGAAATAATTAAATTTTGAAAAGGTTTCAAACTAAAATAATAAAATAAAATTAATTTTTTTGAGAAAGTTTAATTGACGATTTTTTTTCAAAATTATTTGAAGTTGTTATTTTATAATGCATATTTAATTGAAGAATTCAAGAATAATTGAAATTCTGTAAAATTAAATTGTAAACAAATGAATTTGAAAATTTTCAAAGACATTTTTCAAAAATTATTAAAAATAATGCATTTATAGAAGAATTTTATTTAAAAACATGAAAAAGAATTTAATTTTGGAAAAGTTACAAATTATTGCAGAAATTCAATTATTTTTAAAAGTAATAATATATTCTTTGCAAAAATTAAATATTGTTTAAAAATAATAAAATTTTTCTTAGGGATTTAATTATTTTAAGAAACATTCAAGTATTCAATAAATTATTTATTTATGTATTTAAATAATTGAATGCTAGTAGAATTTTCTAAAAAAAATTAATTTAAAAACGAATTTTAGTTAAAATTTTAGATAATAATTGAACATTAAAAGCAATATATAGCGTGAATTTTTAGAAATAATCGAATTTTGAAATTAATTTTTTTGAAAAAGTTCAATTGAATTTTTATATCATTTTGAGTTTTTATTTTCAAAATATATTTAATTGAAGAATTTACGAATAATTGAAATTTCGTAAAATAGAATATCGTAATAAAATAAATTTGAAAATTTTTAAAAATATTTCGCAAAGAATTTTATTATTTACCTTAAAAAGTTAATAATTGAATTAAAGCAAAGAATTTTATTATTTATAAAAATAATTGAATTCCTGCAAAGAATTTTTAGTATATTTATGAAAATAATTGAATACTTGTAACTAATTTTATAATTATTTTTAAATAATTAAATTATTGCGAATATTTTATAATTTGTAAAAAGAATTGAATTTCTGTAATTAATTTTTGGTATTTATGAATATAATTGAATTCTTGTAACTAAGTTTATTAAATTTTTTTAAATAATTGAATTTCTGGGAAAAATTTTATAATTTGTAAAAATAATTGAATTCTTTTTTTCATTTTATAAAATGAATTTTATTTTCTCTTTTAATTTTATTACATTTTTGAAAATAAGTAAATTAGTTTGGTAAACTTTTGTGGAAATTTTCGAAAATAATAATTAAAAGATTTCAAAAAATTGAATGTTAAAATTGTATTGAAAATAAATAAATAATTGAATTCCTCTGAAGAATTTTATTTATTTACTTTATGAAAATAATTAAATTCTTTCGAGAAATTTTATTAAAATTGTATTAAAAATAATTGTATTCTCGCGATGAATTTTTGTTATTTATGAAAATAATTTAATTCCTATAATCTAATTTTAATTGAATATCGTAATCAAATGAATTTGAAAATTGTCGAAGAATTTTTTCGAATATTATTAAAAATAATCGATATTTAAAGAAGAATTTTAGTGAAAAATTCTTGAAAATAATTATCACTCGGTCATGTTTAATTATTATAAAACATGAAGAAATCGATTACTCCGAGTCTTCGACTCGGAGCAATCGATGTCTTCATGTTTTATAGTTATGATAAAATTTAATTTATAGTTTTAAGTGAAATGTTTTCTTAGTTGCCTCGGACTGATTTTATATATATATATATTTTTTTTTATATTTTTGCTTATTTCTTTTTTTTTATTTTGGTCCGTAAATGGTCCGTAATTTTTTATTTTGCTCCGTAAAGTCCGGTATTTTAAAATACTTTGAATAATTCGTGCTCTGAGGTAATAAAATTGATTAACTTCTTATTATACGTTTATTAGCCAAAAATTTGTTGAATGTTGTAAAATTGTTGTGTGTAATAATATTATAGAGAGTTTATAAACTGAAATAATAATGAGATGACTAATTAGCTTTTAATTACATGTATTTAATACATGAGATGAAGTTTGATAATTTTATAAAGTTTCGTTAATTATTTGCGGTGTACCGAGTTGTTGGATGAGTCTCGAACGAAACGAGTTCCAGGGGTAAATTATGCTATGCCTGTGTGTTAATAGTTTATAGTCTTTAAAGCCTTTATGTATCAGGGTAACATTAATTAAATTATTTAAAATGTACACTAGAAGAGGGAGGGGATGAGGGGGTTGGTATTTCAAGTATATATCTTTAGAGAGTTCTCAAGGTAAAGTTAGTTAGGTAGCGGGTGAGGAGTGCGGTGGTTATCCGATTTCGGTGCTCATTTGCAAAATTGCACGTACTATTCTAGATCGACTTCTCTGAGTTACCGACAATTTCTCTATCTCTCTGGCAACTTCCATCTCTCCCCCTCTTGTTTCCTTCTCTTCGCTTTAAGCCCCTGAACCCCCCCCCCCATCGACTCTTTAGAATACGGAATAATCTATCAGGTAATGCGAGTCCATGAAATCGGCTGTGCCTTTATGTGGCAGACGCTATTACGCCATTAAGGCGAGCGTCTTGCTCTTGAGTGTGGTGAGAGAGAGAGAGAGAGAGAGAGAGAGAGAGAGAGAGAGAGAGAGAGAGAGAGACACAACTATACTGAAATCCCATTTCAGTCATTCGTGACTCCAACAAGCTTTTTTTTACGAATAAAAGCTGGAAAACACGTCTCCTACATCAAGTTCATTACACTCAAAGAACGTCAAGTCGAATCACGAAAAATTTACTTAAAAAAAAGTACCGACGAAATAAAAGTATTCTTCAAATTAGAGGAAAATCTTCTCTTTTATCATTTTCCTCGTTCTTTTTTCCCCTCATGAAAAAATTAGAGAACTTCAGTCCTCTTCCTACTTTTTTCTGCGTTCAAATAAATCAAAAGTAAATTAGAGCTTTTTACTTGTTTGATGAAAAAAACTTGTCATCGTTTGTTAAATGCACTTTGTGTCTCGTAATTGCAAGAATTGGAGAACTTCACTACTTTTTTGTGTATTTTCTATTTTCCCTAAAATTTTTATTTTCATAATAAGGGAAACAAAATGGGGAATAAAATTTTAAAAACCATTTAATACTTTCCAGAAACATGTTATTCAAGGGTTTTTGAATTCGCTAATCAAAAATGTGAACATTCTTCATTTTCAATAATTAAATTATATTTTCAATTATTTTCAAAAGTAATCAAATTCTTTTCCAAAATTCAATTATTTGTAAAATTATTAATTTCTTCTCCGAAATTCAATTATTTTCAAAAATTTTAATAAAATTCTTGTCAAAATTTCAATTATTTTCAAAAATTTTCCTCAATTCAATGATTTTTAATATCTACTATTTTAATAAAAATTTCCCTAAAGAATTTAATTATTTTTAAAAAATTAATAAAATTCTACGCAAACCTTTAAATATTATTTTTTCAAATAATAAAAATTTCACAGGAATTCAATTATTTACAAATTTTTTTATAAATTTCTTCGGAATCATTCAATTCTTTTCATAAATAATAAAATTTTTACAGGGATTCAATTATTTTCATAAATAATAAAATTTTATAAAGGGTTTCAATTATTTTCAACAATAATAAATCTCATTGCGGAATTTCAATTATTTTTAATACAATTTTAATCGAATTCCCCGAAAAATGTAATTATACTTAAAAATTTTATTAAAATTCGTCAAAAGAATTCAATTCTTTAAAAATTTATTGATAAAATTCTTTATGAGAATTGAATTTTAAAAAATGATAAATTATTCGATAAATTATTTATTTTTGCATTTAAATAATTGCATTTTCGTAGAATTTTCTAATAAAAATTTATTTAAAAATGAATTTTAGTTGAAATTTTAGATTTGAATATTTATTATTCAAATTATTCAAATATTCAAATAATATTTGAATATTAAAAACATTATAGCAGGAATTTTAAGAAATAATTGAATTTTGAAAAGGTTTCGAATTAAATTCTTTAAAAATCTTAATTTTCATACTTATAATCAACAATACTGTAGAATTAATTATTTTGAAAAAGTTCAATTGAATGTTTTTCTGAAATTATTTGCAGTGTTTATTTTTTAATACGTAGGTATTCAATTAAAGAATTTCTATGAATAATTGAAATTTCGTAAAATTGAATTGTAAACAAATGGATTTGAAAACTCTCAAAGAACTTTTCCAAAAATTATTAAAGATAATTGATTTAAAGAAGAATTTTGTTTAAAAATTCTAGAAAATAATGATTGAATTAAAATGATGAAAATAATTTTTTTTAAATTACAGTAAAAATATTCCTATTATATAAAATAATCATCTAATTTGAAATTTTGGAAAATCTTGATTTCTGTGGAAAAATAATAATAATGATTAAATATTTATTTAGAAAAAAAGTTATTGATGTTAACGAATAATTTTACATTCGTTTTTAACAAATAGAAATTTTGTAAATATTTCTTCCAAAATAAATTTAACATTTCTTAAATTTCATTTTCAAATACTTCAATTTTACGAAATTTCGATTATTCGGAAATTCTTCTATTAAATATAAATTAGAATATAAAAACTTCAAATTATTTTTAAAAAATTAAATTAAACTATTTCAAAAAAATTAATTCTTCAGAATTGACAGTTAAAAGTAAAAAAATGCAAATTTTTAAATATTTTAATTTGAAATCTTTTCAAAATTATTCAATTATTTACATACAATCATAAATAATTTATTGAATAATTGAAAGTTTTTTAAAATTTTATTCTGATAAAGAAATTTATCGACAAATTTTTAAATAATTGGATTCTTTTGAATTTTTTAAGTCTTAAAAGATATATAAAAGAATTAGTTCTTTTATATATCTTTTTAAAACTATTTTTTTAATAATTTTTTAATAATTTTTTTTTAATAATTACATTTTTCGAGGAGTTCGATTAAAATTGTTTTTACTAAAAATAATTAAAATTCTGCGATGAGCTTTATTATTTATGAAAGCAATTGAATTCTAAAAAAAATTTATTATTTATAAAAATAATTGAATTTAAAAAAAAATATTATTTATGAAATTCATTAAATTATTGCAAACAAAATTTATAAAAAAATTAGTTGATAATTGAATTTCTGTGAAATTTTTATTATTTATAAAAATAATTAAATGTTTGAGTACAATTTTATGAAATTTTTTTTTAAATAATTCAATTCTTTTGCACTCAGAGAAAAATATTATTTAAACCAAATATATTTTATTTGAGTTAAATAAACGTATATTTGTCTCAGAATCAACTAGACATTTTATTTCTTTTAAATAAAAATTTTATTCGACATAAATAAAAACATATATTTGAGATAAATAAAATTTTATTTAAACCAAATAAAATTTATTTCAAACAAATAAAAAGTCTAGTTGGTTCTGAGACAAATAAACCATTTCTCTGGGTGTGGGAAATTTATTAAAACTGATAATAAAAATGATTATTGAAAATCATTGAAATGACGAAAATTCTTAAAAATTATTGAATATTGGAGAAGAATTTTGTTATTTTAAAAGATAATTGTGATTTTGACGAGATTTTTTTTTAAATTTTGAACATAATTAAACTTTGTAAGAAGAATTTTATTACTTTTGAAAATAATTGAATTTCTACAATCATTTGTAACTTCTTCAAAAATCAATTTTTTAAAATGTTTTTAACTAAAATTTTTCTATAAATCCATTAGTTTTAATAAAATTAAGTAAATATATAACAACAAATTTTACTTATTTCAAGAAGAATTTGAATTATTAACATTTTTCAAAAATCTAAGTTTTTTCAAATTTCTAAGTAAATTAATTAAAAATTGAAATTTTATAAAATTTCAACTTTTTGAAGTTAATCTGTTTATGAAAATTGTAAACGCAACTCTTAAAATTGAATTAATTTTGAAATATTTAAATAAAATTATCCATTAAATAATTTCTAAGTAATAATGTTATGATAGTTATTCAAGAATTAAGTTATTTAAAAAGAAATTATTGGCAGAAATAGAAAAAATTGAAGGTTTTGTATTAGAATTCGTTGTGAATTCGTTCATAGTTTATGAGACAAACAAAAAAAGACACAAAAATTCAGAATTTTTCTTATTAATTATAAAAATTTAATTATTTCCAGTACTTTTAATAAATATGTCTGACTTTTTCTTGAATTTTTATAAAAAATAATTTGAATTTAAAAATTTTAATTAAGATGATGAAAAAAATCGATCACTCCGAGTCAGGATTAAAAATTTTTAATTTCTATTTTTTTTTTAAATTGCTAATTTTATTTTAAAAAGTATGTAAGAAGTTAGTTGAAATTGTTGCTAGTTAGTAATATAGTTTGAACAATTTACAAAGAAATATAGTTGTTCCAACTATACTTTTTTATCTGTTGTAGAAACACTTTTATGTTTTGTGACTGTTTCCAAAATCGTCTATCCCTTATCATAATAAAAAACTTTTGTACATCCAAATTATTTCTGGTTGCATATTACTTTATAAAATTTCTTCAACTCGATAAAATAATGATTTCTCCAAGTGATTATAATACTAATTAAATAAAATACAGTTTGTTGAGAGAAAACTTATATTTTCCCCAAGCGCACAAGAAGAGATGCCCTGAAACGATAATTACAAACTATATAATTACACTAAAATATTATTTTTAATTTGTTTGACGATGATTGAATGCCCTAGTTAATTCACCACGAGGAACTTGTGATAAGACATTATGTAAAACATTATACAAGATAGTGTAGTGATTAATGTTTTGGGTTAAGTGATTAATATGTTTTATGTGCTGTGATGGTTTGCTGGGGAACTAATAACCAGTAGCTGCAGGAATTCAATGTAATTTTCGCTTGCTTAAACATGAAAGGCCAGATAGATATAATTTATTGTCATTAAACTCGTTTCGTATTCGAGAGTGTTGTAAAAAAGAATGTATATGTATATATATACACGCACTACTGGTGTTACGATCCAAAAAATTAAAAAAAAAAAACAGGTTTGAAAATAAAACACTCAAACACATCGTGAATTGAATAAAAGATTGATTGAGTGACCTTGACCTGAGCCGGTTTAGAAGGAGTGAAAAGAAAAAAAAATATTCATATTATACATCATTTTCGTTTCGTTAATCCATTTACTAGCGGTGTCAAATTTTGACAGGAGAAAATGTTCTCGTTCTGCTCTGATAAATGTCGAGACTACATGATTTTCGTTTTGAATACTTGATGATGTGTCTTTCATCTCTCTCTCTGAAAAGCAGGAAAGGTAACTTTGGTCGGTGTTAAAAATTTATCATATTCACGTCAGGGCTTTCCGTCTTAATTAGAAATTTTACACGTTCCGCTGAACTGATTAATCTTAATAGTTCATCATCTTGAAATTAACATTAATTAACATTATTTGCATCTGCTATTTTGTGCTTTAATTTTTTTTGTTGTTGCAACTATTGATAGAATAGTTTTTTAATATTGAATGAATTGAATTAATAACGTGTATGAATAAATCTCTGAAGAAATGTGTTGTATGTAACACGACTGATTCTTCTAATGACTTAACTCTCGAGAAGTTATTATCTGTTGAAATACAACTTGTGGAATATTAATGATTCAATTTGAAAAATTCGCCCTTCTTGTCTCATGAATAATGAATAGTGGAAAGTACAAAAGTGTCCTGAGAAGTGGGGGGGGGAGGTTTGTTAATAAATGATAAATTTCGTATCTCCCGGTTTCTTGAAACGGATATACGACAAGGTGGAAGGATCTAGAAGTCGCATTAGGCAAAGAAAAGGGGAAGCGTCTCAGTCTCGCCACTTGGCTATGGTCCTCAATCTGCAATTCAGGAGCTTCGCAACAAAGGGCCGAGGGTGCAATGGTGGCCGACAGGGAGACATCGGTCAGACAGATCCTATGCGTCTGACAGGCCAGAACTAGTTACGCTCGGTTGCTCGTTCATTCGCTCGATTAATTATACAATTAATTAGCCGCCGCCACCGATCTCGTCCTCGGATGTTTTATCCCTTCCCTCCCTCCCTCCCTTTTTCTTCATCCTAAATTCTCTTCTCTCAATATCTCTTCCTTTTTTCTCCTGTTATGTCTCAGAAATGAAACTAAACATAATCATAATTTATATATTTAATTTGTCCGGTTCATACCTGATTTATTCACAGAGTCGAACACTCTGATTTCAAGGGACATGTTTTAAGAAAGAGTAACTGTTTAATTGGAGTTAAATTACCAAAGTTTTTATTTGTTTCCTTTACAATTAGAAAGAGTAGATCCAAATGCCATGTCTTCAGGGATACTGAATTAAATACGGACTTTGTAGAATCAATCGAGAATTTAGATGGGGACTAATTTTAAAAGAATTAAGTTACTTACCTATAAAAATTATTATTAGAGTTGTAGACCGAAAAGGCGATATTTCGTACAGTGTGTGGTCGAAGAAGTGACGTTGTCTAGCGCAGACAGAGAAGGGAATAGATTTTCCTTGAAATGTTTTCGGGACAGCCAAAGTGAAATGTCCGGAGTCCAGGTGTCAAATTATTTATTTGACGTTGAAGTCGAAATAATGGAGTCCTCGGAAAAATAGAAATGTGTCTCGCAGTAGAAATTATCTCGTTGAATGAACTTGACTTAGACTTGAAGAATACACTTGGTGCTTGAAGAGATTTTTGGATCTGGAGACGAAGTATAAACTCGATGATAATATACAGCTTATTAACTTGGTCGCGGTTTCTGGACTGATACGAAGAAGACACATGGGGGTAGTACACGACTACTTATCTTGGTGGCGATTCCTGGATTAGCGAATTCGGCAATGGTGCCTCCTTTTTCCATTCCTTTGCAAAGGAAATTGACGTCACTCAAGGATAGTAAAATTTTAACTACCGTATACGCTTATTTTTGATAATCGCCTACACTAACTTTTGATGTTTTTAATATAATATAAGTGCGTCGCGATGACGTGACACTCCATTTGACGTCTTTTTAAACAATTCCCTCTCCTTTTCTCTCTCCCCTTTTTTTATCTCATTCCGCATCTGCCGAGCTGCTATAATTCGGAGACTGGACGATAGGATATATTCTTGACAAATGGTAATGTTCTACCACGAAGAAGACAGAAAATGGCACTAATTTGTCACTGGAGAATTCCGATTGGTGAACAAAAGTACCCTCACACTCTTCATTCCCATTCCACGTGGTGTCGTATTCCTGGACCACTCTTCGTCAGCCAGGAAAGAATCCTTCGTGTCTGAATTGTCGCGACTTGTTCTACTGACGTAATTTTTCAGTCCAAGTCGAGTCAAGTGAAAAATGACGACGATCTTCTCTCCAACCGGATGAGTCTATTGTGTGAGCTTCTCCTCTCACTAGAATTCGATCCGACGATTAAAATTCAATTTTTTTCCCTCCCTTTTTCCTTTCTTCTGTCCCCCTTTCTTCTTCCTTTTTTTTCTCTCTTTGCTGTCCTTCAAAAACGTTTGCGAAATTATACTGCCGCGGAAAAGCACAATGAACTCGGCGCTTTCCGAACTATATTACGTTATTAAAGTTCTGACAGGTTTAATGGACTCGTATCGTTTAGCGTACAGAGGACGTGAGGTGAAGATAACCTTGCAGCTGGGAACAGCAGCGATGAGTGATTATTATTAAAATTTTCTATCCCCATGTCATATTCCAGAACGATATTCAAAACTGAGATGTCTCGATTTTTCTATTCTGTATTGCATATCGTATTCAGATTTCTGAACTGGCAGTTCGTTTATGTGTTTAACGGTTCTTGTGCTAGAACTTGAATAAATTATTCTATTATAATAGGTACATTCAAAACATAACAGAACTTTTATTTTGTTCGCATCTGTGAATGCATGTTTTCATCCTTAATCTTTTAAGGCAGTAGTCTCTTTTAGAAGCCGAAAAAAGCGTTTTAGCAATTTTTTTGAAAGGGAAGGAAATGATTACGGTAAACGAAATTTTTAGGTGATATTCTACTATATTTTAGCTTAAAAAACAATTTTTATTATTAAAAAATATTGAAATTCTTCTAAGTTATAACGCTTTTTCTGGAGCGCCTGCAGTCTGCACTTGAAAATCGGTGTGTAAATAGATGACAATATCGAGGAGCTGTATAGTGGAAAGCACAGATGCATAGGCCTCGTTAAAAATGCCTGCAGCCAAATTTGCCGCTGTTTCGACAATTTTAGAGCCGGAAATGACGTGTTTTGGGATTAGGCGCCACACAAGCGAATTGAACGCTTCGTTCGAATTTTCGGTGTGTATACACTTTTGCAGGTGTATACAAGGTTAGGTAAACAGTAAAACGCATGGAGGATGGTCTTTACCCAGGGTTGCCAGATTGGGCTACAAACCGCGATTTGGGCTATCTTTTGCATATATTTCGCGGCCTAAATTTTGAAATCGCTACAAGTAGCGATTGGGCTATATATTAAATAATAACTGCGGTTTTTGGGCTTTATGTGGATGCATAGCAACTTTCATTTAAAATCATACATGAAAAATCATATTTATGGTTTTGCCAACCAAGTAAATAACAAAAAATATTAAAATTAATACTTCATTAATTTTATACATAATTTACTATTTTGAAATTTTCAGATTTTACTTATATAAAAAATATTATCTATTCTACGTCAAAAGCCTCCAATGAGGTAGAATTACGTTACTAAAAATCGCGATTTGGGCTACATCTCTATTTTTATACGCTTTTTTGGGCTTTAAATATTACCGCGGTTTTTGGGCTACATCAGCGCCTTCTAATTGCGGTTCTCGTTACTAGGAATCTGGCAACCCTGTCTTTACCCTTCACGAGGATTGATTTGATTGTTTGACTTTGTAAGAACGATGCATAATCAATGCTACTATCTTTATATTTAAAAACATTAACTATCACATAGGCAGTGAAAAATTATTAAAACTAATTAATTTTAGGATCTCACGTCTATCTTCCAGGGATGTTGCATATTTTTATATAAACCAAAATGACTTGAATCAAATTAAAAAGTCTCCGATCTTTTTTGCGGGCTACCATAATTATAATTCTTTTGGTTCGGATATATGGACTTATTTGTAGCATCTTATTAAAATGAAATTTTGACTAATTCAGTCATATTAACTTTATTACTACAAGACCGTTAGGACGTATCACCAACATACAGTCTTATTTAGTGATGGCTTAAGCAGAAATTTCATTTGCAGAATTCTAGAATATTTATCGACATGATCTGCGGTGAGTTTCGACGTTACAACCTCTCCTCATACACGGACGATACGGATTATCAGAATTGATGAGCATACATTATAGCCTAGGGATCAAGATAATGATGCCATCGATTGCGCTTGATATCGTTCGTATTTTCTCCGTTTCTATATGATACGTACACCGTATCAAATATAATTCCAAAATGTATTCTCGTTACCATAGAAAACCAACACACTTTGTATACAGTTAGTGTACACCAATAACTGAATAAACCCTATAACTACAGTATAAACATAACATAATTAAATAGAATTCCTAACAATGAGTTAAAAATATTTATAAAATATTTCCTAAAGTTATTTTCTTTATGTAGATAAAAATATTAAAAATTACCGCCCTATAGAAAAAACAAGATGAAAATGGAACATCAATATGAATATCCGGGTTATACATATGTATCCAGTGAATATATGCATGAATGCTAATTGAAATCGATCATGTTAGCATGTCGACAGACTCGTGTACATGTACTAGATAACTATATTTACCACCTGGTCTAGCATAGCACTAGTAACCATCTTTCTCCAGGTTCACCCGCGCACCCCCTCACAGTCCCCGCCGCGCTAAATTGATCTTCTCTTATGCTAATAAGATCCCATGCAATCTTAGACGCTGTGTCGGTGCATTGGTGTGGGTGTGTAAAGACACATATCGAAAGATGAGAATGTCTGAGTAGGGGGAAGCTGCTTGATGGTGATATAGAGACGAAACTAGGTACGCCAAGATGAACATAGTTATGCACATTCTATACATAATATCTCCTTTGTACGACACTCAACTGCTATGCTAAACACGCGAGATCAAGAAGCAGTAAGGGTTAAATGCAATTGACTCAAGGTCAACAAGCGATGCTTCCTTTTATTCCAATTAAAAACAAAAATCGATTAGAAATAATGTTGCAAGCATTTCATTTTAATTCGAACCATAGAGGTTATAGAATAAAATTCAATGAAAATTGAGAGATGTTACAGTCGATTAAATATCAAATTTCATGAAAATTTTGATGATTTTTAGACACCTGAGTAACTTCTACTATTTTTGTCCACAATAATCTATCTATCTATATGTCAATTACAAATTTTAATTGAAAATAAAATTCAAACTTTTTAAATTTTTAGAAAATAAGGGTAAAAGTTTTACTCAAAAAAATGTTGTGTTAAATTTATTTACAAATTTCTTTAATTGTAAATTAATTCGAAAAGATCAATAACTTCTTTTTCAAATAAATATTTTATTTATTTATTATTCTTATTTTTCCACAGGAATTAAGAAATTCCACATTTTCCACATTCGAAATACACTTAAAATTTTAAATTATAAATTGAATATTAAAAACATTATAGCGTGAATTTTTAGAAAAAAATGAATTTTTAAAAGGGTTTAAATTAAAATTTTTGAAAATTTGAATTTATAGTTACAATATTCTTATGAAATAAAATAATGATTTTATTACTTTGTCATCTTAAATTTATTATAAAACATGAAGACGACCGAGTGATAAAATCATTATTTTATAATAACTGTAAGTTCTTCAAAATTGTTTTCTTCATTTCAAAATATTATCTAAAATTTAAGATTACGGGACAAAATTCTTTACAAAAATTCAATTATTTTCAAAAATAAAAAAATTCTTCACAAAAATTCAATTATTTTAATAAATAAAAAAATTTATAGAAGAATTTCAATTATTTTATAAAATTTTTAAAACAATTATTCCAAGAATTTATTTTCAATTATTTTCAACAATTTTGATAAAATTCTTTACAAAAATTCAATTATTTTCAAAAATAAAAAAATTCTTCATAAAAATTCAATTATTTTCATACATAAAAAAATTTCTAGAAGAATTTCAATTATTTTACAACATTTTTAAAACAATTATTCCAAGATATACAATTATTTTCAACGATTTTGATGAAATTATTTACAAAAATTCAATTATTTTCAAAAATAAAAAAATTCTTCATAAAAATTCAATTATTTTCATAAATAAAAAAATTTCTAGAAGAATTTCAATTATTTTATAAAATTTTTAATACAATTATTCCAAGATATACAATTATTTTCAACGATTTTGATGAAATTCTTTACTAAAATTCAATTATTTTCATAAATAAAAAAATTTTTAGAAGAATTTCAATTATTCTATAAAATCTTTAAAACAATTATTCCAAGAATTTATTTTC
This sequence comes from Leptopilina syphax, assembly GCA_032872505.1. Lineage (NCBI taxonomy): Eukaryota > Metazoa > Arthropoda > Insecta > Hymenoptera > Figitidae > Leptopilina > Leptopilina syphax. The sequence goes on from CM065476.1 coordinate 33,391,663, forward strand.
AATTATTTTCAACAATTTTGATAAAATTCTTTACAAAAATTCAATTATTTTCAAAAATAAAAAAATTCTTTACAAAAATTCAATTATTTTTATAAATAAAAAAATTTCTAGAAGAATTTCAATTATTTTATAAAATTTTTAAAACAATTATTCCAAGAATTTATTTTCAATTGTTTTCAATTATTTTCGACAATTTTGATAAAATTCTTTACAAAAATTCAATCATTTTCAAAAATAAAAAAATTCTTCATAAAAATTCAATTATTTTCATAAATAAAAAAATTTCTAGAAGAATTTCAATTATTTTATAAAATTTTTAATACAATTATTCCAAGATATACAATTATTTTCAACGATTTTGATGAAATTCTTTACAAAAATTCAATTATTTTCATAAATAAAAAAATTTTTAGAAGAATTTCAATTATTCTATAAAATTTTTAAAACAATTATTCCAAGAATTTATTTTCAATTATTTTCAGCAATTTTGATAAAATTCTTTACAAAAATTCAATTATTTTCAAAAATAAAAAAATTCTTCACAAAAATTCAATTATTTTCATAAATAAAAAAAATTTCTAGAAGAATTTCGATTGTTCTATAAAATTTTTAAAGCAATTATTCCAAGTATTACAATTATTTTTAACAATTTTAATAAAATTCTTTACAAAAATTCAATTATTTTCAAAAAAAAAAAAATTTTCCACAAAATTTCAATTATTTTCATAAAAAAAAAATTTCTAGAAGAATTTCGATTGTTCTATAAAATGTTTTAAAAAAAGGAAAGATACTTTTTGACCAGGAAAAAAAATCCAAAAAAATAAATCCAAAGTGAAATTATTTGCTTTTTTAATTTTTTGGATTTAATTTACTTTGGATTTTTTGGACTTCTTGTCCGGATACCAAAATTTAAATAAAATTCATTTATAAATCAATTGTAGTTATAAAATTCTACAAGAATTCAATTATTTCAATACAAAAGTAAATTATTTATTGAATAATTGCAAGTTTCTCAAAAAATTCTTTTAAAAAATTTTATTAACCAATTTTTAAATACTTGAATTCTTTTGACAAATTTTAATAAAATTTTTAAAATAGTTACATTTTTCGCGTAATTTGATTAAAATTGTATTAATAATAATTGAAATTCTGCGATGAATGAAAATAATTGAAAATCGAATTATTGAGAAGAAACTTATTAAAAATAAAAAATTTGTAAATATTTGAATTCCTGTGAAATTTAATTATTATTAATGAAAATAATTAAATGTTTGCGTCATATTTTATTAAAATTGTTTTTAAATAATTGAATTCTTTTTGGTAATTTTATTAAAATAGTAGAAAACTAGAAATTGAAAATCATTAAAATAAGGAAATTTTTTGAAAACAATTGAAATTTTATTTATTTTGACAAGAATATTATTAAAATTTTTGAAAATAATTAAATTTTGAAGCAACATTTCTTTTTTTATAAAGATAACAATTGGAATTTTGTCGGTATTTCTTTGTAAATTTTGAACATGTTTGAATTTTGTGATAAGAATTTTATTACTTTTGAAAATAACTAAATTTCTGCAATTATTTGTAACTTCTTCAAAATTCAATTTTTTTAGTCACATGCTGTTAACGTGTTTTTATAATAATTAATTTAAAAATAATTTTTTTTTTCAAACTTTTGAACATCACTGCCATTTCTCATTTTAGTTTAGATATTCTTAGAAAATTGCACCTTAATTTATTCAATATATTTAGAGAAAAATGGTTAAAAAATTAGGATTGGAGCTCTAACACTCACATCCTGCACAGCATCGGAACTTTTCTAAAAGTTGAAATTACTTTGACTGCAATGTTCGGAATCTTTAGTTAACGAGGCTCTTTAAAGTTGAAGTAATTCTTTAAATTTCGACTGTTTTTCAATATTTGACGCAAAAGTTGACTGAACATTGCATGAAAGTTTAAAATTTCTTCAACTCTCATGCAATGTTCAGTCAACTTTTACGTCAAACATTGAATAACATTGGGCATTTAAAGAAAAACTTTAGATTTCATGAGCTTTGCACTAAAGATTTCGAATGTTGCAGTCAAGCTAATTTCAACTTTTAGAAAATTTTCGGTGCTGTATGGGATGCTGTTAATAAATTTTTGAAGCTGTTAAAAATTAGTTAACCCTCGAGATCTCATATTTTATTAAAAAGTGCGATTTTTTTTTTGGTAAAATTCAAATAAAAAATTGTCAAGTAATTGAAATTGAAAGTCAAATATAATTGATTTGGAAAGTTGATCGAATTTCCCTTCGCTTAATATACAAATTTCCTAAACTTTCTGGTCGGAATCAATTTACTTCTCCCTTGGTGAGTTTGTTAACCGGCAGTTATGAAATTCGTAACCGTGTGGTGTGGTTGGTGTCGATATTGACCAGACGTAGGTGAAACTTTGCGCTGTGAGAGAACCATCGAATTAGAGCAGCCTTGCAGAATAATACTGTTATCGTAGAACCGATTCTTGAACAAATCGTACAAGAGTGAGGGAGAAGTAGAAGAAGAAAAAGAAGAAGAAGAGAGATGGAAAAAATCGAGTATTCCCGGTATATAGTAGCGTTAGAGTATTTTTTTTTCCTTTTTGAAGTCAGTGACTATTGTAATTGGCTCGACGGATATCCCGTTAGTAACAAAATTAGCGCAGTAACGTATCACCCAATCATTTCACTTCGCTCGCTTCTCTCGTCTAACTTAATGTAGGTTTACACTCCTGGGATTCCCAACGCCTAATGCAATTTTACGCCCGAGGTGTATGGCCGATGTGAAATTTTCGCCGGTTGCACTAACGACTTGGGTCAGTCAGCTTCCAAGAGTAACAAAAAGTCATTTTCAAGTATCCGGATAAATAAGCAGTCAACCCTTTTAGAAACTGTTTTATTTCTCCCCCTCAGCTATTTGAAATTAAAAAAAAGAAATTCCTCTCTTTTATCCTGCAGGCTACTTTTCAAACAAGTCGAATAATTTAGACTTTTATTTTTTCAACAAAACTACTTTCTTAATCTGATTAATTGGAATTTTACTTATTATTTTAAGTTATTTTTACTACTCATTCAATATCCGCACTTACAGTCCAGCATTAATTTTCACTTTCGAATGATTCTTTTTAGCTTTTTTTGAAAAAAGAATTTCAGGTTTTTGTATCTTGTTCCTAGATTAAAATGAAAGCTATTTTAAATAGCAAAATCCTGAATGAAGAATTTGATTTTAAATTTGGGTGGATAAACATGACATAATATTATACAATTTTAATAGATATAGTAGAGAATTTAGTATAAGTAAATTTTATAGCATTATTAGATGTATCAGAATTATCAGTGTTTCTTAACCCTTTGAGGCATAGTGACGATCATAATTTACAAAAATTTCCGCCATTTTGAATTTTTAAACTCTGACTTCATATTCGTAATCAACGACCCAAAAAACCCCCGAGTAACAAGTTTCAAGTGAATTTGGACAATTTTAAAACATAAGTCCGCCATATTGGATCCGCCATTTTGAATTTTGAAAATATGAAAAATCTGACTTCAGATTCATAATCAACAACCTTCATAATCAACCACCTTTTTTAAAAAATAAAATTAGCAATTTTAAAAATAATAGAATTCAAAAATTTTCTAATTTAAATTTTTGTTGAAAACACTAAAAAAATTCAATTTTGGAGAAATTACAATTAATTGCAGAATTTAAATTATTTAAAAAAAAAAAAAAAAAATTCTTATAAAATTTAACTATGTTAAAAATTTGAAAAAAATTCTCGTAAAAATCCCAATTATCTTTATAAATAACAAGATTCTTCTCCAAAGTTTAATTATTTTCATAAATGTCAAAAAAAATTCTTGTTCTAATTTCAATTATTTTCAAAAAATTTTCTAATTTCATTAATTTTCAATATCTATTTTTATTTTTTAATAAAATTTCCCAAAAAGAATTCAATTATTTATTTATTTATTTTTAACAAAAATTTTAATAAAATTGTATGCAAACATTTAATTATTTTCATAAATAATAAAATTTTTTTAAGGAATTCAATTATTATTTTCATAAAAAATAATTTAATATTCTAGAAAATAATAATTGAATTAAAATGATAAAAATAATTTTGATGAAGTTACAGTAACAATATTTAATAAATATTTAAATAATTAAATTCTCATAGAATTTTCCAATAAGAATTGATTCAAAAATGAATTTTAGTTAAAATTTGAGATAATAATTGAATATGAAAATAATTTTCAAGAAGTTACAGTAACAATATTCTTATAATTTATGAAATAATTATTTTATTACTTGGTCATCTTCATGTTTTGTAACAATACTTTTATAAGTTGTTTAATTTAAAAAACGTTTGAATTTAAAAATAAATAAATATTTTTCTTCTCTTTCCAAAAAGAAAATAATAATTTTGTTAAAGAAATTGTAATTTATAAACAAAAATAATGCAAAATAAATAAATGTTCTATTTTTTAATCACAGTTGATTAACAATTTTCTAATTTTCTTTAGAAGTGAAGTACAAAAATCTGCATAATTTCAATTTGACAAAACATAATATTTAACAAATTTTTAGTCTTTTAATGAAAAGAAGTGAAAAAAAAATTCTGATGATTTCTATTTGTCATTACAATTTTTAATTAATTGTAAAATAAAAATAATTATATCATTAATTAATAATAATAAAGTACATGTTCCGGTAATCTGTTCGCAGTTTGAAGTTAGTTGTTTACTTTTTTGTTTCTTAAGTTTTTTTTTATAATTTTTCTTTTCAAATATTTTTAATTTTAAAATTAATGTATTGAAAATCATCAAATTGTTGCAAAGAATTTTATCAAAAAATTTGATAATAATAGAATTCCTTCAAAGAATTTTATTATTTAGGAAAATAACTGAATTCTCGCAAAGAATTTTATTAAAATTTTAAAAAATCTTAATTAAATTCTTTTGAAGAATTTCTTTAGAATTTTTTTTAAACTAATGGAGTTTCTTTAATAATTTTAGTTGAAAATTTTGAAAGCAATTAAATTTTATGAAGTAGAATTTTATTAAAATTGAATTGAAAACAATTGAATTCTTGCGAAGAATTTTACTATTTATAAAAATAATTGAAATATTTCGAAAGAATTTATTAAAATTTTAAGAAATAATTAATTTTTTATGAAGAATTTTATAGAAATATTTGATAAAAATGAAATTTTTTCAAGAAATTCAATTAAATTACTTTCAATGCAATTTTTAAATATATTTGTGAAAAAAATGGAAAAAATTCAATTATTTTAAAAAAATAATAAAATTCTTGTGATGAATTCAATTATTTTGAATATACTTCATTATAATACAATTCTTTAAAGAAATTCAATTATTTTCGATAATAATTGAAAAAATTAAATTATTTCCAAAAAATAATAAAATTCTTGTGATGAATTCAATTATTTTAAATGAATACATTTAAAAATTGCATTGAAAGTAATTTAATATTTATATAGAATTTTTTAAAAATACTTTGAGAATAATTTGAATAATTTTTTAGAGAATTTTAAATTTTTCTTGATATCGAATTTCATGGAAATTTTTGAAAATAATTAAATTCTTTCGTATAATTTTATTGAAATTTGATTAAAAATAATTTAATTCCTGCAAAGAATTTTAGTATTCATGAAAATAGTTGAATTGTTTCGAATAATTTATTAAAATTTTAGGAAATAATAGAAATTTATGTAAATATTTAAAAATATTTAAATTCATCCGATTCAATTAAAATTGTTTTGAAAATATTTAAATTCCTGCAAAGAATTTTACTATTTATGAAATTAATTGAATTCCTGCGAAAAATTTTACTATTTATAAAAATAATTGAATTTTTTCGAAGGATTTATCTTTTTAAAAAATTGAATTCTTCCGAGGAATTCAATTAAAATTGTTAAATCATTGAATTTTTGTAAAGATTTTACTATTTGAAAAAATAATTGAATTGTTTAGAAGGATTTATTAAAATTTTAGAAAATAATTGAATTCTTTCGTGAAATTTTATTAAAAGTTTTGAAAATATGGAGAGTAATAATTAATTTTGTACTTAATAAGTGAATGTTTAAATTTTGATTATAATAAAAAATTAGTAGGTATAAAAATGAATTTGAAAATTTTGATTTTTGAAAAAATTGAATTTTTAAAACTTAGTTTTTATTTGTATATGATTTTCGAGTATACTAAGTCGATAAGATTAGTTTTTTGAAAGTTACTATCTAAACAACATTTTGATCTATAGACAGACAGACGGATAATAATTAAGTTCTTATAAACTTATTTGTTCTCGAATGAAATTTATTATTATTGGATAAATATTTGTTGAACGAAAATTAAGAATTAATTGCTAATGAATTCAGTTGAAAATAACGCTTCGTAAAATTTGTCCTGAAAATATATTTTTAAAAATTTTTGACTGCTGCAATTTGATTTATTGTTATTGGGGAGGAAGGTCAACAAACCTTTGTTTTCAATTAGTTAAACTCATTAATAATCCTCCCTCGGAAAATTCGTCTTCTTACTTTATTTTCACAGTTACAATTATTTATGAGAAAGCGCAGTCAAGTCAATTATTCCTTAACACTTTAACTGTCCAAGAATCGAAGTTCTAAAACTTGAAAAACATGAGTTTCAAGTTTCTCAAAAGTTTGAACGATCTAAAGTTTGTCTAAAGTTTGACACGTACAAACCACTCATAAAGTAGTTTTTTCTGCGTTACTAAAGTTGAAACATTTTATATATGTATTCAACGCGTTATATAAAAGCCGAATGGTTTTCAAAACTGTTGTAAAAGACAAAAGTGTTTGTCCAAGTTTTTTTTTGCCAGTAATTTGTAGAACTGCAACAGTTTTTATAGTGCAATTATCAAATGGAGGACAGAGAGGAGTCAGAGATTTCCGGAATTTTCAGAATTTTTCTTAACTATAACGGAAGCAGGAAACTCGAGACAGAAAAGAATTGTTTCTTACGAGAGATGTTTTTTTTTGTAAACTTTGTTTTTGCTTTTTAAACGTTAACTGTTTTGGTCATATAGACAATGATAAAGTGCGTCGATTAAATAGTCAAAAAAAAAAAAAAAAGAAGGGGGATCCTTTGTACAGTGGTGCCAGACAGATTTAGGTTAATGACATTGCTGTTATCACTGACAAACATTTCGAGGAAATATCCAGTTTTTCGACATTGAACGCCCGCTAAAAGTTTTACGAGTGCTGTCCTATTTTATGAGAAACTTTCATCAAAAGTTCCTCGCATAAGATACGCTTAAGTGAGCAAAGCCTCCTGCGTCGCGAAATCGAGTTTACTGCAGTTTACTACTCCACAGGGAGTATTTTTAACGGTGGCCTTTAACAAAAAATGAGAATTATAAATTTTTCAAACATTATTTTGCTCTTAATATATTGCTTTACGCGATTATCGTTTTTATCCATGTCTCTATTGGATTCAAGTTTATTGATTTGATCAGTAAAAAATTATACATAAGTGGAGATAGATTTATATTACAGTTTTATGTTTCCTGGAACTCATTAGTTTAAGCTGAATAAGAATATTATTATTTAATTTAAATTATAGAAAGTGGGATTTAATTTTAAACCTAATTTTAAAACCGTTTCATTTTTATTAAAATTAAGATTGGCTTTTAAAAATTTCTAATTATTTGCCATTTTCACAGTTTATATTTAAACAGATTTTTAATTATTTAATTAATATAGGCAACTAATAAATTACCTTTGGGAAACGGAATACTAAAATTTTTTGAAAAGAATTTTCCTCTGAGAGAAGAATTATTTTTTTATAAACATTTTAAATTAGCTTTAATATAATAATAAAATTATAGGTGATAATTTTTGTTGAAATTTTTTCCACTTTTTTTTTCTTTGGGGTACAATTTTGTAAATGAAGAATAAATAAGTTTTAGGAAAGTCTCAAGGAAATTTATTCTCGCGAGTTGAATAAATTCGCTAAGTGGATAAAAACTTGGGAGCATAGAAATCAGAAGTTATATTCATTTGTATTTGCTAAAACCAGAAGTTACATTGGTTTAGCGGACCTCATTTGCATACATTTTATGAGGAAAATCCAGCTTTTATTTCACTTAAAGTATTTGCCATTTTCTTTTTCTGCTATGAATTGTAAAGGACCTGTTTTATAACACAAAATAAATTTTATTCCTATTTTTCTATTTTTTAATTTATTTTCAACTATATTATAATTATTTTTTTTAATGATAGTATTTTTCGAAAGAAATTTGCTTTTGCAAATAGATAGGAGTATTTATTGATTTCTATAATAAGAGATTAATTACAACTATAGTAACAATTCGCGCTCTTACACGCGCGGCTCACTTCTTACTCACTTTTTTTAAAAATAAAATTCATAATTTTAAAAATAATAGAACGTACAAATTTTTAATTCAAATTTTTTTTTTATAAAAATAAAATATGAATAGGAATTAACTATAAGTATAATAATCATATACTCTGACATAGAGAATTCAGGGAAAAGTCAAGAATTTTTATTAAAAGTACTGAAAAAAATTAAATTTTTAGAATTCATAAGAAAATTTTGAATTTTTGTGTCTTTTTTGTTTTACTTATAAACTATGAAATCACCACGAATTCTGATACAAAACCTTCAATTTTTTCTACTTCTGACAAAAATTTCTTTTTAAATAACTTCAATCTTGAACAACTATCATGAAATAAAGAAATTATTTAATGAACAATTTTACTTAAATATTTTTAAATTAATTCAATTTTAAAAAAGTTGCGTTTACAATTTTCATAAATAAATAAACTTCAAACGGTTTTAAATTGTAATTTTATCGAAATTTCAATGTTAAATGAATTTAATGAAAAATTTTAATAAACTTAGATTTTTGAAAAATTTCAATAATTAAAAATCTACTAAAATTATGTTAAATTTGTCAATATATAATATATTTAATTAATTATTAAAAATAATGGATTTATAAGAGAATTTTAATTAAAAACACTAAAAAAAATAATTTTTGAAGAAATTACGAATGATTGCAGAAATTCAATTTTTTTGAAAAGTAATAAAATTTTTATCACAAAATTCAATTATGTTCAAAATTTACAAAAAAAATCTCGATACAATCCCAATTATTATCTTTATAAATAAATTTTTTTTTTAAATTCAATTATTTTCAAAAATTTTAATAAAATTCTTATCAAAAATACAATTATTTTCAAAAAATTTTCTCATTTTAATGATTTTCAATATCTACTATTTTAATAAAACTACCCAAAAGAATTCAATTGTTTAAAAAAAATTTAATAAAATTCTGCGTAAACCTTTAATTATTTTTATAAAATAAAAAAAATTTCACAGGAATTCAAATAATTAAAAATTTTTTATAAACTTCTTCGCAATAATTCAATTATTTTTTAAAATAATAAAATGTTTAAAGGGATTCAATTACTTTCGTATAAATAATAAAATTCTTTTTAGAAATTCAATTATTTTCATAAATAATAAAACTTATCGCAGAATTGAAATTATTTAAAAAAATTTTATAAACTTCTTCGCAATAATTCAATTATTTTTATAAACAATAAATTTCATCGCAGAATTTTAATTATTTTTAATACAATTTAATCGAATACGTTGAAAAATGTAACTATTCTTAAAGATTTTATATTTAAAATTCATCAAAACAATTCAATTATTTAAAAAATTTGGTAATAAAATTCTTCATAAGAATTAAATTTTAAGAAACATTCAATTATTCATTAAATAATTTACTTCTGTATTTAAATAATTGAATTCTCGTAGAATTTTCTAATAAAAATTAATTTAAAAATGAATTTTAAAAAATTTTAAATAGTAATTGAAATGAAGAAAATAATTTTGAAGAAGTTGCAGTAACAATATTCCTCTAATATAAATTAATGATTTTCTCACTCGGTCATCTTCAATTAAAGCTTTTCGTGCAGGAACAGCATAAGTCCATAATTCGAAATTGTTCAGGAATCAATAAAAACTATTTTTCTCGTAAATGTTAAGTTTTTTTTTAATTCGGCTTTTTGCATTATATTCTACTAACCTTTAAGTTAAAAAATCCAATATGATTAATTAATTATCTACTTAATATAAAAAATTAAAAAATATATTAACATTTGGACTTATGCTGTTTCTGCACAAAATGAAATGAAAAACACAGAAAATTTATTAAATCCAGTGAAATATCAAAGTTTTATGAAATATTTAATAACATTTATTTAAAATATTAAATTTGGATAATTTTTAGTAACATTTTATAAATAATAAAATTGTTTTAAGAATAAATTTAACCAATTTTCAATAAATTAATAAATTACGTCAAGAATATCACAAATAAATATAAAACTTATCATGGACTTGTGCTGTTTCTGCACAAAATGATATTTTAATTATTTTTTTAAGGGTTTAGAGTTTAGTCACTTATGTAATATTTTACCAGATTGAAAAGCTTCATTTAAAGATAAATTTTCAATAAAAAAGTGATTGTCGAAAAAAATGGACTTATGCGGTTTCTGCACAAAACGCTTCAATTATTATAAAATTTGTTTAATTGCAAACAGGTTTAAACTTTGAACTTTTTAAAAACAATTGTAATTAAGAAATAGAAATGATGCAAATTATTTCATTATGAAAATTGAGGATATTCTACAAAAATATTTAAAAACGGTAATATCTAATGTTTTTCTTCCAAAAAGAAAAAAACTGAGTTTGTAAAACAATATTGTTATTGAGAAATAAAAATTTTTTATAAAATGGGTATATTTTCTGCTTCTTAATTAAAATTTTTGAACAATTAACAATTTTCTAGTTTTTTTTTATAAATAAAGAGGAGAATAATTTGCAGAATAATTTAGATAATAATTTGAAACGAAATTTGTTATAAAAAAGCATATAACAAACAAAATGGTATTTTTTATTTGTTAATCATAATTTTTAAAAAATTTTCTAATTTTTAATATTATTTTATTAGGGTAAGGGGCCACCCATCTTTTGAACGAATGCAATTCCTAAACGGTATTATACAACATAATTAATAATATATGCCCTGAAACTGTATCTCCTTAGCTAACTTTTTAGCAAGAAAATTTTTTTATTTTACTAAGGAAAATAAAACTTGGATGACTTTGAAAAAACATCTGAAATTTTGCTTTAAAATATAGTGGTCCCAAGGTGGCCACCATTCAAAAATTTACTGAAAAATTAAAAAAAAAGTTGCAAAAATCAATTTAAGGTAATTTTATTTGAAATGTATTGTTCTTGGCTTATAATCACAGAATCAATAGTTGCAAACTTTGTTTTTTGGTTATAAGAAGCCATTTTGAAATATTGTCAATTATTTATCCTATTTCATACATTAAACACTAAATTATTTTACTATTCATCATAAAATTTTCCAAATCAATAAAATTTACATTTTCCATAATATATTTTGATAAAAATTACATTGTAAAAAAATCCAAAAGTGATTTTACATAAAAACGCATAGTGGCCACCTTAGGGTCAGGACGACATTCTTTAAAAATTATCAAAAAATTGTATAACACACAATTTCATCGGTATTCATTTATAATATTATTGTATTTGTAAACAAAATTACGACAAAGTTTAGAACTTTGCCGTTTGAATATCTTCACTAAAATGTCTCGCAATTTTCAAAACAATTTCGTTTTCTAAAGGTGATGGAATTAAATCTTTAGCTTTATTTATTACTTTAATCGCATATACCGACCTTGACAATTTACCGATTGGTCTATAAGAACCAAATTCTAAATAAGAACTTATTTTGAATCTAATATCTTCATTCCAAAACCGATTAATAAATTTTTCTTTAAAATCACCAAAGTGATCATTTTCATCTTTGACTAAATTCCACCATTCTTTAGCAATTCCATCTAGACATGCTTGAATTACATATTTAATTTCAGAATTTAAAATATCATTAAATGTAATGTAATCTTGTAAATCTCTCAAAAATACCATCGGACGTTCTTGATTACTTCCGGAATACTTTGGCAATGGATACTCTTTAATCCACGAATTTCTAGTTGTTACATCACTAGTTTTTAATTTATTAATTCTTTGTTCAAATAAATTTTGTGTTTTTTTCAATTTTTTTAATTTTAGATTCGTTATCCATTACTGCCATATCATTCTCTTCTGTAGTCAAATGTACCGTATTTTATTTACTATCCATTTCACCAATTTTACCCGTAACCTCATCCAATGTTTTCTCTACATTCAATTTCAAATTTTCATATTTGTCGTTTATTAATTTCAATACTCGCATCAACTTGTTCATACAATCTATTTTTCAATCTCCCTGTTATTTTCTTCGATCCTTTGTCTAATTTTTTCTCTATCTGTTATGCATTTATTAAAATTATCTTTTTGTTAGGTCGCAGTTTAGTTATCCACGTCTAAACATAATAAAAATCTTCGTCTTCATAAACAATGAAAATAACCTGAAGCATTCAGTGCTGCCATATAATGCACAAGAATTTGCACCTTGGGACCCTCTACTCTATATAAATCATGAAAAAATACCCGCATATTTTCGATTTGTTAGAAAATATTTTTTAAAGTAAAAAAACAAAAGGATCTAACTTAAAATTGCGGACACCTAGAGTACACGTTCTAGAACTGTTCTAGAACAGTTAATAGAAATAAAGAACAGTTCTAGAACGGTTCCAGAATGCACACTGGGCATAATGAATGAAAGAATACGGAGATTAAAATAGTTAATTATTGCAGATGAAAAATTCCATGCAGAGGTGAAGTGTGTTAAGAAGAGTTATTATATTCCTTTTTTTGGTTTTAATTTTTGGAATTTGAAAGTAGTTTGAGAAAAGCTCGTTAATGTCAGGGAAAATATCGCGCGGGCAATACCTGCGAAGTAATAAGTGAGTATATTAATTGTGCGAGAAGTTGATGGATTTCTGTTATGGTGTCATTTACCAGGTTTGCCTTTATGGTTGCGTGGAAACTCGCCAGTAACATACTGTGATCGGTTTACGTTAGCAACTCGGAAACTAATATATATTCACTTACTGGAAATGTATATGCGTGTGTGTATTTATTAATGTGAGCGTGTTGAGCAATGTGTGTGAATTGTATTCCACACAGTATAGCTGTCGGTCCATCCATCAGTCATTTAGCGAGTGCAGGAAGATTAATGATCGGTCCATGCAAATTACCAACGCGAGCGTGCATAGCGTTCCTCAATTATTGTGCGACGAACCTGTCGGCTATGCTCGCGCTTAGAGATCTATCAATTTTCCCTCTCTCTCACCCTCGACGTTTTTTTTTCCTTTTTCTCCTTTCCTTTTTTTATTTTACTCATATTTTCTACCCACGAGCTATACGAAACACGTTCATTACTCGTCGCGTTATTCAATGCTCGTATATAATGGTATCTGGTATTCAGCAAAGTACTCGTTGACTGACTTACATACTTATTTACAAACATGCGAGAAATAAAATGATTTATGGCAAAAAAAAACAATGCTTCCTTTAAATGCAAAGAAAGCAAAATGGCTCGGCACTGGAAATCCTAGTCCTTGAGTCGATAAATGCAAATCCCTTTAATTCGTTCTCAACACAGGGTTGTCACCCAACCTGGAAACCTGGAAAACCTGGAAATGTCAGGGAATTTTATAAACCTTGAAAAAGCCTGGAAAAGTCAGGGAATTTTGATCAAAATTCTGGAAAATTGTTATTTTCTAAAGTTTATTCTTGAAATCTAATTTTACCTAAATATTTCAAAATTAATTAAATTTTCAAAAAGTTGTGTTTACAATTTTCATAAATAAATGAACTTCCAACGGTTGCAATTTGAAATTTTATCAAAATTTTAAATTTGAATGAATTTAACTAGAAATCCGTCTTAAAGAACCTAAATTGAGAAATTTTAATTATTCCAATTCTTCTGAAATTAGTGAAATTTTTTAATATATATTTTTAATTGATTATATTAAAAATAATGGATTTATTAGAAGAATTTTATAATTAAAAACTCTAAAAGAAATTGAATTTTGAAGCAATTACAAATGATTGCATAAATTCAATTATTTTTCAAATTAGTAAAATTCTTCTTAGAAATTCAATTATTTCCATATAATTTTAATCAAATTCATGGCAAAATTTCAATTATTTTCAAAAACTTTCCTCAATTCAATGTTTTTTTAATAAATCTATTACTTTAATAAAATTTTTCAAAAAAATTCAATTATTTAAAAAAAAATTTTTAATTCTGCAAACATTTTATTATTTTTGAAAATAATAAAACTCATCTCAGACTTTGAATTATTTTTAATACAATTTTAATGAAAATGCTCGAAAAATGAAATTATTCTTAAAAATTTTTATTAAAATTCTTCAAAGAAATTGAATTATTTAAAAAGACATTTTAATAAAATTCTTCGAAATAATTCAATTATTTTCAAAATTAATATAATTCTTCGCAGAAATTTAATTGTGTTCAACAAATTACAAAAATTCTTGTCACAAATTTCAATAATCTTAAAAACTTTTTCACCGAAATTCAAATATTTTCGAAAACTTTTATAAAGTTCTTGGCAAAATTTCAATTATTTTCAAAAACTCTTATAAAAAAAAAGTTTTAAAAACTCTTTTCTCTTTGGAGAAATTCAATTATTTTTAATAAAATTTGAATCAAATTTCCGAAAAATAAACTTATTCTTAAAAATTTTATTAAAATTTGTCAAGAAAATTCAATTATTTATAAAAATAGCCTTTATAAAAATTCAATTTTAAGAAACATTCAATTTATTAATTAAAATATTAATTTTTATATTTAAATAATTGAATTCTCGTGGATTTTTCTAGTAAATATTGATTTAAAAATGAATTTCAGTTAAAATTTTCGATTATTATTGAATATTGAAAGCAATATAGCGTAAATTTTTAGAAATAATTGAATTTTGAAAATGTTTCAAATTAAAATCTTTTAGAAAATTTGAACTTTTTATACTTTTAATTAACAATTCTGTAGAATTTTTTTTTTTTAAGTTTAATATTGAATTTTTCTTTAATTCTTCAATTTTTATTTTCTAATATATATTTAATTATGAAGAATGTCAGAATAATCAAAATTACGTAAAAATTAATATTGAAAATAATTGAATATTAACGAAGAATTTTATCATTTTTGAAAATAATTGAATTCTTGCGGAGAATTTTATCAAATTTTGAAAATAATTGAATTCTTGCGAAGAATTTTGTCGATTTTAAAAATAATTGAATTATTTCGAAGAATTTTATTCAAATCTTTTTTGAGAATAATTGAATTCCTGCGAATAATTTTGTCGATTTGAAAAATAATTGAATTAATTTCGAAGAATTTTATTCAAATCTTTTTTGAGAATAATTGAATTCCTGCGAATTATTTTATTATCTATAAAAATAATTAAATTCTTGACAAGATTTTTAAGGAAATTTAGAATTAATTTTTCTCAAAAAGTTTAATAGAATTTTTTTTTAATTATTTAAAGCTTTTAATTTCTAATTTATTTAATTGAAGAATGTCAGAAAAATCGAAAGTTTAGAGGTAAAATTGAAATGTAAACAAATGGATTTAAAAATTCTTAAAGAAGAACTTTTTCAAAAATTATTAAAAAGAAGTTGTTTTAAAAAAGAATTTTAATTTAAAATTCTAGAAATGAAGAATTGAATTAAAATGAAAATAAAATGAAAAGAATTTTGGAGAAATTACAGTAACAATATTTTTATAATATAAAATAATGATAGTATCAAGTTTTAATATTCTTAGGTAATTGAATTTAAAATTTTCGAAAACTTTAATTTGTGTAAGAAAAATAATAATGATTAAATATTCATTTAAAAACGAATTTATTGATGTTTTTGAGTAATTTTACAATTAAAGAAATTTGTTAATAAATGTATTAGAACAGGAAAAAAGTCGTTTTGTCTGAAAATCAGGGAGCTTGGTATAATTAAGAATAAAATTAAAAATTAAATTAAAATTAAAAAACAATTTTGTAAAATATAAATGTAGTTTAAAAAACCTGGAAACTTACGTTTTTTAACCTGGAAAACCGGGAAAGGCAGGGAATTTGAAATGAGGAAAAAGCGTGGCAACCCTGTAACACTGTACACTGAAAAAAGAATTTAATTGATTCAAATAACCAATTAATTGACTATTATCAATTAAATATTTACTTAAATCAAAGAATATTTATTGGAGTCAATTAAATGGTATTTGAACCAACAATTTCAGTATTTGAAGCAAATACCATTTAATTGACTCGAATAAATATTATTTGATTCAATTAAATTATAACAAATCTTTTATTAATTATCAAATTAACTTGTATCGACCGTTTAATAATATACACAACACAGAAAACCTTAAAATATCTAAGAGAAGATTCCGCATCAGACTTATAAACCGACGGATACAAACGACGGAGAAACAAGAACGATGAAACTTGGACACAATGACATCAACGGCGACTCTTACAAAACAAATCCGACGACACAAACAATAAATAAATAAAACAGATAAAACTCGAAATTCACTATAACAATTGGCTTACTTATTAACAATCAAAACTCGATTACAAAACGACTCTACTAAAAACCCTGAGGTTTCCAAAAGTGAAAACCCCGAGTAAAACTCAACCTATTAATTAAATGGCCCACGAGCTACTGAAGAATGAATCACAAGATTTATGTAATGAAATGCTTCGTTACAAAATATTTAATTGATAATAGTCAATTAATCGGTTATTTGAATCAAATAAATTTTTTTTCAGTGTATAAATGACTTTTAAGAACAATTTTATATAAATGTCATCCGTAAAATGTTATATTGTCATGTTTGGAAAAAAAAGAGAAAAAAAACTTTGTTGTGCTTAGAATAAAAAAAGGCGTGTATAGTGAGAATGATATATTAGACAGTAAACTCATAGTAATGTTTCTCAATTTTCTAGATGGAAAGAATACACTAATCGTTTTGACCGTTACTCGAAAGATAGCACCAGAGGTTGTAAAAGCATGAAACTAGGCTTCGTTTAATGACGTTCTGCAACGCTTCATTTTTCATCAGGTGTCACGCGAACCATGAAAATTGACAAGTGCCATACTCGAGTTTTGCACACGGTATATACAAGTAAACAGTTACCACTCATGGTACAAGAGCATTCTATTACCCATCGCATAAAAAGTATCATAAAAATTACCCAATAACTTCCCACTGTAACTTGAGTACTTAACACACTTATCGAGCATGTAATCTTTCTCTCGCTCTTTCCTCTCCTCTCCTCTCCTCTCCTCTTCTCCCTCAACTTTCATCAGTTTTCCATTAAAAAAGAAAATGAAACGAAAAAAAAAAACAAAACACAATTTTCTATCTATATAAAATCCATCAAGTTATTAAAAAGTGATTGAAAAGCGTTCTAGAGGAAATTTATCCTTTGTAAGTTTTCGAGAGTCTGATGAATGTTCGAGGCTTTTCATAATAGGATCGTATCAACTTATTAGCATAATTGTGCAATTTCTTTCCTATATGTTTATGTTGTAGAAGGGGGTGAGTAAGAAAAAAAAAATGTTGGAGATTTTCAAGAACATACCGTGAGTGTTCTTGAAGGAAAATATTTTGTATTTTGTTTTCTTATAGGATTATAGCTTTGCTTTGCACAATAAAAATTAAATCTTATTTTAGAATAAGGCTGTATTTAATTGAGCCTTGAAAATAAGATTAGTCCTAATTTAACATTAATCTTATGTGAAAATAAAGGGCTTCCTGATTTTAGTGCATAAAATTTAGATTCATAGTTATAGATCTTAATTTTTAACATTCACTAATTATTAGTAGAAAACAACTTATTTAGTATTCCCAATAATAATTAATTAACAATTTATATATAAATAATTCTATATAAATAATTGTGGTTAAAAAATTTAGTCTAAACATTACTTAAATTGAAATATTCTATAGTTTTATCTCACTTTTTCTTTATAAAAGGAGGTGAAAAACAAATGAAATTTCATCATTTTAATTTAACTATATTAATCTTCATAATCTTTCATTCATTCTGTTCGCGTTTGAATTTGAAATTAGTTTTTGTCTATGCTTTTGTTTTTTTTTCTTTAAAAAATATTGTTTGACAAATCAAAAATATGCCAGGTATTTTTTCATGATTCACAATAAAATAATGTTAGAAATTAGAAAATTAAAAAAAATAATGATTAACAAATATAAAATATACACATTTTGTTTATTATATGCTTTTTTCTATAACAAATTTCGTTTGATTGATCAAAATTAAACAAATTCTCCTTTCTATTTCTAAAAAATAGAAAATTTTTAATTGTTAAAAAATTATAATTAAGAAATAGGAAATATACCCATTTTGTGTATAACTTTTATTTGTCAATAACAATATTGTTCAAAAACTCATTCTTTTATTTTGGGAAAAAAAACATTACATATTCCCGTATCTTAATATTTTTGTAGAAAATTTTCAATTTTCATAAGAAAATAATTTACATCATTTCAGTCATGTAAAGTTGGCACTACTTTGTTGAAAAATCAAAAATTTTACAAGAGTTCTGAGCACTTTAAGTTGTTTAAAAATAAAGGAAAAAAATGTTTATAAATTCTATTTGTCAATTACAAATTTTAATTGAAAATGAAAATTTTTTAATTTTTAGAAATTAAAGGAAAAAATTTTACTCGAAAAAATGTTCTGTTACATTTATTTACAAATTTTTTTAATTGCAAAATTATTCAAAAAAAACAATAACTTGTTTTTTCAATAAATATTTAGTTATTATTTTTCCATAGAAATTAAAATTTTTTAAAATTTCAAATTCAAACCTTTTTGAAATTAAACTATTTATAAAAGTATTGTTAGAAAACATGAAGATATCGATTGCTCCGAGTCGAAGACTCGGAGTGATCGATTTCTTCATGTTTTATAATAATTAAAGATGACCAAGTGATAAAATTATTATTTCATAAGTTATAAGAATATTGTTATACTATAACTTCTTCAAAATTATTTTCATATTCAATTATTATCTAAAAGTTTAACTAAAATTCATTTTTGAATAAATTCTTATTGGAAAATTTTATGAGAATTTAATTATTTAAGTACAAAAGTAAATTATATATAATTGAATGTTTCTAAAAATTTAATTCTTATAAAAAATTTTATTACCAAATTTTAAAATAATTGAATTCATTTGATGAATTTTAATAAAATTTTTAAGAATAATTACATTTTTCAAGGAATTCGATTAAAATTGTATTAAAAATAATTGAAATTCTGCGATGAGTTTTATTATTTATGAAAATAATTAAATTTCTAAAAAAAATTTATTATTTACGAAAGTAATTGAATTTCTTTAAAAATGTTATTATTTATAAAAATAATTGAATTATTGCAAAGAAGTTTATAAAAAATTTGTAAATAATTGAATTCCTATGAACTTTTTATTATTTATGAAAATAATTGAATTTCTAAAAAGAATTTCATTATTTACGTAAGTAATTGAATTTCTGTAAAAATAATTGAATTATTGCGAAGAAGTTTATAAAAAATTTGTAAATAATTGAATTCTTGTGAAATTTTTATTATTTATGAAAATAATTGAATTTCTAAAAAGAATTTTATTATTCATACGAAAGTGTAATTGAATTAAAGTCCTGTAAAAATTTTATTGTTTATAAAATTATGGTTTATAAAAAATTTGTAAATAATTGAATTCCTGTGAAATTTTTATTATTTATGAAAATAATTGAATTTCTAAAAAGAATTTTATTATTTATACGAAAGTAATTGAATTTCTGTAAAACTTTTATTATTTATGAAAATAATTAAATTACTGAGAAGAAACTTGTAAAACATTTTTAATTATTTGAATTCCTGTGAAATTTTTTTTTATTTTATGAAAATTATTAAAGGTTTGCATAGAATTTTATTAATTTTTTTTTAAATAATTGAATTCTTTTGAGTAGTTTTATTAAAATAGTAGATATTGAAAATCATTAAAATGAGAAAAATTTTGGAAAATAATTGAAATTTTGACAAGAATTTTATTAAAATTATTAAAAATAATTGAATTTAAAAGAATTTTTTTATTTATAATGATAATAATTGGGATTTTATCGAGATTTTTTTGTAAATTTTGAACATAATTGAATTTTGTGATTAAAATTTTATTACCTTTGAAAAAAAATTGAATTTCTGCAATCATTCGTAATTTCTTCAAAAATTATTTTTTTTAGTGTTTTTAATTAAAATTCTCTTATAAATCCATTATTTTTAATAATTAATTAAATATATTATATATTGACAAATTTAACATAATTTTTGTAGATTTTTAATTATTGAAATTTTTCAAAAATCTAAGTTTATTAAAAATTTTTATTAAATTCATTTAGCATTGAAATTTTGATAAAATTTCAAATTGTAACCGTTTGATGTTCATTTATTTATGAAAATTGTAAACGAAACTTTTTAAAATTGAATTAATTTTGAAATGTTTAAGTAAAATTGTTCATTAAATAATTTCTTTATTTCACGATAGTTGTTCAAGATTTAAGTTATTTAAAAAGAAATTTTCGTTAGAAATAGAAAAAACTGAAGGTTTTGTATTAGAATTCGTGGTGATTTCATAGTTTATGAGTCAAATAAAAAAGACACAAAAATCCAGAATTTTCTCATGAATTCTAAAAATTAAATTTTTAAAAATAATAAAACGTAGAAATTCTAAATAATGAAAATAATAAATTATGAATTCTAAGAACTAAATTTTTTCAGTACTTTTAATAAAAATTGCTGACTTTTACCTGAATTCTCTATGTTGGAATATATGATTATTATAATTATAATAATATTAAAACTATATATTCCAATTCATATTTTATTTTTATAATAAACAATTTGAATTAAAAATTTTTACGTTTTATTATTTTTAAAATTGCTAATTTTATTTTTTAAAAAAGTGAGAGAGAAGTCAGCCGCGCGCGAATTGCTAGTTAGTAAAGAGGCGTAAAAAACATAATATGTCTGATGCTTTTTAGTCGAAAATTCTACAAACTTTGTTTGATTTATATGAATCTTGATGAGATTTTGAAAATCTGACTTTATATTCGTAATCAGCGACCCCAAAAACCCCCAAGTAACTAGTTTCAAGTGAATTTGATCAATTTTAAAAAAGAAGTCCTCCATATTGGATCCGCCATTTTGAATTTTGAAAATCTGACTTCATATTCGTAATAAACGATTCAGGTTCTAAAATAACATGATTTTTAAGGGCTTCAATCACACTCTTACAGTTTTTTTTTGAAAGTATCAAATTGATGTCAAAAATTTTGATGAGACGGTAAACCATAAATTTTTTCAATAAAAAAAATAACTGATTTTCAGTGAAAAATAACTGAAATATTTTTAGTAATTGAATCAGTAAAAAAAAAGTTTACTGAAACATCAGTTATTCTTAACCGACAATCAGTTATTTTTAACTAAATGTCAGTAGAAATATTACTATTTGAATTAGTGACTGACTTTTTGCTTCTAAATCAGTTATTTTGAACTGATTCAAATTTAGAGAGTGCAGGAAATGATTCGCCAATCTCTCATCAGCGTAACGAAAAAAATAAAAATTTACATACTTGTGTAATTTTTCAATAGATTGTAGTTCCCATTGTAATTGCGAGTCGATTGAATTTCTGTTAATTACCCCGAATTGTACAATCTGATTGAAAAGAAAAGAATAGCGTTAATGAAAAAAATGGTACAAAAGTCCCATGAGTAAAATTTAAAAAAAAATGTCTAAAATGAATTGGGATTTTAATTAAATTTTAATGATAGTTATTTCGTTTAATTGAAAAGAACATTTCTTTGAAGTAAAGAAAGTTTTTCCTGTATTATAAAAGCGATCTGTTGAAAATTAGTCTTGAGAAATTTCTCCTTTAACTTCCCAGGGTATGAGGAGTGGCGCGGCGCGTAGAGTGTTTGAAGTCAAATTCTCTAATTCAGTGTGCGCCTTCCCTTTAATTGTTCATTTTCTCTTTGATTCGTTTACGCCATAGTGTGTGTATATGGCTTGAATAGCGGTTTGGAAAAGTCGATATAAAATAAGTGAAAGAGAAAAACAACAGGGACTCTGTGTAGTTTCGTCGAATATGGCGGAATAAGGGGTTTCGCGTGGATATTGTCAGTCGCAGTAATGAAATTTTTTCGGTGAGAGAGAGAGAGAGAGATCCATTCCATTTGTGTTGTATTATTATGTTTATATCCTTTGTGTGTCACTTTTGAGACTTCCTGCAAGCGAGAATAGCCGGAGGTTGGTCACGATCCGTAAATTCGGATCTTCTCTTTTAAGCGGAAACAGCGAATTGTAGTGTTCCGTAAACGACGATATTGGTTGTCGTCTATCGTGTAGAACTGTTGACTACCTTCATACAAAATACAGGCTTGTCCAAGCCACTACCGTTTTCCTGGCACTTCGATATTGGCACGGTCGGCACTTCCTGCTTTGTTGTGGTCAACTTTACAGAGTTCTCTAATCCAATCCCTCGTTCCTCTCTACTCTTATTGAATAACGCTTCCAGGTTCCCTCATTTTAGGAAACCATCCTTGCCAAGACCAACAGAACAATAGGAAAACTCGAGACGAAACTTTGAGTTTAATCCTCTGACGTACCAACTTCCCTTCTTGCTTAATAAGAAATTTCTCTCTCGACACTAATTTATATTGCTCTCCTTTTCTAATTTTAGACAATAAGCTTTTATTTCAGTCTGTCAATTTTCCACATCCGTATTTTTATTTCTATGCAACAGGTTACAACTGAATGCACGTCCACTTCATCTCGTTCATGATAAGCAACCTTTCGCCACCTGGCGGAAATTTACAGAGGCGTCAAACTCAAAGTCAACTATTTTTAGTTTTTACACAGCTGTTTTAATCCATTTAGTCCCAAAAGTCCGTTTTTTTCTCTTTTCACATTTGCACTTACCATTTTCAAAGATGGTGGGTTAAAAAAAATGTGCACATCATGTTTCTTATGTATTTTTTCCTCCTCTTTCAGAATCTTCAAGAAAATTTAACTTTTGATGATCCCCAAGTTTTGAACGTTCAAATGAACGAAATATTTTTTATTGAAGATATTTTAATAAATTACTAATCACAAACAAATTTACAAACTGAAATATTTACGTTTAGAAACTCAGTAATTAATTTTTTGGATAGTAACGTAAAATAATTGCAATAAAAATTTAATTTGGAGAAGAAATAAATAAATTTCGTTCATTTGAACGTTCAAAACTTTAGGTTCTTAACTTTTGACTTAAGGTCATGTTACTCAGTGTGACGTTTCTCCATAGTAAAGTACATGGAACACGTGACCACTGAATAACATAACCTTAAGGATTAAGAGTTATGATTGTTGAAACAAAGAAAAAGAAAAAAAAGATATTTTTAAATCGATGAAAAAAAATATTAATTCATGATATTTTAAAAATTTCTTTTGGATTATCAAAATTGATTAAAAAAGCAACTCAGAAAACAATTGTAACTTTAATTATCCATAAAATTATCCATATTTCATTTGTAAGCACATGAAAAAGTCACATTTTTAATTTTTCAATATTTCCACAAGTCAGTTTCAGAATTTGTTTAACAATAACATTTTTATTGCTTCTTTTTGCTCCAAAGGATCATAAAAAGTAATAACTAATCATTTGACAACAATATCAGTCGCGTTTTTAATTATGGCATTTCTACAATAAAAAATAACACAAGTGGGACAACCTGCAAGCCTTTCCCGCACAAATAACATCTACGATAAAATTTTATGTGACAAATTTAACAAACTTCTAAACAATTTTTGTAAACAAATTATTTATTTACATTAACTGAAGGTAAAGTGCTGGTATTGGCATTACTCTCACATCACAGTTTTTTGAAAGTATTAAATTGACACTAAAGTGGATCAAATTGATAACAAAAATTTTAATCAATTTTTTATTTGATCCACATTTTTGGTATCAATTCGTTGCAAATTGATACTTTTAAGTTAATAGTTAATAAAAATGACATAGAAGAGAGTATATTAAAAGAAAAACTATTTTTTATATTTAATTGTTGTTAAAATGTAAATTGTTTACAATTGTTTATAACTTTATTGAAAAATATTAGTAGGTAAATAAAAGTTTCAAGATTCATTAATCCTATAAAAAAATGTTAAAGGAAAATACGAAATTTTTACATGTTTACTTGTTGTTAATTTGAAATTTGTTTATAACAATTGTTTATAAAGTTGTTAAATAATTGTGGTCAATAATTTTCACCACAAAGATTCATTAAGAGAACAATAAAAAAGTCCGTGGAAGAAGACACTATTTTTCAGCTTCAATTATTCTCAATTCTTAATTTGTTTATAAAATTGTTTATAAAATTGTTAAATAATAATGTTAAACAACTTTTATTCTCAACATTCATTGCAACTATCAAAATAAGAGCGATATGTAAAGAAACAAATTTTTTTCAATATTTGTGATTTTAAAAAGAACAATTTGTTTATAAAAATTGTTTAAAATATTGTTAAATTAGTCATGGTGATAAAATTTTATCGTAGATGTTATTTGTATACTAATTTTAATCATTTGTGATGAGAAAATGTGTCTAGAATTTATTTTTCTGACTATTCAAAGTTTGAGATATTTTGTCGGCCACTATTGAGCCGTTATTTTGAATTTCGAAAAAATTAAAATTTCCAGCAATGCCTAAATGAAAGATTTAGACATTTTGGACGCGATATTTTGTCAGTCAAAATTTTTTCTGAAGCGATTTCCAATCAAAAATATAGTATTAATGAAACAAACATTAAAAAATGTTGTGTTTTTTTTTGTTTAAACAATTATAACTTTGAATCCTTAAGTCAAAAGTGAAATTTTTTTGAAGATTCTTTAAAAAGGACGAACAAATTCATAAGAAACACGATGTACAAATTTTTTTTAGCCCACCATCTTTGAAAATGATAAGTATGCTAGAATTTTTTAAAAACTGTGTAAAAAAGAATTAAATTATATTAAAAACATTGACACTTAGAATAATTTTATTCCACTTTTTTATTGTTTTAATTTTTATGTTCAATGATAAAAAATATCATCAACTTCGTTGAGGCGCATGATTATTCCCCAAATGTCATTTTACCGAATTGCATTTATTCGAACTGTTATTTTAACGAAATGTCACTTTTGCGAATCGACATTTTTGCGAAATATCATTTTTACGACTAGTTATTGTTTACGAAATGTCATTTTTTCGAATTGTCATTTTTACGAAATGTCATTTTTGCGAATTGTCATTTTTACGAAATGTCATTTTTGCGAATTGTCATTTTTACGAATTGTCACTTTTGCGAAAAGTAATTTTTTCAAATTGTCATTTTTACGAAATGTCACTTTTGTAAATCGACATTTTTACGAATTGTCACTTTTTCGAAATATCATTTTTACGAATTGTCACTTTTGCGAAAAGTCATTCTTTCGAATTGTCATTTTTGCGAATTGTCATTTATGCGAACTGTCATTTTTTCTAATTGTCATTTTTACGAAATATCACTGTTGCGAAAATTTCTAAATAGTAAATCTATACAATTCGCAACAGTGACATTTCGTAAAAATGACAATTTGAAAAAATGTCAGTTCGCATAAATGACAATTCGCAAAAATGACAATTCGAAAGAATGACTTTTTCGCAAAAATGACAATTCGTAAATAAAAATGATATTTCGCAAAAATGACTTTTCGCAAATGTGGCAATTCGTAAAAATGGCGATTCGCAAAAGTGACATTTCGTTAAAATAACAGTTCGAATAAATGCAATTCGTTAAAATGACAGTTCGGTCAAATGACATTTGGGGAATAATCATGCGCCTTGGTTCAATCTGATTATTTTAAATAGTGTTCGAAATTGGGTCTTACTTGCTTGCAAACTAAACCTCTTTTGATTCTCCCAAAGTCTGAAAATTACACTGTAAATAGAAGGTTCTAAATTAGAGCTGATTTTCGGTATTCAAATAGAATCAAATGACGATTTAGTACCCAAAATTGGTACTAAATTAGTACCTTTCTTAGTTTCTTTTTACAGTGTAGGAGGGTAAAAAGGTTCAAAAGAGTCAAAATTTCGACTCGGGAGCTTTTTGTCGAAAAATTTAGGTTTTTGCTCCATTGTGTAGCACCCCTAGACAGTGGCGTTCGTGTGTAAATGTCATTCACATTTCTTTAGTATGACAGAATGTATTTATAATCTATAAACAGATTTCCTAAAAGCCCTTAAGTGAAAACTTGTATTAATGCGCATTGGTAATAAATAATAAATGATAATAATAAATGAGGAAAATGAACGAGTAAATAAAAAATAAAATCTCGACAGTAATTTAACGTGCGACTTAAGGGCAGGAAACTTTTTCAATCTCTTGGTCCTTGGTTTCACACTTTCCTCGCAACTTGTCCTGGGGAGGAGTGTAAGGAACTCTCAGCGAAGAAAATGAAGCAAAGAGTTTGAATGCAGGTCAAGGATATCGAGAGGATCGATCGTGAACGTGTACCTTTTGAACCTTTGTCAGTATAGAATCTTGAGGCAGGTCACGTACGAGAAAAGACTCACTTCGTTTCGTGTTATGTCCCCGGTGTTGCGCGCGAGTATAATAGATGGGGCGGTCACGGGAAGATATGCTTGGCGTGGAGATAATGGAAGGTAACAATCAAAGAAAGAAAAGAACGTGGATAATATACATGTAGATATATATATATTAAAAAAAATAGATGGAGGAACGAGAGAAAAATTAATAAAGTGGATCGCGCGAGCCTCATGCATTTTAAAATGCTTGTCTACGCGGTAAATGTCCAGGTCGACTGATGAACGAGCGCATAGCACTACATCACAACAACCCTAATGCGAATATAATTATCATTAGAAGTATATAGGGAGGTCACTCAACCCGCCTTTTATGAGCCTCCTCCCTGCCTTGAGTCTACTTTACCCTATGCGCGATTCCACGAAGTTAAATGTGTGCACCTTGATCAACACTGACTTAAGCCTCTCAAGTGATTAATCCTTTCGCTTTAATTTTACCCTTTCTCGCAGTGATCGTGATTTCAAACTTCCTTGCGGTCAATCGACGATAAACTTTGCAACTTTATCCCTCTTTTTTAATGGCTCGAAAGCTGTTTTTTTTCGCAAAAACAGTGTAAAAAATGGCTCTATAATTTGTTTTCTAGAGTGAAAAATTAATGGAAAAAGCTACTTCTGGTGAAGGAGAGTTTCCATAGAAGTACGTTGGTGCAATTAACATGAAACAATGTAGTTGAGCAATAGGGGAAAAGCCGGTTTTATGTATCTCCGTAATTAAAGTAATTATCTTGAATGCGTGAGTTAATAATGTTCCAGAGACATGACACTTTGTGATTTTCTTGATACTCTATCCCATATAATATAATAGTTTTTGCCATTTCTTGTATATTTAACTGTAAATAAAATAAATGTTTATGGAGACTACTCAACGCACTGGGTTTTGTTATATTGCTATATATAGACGGAGCTTTATTGTGTTCTAAATGGAGAGTATATATGGTCGAAAGTATCATTAATAACGGGAACACGCCTTATAGTTTATTTAAACGTATTTTATGGCTGAAAGGTCTTGGTGGCGAAGTAGAAAATCGTATTTCACGGTGGCAGCAACATCGACACGCGTTGTCACGTTTTATGGTTGATTTCAACCAACGTTGTTCACAAATAGCTAATAAAGCCCCAACGAATACACGATTTTGTTTCTAGAAATTCTAGCTTCTACATTCCACTCTCTCTCTCTCTCTCTCTCTCTCACTCTTTTATTTAAGCAAGTGCTTGCATGTTCCACAAGCAGCTACTGGCAAATAAATTTTACCAAGTTGCGAAATTAAAGCGATGTTGGGAAAGTTTTACAATTTTAGTTTCCTTATATAGTTGTTGGCTTTTAATCGTTTCTCTATTAATTTACTTTTAATGCTCGCTTATATTTATTAACCAAAACTCTACAGAGTTTATATGTATAAATTATTTATTATACAAAAATTATTATTATTATTATTATTATTATTATTATTATTATTATTATTATTATTATTATTATTATTATTATTATTATTATTATTATTATTATTATTGTTATAATAATAATTAAACTAGATTCGCGACTCAAGATTGGGATTTAAAAATTTTTTTTAAATTCTCGAAGACGGTATATAATCTGATGTGACTTGAGGCACACCGGCATTTTTGCACAAGCCTTTTATCTCGTTGAGTAATCACTATCTAGGCGCGTCCATCGGCTCTGTCTGGCCTTTGACTAGACTTTGCCGACTGAAAAATAATTCACCTTGAACCTTACATCTGGATAATTATTATACTTTCTATATGGTGTGAGTGTTTGCACGAGAAAATCCAAAAAGATATATTACATATTTTTCCGCATTGAAATGATATATTTTTCTTCTTTTTGTTAATTAGCGATAAGATTAGACAAGGCTCAAACTAGGTCCGTAAATTTGCTAGAAGTCCGTAAAAGTCCGTTTTTTCAAAAAAAAGGTCCGTAAAGTCCGTGATTTGATTGAGAAAAGACGAAAAGTTCGTAAATTTTACAATATAATTTGAAGAACTTTAGAGAAATTACAAACGATTGTAGAAATTCAATTACTTTTGAAAAGTAATAAAATTCTTCGCAGAAATTCAATTATTTTCAAAAATAATAAAATTCATCGAAAAAATTCAATTATGTTCAAAAATTTTTTTAAAAATTCTTGTCAAAATTTCAATTATCTTTAGAAATAATAAAATTCTCTGAAATTCAATTATTTTCAAGAATTTTAATAAAATTCTTGGCAAAATTTCAATTATTTTCAAAAATTTTAATCAATTCAATGATTTTTAATATCTACTATTTTAATAAAATTTTCCAAAAGAATTCAATTATTTACAAATTTCTTATAAATTTCTTCGCAATCATTCAATTATTTTCATAAATAATTAAATTTTTACAGGGATTCAATTATTTTCGTAAATAAAATTCTTTTTAGGAATTCAATTATTTTCATAAATAATGAATCTGATTGCAGAATTTTAATTATTTTTAGTACAATTTTAATGAAACTCCTCGAAAAATGTAATTATTCTTAAAAATTTATTGATAAAATTGTTTAACAGAATTCAATTTTAAGAAACATGCAACAATTATTCAATAAATTTTTTTTTTTTATTTAAATAATTGATTTTCTAGTAGAATTTTCTAATAAAAATGGATTTAAAAATAGATTGTATTGAAAAAAAATTAATTTGGAAATTTTCAAAGAACTTTTTCAAAAATTATTAAAAATAATGCATTTATAGAAGAATTTTATTTAAAAACACGAAAAAGAATTTAATTTTGGAAAAGTTACAAATTATGAAATTATTGCAGAAATTCAATTATTTTCAAGAGTTAATAATATTCTTCGTAAAAATTAAATATTCTTCAAAAATAATAAAATTCTTGTGAAGAATTCAATTATTTTTATAAATAATAAAATTGATTGCAGAATTTCAATTATTTTTAATAGAATTTTAATCGAATTCCTCGAAAAATTTAATTATTTCTAAAAATGTTATTAAAATTCATCAAAAGAATTCAATTATTTAAAAATTTATTTATAAAACTCTTTATGAGAATTCAATTTTAGAAAACATGCAACAATTATTCAAAATTTTTTTTGTATTTAAATAATTAAATTCTAGTAGAATTTTCTAATAAAAACTGAATAATCGACTTGAGTTAAAATTTAAGATTATAATTGAATATTAAAAGCATTAAAGCGTGAATTTTTAGAAATAATTAAATTTTGAAAAGGTTTTTTCGAAATAAATTCTTTAAAAAACTGAATTTTACATATTTTCGATCACTAACAATTATGTGGAATTATTTTTTTTTAAGAAAGTTTAATTGCTGATTTTTTAAAAATTATTTGAAATTTTTATTTTATAATGTAGGTATATAACAAATTTTAGAATTCAAGAATATTTAAAAATTTTTAAATTAAATTGTAAACAAATGATTTTGAAAATTTTCAAAGAACTGTTTCAAAAATGATTAAAAATAATACATTTATAAAAGAATTTTAGTTAAAAACAGGAAAAAAATTTAATTTTAGAAAAGTTAAAAATTATTGCAGAAATTCAATTATATTTTCAGAAATAATAAACATTTCACAGGAATTCAATTATTTACAAATTTTTTTTAAACTTCTTCGCATTCATTCACTTTCGTAAATAATAAAATTCTTCTTAGAAATTCAATTATTTTTATAAATAATAAAAATTTTACTGGAATTCAATTATTTACAAATTTTTTATAAACTTCTTCGCAATAATTCAATTACATTTATAAATAATAAAATTTTTACAGGGATTTAATTACTTTCGTAAATAATAAAATTCTTTTTAGAAATTCAATTATTTTCATAAATAATAAAAATTTCACAGGAATTTAATAATTTACCAATTTTTTATAAACTTCTTCGCAATAATTCAATTAT
Source organism: Leptopilina syphax (assembly GCA_032872505.1). Lineage (NCBI taxonomy): Eukaryota > Metazoa > Arthropoda > Insecta > Hymenoptera > Figitidae > Leptopilina > Leptopilina syphax. The sequence goes on from CM065476.1 coordinate 33,422,346, forward strand.
TTTTATAAATAATAAACTTTTTAAAGGGTTTCAATTACTTTCGTAAATAATAAAATTCTTTTTAGAAATTCAATTATTTTCACAAATAATTAAACTCATCGCAAAATTTCAATTATTTTTAATACAATATTTTAATCGAATTTCTCGAAAAATTTAATTATTTCTGAAAATGTTATTAAAATTCTTGAAAAGAATTCAATTATTTAAAAATTTATTTATAAAATTCTTTATGAGAATTCAATTTTAAGAAACATGCAACAATTATTGAATAAATTTTTTTTTGTATTTAAAAAATTGAATTCTAGTAGAATTTTCTAATGAAAATTGATTTTAAAATGGATTTCAGTTAAAATTTTAGACAATAATTGAATATTAATAGTAATATAGCGTGAATTTTGAGAAATAATTGAATTTTGTAATTAATTTTTTTTGAAAAAGTTTAATTTAATTTTTTTTATTATTCAAAGTTTTTATTTTCTAATATATATTTAATTGAAGAATTTACGAATAATTGAAATTTCGTAAAATTGAATATTGTAAACGTTGTGAACAAATGGATTTGAAAATTGCCAAAGAACTTTTTCGAAAATTATTAAAAATTAATATAGATAATCGATTTAATAAAGAATTTTCGTTAATAATTCTTGAAAGTAATAATTGAATTGATAATGATTTTATCAGTCTTTCATCTTTAATTATTATAAAACATGAAGAAATTAATCACTCCGAGTCGAAGACTCGGAGTTATCGTTTTCTTCATGTTTTATACTTATGAAAAATTTAATTTACAGTTTTAAGTAAATTGTTCTGTTATTTGACTCGGACTGGTTATATTATTGTCAATAATTATGGTCCGTAATTTTTCATATTTTTGCTCCGTAAAGTTCGTATTTTTAAATATACTTTCACTGGTTCGAGTCCTGGATTAGAGAAAACTTGAAATTATAAATTAATCGATAAAACATCGGCAGGATGAAAAAAAAAAAATATTATAAAGTGACTGTATTCTATTTAAAGTAAAGTGTGAAATAAAAGTAATATTATTTTCCCACTGTATTAAATACAGTATTTTATAAGAAACGAAGTGGAATGAATGCAGTTAGGTCTGACACAGTGAAAACTATAATTTCCAGCATCGTAAACCCATTTACCGCAATTCGTATGCCAAGTCGGTGATGGTATAAAGAAAATGAAAGAGAGGGGGGATTGCGTGCAGTAGAATAAACTTGGTTTGGTCAGACGTAGAGAGAGAGGGAAAAAAATACAATTGCCCAATATCTATATTTCTTTCGCAATACGATTGTCCACATGAATTTTCATTGCACGTTGTCTTTTTTCTCTCTCTCAAAAAAAAAGAGAGAGAGAGAGAGAGAAACGCTTCTACTTTACGGTGAAACTTGCCAAGAGTATAAAATTTATTGTATTTGCGAAAAATATATTGTTACAGAAATTCTGTTTTCGCCTGCTGATAAACAGCTTTATTGATTTGTTCCACATTTCTTTAGTTTTATTTTTTTTTTAAATAGATTACAAAAGAGAATAAATTCTTTTAGAGAAAAATAATTTTGAATTCAGATGAAAAAATTAAAAAAAAACAACAGTGGTGGTGCATTTTTTTTTTCTCTTCCAAGTATTAGTTTAATGCAGAAAAGCTTTTTCCACTATTTTTTTTATCACTATAGAGTTATTTTTAGAGTATTTTTTCTTTTTTCTATTTATCATTCGCATTTTAAAAGCAAACAAGTAAAAATCACTTATTCAGATTTCGAGAGTTTATATTTAATAATCGAATTCCTTTCAAAAACTATTTGTATTTAAATCCTCTGATAGATGGAGAAAATAAAAAACAAACAATGCTATTTGCATTCAAATATAGTTTTTATCAGATTTAAGAAACAATTCAATGATCAGATTTCTGTCCGTTTGAAAAAACATATTTCGTATTTGAAATCGAAATAGGGTGTTTGTAAAAGCTATTAAATAAACTGTTGGTAAAGTAAAAATAACAGTAAAAGTCGAAAATAAAAGTGGAATATCTGATAAATGCTTTGGAGGGAGTGAGAGAGGGAGATATGTACGTATATAGCATTTTAGACGCAAATATTGCAGCTTGAAAACTTCCTGTAGCGTGAGTTTCGTTTAATGGTGTAGTGCAATCATTCGTAAAAGCATTGCTTTGTCGAAAAAAGCCACGTTCGTAAAAATCAACGTCGTCGTTGCAAAGCCTTCATAGAAAAGGATTCCGCGTTCAAACACCCTCGTAGAAAACGTTAACAGCACCTTCCATCTAAGAGTCCCATTATCGTTCGAAAAAGACACAACAAATGCGAAAACGTTTCTCTCGAAAAATACGTTGACGCCCGCAAATGCTTCTTTTAAAAAACGCCCCACGATCAATCCGGGATCAAATATATATTCGCTTTGCGATCAGGTTTTCAGAATCAAATCCTCAAACCACTGCAATTTCATCTTCTTTATCTTCTTTATCTTTTTTATATTTTATATATATATATACATATATATATCTCTCTTCTCGCTTCTCTATTCTCTTTATCTTCGGTATTTTCTCTATATCTTCATTATTTCCCCCTATCGTCTATATTTTCTTTCCAGTTCTTTATAAATTGAAAGTAAACATCGAGAATTTAATAGAAGGATAATTTTTCCATTTTTTACTTTTCGAAATTGGTATATCATTTTCTACTATCTATTCTCTAAAAACTTTACAAATTCAGGGTTGACACAGGTCAGGGAAATCAGGGAATTCAGGGAAAAGTCAGGGAAAGTAGAATTGGACAGAGAAATCAGGGAAAAGTCAGGGATTTTTATTAAAAGTACTGGAAAAGATTAAATGTCTAGAAATTAATAAAAAAAAAATTCTGAATTTTTGTGTCTTTTTGTTTGAATTGTAGAATAAGAAATTACCACGAATTCTGATACAAAACCTTCATTTTTTCTATTTCTGACAATAATTTATTTTAAATAACTTAATTTTATATTGAAGAACTGCCATAAAGTTATTACTTATAAATCATTTAATGAAGTATTTATTTGGAAAATTCCAATTTAAATTCTGTTGAAATAAGTTTCAATTTTTAAAATTTTAACGCAATTATTCTTTGAGAGAATTCAACAATCTTAATAAATATCAAAATTCTTTCCAAAGTTCAATTATTTTCAAAAATTTTTTTTTTAAATTTTCGTCAACATTTGAATTATTTTTTAAAATAACAAAATTCTTCCCCGAAATTCAATTATATTCGGGAATTTTAATAAAATTCATTGCAAAATTCAATTATTTTCAAAAATAACAATATTCATCAGAAGCATTCAATTATTTTTAAAATTTATAAAATTATTCTAAGAAAATCAATTGTTTTTAGGAATTGTAATAAAACTGATTGCAAAATTCAATTATTTTCAAAAATAACAATATTCATCAGAAGAATTCAAATATTTGTAGAATTAAAAAAATTTTTCGCAGAAATTCAATTATTTTTAGGAATTTCAATAAAATTCATTGTAAAATTCAATTATTTTCAAAATTATTAAAATTCTTCGCAGAAATTCAATTATTTTCAGAAATTTTATTTAAATTCTTTGCAAAATTCAATTATTTTCAGAAATAATAGTATTCATTACAAGAATTCAATTATTTTCAAAATTAATAAAATTCTTTGCAGAAATTAAATTATTTTCAAAATTAAAAAAATTCTTCGCAGAAATTCAATTATTTTTAGGAATTTCAATAAAATTCATTGTAAAATTCAATTATTTTCAAAAATAACAATATTCATCAGAAGAATTCAATTATTTTTAAAACTAATAAAATTCTTCGCAGAAATTCAATTATTTTTAAGAATTTTAATAAAATTCATTGCAAAATTCAATTATTTTTAAAAATAACAGTATTTATCAGAAGAATTCAATTATTTTTAAAATTAATAAAATTCTTCTCAGAAAATCAAATATTTTTAGGAATTTTAATCAAATTCATTGCAAAATTCAATTATTTTTAAAATTAATAAAATTCTTCGCAGAAATTCAATTATTTTTAAGAATTTTACAAAATTCCTTGAAAAATTCAATTATTTTTAAAAATAACGATATTTATCAGAAGAATTTAATTATTTTTAAAATTAATAAAATTCTTTGTAACACTTCAATTATTTTTAGGAATTTTAATAAAATCCATTGCAAAATTCAATTATTTTTAAAAATAACAATATTTATCACAAGAATTCAATTATTTTGTAAAATTAATAAAATTCTTTACCGAAATTCAATTATATTCATGAATTTTTATAAAATTCATTGTAAAATTCAATTACTTTCATAAATTACGATATTCATCATAAGAATTCAATTATTTTCAAAATTCAATAAATTTCAAAAATTTTAATGAAATTCTTGTGTAAATTTCAATTATTTTCAAAAAAATTTCTTAATTCAATGATTTTCAATATTCTACTATTTTAATTAAATTTTTCTAAAAGAATTCAATTATATTAAACGAAAATTTTGATAAAATTCTAAACGAACATTCAATTATTTTTCAAAAAAGTAAAAATTCCCCAGGAATTTAATTATTTAAAATAAAATTTTCATACATTTTTTCAAAAAAATAAAATGTTTTAAAATTTGGCATTAAATTCTTTGCCAAAATTCAATTATATTCAGGAATTTTTATAAAATTCATTGTAAAATTTAATTATTTTCATAAATAATAAATCTCATTGCAGAGTTTTAAATATTTTCGAAAATTTTAATAAAACTCTTGGCAAAATTTTAATTATTTTCAAAATTTTTCTTAATTTATAGATTTTTAATATCTACTAGTTCAATAAAATTTTACAAAAGAATTCAATTATTTAAAAAAAAATTCATAAAATTCTATGAAATTTTTATTATTTTCATAAAATAATAAAAATTTAATAGAAATTCAATTATTTACAAATTTTTACAGGGTTTCAATTATTTTCATAAATAAAATTCTTTTCAGGAATTCAATTATTTTCATAAATAATAAAATTTATCGCAGAATTTCAATTATTTTTAATCAAATTTTAATCAAATTCCTCAAAAAATGTAATTATTCTTAAAAATTTTATTAAAAATCGTCAAAAGAATTTAATTGTTAGTTAAAAATATGAAAACTTTAAATTTTCAAATTTTTCTTAATAAATTCTTTAATTAAATATATATTAGAAAATAAAAACTTGAAATAATTTTTAAAAAAATTCATTTAATTCCAAAATAGAATCCAAATTAATTTCAAATTTAATTAAAATTTTTTTGATAAAATTCTTTATGAGAATTCAATTTTAAAAAACATGCAATTATTCAATAAATTGTTCTTTTTGTATTTAAATAATCGAATTCTAGTAGAATTTTCTAATAAAAATTTAAAATTAAATTTAAATTTTTTGATTAATTTTTTTAATGCAAAAATGTGTCTAAATCAAAACCAAATTATTTTACAAAATATTTTGAGAAAATAGTTCTTCCGTAGATTATTTTAATCTCTGATGGAATTTATTTATAGGATCTTCATCAAATTAAGATTTCATTGTAATAATTTTACGTCAATATCAAAGAAATTAATTTTAAAGTTTTTAAAAGTAAAATTGAAGTTTTTTAATTTTCACTACAATCAGCAATTCATGAAAATATTTTAAATAAAAAGAAAAATGTTCTGTGGATTCTTAAAATAAATTGATTTTTTAATTTTACCAACGGCAACTAATTTTTCCTAAAAGATGATTTTTAATAAACAAAAAATGATTAATTGAACTCGAATGTTAGAGTTAAGGAGGTCTTTAATAAATAAGAAGTTGTTAATTAGGAATACTTTTAGTTACAATATTTTTAATTAATGGTACACGGTAATTAATGATACATCTGTTTACCAAGAAAAGGTACTTGAGTTAATGAAGCAGCATATTATCAATCAACGTTGGTTTAATAAGTATCTTCAAAACAATTCAAAAAACCATTATATATAGAAGTAATTTTTTCCAAGTGACAAATTTCATATATTTCTAAAAACGAAAAAAAAATGAATTTCTATTGTCAACTTTTTGAATTTTAAGCGGTTTAAATAAAGCACCTTGTGCGCGATGTATATGCAAAAGTTCCACGTCCTACGAAGATAAACTGCCTGCAAAGTTACAGATATGGGTTTGAAAGTAACTTTTCGAGGCGTAACATTATTTCGCGTAAAGTTGTTTTATTCAATAAAGTGTACTTGGCATAAATCATCGTCATAAATTCGAGTTTTCTTATTTATATCAACTTTAACGGGACCTTCCATTGAGAAATTTTTTTCTCATAAAGATGTACTGTGTGAGTGTAAAAGGGAGAAGAATGGAAATTGAAAAATTGGAAAAATGTTACGCGTATATAAACTTTTCTTCACGGTTGTGAAGAAAGCTTTAAGGTCAAGTACCGATTGAAAGTCGCCCTGAACCTTGTCAGACTTACATCAATAACTATATAGTATATTTTGCACCCGTTTCGTGACTGGAAAATATTATATACATAAGAGCGCTCCATATATACGAAATCAATTGTGATTTGCCAAAAAAAAAGAAAGTGGAGAGAGAAAAAGGACTTGGAAAAATTCCATTTTTCTCTATTCTGCGAAGAAAAAAATTAATTTAAATCACTTGGTAAAGGTGAATGTGAAAAGAAAACAATACTCAATTTATGAAACGGTGAAAGAAAGAAAAAATAAATAATAAAGAAAACTTTATTAAAAAAATTAAATTGGGGTATTGTAAGTCATACATTTTCCAAGCTCAATATTATCTCATACAAAAAATGATTTAAAAAAAAAAAATTTTTCGTGTTATCAGAAAAACAGATATAAGAAAACATTTTATTTAAAAATATAAATTAAAATTTTTCATAACTATAAAACATGAAAATATCGATCACTCCGAGTCTTCGACTCGGAGCAATCAATATTTTCGTGTTTTATAATAATTAAAGATGACTCAGTGATAAAATCATTATTTCATATTAGAAGAATATTGTTAATGCAACTTCTTTGAAATTCTTTTCATCAATTTAATTCAATTATTATTTTCTTGAATTTTTAACTAAAATTCTTCTCTAAACCAACTATTTTTATTAATTTTTAAAAAAGTTCTTTAAGAATTTTCAACTTAATTTATTAACAATTAAATTTTATAAAATTTCAATTATTATCTGTAAATTTAACTGAAATTCATTTTTAAATCAATTTTCATTAGAAAATTCTACGAGAATTCAATTATTTAATTGCAATGATAAACAATTTATTTAATAATTGAATGTTTCTCAAAATTCAATTTCCATAAAGAATTTTATCAACAAATTTTTAAACAATTGAATTCTTTGGACGAATTTTTGTAGTAAAATTTTTAAGAATTACATTTTTCGAGAAATTTGATTAAAATTGTTTAAAAATAATTGAAATTCCGCGATGAATTTTATTATTTATGAAAATAATTGATTTCCTAAGAAGAATTTTATTATTTATGAAAGTAATTGAATTCCTAAGACGAATTTTATTATTTTTGAAGAATATTTAATTTTTGCGAAGAATATTATTACTCTTCAAAAGACTGGAATTTCTGCAATAATTTGTAACTTATCCAAAATTAAATTTTTTTTTTCGTGTTTTTAACTAAAATTCTTCTGTAAATTCACTATTTTTAATAATTTTTGAAAAGTTATTCGAAAATTTTCAAATTAATTTGTTTACAATTCAATTTTACAAAATTTCAATTATTCGGAAATTCTTCATTTAAATATATATTAGAAAACAAAAACTTGAAATAATTATAAAAAAAAATATCCACAATTAAACTTTAAAAAAAAATAATTCTACAGAATTTTTAGTAAAAAGTATAAAAAATTCGGATTTTCAAAGACTTTAATTTAAAACCTATTTTAAAAATTCAATTACTTCTATAAATGAAAGCTATAATGCTTTTAATATGCAATTATTATCTAAAATTTTAACTGAAATTGATGTTTAAACCAATTTTTATTAGAAAATTCTACAAGAATTCAATTATTTAAATATAAGGATAAATATTTTACTTAGTTATTGTTATCTCATAAAATTTAATTCTCATAAAGAATTTTATCAATCAATTTTTAAATAATTGAATTCTTTTTACGAACTTATAAAAAATTTTAAGAATTCGAGGAATATGATTAAAAGTGTATTAAAAAAAATTAAAATTCTGCGATGAGTTTTATTATTTATGAAAATAATTGAATTTCTAAAACGAATTTTATTCTTTACGAAAGTAATTGAATTTCTATAAAAATTTTATTTTTTATAAAAATAATTGAATTATTGCAAAGAAGTTTATAAAAAATTTGTGAAAAATTAAATTCCTGTAAAATTTTTATTATTTATAAAAATAATTGAATTTAAAAAAAAAAATTATTCTTTACGATAGTAATTGAATTCCTGTAAAAATGTTATTATTTATAAAAATTAACAATAATTGAATTAATGCAAAGAAGTTTATAAAAAATTTGTAAATAATTGAATTCCTGTGACATTTTGATTTTTTTTTTTGAAAATAATTGAATTTCTAAAAAGAATTTCATTATTTACGAAAGTAATTGAATCCCTTTAAAAACTCTATTTTTTAAAAAAATAATTGAATTATTGCGAAGAAGTTCATAAAAAATTTGTAAATAATTGAATTCTTGTGAAATTTTTATTCTTTATGAAAATAATAGAATTGCGAAAAATAATTTTATTATTTACGAAAGTAATTGAATTCCTGTAAACATTTATAAAAATAATTTAATTATTGTTATGAAGTTTTTAAAAAATTTGTAAATAATTGAATTTCCGTGAAATTTTTATTATTTATAAAAATAATTAAATGTTCACGTAGAATTTTATTAAAATTTGTTGCAATAATTGAATTCTTTTGGAAAATTGTGTTAAAAAATAATACATATTGAAAATCATTGTATTGGAGAAAATTTTTGAAAATAATTGAAATTTTGCCAAGACTTTTAATGAAATTTTTGAAAATAATTGAATTTCTGAGAAGAGTTTTATAAAGAAAATTCGAAATTTCCCAAGTGCGAAATGCCAAGACTGCAAAAACGGCCCATCATTGGTCTAGTAATGTCTGCCGAGAATTGGCAGTAGTTACTGGGCCATTACTGGTGATCAAAACGTCCCATTGATGGGCCAATGATGGCGCCGATGGTCAGATTTTCAAATTTTTTAGGACTGGGCCAGCTCTTGGCTCAATAATGGCACATTCATGGCAAAGTTGATCAATCTTTAATGGCAAAAGACAATTGCCAGTGATGTGCCGACCATTGGCCCAGTAATGGCTCATTATTGGCACTTTAATGGCAAAAAAATTGGATCGTTTATGGCAAATTACAATTACCAGTATTGGGGAGTAGCTTGGCTCAATAACGGTACAATATTGGCAAAGTTGATCAATCTTTAATGGCAAAATTCAATTGCCAGTGATGTGACGAAGATCGGCCCATTAATGGCACATTAGTGGCACTTTAATGGCAAACATTTTGTATCTTTGATGACAAATTATAATTGCCAGTATTAGGGCGTAGCTTGGCTCAATAATGGCACATTCACGGCAAAGTTGCTCAATATTTAATGGCAAAAGACAATTGCCAATGATGTGACGAAGATCGGCCCATTTTGTTTTCTTGAATTTCTTGAATGGCACATTAATGTCTATCGTTTTGTATCTATGATGGAAAATTATAATTGCCAATATTGGGACGTAGCTCGGCCCAATAATGGCACAGTATCGGCCAGTGTAGTGTACCTTATAAGAACCCTTTTGCTTCCTCGACTTCAAGTCAGAGTAGCAGAGTGGTCAGAGTGTTAGGCTGTAGTGCGTCAGGTTCAGGTATCGATCCCCGCGAGCGGTAAGAATTTTTCAAATATTTGTAAGTTTGCGATTAATTCAGGGAAATAAACTGTATAAATATTATGAATTAATTAGTTAATTAAATAAAAATATATTTTTTTTTAATTTTTTCAACACTGGGGAGTATTGGCAGCCAATAATGGGCCATTAATGTTTACCGAGAATCGGCCGATGATTGGCTGCCGACGGCCTACCGCGGTTAACCTCCCGACAGTCGGGCCACTATTGTCTGCCAAGAGTAGGCACTGACAATGCCATCACTGGGCCAGTTTTGGGCCGTTTTTAATTTCGCACTTGGGTTGGTGGAGTTTTTTTTTAAATTTTTGGTCATAATTGAATTTCAACGAAGAATTTTATAACTTTGAAAATAATTGACGAACTTTTTGTCCTTTTTCAATCAAATTACGGACTTTACGGTCTTTTTTCAAAATAATTCACTTTTACGGACCTGAAGCCAGGGTTGCCAGATTGGGCTACAAACCGCGATTTGGGCTATCTTTTGCATATATTTCGCGGCCTAAATTTTGAAATCGCTACAAGTAGCGATTGGGCTATATATTAAATAATAACTGCGGTTTTTGGGCTTTATGTGGATGCATAGCAACTTTCATTTAAAATCATACATGAAAAATCATATTTATGGTTTTGCCAACCAAGTAAATAACAAAAAATATTAAAATTAATACTTCATTAATTTTATACATAATTTACTATTTTGAAATTTTCAGATTTTACTTATATAAAAAATATTATCTATTCTACGTCAAAAGCCTCCAATGAGGTAGAATTACGTTACTAAAAATCGCGATTTGGGCTACATCTCTATTTTTATACGCTTTTTTGGGCTTTAAATATTACCGCGGTTTTTGGGCTACATCAGCGCCTTCTAATTGCGGTTCTCGTTACTAGGAATCTGGCAACCCTGCCTGAAGCGAATTTGCTGACTTTTACGGAATTTACGGACCTAGTTCGAGCCCTGAAATAATTAATTAATGGTTAGAATTTTTTTTTCAATTCTCGCATTTTATAAAACCTTTATTTTGTCATCTTAATAGTACTCATTTACATTATTATGCATATTTTTCTTGTTTGCTTTTGTAGACTAAAAATATATGATTTGAATCTTACGGATGTAAAGTAGTATAGTCCGACTTCTAACAGTGTACGCGTAACTTAAATGGCACCTTAATTAAAACGTCTTTTCAAAGTCGAACGCATACACTCTAGTCATCCTCCGATAAATGCTTCTCAAGTTCATTTCCTACTCGACCCCAAAGTAAACTTACTTTCAAATTAAACTTCCACTGTTCTGAGAGCAACATCTGTTTACTTTTTTTGGCACACTTCTTTCTTTAAATCTATAATTTTTTAGCAACATTATTTTTCACCTATTTAAAAATAATAATTATAAATTGTTTTGAAAAATGAAAATAAAATTTATAATTTGTTTCATAAATTGAATTTTACTTAATTAATACCACATCATCATTCGATCAGAAAACATTTAAAGTTCATTCTATAAATTTATTATGGAAAAATTTTATTGAATTGTGAGTAATAATTAATTTCTTTTGTAGGATTAAAGTTTTTTTAAAATTTTGATATAAAATTGAAAGGCAGAGGTCGAGGGACACTTAGAAAAGATCGATAAGAATATGGAGAAAAAATGCACGAAAACTTACTTGTTTAAAGAAATAAGGTGGTGAGGGCAGACAATTACTGTAGTTCGATCGTAATCGGTGAAAGTCAACTGACCCGCGCAATACTTACTTGAGTACGCAACCTAATACATTCGTATGACCAAAAGTGTGATTCTACAATGAAACTTGAATTATTCATGTCTTAAAAATTCTTTTCTAGATTAGAATTTTTCTTTATTAACGAATTGTATTTATACGAACTGTTATTTTAACGAAATGTCACTTTTGCGAATCGCCATTTTTACGAATTGCCACGTTTGCGAAAAGTCATTTTTGCGAAATATCATTTTTACGAATTGTCATTTTTACGAATTGTTATTGTTCCGAAACGTCATTTATTCGAATTGTCATTTTTACAAAATATCATTTTTGCGAATCGACATTTATACGAATTGTCACTTTTGCAAAAAGTCATTTTTGCGAAATATCACTTTCACAAATTGTCATGTATGTGAACTGTTATTTTTTCGAATTGTCATTTTTACGAAATGTCACTGTTGCGAATTGTCATTTTTGCGAAAATGACAATTCGCAACAGTGCCATTTCGCAAAAATGACAATTCGAAAAATGACTTTTCGCAAAAGTTACAATTCGTAAAAATTTTAATTCGTAAAAATGACTTTTCGCAAAAGTGGCAATTCGTAAAAATGTCAATTCGCAAAAGTGACAATTCGTAAAAATGTTAATTCGCAAAAATGATATTTCGTAAAAATGACAATTTGAAAAAATGACGTTTTGGAACAATAACGATTTGTAAAGATGACAATTCGTAAAAATGACTTTTCGCAAAAGTGGCAATTCGTAAAAATGTCAATTCGCAAAAGTGACAATTCGTAAAAATGTTAATTCGCAAAAATGATATTTCGTAAAAATGACAATTTGAAAAAATGACGTTTCGGAACAATAACGATTTGTAAAAATGACAATTCGTAAAAATGATTTTTCGCAAAAGTGGCAATTCGTAAAAATTGTGTTTCGTAAAAGTGACAATTCGTAAAAATGTTAATTCGCAAAAATGATATTTCGTAAAAATGACAATTTGAAAAAATGACGTTTCGGAACAATAACGATTTGTAAAAATGACAATTCGTAAAAATGATTTTTCGCAAAAGTGGCAATTCGTAAAAATGGTGTTTCGTAAAAGTGACATTTGGGGAATAATCATGCGCCTCAAAAAAGTTTGATTGTACAGTTGATGAAAGTTTAATACTATTTTTTTTTCTCTGTGGACGCGCCTTGAGGAACGACTAACATCACTAATACGTGACAATGTACGTGAGACCTCACGCTAGAGTACATTGCCCGAGCATAAGTGAGCCTCTACGTGGCTTGAAAATTGAGTGGATGCACCCATTTCCGGGATTTCAAGACTGAATCCATCAACAGGCTTGGCTCCAAGGGTCGATCTATATAGTCACAAAAATAATGATTTTACCGTCTCGTCTTAATTATAAATACATTTCACGAATGAAAAATTCAGTCAAATTTTCGCAAATATTAAATTGCAACTTCTGAAAAGTCTCGTAAACAGAATGGAGAAATAGTATCGTTTCCACATGGAAATAATCATATATATATACAGTTTACTTCTTACTTGTGCGAATGAAATCATTTTATATTCAACTTCCACAAAGAGTCATTACTTAACTCAAGCTCGAAACATTCACTTTTATGACAATCTTTACGATTGAATTTATCATCTTGTAAAAACACCCAATGAAATTGGTGATAAAAAGCTGTTTATATACATATATTTGTTTAACATTTTCTCTTGGCTTTCACCCGTTTCTAATATTGAACTTTAACAGCCGATGAGAATTTATTTTTCACGCATTTATTACACATTTAATTCTTTTCAGTATTATTTTTATATGTCTAATGCAAAATGGTTGGTTTGTTTATTATTTATTATTATTATTTTTTTCATAATGTGTTGTGTTAGTATTGTCCGCAAAGATGTAAACTCTGAATATTAATGTTGCAACCACAGATTTATTTTTTCTTTGTTTTCTTGTTTCACTGAATTTGAATTTCGCTACGTTTCATTATAATTTGCCATTAAATATACAAAATTTTTGCCATTAGTGTGCCAATAAAGTGCCATTACTGTGACGAACTACCAACGTTGATTCAACGAAAAAATTTTTTAAAAAAAGTTTCTCTAAAAAGTTTAGGATACAAATTTTTCTTGTTTATTTTTAACCCAAATAAACTCTCCCAACCCTGAAATAAAAAAAAAGTGGGGAAACAGAAGTTGATATTTTTTTCTCACGGATTTTCCAAAAATCACGAAATTTTAACGAAATTAATAATATTCCTCGCCAGGGTAGCAATTTTTTTCTTTTGATAATTATTTATTTAAATATCACAGACCATTTAAAAAGAATTCCAAAGTTACATTTTTAGTATAAAATGCAACTTATTTCGATTTTTATATAAAGTTTGAAAAATAACTATAGACAAATCTTGAAGAATTATTTTTTAATAATTTCTCTAATTAAATTTTTGGAATTTATAATTGAAAAGAGTTTCAATAAATATTGAAATTTTGTAAAATTTAATTGAAATTGATTTTTTTAAAGTGTTTTATAAAAATTTTTAAAAATCAACTTTTAGAGAATTTTAATTGCCAATTTTGAAAATAATTAAAATTGAATTCCTCGGAAGAATTTAATTTTTTTAAAATTTTGTAATATACTTCAAATATTAAAAATATTAATATTAAAAAAAATTTAATATTAAATTCAATTATTTTCTAAAATCTTAATAAATCCTTGGAAACAATTCAATTATTATTAAAAAATCATTTTCAGGAAATCATTTTAAATCATTTTAAATCATTTTAAATCATTTTCAATTATTTTTATAAATGATAAAATTCTTCTCAAGAATTCAATTATTTTTATAAATATTATAGTAAAATTCTTTACAGGAATTCAATTATTTAAAAAAAACCTTTAATTGAATTTCGCGGAAGAATTCATATTATTTCAAATATTTCCATTAAAATATAAAATTCAATTATTTCCTAAAATTTTAATAACTTCTTCGAAACAATTCAACTATTTTTATAAACATTAAATACTAAATAAATTTTAAAAATTTACAAAATAAAAAAGAGTTTCAATAATTGAAATTTTGTAAAATTTAATTGAAAATAATTGATTTTTTAAAAGTGTTTTATAAAAATTTTTGAAAATCAACTTTGGAAGAATTTTAATTGCAAATTTTCTAAAATAATTGAAATAGAATTCATCGGAAGAATTTAATTTTTAAAAAATTTTTTAATATATTTCGAATAAATTCAACTATTTTCTTAAATCTTAATAAACTTCTTCGAAGCAGTTAAATTATTTTTATAAATGGCGAAATTTTTTCGCGAGTATTCAATTATTTTTATAAATATAGTTAAATTCTTTGCAGGAATGCAATTATTTTCAAAACATCTTTAATTGAATTTCTCGGAAGATTTCAAATTATTTCAAATATTTCCATAAAATTCAATTATTTCCTAAAATTTTAATAAATCCTTCGAAACAATTTAATTATTTTTATAAATATTAAATACTAAAAAAATTTTCAAAAATTTACAATAAAAAAGAGTTCCAATAATTGAAATTTTGTTAAATTTAATTGAAAATAATTGATTTCTTAAAAATTTTAATTGAAAAATCTTCAAGTGTAAATTTAAAAATGGTAATTAATGAAAATTAGCTTAAAAAAAATTATATTAAAATATCTTTGAAAAAAATAATTCTTAGAATTTTGGCATTCTAATTTTTTAAAATTTAATTATTTTCAATATTTCCACATACAAATTTCCGAAAATTCAAATAATACGTTACCAAAAAATAATAACATTAAATTTTTTTACAATTATTTTTAACATTTTAACAACATATGACTTTTTTAGATTTATTAAAATTTTGGAGAAATCGCGTTTATATTAATAATTAAAATTCTTTCAAAATTCAATTATTTTTTTTTAATAGAATTTACCAAATTTCAATTGTTTGAAAATTTTTCAATTCTATATAATTGAAAAACTATTATCATAAATTCATAAATTATTTTTGAAATATTTTTGAAAAATTTAATTTCAAGAATTTCTTTATTATAATTTTTTGAAAATTAATTGATAACTGAATTTTCGTATTTAAATAATAAACAGATTTATTTGACAAAAATTAAGGTCCTGAAAACATTCAAAGTTTTGTATTTAAATAATTGAATTCTTTAAGAACTTTTGGAAAATTATTAAAAAATAATATTGATTCCGAGAAGAAGTTCGATTAAAAATTGTAGAAAATAATTTAATTTTAAGATTAAAAACTT
Source organism: Leptopilina syphax (assembly GCA_032872505.1). Classification (NCBI taxonomy): domain Eukaryota; kingdom Metazoa; phylum Arthropoda; class Insecta; order Hymenoptera; family Figitidae; genus Leptopilina; species Leptopilina syphax. The sequence continues at coordinate 33,438,317 of CM065476.1, forward strand.
TTTAATTAAAGTTGTAAATTTGAGAAGTTATTAAATTTCGGAAGGTGTAATATTAAAATTAAACAATTATGAAAAGAAAAAAATTTGTTTTAATTAGGATTTTGAGAGGCGGCCGTGCACAACTTGCCTTTCAATTAAAATTTTTAACATCTACGTAAAAAGTTGAGTATATTCCTGTTTCACACTCCATAAAATGTAAACTCTTCCTGATAGTCTTAAATCATAGTTGATTTCTTACAAGATTGGCAGATAAATAGCTCACTCGCCAAGAGAATAAATTCCCTTTGCATAAATTAGGAATCTTCTTTTTTTTTTGAAAAATAATTTTTCTTTCCATAACGACTCTTCCCTTTCAACGCTTATTTATTCGTAGAATATATATCATGTTGTATACATAAATAATGTAAATAATAAAAACTTATATTATACAGAAAATTATGTAGAAATGTATAGAAGAAAACCATAGAGATTATTTTAAATCAAAAAAATTCTTTTGACATGAAAAATATGCATTTTATTGGTTGTTGTCTATTCCCCCCCCCCAAAAAAAAAAGAAATGTCGGTTCGTTAATTAAAGAGTTTTTATCATAGGAAAATAAAAGCGTGGAGTCTGATTTATGTTGCAATTAGGGCTGGGACTCAATTTAAGTACGGAAGTTGTGATTGGCTATAAACTTATTTTTCTAGTAATTTACTGAACTACTTGCACAGCACCTGTTGCTAAGCATATAATTTCCAACCGCTGCCAGAAACGCATTTGAAGTTACGTGCCCTCTCTCCCCCCACCATTTTCTCGCGCGTAATTCGCATTACGTCTCATAAATCGCAAAAAGAATCAAGATTTGCGGTAACGAATCCCCCTTCCCCTCTTTTTCTTTCTCTCTCTCTCTCTCTCTCTCTCTCTCTCTTGATACACGAAAAAAAAATTATTACCGAGAATCCTTTTCGTCCGAAGAATCACGGACACACGTTCCTCCGGGTTTTTATCACCGTTCTCTTAATCAATTTTAATTGAACCGATTTCTATGCAAATTTTACTGGAGATTTTTTTTTTTGTTTTTAAGTTCATTTATTCTTGCATTGGCAATGGAGGATCTTAAAACAAGAGCCGACTCATTTTTGGATCCTTTTTTTTAAAAAAAATTCAAATTATCGTAAGAATAATATAAATTTTAATTTTAATAGTATTAAATAGAAATTAATAATTTTCAACTAACAATAATGATAAAAATTAAAAATAATAATTATATTGATAGTTGAAAGATGATGGATATTATAAATATTATTTAAGTGAGAATTTGTAAAAATTTTCTGACTTTTAATATTTTGACAATTATTTAAATAGCTTGGGCTTTTTGAAATAGTAGAATTCTCGGAAAAACATGTGTTTTCTATCATTCTCAAAATATTGCGAGCAGTGTCCATTCCATTAATGTCAAGTTGTGAGTTTATTTGCGTCAATAACTCGAACAAGCTGCAACTATCGTTTGGTTAGTCGAATATCAGGGTTGCCAGATTCCTAGTAACGAGAACCGCAATTAGAAGGCGCTGATGTAGCCCAAAAACCGCGGTAATATTTAAAGCCCAAAAAAGCGTATAAAAATAGAGATGTAGCCCAAATCGCGATTTTTAGTAACGTAATTCTACCTCATTGGAGGCTTTTGACGTAGAATAGATAATATTTTTTATATAAGTAAAATCTGAAAATTTCAAAATAGTAAATTATGTATAAAATTAATGAAGTATTAATTTTAATATTTTTTGTTATTTACTTGGTTGGCAAAACCATAAATATGATTTTTCATGTATGATTTTAAATGAAAGTTGCTATGCATCCACATAAAGCCCAAAAACCGCAGTTATTATTTAATATATAGCCCAATCGCTACTTGTAGCGATTTCAAAATTTAGGCCGCGAAATATATGCAAAAGATAGCCCAAATCGCGGTTTGTAGCCCAATCTGGCAACCCTGTCGAATATTTAAAAGATAAATTTTACTTTAGCGTTAAACACAAAGTCCTTTTATTAATTGACCATTTGTTATATATAGAATGAGAGAAATATTTTACAAGCAATAAAAAAATCGATTGTAGGAGAATTGAAAAGATTCTTCTTTATTTTTTTTTTTTTTGATTTTTTAATTTAATAACATTATCTTTATTTTTCAAATAATTCATAAAATATTTTTATTAATCTAAAAAAATTATTAATGTTATTATTCATTATTTCAAGGTTTCTAAAAAAAATTAGCATTTTGTAACAAACGTTTTAGGTAATTAACAAATGTAAATGTTAATAAATAATTCTTCTTTAAATCAATGTAAATCCTGCAAAATATTATCCTTTTTTTAATATGAAAAATTTAATTGCTTGACAAATCGAAATGATACAGCTATTTTTTCCTTTTTTCTAAAAAGAAAATTAAAAAATTGAATTGGAAAATTAAAATTGGAAAGTAGAAAATATTTTGCACATTTTCTGCTTTTCAATTACAATTTATAAACAAAGTACAAGTTTTAAGTAGAAAAAAAGGTTGTAAATCAAATTTTGTTTAAGAAAAAAAAAATATTTACAAAATTTCTATTTGTTAAAAATGATTGTAAAATTATTTAATGACATCAATAACTTCTTTTCTAAATAAATATTTAATCATTATTATTTTTCCACAGGAATCAAGATTTTCAAAAAATTCAAATTCAAACCTTTTTGAAATTCAACAACTTACAAGAATATTTATTATAAAACTTATACTTATAAATTGATTACTCCGAGTCTTCGACACGGAGTGATCGTTTTCTTCATTTTTTATAATAAATTAAAGATAACCGAGTGATAAGTTCATTATATTATATAATAGAAATATTTTAACTGTAATTTTTTCAAAATTATTTTTATCATTTTAATTCAATTATTTATTTCTAGAATTTTTAAATAAAATTCTTCTTTAAATCAATTATCTTTAATAATTTTTAAAAAAGTTCTTTGACAATTTTCAAATCCATTTGTTTACAATTCAATTTTACAAAATTTCAATTATTCAGAAATTCTTCAATTAAATACGTATATTGAAAAATAAACACTTCAAATAATTTCCGAAAAAAATTCAATTAACTTTTTCAAAATAATTAATTCTACAGAATTGTTGGTTATAAGTATAAAAAATTGAGATTTTCAAAGAATTCTTTTAAAAATTGAATTATTTCTTAAAATTCATACTATAATGCTTTTAATATTCAAATTCTATTTAAATATTTGAAGAATTTAAATAATAAATATTCAAATCTAAAATTTTAACTGAAATTTATTTTTAAATCAATTTTTATTAAAAAAAAATCTACGAGAATTCAATTATTTAAATGCAAAAATAAATAATTTATTGAATAATTAAATATTTCTTAAAATTGAATTCTCATAAAGAATTTTATCAATAAATTTTTAAATAATTGAATTCTTTGGACGAATTTATAATAATTTTTAAGAATGATTACATTTTTCGAGAAATTCGATTAAAATTGTATTAAAAATAATTGAAATTCTGCGATGAGTTTTATTATTTATGCGGAAATAATTGAATTTCTAAAAAGAATTTTATTATTTTCGAAAGTAATTGAATTCCTTTAACAAGTTTATTATTTATAAAAATAATTAAATTATTGCGAAGAAGTTTATAAAAACTTTGTAAATAATTGAATTTCTAAAAAGAATTTTATTATTTATTTTTAATTATTTTTTTATAAAAATAATTAAATTATTGCGAAGAAGTTTGTAAAATAAAAATAAAATAAAAATAAAAAAAGAAAGAAATTTGTAAATAATTGAATTCTTGTGAAATTTTTATTATTTATGAAAATAGTTGAATTTCTAAAAATAATTTCATTATTTACGAAAGTAATTGAATCCCTCTAAAAAGTTTAATATTTATAAAAATAATTAAATTATTGCGAAGAAGTTTATAAAAAATTTGTAAATAATTGAATTCCTGTGAAATTTTTATTATTGAATTTCTAAAAAGAATTTTAATTATTTACAAAAGTACTTGAATTCCTATAAAAATGTTATTGTTTACAAAAAGAATTGAATTATTGCGAAGAAAATTATAAAAAAATTTTGTCAATAATTGAATTCCTGTTAAATTTTTATTATTTATGAAAATAATTGAATTTCTAAAAAGAATTTTATTATTCACGAAAGTAATTGAATTCCTGTAAAAATTTGATTGTTTATAAAAATAATTGAATTATAGCGAAGAAGTTTATAAAAGATTTGTAAGTAATTGAATTCCTGTTAAATTTTTATTATTTATGAAAATAATTGAATTTTTAAACTATATAAAAAGAATTTTAGTATTTATAATGTAATTCAATCCCTGTAAAAATTTTTATTATTTATTTGAAAATAATTAAATTCTTGCGAGGAAATTTATAAAAAAATTTTAAATATTAGAATTCATCATATGAAATTAAGGAAAATTTTTGATAATAATTAAAATTTTATTAAAAATTTTTTAAAAATTGAATTTTGCCAAGAATTTTATTAAAAATTTGTAAAATAATTGATTTTTTGGAAAAGAATTTGATTACTTTTGAAAATAATTGAATTTATGCAATCATTTATAATTTATTTAAAATTCAATTTTTTTTAGTGTTTTTGAGTATAAAAGTCGTCTATAAATCCACTATAATTAATTTAAAAATTAACAAATTTCAGAAGAATTTGAATTATTAAAATTTTTAAAAACCTAAGTAATCTTTAAATTTTCTAATAAAATTCATTGAAAATTGAAATTCTATAAAATTTTAATATTCATCGATTGATGAAAATTGTAAACGCAACTCTTTGAAAATTCAATTAATTTTTCAACTACATAAGTAGAATTATTATTTACCAGAACTTAGACTTTTGTGTATTTGTTTTTTTCAATATTTCTCATATATGTAAATGTATGCATTTAACCTTTTTTTTGCTGATAATAATTTTACTTTTATTTTCAAAATATAATTTAATATGAAAATGAAAAATGTTTATGTACCAAACATGCGCATTTGGCGTTTGTTATTTTAGCTAGTAGTTAATAATTTATAAAACTCGCTTTCAACGATTCATCAACTTTAGTTTTCAATTTTTATATTGAAATTTGCTTTACTGTTTTGAAACATAAATTCATAATTATTATATTATTTTTTTCAATATTGAGGAAACAGTATATTATTTAAATAGTGATCTTTACAAAGATACCGTTATATCATCGTTTGTTATTCGCTTTTTGTAAAATTCAGTATTATAATTTATAATGTAAAATTTATCAAACTAAAGTTTCTCCATGATAAAAATATCTTTCCATTCGGCAAAAACTTGTCATTAATATTACGGTACGAATATATAGTCAAAGCGGCAAATTTTTAATTTATACTTTAATGGTTTGTTTAAAAAAAAATTTAATTGTTCCCTCGAAGAAAAATTTCGTTTTAGTTTTCACAAGGAAACTGATATATTTGGAGAAAAACTCGTTATCAATGGGAGAGGGGAGTGGAGAAGAATAATTCCCCGAATGTGTGGCTCCTGCAGGGTCTTAAATTTTAATGGCTATAAGGCACGGTGTCCATAAAGTTTGTTAACTATATATCTTTGAAGTATAATTGCCGTAACAGCATTCAGTAATTTGGCACGAGCATTTGACATAATCACGAGTCGATATACCGCCTCGCCTTTTCAACAGTAGCGATCCCATAAATTCTGGATTTGGTCTGCCGGGCGAGATATTATTTTACTGATGATTCGTTTCACCGATACGTAATATTCTAACTACGAAATTATTAGTCAAGCACCTGCGTCGCTGCCTCGGAGTTTTAATGCTGATTTACTGCCTTTGTTTAAATAATAATATGAGTAGATGACTTCGTCGGTGGGTACGCAGGTGCATTGGTAATAAGTGAAACGAAAAAAATATAAAAAACTGAAAAAAATAAAAAAAAATCGAGGAAAAAGGAAAGAAGGAGAGACTCAAATAACTCCCGAGTTCGTAAAACTACACCAACTCTCGAACTAAATTAAAACCCCTGGCTTGTCAGTCGCGATAAAAATTTACTGGATATTTTTTAACGGTGATTTACTTTTTTTTGTAAGGCAAAAAAAGAAAAGTAGTGAGTCAAATTAAATACGCTCGAGGAACAATTTTCATTTTCATTAACTTTATTCCCGACGCTTGAGTGAAAAATTGTGCAGGTACAAAAACATATGTAAAAGTCAAGAGGGACAATAAATTTTTTTCATATTTTTCTCCTAAAAGAAAACCAATAAATAATATTAGATTTTATTTGTTTTAAACACTTTTTATTACACTTTTCTTTAAATTTGTTGAGTATATTTAGATTTTTTTTTTAAATTAATAAATTATTGAAAGAAAATATTTGATTTTGAATTTAGTTATGGTAGAAAATAATTTTTGTGTCTAAGATGAAAAATATAAATTCAAAATTTATTTAAATATCTATTGTGTGATAAAGAGGCACGAACGAAAAGATGTTAAAGATGCTGGAAATGAGACAACAGGCGTCACGAATTGACTTAAAAAAATGTATCATTGAGTCCTCGAGGTGTAGTGATCCATGACTCTGAAAGGTTATGATTTAAAACCATGCGTAGGAGTAGAAAAAAAAAGAAGAAAAATATAGAACGGAAAGGGGTCATATTCTCAAGCACGAAGAATGACTCAGCTTTACCTCTAATTGCCATTGAAGATCTACACGAGTATTGAATAATCAAACAAATTTCCGAGACTCTAGACTAATTGCAATGAAATACAGGAAATAGAAAAAAAGACCTTTAAAATTTGGACGTACGAAAATTATATTATGTAATAATATTTTATGATAATATAATTTATATTATATATAATTTACATAAAATTATATACTCTTTTTTTTTGACGTACTGAATCCGAATCTGACTCTCGAGTCCGATTTTTCAATTTTTGCTTTTAAATATTTTTTAAATAATAAGTATTAATAAAAATCATAAAAAATATTTTTTATCAGCTTCAGTAATTAGGAAAATTAATCAAAAAACCTATTAAAATAATTTTTGACTGTTTCTGATTTATGAAAAAAGTATAACAATCTTTAAATTGTTTAAACAATTAATTATTGTTATTTCTTTATAAACTGTAATTCGGACTAGAAATTTCTAGTTTATTCTCAATTGTGCAATTTGTCATGATTAAAACTTCTACTAATGATAAAAAATTAAAATTTAATTAATGAAACATTGTTTAAACAATTAATTGTTGTTATTTTCTTCGTAAACTAAACTTAGGACTAGCAATTTCTAGTTTTTTCTCAACTGTGCAACTTTTCAGAAGAAAAACATCTAATAATAATAAAAATAAGAAATAAATTAATTAAACATTGTTTAAACAATTAATTATTATTTTTTGTTATAAACTGTACTTAAGGCAAAAAATTACTAGTTTCTTCTCAATTGGGCAATTTTTCATAACTTAAACACTTAAGTGTAATAGAAAAACAAAAAATTTATTAATTAACCATTGTTTAAACAATTTATAGTTTTTAATTTTCCAATTGAATATACTTAGAAAAAACAAGAAATTTCTAGGCCTAATTGCACTTTATGAATAAAATGACAACAATACATTTTTTAAATTATTTTTTTATTTTTTTATCATCAGTAGATAGGTATTTTACTCATGAAAAATTGCACAATTTTGAGAAAACTAGAAATTTCTAATCTTAAGTACAATTTATGAAAAAAATAACAATTAATTGTTTAAACAATTTAACAAATAAACAATCTTTTATTTTTTATCATTAGTAGATGTTTAACTCCTGAAAAATTTGACAATTGAGAAAAAACTAGAAATTTCTAACTCTAAGTACACTTTATGAGAAAAATAACAATTAATTGTTTAAACAATTTAATATATAAATAATTTTTTAATTATTTATCATTAGTACAGGTTTTGCTCCTAAAAAATTGCACAATTGAGAAGAAACTAGAAATTTCTAGTCCTAATTTCAGTTTACGAAAAAAATAACAACAATTAATTGTTTAAACAATGTTTAATTAATTTATTTTTTATTTTTTATCATTCTTCAGAATTGACAGTTAAAAGTTAGAAAATTCAAATTTTCAAATATTTTAATTTGAAACCTTTTCAAAATTATTCAATTATTTAAAATTTTAAATACAAAAGTAAATAATTTATTGAATAATTGAAGGTTTTTTAAAATTTAATTCTTCTAAAGAATTTTGACAACAAAAAATTTGTAAATAATTGAATTATTTTGACGAATTTTAATCAAATTTTTAAGAATAATTACATTTTTCGAGGAATTCGATTAAAATTGTATTAATAATGATTGAAATTCTACATTGAGTTTTATAACTTCAAATAATTTTTTAAAAAATCTGCAATTAAAACTTTCTCAATAAAACTAATTCAACAGAATTGTTCGTTAAAAATATGAAAAATTCAGAGTTTCAAAGATTTTAATTTGAAACCTTTTAAAAATTTAATTATTTCTAATAATTCACGCTCTAATGCCTTTAATATTCAATTATAATCTAAAATTTTAACTCAAATCAATTTTTATTAGAAAACTCTACAGGAATTCGATTATTTAAATTTAAAAAAAACAATTCAATTTAGTGAATAATTGCATGTTTCTTAAACTTGAATTCTCATAAAGAATTTTATCAATACATTTCTAAATAATTGAATTCTTTTGACAAATTTTAATAACATTTTTAAAAATAATTAAATTTTTCGAGGAATTCGATTAAAATTGTATTAAAAATAATTGAATTCCTGTGAAATTTTTATTATTTATGAAAATAATTGAATTTCTAAAAAGAATTTTATTATTTACAAAAAGAATTGAATCCCTGTAAAAATTTTATTATTTATGAAAATAATTCAATTATTGCGAAAAATTTTATTAAAATGTTTAAAAAGAATTGAATTCTTGTAAAATTTTTATTATTTTCTAAAAATAATTAAATGTTGAGCACAATTTTCTCACATTTTTTTTTTATAAATAATTGAATTCTTTTGGGAAATTTATTATAAAAATATAGTAGATATTGAAAATCATTGAAATGAGGAAAATTTTTGAAAATAATTGCATTTTGGAGAAGAATTTTTTTATTTATAAAGATAATTGTGATTTTATTGAGAATTTTTTTTTTTTAATTTTGAACATAATTGAACTTTTTAAGAAGAATTTTATTATTTTTGAAAATAATTGAATTTCTGCAATTATTTGTAGCTTTTCTAAAAATTCTTATTCTAATAATTCAATATTTTCAAAAATGTTTTTAACTAAAATTTTTCTATAAATCCATTATTTTTAATAAAATTAATTCAATATTGGCAAATTTAACTAATTTCAAGAAGAATAATTATTTAAATTTTGCAAAAATCTAAGTTTTTTCAAATTTCTAATTAAATTCATTAAAAATTGAAATTTTACAAAATTTAAAATTACAACCTTTTGAAGTTGATCTATTTATGAAAATTGTAATCGCAACTCTTTGAAAATTGAATTAATTTTGAAATATTGAAGTAAAATTATTCATTAAATAATTTCTTAGTAATAATTTTATGATAATGTATTTGTTCAAGATTTAAGTTATTTAAAAAGAAATTATTGTCAGAAATAGAAAAAAGTGAAGGTTTTTTATTAGAATTCGTGGTGATTTCATAGTTTATGAGGAAAACAAAAAAGAGACCGAAATTCAGAATTTTCTTATGAATTCTAAAAATTTAATTTTTTCCAGTACTTTTAATAGTTTTAAATTTTTAATAAAGATGTCTGACTTGTCCTTGAATCCCCTGTCTCAGAATATATGATTTAAATTTTTAAATTCTATTTTCTCAAAATTGTTAATTTTATTTTAAAAAAGTATATGTCTGATTCTATTTCAATTCATGTAGGGCGAAGAGGTTAAGAATTCTAAATCAAGTTAAAGGTAATTTTTCTTGTTCTTTAGAACAAATAAAGAGACACGTATTTTTTTATTTAGCGAAAAAAAAATTTTTTAGCTAAGTTATGAGTGTTTGAAAATTTTAGAACATATCGTGATTTTATAGCTAAACAGCTGACAAATTATTTTCAAATCTTTCTAGTTTTTGCAAAAATAAAAATATTTTTCAATTTTTTTTCTTGATTTTAGTAGTGTTTTTGATACTTTTTCTTTGCAAACTTGAAAATTTGAAAAATTTTGAAAATCAACAAAATGGTGGCCATTTTTCGATAAATCAAAAAAGTCAATTTTCTCAAAAACATCATTTTTTATTTTTCTTAAAATTTTTGTGTGATTACTAGATGAAAAAAGGATCTTTTTCCAAAAGGTTTCATGTCCGTTAAAACTGTTTGGAAGTCGCTATAATTTTTTTCAGAAAATAACAAATCTCATTATTTTCTCTCTAAATCTGAATCAGTGAAATTTAACTGAGAATCAATGACTCTATTCTCGCGATTTGAATCAGTAGAATTTCACTGAAAATCGGTTTAAAAAAAAATAAAAAAAAAATAAATTTTTTTGGTTGCCATTTTGAATTATAAAATTTTAACCAAATATTCTAACTCAGCGATCCCAAAAACCTTCAAATTAATATTTTTATTCGATTATTTCTAGTATTTTTAATTTTCGATTTTTTGAAAAATGTCCGCCATTTTGATAATTTTCAAAATTTTCAAGTTTGCAAATAAAAAGTAGGTGCCAAAAACACTACTAATCATCGAAAAACATAAACATGCAAAATATATATATGCCGATACATTACTCAAAATAATGAGATTTGTTATTTTCTGAAAAAAATTATTGCGACTTCCAAACAGTTTTAACGGACATAAAACCTTTTAAAATTAGTTCCTTTTTTCGTCTAGTAATCGCACAGAAATTTTAAGAAAAATAAAAAATGATGTTTTTGAGAAAATTGACTTTTTTAATTTTTCGGAAAATGGCCGCCATTTTGTTAATTTTTAAAATTTTTAAAATTTTCAAGTTTGCAAAGAAAAAGTATCAAAAACACTACTAAAATCAAGAAAAAAAATTGAAAAATATTTATTTTTGCAAAAACTAGAAAAATTTGAAAATAATTTGTCAGCTGTTTAGCTATAAAATCACGATATGTCCTAAAATTTTCAAACACTCATAACTCCGCTAAAAAATTTTTTTTCGCTAAATAAAAAATACGTGTCTCTTTATTTGTCCTAAAGAACAAGGAAAATTACCTTTAACTTGATTTAGAATTTTTTAACCTATTCGCCCTGCATGAATTGAGATAGAATCAGCCTCTATAATTTTATTTAAGAGTTGCTTATTTGAGAAAAATTGAAAGAAGTGAAACTGAATATCAGTAAAATTATATACTTGCTTTTAGTGAAATATGACTGATTTATTTAGAGAATATTCTTAAAATCTACCGTAGTTTGTAAAAAAAGGAAAGATGATATAATTTTTTTTTTAACAAAAGATGATGGAGGAAGAGAGTTGAAGTAAGTCGTTGTGATATGTTTTATGATGTAAGTCGTGAGGGAAGAGAGGAATTGTTTCGCGAATTCGCGATTGCCTCGACCCATAAGATGAGGAGACAATAGGGCTCTCTCTCTCTCTCTCCCTCCCTCCCTCTTTCTCTCCATTATTGTGAGATATCACTAAGGCAGTCTTGAAAGCATATTCATAGTATGGAGTGTACATTTGCGACTCGCTATATTTACGTGCCTAGTCAAGATATGTATACGTATATACCTTTATACCTCCCCGTTTTGATTTAATCGAGCGGAATTTTCAAATGTAGAAAATGAGATGAGATAAAGTTTTTACCCTTAAAAGGATATTTTTTTTTTTTTGCGAATAAAAAATTGAGCTTAGAACTTGCACGAGTGTTTTAAAGTACCAAGTCGCGAATAACTCGTAGAGCTCGTTAATCATTCTTAACGAGAGATGGTCTCCCGTGAAAGACAGACGAATATATTAAGATCTATACTCTCGATAATTCAATATGTAGTGCGGGTACTCATCAATATTACGCTCCTCCGCCTACCTTCATAAAATTCTCGCTTTAGCAAAAAAAGAAGAGGAGAAAAAAAAAATTACTCGCGTCTATTCCCTGGGTTATTTTTATATCTTTATGTAATCTCGAACAAAGGATTTTTATGGTTGCTTTATTCCTAAATAATACACCTCTTACATTCATAAAATTGTTATTAATATTAATATCGTTTTTTCCGATTCTTTTCTATTTTTAATAGTTAACTAGTTTATGAGATCCATTTTTATTTCTTTCTTTCTCTCTGTTGTCTTTTTGTTTTATATTTTCTATTTATAGACTGCACCTTCCATTTTTTTATTTCTGTTCTTATTCATATTTTACTATTTACTTTTGTATAAATATATTTTTTAATATTTCTTAGTTTCATTAGTATATTTATCAAATATTTATTTTTCATTTTATTGCTCAATCTTTATATTTAGATAACTATTGTTTTTTTTTATTTTAAACCAGCAAAACTATACGCGCTCGTGAAATTTTTTTACTTTACAATATTTTCTTTTTGAAATTTAATAAAATAAACCTTCATTTTTTAAAAAATATAATTTTTCTAACAGTTTTTCTCTAATTTAATTATTCAAACATATTGAATAAAAATTATTTCAACAAATATTTCTATAGAAATCGCCAAGATGTTTCTAACAGTAACTTGAAAGTAAGATATTTTTGATTAAATAATTGAACTTTCGAGTACCACTGGAACAATCCAATAAAATCCAATGAAATTTGACAAAATTTTCAAATATTTCAATAATTTTTCAAAAATTATTTACAAAAAAATTTTAATTGCATTTCTTCAAGAAACAAATTGTTTCGGAATTTCTAAATTAAATTATTCAAAATTTCAATACTTTTTTGTTAAACAAAAATTTTAATACTTCTTCTTATTTATTTTTCAACAGGAATTAAAATTTGTAATAATTTCAATGAAAAACTTTTTGAAATTTAATTATTTCTAAAAATTGCAACAGTATTTCTTTCAAAATTCAATTATTTTTTTTAGAATTTTTGAATAAAATTATTCAAATTTTAATTAACTTTACGAATTTTAATAGAAAAATAATGTAATAGACAATAATTTTCTTAAATAAAAATTTTCATATTTTTATACTTTTGCTTCCCTTCAATTTTCAAAGAATTTAATTTAAAAATCTTTTGAAATTTAATTTTAAAGATGGAAAAAATTAAGTTCTTTATTATAAAATTTTACAAAATTTCAAATTGTTTTATTTTTTTAAAAATATTTTTGAGAATTCAAGCATATCTTCAAAAAATTTTAATTACTATTTTCCAAAATTCTATAATTCTAATTTCTATAAAGAATCCTACTTTAACACTTCGAATTATTTTCTAAAGTTTTCACTAACATTCTTTTTTAAATAAATTCTTAGAAGAATTCAACTACGAAAATTAAATTATTGAAATACAAAAATAAGTAATTCATAAAATAATTATTATTTATTATACATAACTGAGAATCTAATTAGAATTAAATTTTCAATTTATATTATTTTAAAAGTTCAAAATATTTATTAACCCTTTAACGACGAGATGTGCTACTTTTCAACATGAATTTCAATCTCTTACAATTAGTAGAAAAAAGCCATAAAAGTTTTTAAAAGTCCATACCCTACTATTTTTGGGGTCGCTCTTTTGAATGGTGTGGTCAAAATTTTCAAAAAATGATGTTTAACCCTTCTTTTTTCAAAAATACTAAAAAATGTCAAGTTTTTTTAATGTAATTTTTTTCAAAAGAATTTTTTTCTCTGTCATAACGCTTTTCAAATACAACAAAAAGTATCAGAAACGTGTTCCCGATATTTGTACTTGAAAAATATTCATTTATAATTTTTATTTTTTTCGATTTTGAATTTAAAATGGCGCTTGAAGGACAAAATTTTTCCCTTATTTTACGTAAGATGACAAACTTTTTCAAAATTGCCCAAATCTGATTGAAATTTGTTACTCGGGGGTTTTTGGGGTCGCTGATTACGATTCTGATGTTAGTTTTTAAAAATTCAAAATGGCGGATCCAATATGGCGGATGACTTTTTAAAAATTGATCGGATTCGATTGAAACTCGTTACTCGGGGGTTTTCAGGGTCGCTGGTTACGAATCCGATGTTAGTTTTCCAAAATTTAAAATGGCAGATCTAATATGGCAGACGAAATAAAAAAATTGTTCAGATTTCCTTGAAACTTGTTGCTCGGGGGTTTTTAGGGTCGCTGATTGCGAATTTGATATCAGAATTTCAAAATTCAAAATGGCGGATCTAATCTGATAGATGACTTTTTTAAAAATTGATCGAATTTGCTTGAAATTTGTTACTCTGGGGTTTTTGGGGCCCCTAATGACGAATCTGACATTAGATTCCACAAATCCAATATGGCGGATTCAAAATGGCGGACTAATTTTTCAAAATTTCTCAAACCTGATATAAACTCGTTACTCGTGGGTTTTTGGGGTCGCTGGTTACGAATCCGATGTTAGTTTTTCAAAATTCAAAATGGCGGATTCGATATGGCGGACGAGGTTTAAAAAAATATTTGGATTTATATATAAATTTATACTTAGGGTATCTTGGGGTCGATAATTACAAAACAGATGAATTTCTGGATTTCTATGTAAATTAGTATTTATTTGTATTAATGGTTTGTCCTTACCAATTCTTATAGCTATTTTATACCAAGCATTTTGAATTTTAAAAAACGAACATCGGATTCGCAATCAGCGGACCCAAAAACCCACAAGTATAACAAAATTCAAGCGAATCCGACTAATTTTTTAACTTCGTTCGCCATATTCGATCCGCCGTTTTGAATTTTGAAAAACTAACATCGATTTTTTCGTACCGTAGATCACTTTTAACTTTCCCTGTCCAATATTGTGAAATATAGATTAGTTGTTACTGATAGAGTAAGAGCAAATAGAGTATAATAATTTCGCCATTTTGAATTCAAGCAAATCCGAAAAATTTTTTTATTTCGTCCGCCACATTAGCTCCGCCATTTTGAATTTTGAAAAACTAACATCGGATTCGTAACCAGCGACTCCGAAAACTCCCGAGTAACGAGTTTCAAGCGAATCCGATCAATTTTTTAAAAAGTCATCCGCCATATTGGATAAGACATTTTGAATTTTGAAAATCTGTTATCAGATTCGTAATCAGCGACCCCAAAAACCCCCGAGTAACAAGTTTCAAGGAAATCTGAACAATTTTTTTACTTCGTCCGCCATATTAGATCCACCATTTTGAATTTTGAAAAACTAATATTGGATTCGTAACCAGCGACCCCGAAAACCCCGAAGTAACGAGTTTCAAGCGAATCCGATCAATTTTTTAAAAAGTCATACGCCATATTGGATCCGCCATTTTGAATTTTAAAAATCTGATATCAGATTCGTAATCAGCGACCCCGAAAACCCTCGAGTATCAAATTTCAATTAGATTTGAGCAATTTTGAAAAAGTTTGTCATCTTACGTAAAATAAGGAAAAAATTTTGTTCTTCAAGCGCCATTTTAAATTCAAAATCGAAAAAAATAAAAATTATAAATGAATATTTTTCAAGTACAAATATCGGGAACACGTTTCTGATACTTTTTGTTGTATTTGAAAAGCGTTATGACAGAGAAAAAAATTCTCTTGAAAAAAATTACATTAAAAAAACTTGACATTTTTTTAGTATTTTTGAAAAAAGAAGGGTTAAATATCATTTTTTGAAAATTTTGACCACACCATTCAAAAGAGCGACCCCAAAAATAGTAGGGTATGGACTTTTAAAAACTTTTATGGCTTTTTTCTACTAATTGTAAGAGATTGAAATTCATGTTGAAAAGTAGCACATCTCGTCGTTAAAGGGTTAATATTACATTTATTATTATTATAAAAATTACAAAATTTTTTATTTTCAAATATGAATTTTTGAATAATTTCAAATTCAAACTTTAAAAAATTCAATTATTAATTAATTATTCTTGTTTATTAATATCAAAAATTTTAATAAAATTCTTTGCAAATATTCAATTATTTTCATAAATAATAACATTCATCTTAAGGATTCAATTATTTTTAAAAACATTTAAATATTTTGCAAAAATTCAGTTACTTTCAAAAAAATGTCACGAAAGAAATCAATTTTTTTTAAATTCGTTACAAAAATTTAATTACTTTCAAAAATTTTTCATTAAAGAATTCAATTATTTTCTAAAATTTTAATAAATTCTTCGAAACAATTCAACTATATTTATAAATAATAAAACTCTTTGTGAAAATTCAATTATTATAAAAAAAAAATTCCTGAAAGAATTCAATTTTTTTAAAATTCTTTAAAAAAATTCAATTACTTTAAAAAAAATGCCATAAAAGTATTTAATTTTTTCTTATCTTTATAAAAAATTTCAATAGAATTCAATTATTTTCTAAAATTTTTAAAAATTCTTCGAGAAAATTCAATTATATTTATAATTATAAAAAATTAAAATTCTTTGCAAAAATTCAATTTCCTTTTAATTTTTAATAATATTTTTCGAGAAAATTCAATTATTTTCTAAAATTTTAATAAATCCTTTGAATCAATTTAATTATATTATTATAAATAATAATTTCCTTTTCAAAAATTCAATTATTCTCAAAAAAATTTTTACGAAAGAATTCAATTTTTTCTTAATTGGTTATAAAATAATTCAACAGAATTCAATTATTTTCTAAAATTTTAATAAAATTTGTTACGTAATTAAAGGTTTAATTTCAATTATTAACAAACACGATTTTTTTTTGAAAACTTGGAAGAAATTTTTCATAAAATTCTATTATTTTCAAAATTTTTTTATTAAAATTATTAAAGAAACTCCATTATTTAAAAAAAAAATTGGAAGAAACTCTTCAAAAGAATTTAATTATAAGATTGTCAAAAATTTTAATAAAATTCTTGTCAAGAATTCAATTATTTTCGCACAAATAATAAAATTCTTCGGAGAAATTCAATTATTCTCAAATTTTTTGATAAAATTCTTTACAAGAATTCAATGATTTTCAATATATTAATTTTAAAATTGAAAAATATATTTAAAAATAAAAATTATTTACTATTATTCTGAATATATTGTTGTAATGAAATATTTTCATTTTTGTTTCAGGTGAGTGTCACTTGTTAACTATGTGAAGCTTGAAATATTTAATTTAGGTGAGTTTCCTTTATCGATATTTTTTATTGGAATATTGAAACAAATTGTATTTAAACAATTTTTTTATCATAGTCGTTAATTAATGTATACCTACTTTTGAATAAAAAAAATAAAGAAAAATAATAAAAAATAATAATAATAATAATAATAATAATAATAATAATAATAATAATAATAATAATAATAATAATAAATAATAATAATAATAATAATAATAATAATAATAATAATAATAATAATAAAAAAACATAATAGTATCACATATTTTGTATAATAATAAAAATGTGAATATATATTTAATAAATTATAAGTGCGTGAAATTAAAATATATTATATAAAAATTGTTAAATTACTGTAAGCAAATAATTTCCACGTGAAAAAGAAAATGGAATTCACTAGGAAAATGCAGGATTTAGAATTTTTTTTTTAAACCATTTTTTAGCAATGATCAATTTAGAAAAAAATGCGTTGATAATGGGCGTTTGTTATCTTTTCTGATATGATGAATGATTGGAAATTTTTTATTTCACGGATGAGATATTCAAAAGTGTCAAAATCTCATTCTGAAAATCCATTTGTTCTTGCAGCCGCGATATTTACAGTCAATTTGCTTGCTTTCTCGTTGGCTTGAAAAGCGAGCTCTGTATAACGGCAATGGCCGATTAGGAAGCTCCACACAGAAGCCACACATATCATAAATCCGTATTCAAATCTAGTATTCTGTTATGGCAATTTCCCTTTAGTTACGTCAGCGTTTCAGTAATTTCAAATCCTAAACAAACATTTTCCGGATAAACTTACTGCAGTCATAAAATTCTATAACTATTCCATAGTCAAATTTAGATTAACATTGACTTTTGAACAGATTCCAAAATTTCATGCTTTTGTTTTCATGCAATTTACAATTTTGAGGGGCTGATGGGGAAAGTTGTTTAAAAAAAAAACAATTGGAGCAAGAGTGGGTTATGTTTTCTTATGTGTAAAAGCGGAATAATTGAATATTACGAAGAAAGAAGGATTATTTGTAGTTGAGAGCAAAAACGGGTTATTTCTCTAATACATAATTAATAATTAGATTGTAATAATAAATAATTTCAGTATTTAAAAAAAAAATTAATTTTTAGAAGTATTGTGAAGATTAAGCTACTCACTTTTGTTAGATGAATTTTTTTTGTGCGGCATTAAGTTTAGGAAGAATAGAAACGTGTTTCTTGTCTATATATATCTCACAGAATTCGTTCTGCAGACGATTAGGGATGATTTTACAGCGAAGACAACCATGTGTCCTAACTCCCACGATAGAAAGATAACTTGTCGCACGTCTGAGAAACTTATCACCTGTTTTCTCGTATTTTTCTTTAATCTCACCGCGCGCACTGTTCACTGGAATGAGAGTCGCGAAAACAACTTTTGACCAATGAAATTCACCCCTCGAACTATAAACTCTCCCCTAATCACAAACAATAGGTTGTTTATTCTTCTGTGTATTTTTGTCTTTGTAATTACCCGCGTAGAAAAATTTTGTCTACCTCAAGGTTGCCTCAAAGCTCACTTAAGGCTCAAGGCTTACTTAAGTCCTAAGTTTTAGACGATTTTTGAGCTTCAAACAAAACTTGAACCTTTAAGTGAGCCTTGAGCCTAAAACGTGTCTTATTTCTAAGTTTAATCCTAAATTTTAGACGAGTTTTAAGCTTCAAACAAAACTTGAGCCTTAAGTGAGTCTTGAGCCTAAAACGTGTCTTATTTCAGTTATTTCTAAGTTTAATCTTAAATTTTCGACGAGTTTTAAGCTTCAAACAAGTCTTGAGCCTTAAACGAGACTTATGTCTAAGCTCAGTCCTGAGTTTTAGACAATTTTTTAGTATCAAACAAGACTTAAGCCTTAACTGAGTTTTGAGCGAGCCTTATGTCAAAGTTCAGTCTTAAGACTCTTCAGTTTTTAAGCGAGTTTTCGTGAAGATTCCGTAGCAATTCTGCAAGTTTTTTATTTTAATATTATTTTAACATTTCTATTATGATTAAAGTCTAATAATAAGCTTTGTTGCAATTTATTTGCAAAACTTGAATGAAATACGCATTTTGCAAAAAAATTCCAACAAAGCTTATTATTAGACTCTAATCATAATAGAAATGTTAAAATATCGTTAAAATAAAAAACTTAAAGGATTTCCCTGACATTTCCCTGATTTCCAGACAAAATTTCCAATTTTTCCCTGACCCGAAAGAATATTCTGATTCACTCTAAAAATGATTAAGTACTCAAAAAACTGTTCTATTACATTTAATTACGAATTTTTTTAATTGTAAAATTATTCGAAAACATCAATAAATTCTTTTTTAAATAAATATTTAATCATTATTATTATTCTATAGAAATTAAGATTTTCCAAAAAATTTCAAATACAAATCTTTATAAAATTTAACAACTTATAATAATTTAAATTTCCATAAAATTTTTCAAAAAAAAAATTAAATTATTTTAAGAAATGTGAAATGTGTTCCAAGAATTCAATTATTTTTAGCAGTAATAAAATTTTTCACATGAATTCAATTATTTAAAAAAATGTAACGATATTCGTTGTCAGAATTCAATTATTTTCATAAATTATAAAATTATTCATAGGCTTTTAATTATTTTTAATATAATTTTAAATAAATTCCTCGAAAAATACCATTATTTTCAAAAATTTATTGCAAGAATTCAATTACAGTCCACAATTAATGAAATTCTTCGCTGAATTTCAAATATTTTCAAAATCTGCTCTTTTAATAAAATTTCTTAAAAGAATTCAATTATTTTTAAAAAATGTAATAAAAAATGCGTTCCAAGCATTCAATTATTTTCATAAATAATACAATTCTTTACAAGATTTCAATTATTTACAAAAATGTAATAAAAATTCGTTACAAGAATTTAACTATTTTTAAAAATAATAAAATTCTTCAGGACTTGAATTATTTAACAAAAGTATAATTGAAATTCTTTACAAGTATTCATTTATTCTCCTAAATAATAAAATTCTTCAAAGGATTTTAATTATTTTTAATATAATTTTAAGTAAATTCGTCAAAAAAAGTAATTATTTTCAAAAATATTCAAAATTTAATTATTTTTGAAAATTCATGCTATAATGCTTTTAATATTCAATTATTATGTAAAATTTTAACTGAAATTAATTTTTAAATCAATTTTTATTCGAAAATTCTTACGAGAATTCAATTATTTAAATTCAAAAATAAAAACTGTATTGAAAAATGAATGTTTTTCAAAATTTTATTGCTTTTGAAAATAATTGAATTTTTGCAATCATTCGTAACTGCTTCTCAATTCAATTTTTTCCAGTACTTTAATCTAGGATTGAATTAACACCAGAAAGGATTAAAATAATTCATTTTGGTCTTATTTTTGACTGTAAATGAAATTTTACTTCAAATCAAAACCAAGTCAACGATTTGTCATAGAAAGTGAAAGTAAATCTAAGTCTAAGATTAACTATGGCAATAAAATTTTGTAAAACATTCATTTTTTCAATAAATTATTTATTTTTGCATTTAAATAATTGAATTCTCGTAGGAATTTTCAAATAAAAATTGATTTAAAAATGAATTTCAGTTAAAATTTTAAATAATAATTGAATATTAAAAGCATTATAAGCATGAATTTTCAAAAATAATTGAATATAAATATTTTCGAAAATAATTACATTTTTCGAAGAATTTACTTAAAATTGTATTAAAAATAATTAAAATCTTGTGAAGAATTTTATTATTTAGGAGAATAAATGAATACTTGTAAAGAATTTCAATTATACTTTTGTTAAATAATTCAAGTCCTGAAGAATGTAATTAAATATAAAGAATTTTATCATTTATGAAAATAGTTGAATTTTTGCAACGAATTTTTATTATATTTTTTTTTAAATAATTGAAATCCTGTAAAGAATTGTATTATTTATGAAAACAGTTGAATTCTTGCAACGAATTTTTATTATATTTTTTTTTAAATAATTGAAATCCTGTAAAGAATTGTATTATTTATGAAAATAATTGAATTCCTTTAAGAAATTTTAATAAAACAGCAGATTTTGAAAAAATTTGAATTTCAGCAAAGAATTTCATTAATTGTGAAATGTAATTGAATTCTTGCAAAAAATTTTTTAAAATAATTACATTTTTCGAGGAATTTATTTAAAATTATATTAAAAATAATTAAAAGTAAATGAAACATTTTATTATTTATGAAAATAATTGAACTCTTACTACGAATTTTGTTACATTTTTTTAAATGATTGAATTCATGTGACAAATTTTATTACTTGTAAAAATAATAATAATACAATTCTTTACAAGATTTCAATTATTTAAGAAAAATGTAATAAAAATTCGTTGCAAGAATTCAATTATTTTCATAAATAATAAAATTCTTCACAGGCTTTCAATTATTTTTAATTTAATTTTAAATAAATACCTCGAAAAATGTAATTATTTCCAAAAATTTTTTGCAGGAATTCAATTACATTTCATAATTAATGAAATTTTTCGCTGAAATTCAAATATTTTTAAAATCTGCTATTTTAATAAAATTTCTTAAAAGAATTTAATTATTAAAAAAAAAAATGTAATAAAATGCGTTCCAAGAATTCAATTATTTTCATAAATAATACAATTCTTTACAGGATTTCAATTATTTAAAAAAAATGTAATAAAAATTCGTTGCAAGAATTCAACTATTTTCATAAATAATAAAATTCTTTCAATTATTCTTCTAAATAATAAAATTCTTCGCAGGATTTCAATTATTTTTAAATTTTAATACAATTTTAAGTAAATTCTTCGAAAAATGTAATTATTTTCAAAAATATTCAAAATGTAATTATTTTTAAAAATATTCAAAATTATTTAATTATTTTCAAAAATATTCACAATTTAATTGTTTTTTAAAATATTCAAAATTTAATTATTTTTGAAAATTCATGCTTATATAATGCTTTTAATATTCAACTATTATGTAAAATTTTAACTGAAATTAATTTTTAAATTAATTTTTAATATTTTTTATTCGAAAATTCTACGAGAATTCAATTATTTAAATGTAAAAATAAATAATTTTTTAAAGAAATGAATGTTTTTGAAAATTTTATTACTTTTGAAAATAATTGAATTTCTGCAATAATTCGTAATTAATTAATAAAAATACCTAACTTTTCCCTGACCTATGGCAACCATAGAAATGTTAACATTTTTTTAAAATAAAAAACTTGCAGAATTTCCATGGAAACTCCACGGAAATTCCATGGAATTTCCAGGGGGTACTTCCATAAAAAAATTTTCTACGTGGGGTAGCCTTGAGATACCTTTTAGGTTGCCAAAATTTTTTTACGCATAAGATGTATTTTTAAAAAAAGTAAAAAGAATAGTTTTTCAATGGGTTTGAAATTTTGAATATTATTTGATGAAATATGAATTTAACTGTCGATAAATAATTATTTGAATGATAAGATATTACGAAAGGACATTTGTCAGTCATTGATCCTTGATTGTTGTTTGTTTGTTTAGTTTGTGTAGTTAACAGCGAATTGCAGTACATAACAATTCTATCTTTCACAATCCTATCACGTATGACTGGTGCTTGGCAGAGACAAACGTATGTCTTTCCATTTTGTATCGACGTATATCAGCCGCTTGGGTTGTGGCATTGTCGATTTTCTGATTAACTGGCAAATTGTTAAAATGTGTGTATATTGTGTATTCTGAATAAATAAAACTTGTATCGAATTTTCAATCTGAATATCAGAAAAAAAATGGTTAAAAAAAATTATTGGATTCCATTCTCGTCTGATTGAATCTTCAGTTAAAAGATTTTTAATTTAACATTTTTTGCAAATAAATTAAATTGTTTTAAAAAAATTATTTTAAGTTCAATGTCACATTTGCTTTAAAAGCGGTTAATTTAAAATATCGATCTTATGGGTCGAGATCAATTAAAACTAATTGATGCCAAAAGAATGACGTGACTAAGATATTTAAATTGATCTCAGTGAATATGTTTTAAAAACACTTTAGAAAATATATATTCAGAATACATAATCTAAAAAGTACAGAATTTTAAAAAAAATGCTGATTTACATTAGACGTAGAATTAAGGAAATTTTGTAAAATTCTTCAAAGTTGTAATTAAATCATATTATGCATATATACTGGAAATGAAAGAGTGATAAGAAATTAAGTATCGTCATAAATGATGTATAAAAAAGTTGAAAATCACATTTATAGAGGCTTTAAATTACTGTCAGGAATCACTGAGTATTAATTTACATTCAAGTTACATGAACTACGTGAATTAATTATGATGTCTTTTAATCTATCCATGACCTATCACTTTTTATTGCCAATGCATTTTAGATTATAAAACAAAAAATATCTTCTGTTATTTAAGAAATTGTTTCAGTTTTTTGTATTAAAAATTTTAAAATGCTTTAAATAATGCCTCTTCAATTTTTCTCTTTTAAATACAAAAGAGTATCAATTTTTGAAATTTGATTGTATAAAAAGTTATTAAAAATAAATTATTTTCAATGTTTTAAATTTAAGGAAAAATTAAGGAAGCCCTGTTTGTGCTCAAGATACCAAAAATTTTTGGTTTCATTTTCGTTTTGTAAATTTATTTCCTATTTCCTGAAAAATAATTATAAATTTATATGTGAATTTTTCAATATGTTCTATAAATATTTTTTCGTACGGAAATATTTATTTTATTTATTTTTGTTTTTTAATAAAAAAAAACAATCGAGAGAAATAACGCAAAAGTCAATTTTCCTAAAGTAGGTACACAGAGGATGTCCTTTTTCCATTTACCCAAATTGGATGGAATTTTATTTCATCCAATATTTATGTTCCTAGATAGTATTTACCTAATATTCTTAAGTATTCAGCAAACTTCAAGTACCAATAAATTTTTAAGTTACCATAAAACATAGTAATAATCCTAAAGAAAACTTGAAATGTTAAAATATTTTTCCGGACATTTGAAAAAGTTATATAAACTTGTGGCAAAAGTTTGAAAAAGAAGTTCATTTAAAGTTCGCGCAGTTAATTTAGAATTTTAATGTTTATTATATATTATAAATATCAACATATATGCAAACATTGCAAAATATTTCAGACTGTAAATAAAAAAAGGTGGTACAAATTTTTTTTAATCAATATTTTCAGTTTGAAGAGAAAAATATTTCGTAATATTTTCAAGAAAAATAAACATTCTCGACAGTATCAATAGTAAAAATATTTTTTTATTATTGAGAAATTTCGTTTTAATCAGAAAATATTGTTTTTTTTTTTTTGAAGAATTTTTCCTGTTTTAATAAAAATGCACTCTCACGATGCGACGCAAAAAAATTGTCGGAAAAATACTTGAGCATCAAAATTATTTTCCCTCTCAGCCTTGGGGATTTTAAAAAAACTTATCTCTGCTTGTGCGTTGCGTCAATTAACGTTGGTTTAATCATTAAAAGCGTTCTGGATAATTAAGCTTATCGTAATTGGCACTCATGCCTTTGATAGTCGGAAAGTTTAAATTAACGTCCGACTACGAAATGAAGTCGATGCACAGATCCCAGTCATCATGTGCGCAAATTTATTTCAAATCAAATATATATTATTAGAAAAAGTAGAAAAAACAAAAAAAGAAACACTTTTTATCTACGGTGTGTCTGCACATTAAAGAGAAAAAAAAATGATTTTCCTTTCATCAATATATTCTCCACGTTTTTCTTTATTGCATGCAGTTGTTGGTGTTGTAACTTTTTTAACGCTCACTTTGAAACACGCGCTCACACCTTAAACTGCCTTTCTTTTAATTTTTATGTCAAGTTCGACGCAAACTTTACGAGTTAACTCGGAAAATTATCTTTAAAAAGGTGGAAAGAAAAACAACTCACGATAATAGTTTACCTTTTTTCTCTTTTTTTTTTCTTTATTGCCAGCACTTTCAGGTTACACAAACTTTTCACTACATACTTTCTGTTTTGTTGATTTATTTTGTGGGCTTTTCATTATCGTTCGATTCTTGATGGGTGTCAATGGTTTTTTTTTTCAAGAACAGATGTTACACGAATTGTAGTTAAAATTAATGGTAATTAATATTCGTAATTAAAAATGATAATTAACCAACAGTAATTAAAAAAAAAATGGTAAATAATGGTCGTAAATTAAAAACTGTAATTAAAAATAGTAATTAAAAAATTAATGGTAGTAATGGTTCTGGTAATAAAAAAATACGATTTGCGAGAAAATTAGAATCTGTCTTGAGAGTCATGATCCCAAACCAAAATTGAGCTAATATTGGCTCAAGATTAAAAATGCAGAAACCAAAGTCAAACTTTGAATTTAAATATTAGAGGAGTATTATTCGAAAAGTTACTTTGCATAGTTTGCTTTTTTGTTTTATAAATTAAAATTTCGCCTCAAAATAATTATGTATTTATTCATAATTACGTTAAAATTATTTTTAAAAATTCTCGTCAAAATTTCAATTCTCATTGGAAATAATTAAATTCTTTTCCAAAATTCAATTATTTTCCAAAATTTTAATAAAATTCTTGGTAAAATTTCAATTATTTTCAAAAATTTTTCTCAATTCAATGATTTTTAATATCAATTTTAATAAAATTTTCCAAAAAAATACAATTATTGAAAAAATTTTTTTTAATTCTACGCAAACCTTTCATTATTTTTATAAAATAATAAAAATTTCACAAGAATTCAATTATTTACAAATTTTTTATGAATTTCTTCGCAATCATTCAATTATTTTCATAAATAATTAAATTTTTACAGGGATTCAATTATTTTCGTAAATAATAAAATTCTTTTTTGAAATTCAATTATTTTCATACATAATGAAACTAATTGCAGAATTTGAATTAATTTTAATACAATTTTAATTGAATTCCTTGAAAAATTTATAACTATTCTTAGATATTTTATTAAAATTCGTCAAAAGAATTCAATTATTTAAAAATGTATTAATAAAATTCTTTATGAGAAATCATATTTAAGAAATATGCAATTATTCAATAAATTTTTTTAAAATTTTAAATAATTTTTGAGAAAGTTTAATTGCGGATTTTATTAAAAATTATTTGAAGTTTTTATTTTATAATGTATATATTTAATTTAAGAATTCAAGAATAATTGAAATCTTGTAAAATTGAATTGTAAACAATAATGAATTTGAAAATTTTCAAAGAACTTTATCACAAATTATTAAAAATAATGCATTTATAGAAGAATTTTAGTTAAAAATACGAAAAAAAAATTTAATTCTAGAAAAGTTACAAATTATTGTAGAAATTCAATTATTTTCAAGAGTAATAATATTCTTCGCAAAAATACAATTATTTACAAAACTTTTTAAAAATTCTTTCCAAAATTTCAATTATCTTTAGAAATATTGAAATTCTTCTCCGAAATTCAATTATTTAAAAAAAATTTTTCATACAATTCTTGGGAAAATATTAATTATTTTAAAAAATTTTCCTCAATTTAATGATTTTCAATATCTACTATTTTAACTGAATTTTTCAAAAGAATTCAATTATTTAAAAAAAAGATTTGATAACATTCTACGGAAACATTTAACTATTTTCATAATAAAATAAAAATTTCATTGATTTAAGAATAGATTTGAGTTAAAATTTTTGATTATAATGTAATAATAATAATTGAATTTTGAAAAATAATTGAAAAATTCAGATTTTAAAAGATTTTAATTTGAAACCTTTTCGAAACTGAATTTTTCACATTTTTAACTATCAATTCTGTGAAATTAATTTTTTTGAGAAAGTTTAATTGTGGATTTTTTAAAAATTATTTGGAGTTTTTATTTTATAATGTAATATATTTAATTGAAGAATTCAAGAATAATTAAAATTTTGTAAAATTGAATTGCAAATAAATGAATTTAAAAATTTTCAAAGAACTTATTTAAAAAATTATTAAAAATAATGGATTTATAGAAAAGTTTTGTTAAAAACACTAAAAAAAATGTAATTTTGGAAAAGTTACAAATTATTGCAGAAATTCAATTATTTTTAAGAGTTAATAATATTCTTCGTAAAAATTAAATATTCTTCAAAAATAATAAAATTCTTCTGAGGAATTCAATTATTTTCACAAATAATAAAACTCATCGCAGAATTTCAATTATTTTTACTAGAATTTTAATTGAATTTCTCTAAAAATATAATTATTCTTAAAAATTTTATTAAAATTCGTTGAAAGAATTCTATTGTTTAAAAATTCGTCGATAAAATTCTTTACGGGAATTGAATTTTGAAACATTCAATTATTCAATAAATTATTTATTTGCATTTTATTTGTATTTAAATAATTGAATTCTCGTCGAATTTTCTAAAAAAAAATTCATTTAAAAATGAATTTTAGTTAAAATTTTAGATAATAATTGAATATTAATAGCAATATAGCGTGAATTTTCAGAAATAATTGAATTTTGTAATTAATTTTTTCGAAAAAGTTTAATTGTGGACTTTTTTATATTGTTTGAAGTTTTTATTTTTTAATATTTATATAGGTGTTTAATTGCAGAATTAACGTGTACTTAATTTAAAAATATCATAAAATTGAATATTGTAAACAAATGGATTTGAAAATTGTCAAAGAACTTTTTCGAAAATTATTAAAAATAATCGATTTAAAGAAGAATTTTAGTTAAAAGTTCTTGAAAATAATAATTGAATAAAAATTAAATAAAAATAATAATTGAATAAAAATTATTTTTATTAGTTGACTATTATCAATTAAATATTTAATTGAATCAAATAATATTTGAGTCAATTAAATGGTATTTGAACCAATAATTTCAGTATTTTAATCAAATATGAACTAAACCATTTAATTGACTCCAATAAATATTATTTGATTCAATGAAATATTTAATTAATAATAGTCAATTAATCGGTTATTTAAGTCAAATAAATTCTTTTTTCAGCGTAGACTCAAGCGATATTGAGCATAAACAAATTTTTTTTTCTATAAGATATGAGAAAACAAACTACTTAAGTTATCATTTACACTGTAAAAAATTTATGGAGTTAACGGACTCGGGAGTTGGGAGTGAAATTTTTCGAGTTAAAAATCAACTCCAAAAGAGAGTTAATTTCTAACTCCCTTCATTCAACACCCGCGCGAGTTATTTTTTCCTTGGGGAGTTAGCATTTGGGTGTTAAATTTTAACTCTCTTTATTTAACTCCCCTGGCATTAACTCCCCAATGGGTGCGAATTTTATAGACCCCCCGGGGGAGTTAAAATTTAACTCCCTTTTTTTACAGTGTATTTATTATTTGTATAAAAATAAAAAAGACAACTGTGATTTAGTAGAGAAACTCTCTCATAAACGAGGTGTAGTTCTAGCGATCTATCGAAATTCTATTATTGTTCAGTTTTAGTTATTCATTGTAAATATAATGATATTAATAATACAATAATAATTATTGTTATTATTATTAATTAAATAAAGTTTCTTCTTTGAATGAAATTCGCAAATTCTGTCCAAAACTGTCTACAAAAGGTTGGTCGAATAATTCACCATTCGTCGTGAAAATTTTACTTTTTAAATTTGCAGGCTTTTGGTTTACATTTTTTGCAAATTTGGGCCAGTATTGGCGATAAGAGGATGCAGGTACGTACTAAAAAAATATTAAGAAGAAAGAAAATTTATTAAAAAAAAAGTTTGAATCATAAAATTCTGAAGTGAAATTATTTATTGTTTGGTAAAGTACTTTGTTGAGATTGAGACAGATGAACCCCCGTGCGGTTGAAAAAAGATAACTCACAATAATAAAGTCTAGCCCTGATTGAGTAGTGATTTAATTAGAACTTATTTGAGCTCGCAACCAACGTCGAAACGTGACGTCAATATTGTGTTCTCGGAGGTGGCGGGTCATCGAATGATCTGCTATATACCTGTACCATGTGTAAAGTATACAAAAACACGTGCATATGCACACATGTGCAACGTTTCGAGAGGTGAGCTACACGTGACACACATTCACTGGCAAAAGAGCTATTCTGCTAGAACAGAGTCTACTTGCTGGGTCGACGACCGGTTACACACGCACATATATATAATATATATATAAGACAGCCGAGTTTCTCCACGTTTTTACTATAACTTATTACCACTAAACTTTATTCTATTTAACCTTAATTTTTTTCAAAATTTCAAAAAAAGAAGAAAGAAACTATCATAATTCACAGAAGACAATTTACTAATTCGCCACTTTCTCACTTTGCTTTTTTTTCTTTTCTTCTTTCATTGATTAATTGCACGTGGGACTAATTATTTTCTGTAATTTCTTCCTGGAAGCGCTGCTTTTTGTTGTTATTTTCTAACAGAAATCATCGAATCAGAAATAACTATAATTATTATTATTATTAAACTATAATAATCGTCGTGTGTCCACTCTGTCCACACTTGAAGTTAGACTTTTGTGCACGCTTTTGTTTTGATAGATAATATTATACCTACTTCTTTATTTTTTTTATTTTTTAATTTAATAATATTATCTTTATTTTTCAAAATAATTCAAAAAGGTCTTCCAAAAATCGAAAAAATTAATTTATTAAATAATTGTGGAAGAAACTAAATATTTAATTATTTATGTTATTAATCATTATTTCTTTGTTTCTGAAAAAAAGTAGCATTTTGTAATAAATTTTTAAGGTAATTAACAAATGTAAAATCCAGCAAAATATTTTCCTTTTCTTAATATGAAAAATTTAATTGTTTGAAAAATCAAAATTATGCAGCTATTTTTTCCTTTTTTCTACAAAGAAAATTAAAAAATTGAATTGGAAAATTAAAATTGGAAAGTAGAAAATATTTTGCACATTTTCTGCTTCCTAATTACAATTCATAAACAAAGTACAAGTTTAAAGTAGAAAAAAAATTTAATAGTTCAAATTTTGTTTAAAAAATTTTTAATTTATTTTGGAAAAAATAATAACAAAATTTCTATTTGTTAAAAATGATTGTAAAATTATTCGAAAAGATCAATAACTTCTTTTTTAAATAAATATTTATTTATTATTATTTTTTCACGAGAATTAAGATTTTGAAAAATTTGAAATTCAAACCTTTATGAAATTTAACAACTTTTAAGAATATTTATTATAAAAAATGAAGAAATTGATTACTCCGAGTCAAAGACTCGGCGTGATCGGTTTCTTCATTTTTTATAATAAATTAAAGCTAACCGAGTGATGAGATCATTATTTTATATAATAGGAATATTTTTACTCTAATTTTTTCAAAATTATTTTCATCATTTTAATTCAATTATTATTTTCTAGAATTTTTAAATAAAATTCTTCTTTAAATCAATTATCTTTAATAATTTTTGAATAAGTTCTTTGAGAATTTTCAAATCCCTTTGTTTAGAATTTAATTTTACACATTCACGCTATAATGCTTTTAATATTCGGTAGGTGGTCACTGTTTCTAAAAAATATTTTCTAATCCTTTTTGTCTACAAAAAAAAAACGATTTCTAATGAAATCTGTTTTCTAAAAAAAAGTTTTTCTAAAAAGTTATGATTTCTAATATAATATATTTTCCTAAAATTTGTAAAATTCCATAATTTTGATAAAATCATATTTTTATCATAAAACCATATTTTTTGATAAAATTTTAATCCAAAAAAATTTTGAAAATTGTTAAAAACATTAATATTATGAAATAGAAACAAAACTATAAGTTTCTTTTTGAAAAAGAAGAAAAAATTTTATAAAATTATTATTTCTTATCACATTTTGTTAGGAAGAAAATTCTATTCTTCTCTGAAAAAAAAACATATTTTGTATTATTTTTATACAAAAATTTCAAGAATTAATTTATTTTAAAAATCTTAAATTTTGAAAATCTTTGGGAAAAAAATCCCTATAATTTCTATTTATTATTTTTTATCTAGATTATTTTTAAATTTTGTTAAAAAATTTATATAATTTCTATTTTTTATCATAATTTTTTAACGAAATCTCAAGTATTTTAATAATTAAAAAATTTTCATAAATTTTATTTTTTAATCACAGACGTATTAATCTATTCTTAAATCAATTTTTATTAGAAAATTCTAGTAGAAAATCAATTATTTAAAATTTAAAAACAATAGTAAATCATTTATTGAATAATAAGATTTTTTTTAACATTTATTTCTTATATAAATAATTTTATTGACAAATTTTTAAATAATTGAAATCTTTTGACGAATTTCAATGAAATTTTTTAGAATATAATTACATTTTTCGAGAAATTTAATTAAAATTTATTAAAAATAATTGAAATTCTGCGATGAGTTTTATTATCTATGAAAATAATTGAATTATTGCGAAGAAATTTATAAAAAATTTGTTAAATATTTGAATTCTAGTGAAATGTTTATTATTTATGAAAATAATTAAATGCTTGCGTACAATTTTATTAAAATTGTTTTTAAATAATAGAATTCTTTTGAGCAATTTTATGAAAATAGTAGATAATAAATAACATTGAAATGAAAATTTTTGAAAATAATTGAATTTTTAAGAAGAATTTTTTTATTTATGAAGTTAATAATTGGAATTTTGTCGAGATTTTTTTTCTAAATTTTGAACATAATTGAATTTTGTGATAAGAATTTTATTACTTTTGAAAATAATTGAATTTCTGCAATCATTACTTTTAATAATTAATTAAAAATATATTGACAAACTTAACTAATTTTAGAAGATTTTGATTTATTAAAATTTTCCAAAAATCTAAGTTCTTTAAAATTTCCCTGAATTCCTTGTGTCAGAATGTATGATATTATAGTTTTAATAATATTAAAAGAATAAAACTATTTTCCAATTCATATTTTTTTATGAAAATAAATTTGAATTAAAAATTTTTACGTTTTTTTATTTTTAAAATTGCTAACTGTTAATAAAAATCCTTCAAAAGTATATATTAATTAAATCTATAGAAAAGCTGTCACTGCCCAGACTTTATACCCCCGCAAGTAATAATTTGTTGTTTTTAGTTGGAACAAATCTTAAATGAATCAAGTTTTGAAAATAACTTTTTCAAGAAAAGTCTGTTCACCTTTGAAAAATTACCTTAGTAAAAGAAAATAGTTGAAAATTGTTTAATTAAGTAGGAAAATTGACAAAGAGTTTAAAATTAGTTTACTACTAGAAAGCCAAATAGGAAAAAAAATTGTGAATTACAACTTGTTTGCGGGAATCAAGCTATAAGCAAAAAAAAAAATTGTGTAAAAATAATATCTATAATAGAAGGAAGAAAAAGCAGATAATAAAGGAATAATAGAAATAAAATATAAACGTAGAATGAAAATTATGAGTACCGTTTGATAAATATAATGAGAGAATGAAAATAATGGGACGTTCTAGTTTTAGCAGAATCAAGTACCAAAACCCAAGACGATAATAGCATTGGTGAATTACGTCCTGCCAAAGTTCTGAGAGCAGCTTGACCGAGCGTGACTTTCTCATAGCTTATTGGGACGTGAAACGATCTAGTGAATGCAGAATTTTAACCTAGAAAACGCGCTCGCTGCACTGGCTCGACGACCAGGTTCTAATGATGGAAAAACTCGACGAGCGGTCGTTACACCTCACTCGCGCAATTCGTTAAGTCTCTAGAGGGTCGGGGGTAGTTGCCAGGCTTAGCAATAAAAGCGAACATTAAAGTTCGTCTACAGATAGTTTCACGGTTACTGATGTATATTCTTGCCAAGTTTCCTTTTCAAGCGAAAACATTTATCCTTTTTGAAAAAGACGACAAAAAAAAAAAGAAGGAGAGGAAAAAAATTAACGATTAAACGATAGGATTTCATTGAAACTGACGAAATAAAAGCAGGTGCGACCCGAGAAAACATTTACCAATCTGGTCCCATTCTGGTGAAACTGAAAACAGGGAAGCCTATTAGGACCTAACCGGGCTCGAGCTTGAAAAGGGCTCACTGTTCCCTCGATCATTTTATTTTTAATAATGAGAAAATTCTTCGAGATTTTAATTATTTAAAAAGAAACTTTACTTATTCAATGGTAATTTTTTCGACCACTTTTCTCTTTAAATGTTTTTAAAAAATTGAGCTGAAATTTTCTAAGAAAGTCTAAAATATAATAAAGAAGGGCAATGATGTGCAAAAGTTTTAATAATTTAAAAATAAATAATAAATAATTAATAAATAATAATAAATAAATAAATAATAAATAAATAAATAAATAATAAATAAATAAATAAAAATAAATAAATTTAAAAATAATTTCATTGATTTAAGAATAGATTTGAGTTAAAATTTTAGATTATAATTAAATATTAAAGGCATTAGAGCGTGAATTTTTAGAAATAATTAAATTTTGAAAAGGTTTCAAATTAAAATCTGAATTTTTCACATTTTTAAACTAACAATTCTGTGGAATTAATTTTCTTTTAAAAAGTTTAATTGCGGATTTTATTAAAAATTATTTAAAGTATTTATTTTATAATGTAATATATTTAATTGAAGAATTCAAGAATAATTAAAATCTTTTAAAATGAATTGTAAATAAATGAATTTGAAAATTTTCAAAGAACTTTTTCAAAAATTATTAAAAATAATGCATTTATAGAAAAATTTTAGTTAAAAATACGAAAAAAAAATTTAATTCTAGAAAAGTTACAAATAATTGTAGAAATTCAATTATTTTCAAGAGTAATAATATTCTTCGCAAAAATACAATTTATTTACAAAACTTTTTAAAAATTCTCGCCAAAATTTCAATTATCTTTAGAAATATTGCAATTCTTCTCTGAAATTCAATTATTTTAAAAAAATTGTTAATACAATTCTTGGCAAAAGTTTAATTATTAAAAAAAAAATTTCCTCAATTTAATGATTTTCAATATGTACTATTTTAATTAAATTTTTCAAAAGAATTCAATTATTTAAAAAAATTTTTGATAACATTCTACGCAAACATTTAACAATTTTCATAAAAAAAATAAAAATTTCATTGATTTAAGAATAGATTTGAGTTAAAATTTTATATTATAATGGAATATTAAAAGCAATAGTGCGTGAATTTTTAGTAATAATTGAATTTTTAAAAATAATTGAAAAATTCATATTTTAAAAGATTTTAATTTGAAACCTTTTAAAATCTAAATTTTTCACATTTTTAACTATAACAGTTCTGTGGAATTCATTTTTTTTTTTTTTTTGAGAAAAGTTTAATTTTAATTGCGGATTTTTAAAAAAAATTATTTGAAGTATTTATTTTATATTGTATATTTAATTGAAGAATTCAAGAATAATTGAAATGAACTTGAAAAATTTTAAAAAACTTTTTAAAAAATTATTAAAAATAATTTATTTATTATTAAAAATAATGGATTTATAGACGAATTTTACTCAAAAACACTAAAAAAATTAAAATGATGAAAATAATTTTGAAGAAGTTACAATAACAATATTCTTATAATATAAAATAATTATTTTATCTCTCGAATATTTTTAATTATTATAAAAAATGAAGAAACCGATCACTCCGAGTCTTCGACTCGGAGCAATCGATATCTTCATGTTTTATAACAAAATTTTTAAAGTCGTTTAATTTCAAAAAGGTTTGAATTTGAAATTTTTGAAAATCTTAGTTCCTATGGAAAAATAATAATAATTAAATATTTATTCAAGAAGAAAGTTATTGATGTTCTTCGATAATTTTGCAATTAAAAAATTTTTTAAATAAAAGTAACGGAACATTTTTTTGAGTAAAATTTTTTCCTTTATTTTCTAAAAATTCAAAAATTTTCATTTTCAAGTAAAATTATGAAATTGACAAATAAAAATTAAAAATATTTTTTTCTTTTATTTTTAAAAAAAACTGAATTTTATTAAAACAACAAATTGTAATTATGAAATAGAAATGATGTAAATTATTTCCATATTAAAATTAAAAAATGTTCATTTTCAAATAAAATTTGAAATTGACAAATAGAATTTATAAATATTTTTTTCGTTTATTTTTAAAAAACTTTGAACTTTATTAAAACAATTGTATAATTATGAAATGGAAATGATTTAAATTATTTCCTTATTAAAATTGAAAATTTTTTACAAAAATATTAAGATACGGGAACATCTAATGTTTTTCTTTCCCCAAAAAAATAAGTTTGTAAACAATATTGTTATTGAGAAATAAAAATTATGCATAAAATGGGTATATTTTTTATTATTAATCATAATTTTTTAACAATTTTCTATTTTTTATGAATAATAAGGAGAAAAATGTGCATATAAATAATAATTTTGATAAGTCAAACGAAATTTGTTGTACAAATCATATAATAATCAAAATGGGTATATTTTTCATTTTTTAATCATAATTTTTTTAAGTTTTCTAATTTCTAATATTATTTCATTATGAATCATGAAAAAATACCTGTATATTTTCGATTTGTCAAACAATATTTAAAAAAAAGCAAAAGCATACACAAAAACTAACTTCAAACTGCGGACAGAATGAATGAAAGAATACGAAGATTAATTTATAGTTAATTAGTATTTACGCTTTTCCCATGCAACCTTTTCACATTTAATACTCAAAATCGACTTTCAAATATATAAACATAAAGTAAATTATGGTTAAGTTACCGGTTTAAAAATGCTATTGTCGTAGTCAGAGTCGTAATTTTAATTTTTAAGGTGACAACATAACACAGAAAAAAGTGAGTGTTATTTTAACACTGAATTCGGTGTTAAAAGTGTCTGCATCAAACTTTAGCTCGGAAGTGTTATTTTAACACTGAAAATAAGGTAAATTTTCTATTATAGAAAATTTATCCTCACTAAAATTACCCTACCAAAATTTACCCGCATCAAAAACAACACTCGCTTTTCTCTGTGAACCCAGTTGCTAGTATATTATATTTTTCTCATAAATAATAACAATTAAAAAAACAAATTGTAAGCGTTTTTTCATCCAGCCGAATTCTGGAATATGTGTTTTTTTAAACCAAAGTAAAAATTAATGTTTACATTAAAACTGTTGTTTTTTATATACAATGTACGCATTTCCGTTGATCGAAAGGGTTAAAAAAACAAACAGTGTCTTCAATTTAGGTGATTTTTAATTATCGTAAAATTGAGCAATATCTGCATTTTGATGTGAAACACAGTGAGTGAGAGAATGTTTGCAACCGCTGTGTCAACATTTTCAAACAACATTTACGCATTCGATGCGTTATAATTGAACAGACATAAGTTGATCAATAGATGAATGTAAATATATTCGCGCATATTTACGTTTACCATTAAAGCGTAGATGTTCCAATGTTTCAACATTCATGCTCGCGAACTTGTATTGCAACTATAATCTCTGTTTTGTTATGTTACTCAAATATCAAACCACATTTTGTACATCACATACTCTGCGCGAATTTATACAGTACTCTCATTTATATACGTATACGTGCGTACAAGTACATTAAGCTTTTCGCCTAAAACCATTAGAACTCTTCAGAATTCAATAAATACATTTTTTCATAATTAACGTCATAATGAAAAAAGTATTTAATCTAAAAATCAAATTTTTAATTAAAGGGTAAAAAGTTGGTTGGAACTTTTTAGGAAAACTGATTCTTGACATTATTCCTAAAAGTACCCACGTGGGTACACTGACAGATTTTTTGTTATTATTAATCAATTGGATAGTAATATTAAAAGATTTGATATACAATATCAATAGATATAATTGAAAATAAACTAATTATTAAGAATTAATTAATAGTATAATATTTAGTAAACATCCATTATTAATTGCGAGCACATGTGCACGTCTGGATCAAAGGACCCATCGTAATAACAATCCTCTTTAGAGAGCATTTACTGATTACAAAGTTCGAGCATTCGCCCAGTTATACATGACTAGATAAAATTCATTCGATGCACCATTTTCGTGCACATTTGAATCAATATTTGACAATAACTTGAACAAAATAACAGAGACGGCAGAAGAATTAAAAAAGAATGGCAAAGATAACGTTTATATTGTAAATCATGATGAAAGATATATATCGTGTATTGTAAAATGAGATATAGAAGGAGTTAACAAGAGAATAATTCAAATGATAAAAAAAGAAAAAAAAAATAACAAAGTGAAGACGTGATATTTATTGTTCTTTACGCTTTATAAGAGGTCAGTGTTCGTGAAAGTTCATTGACCCCCTCCATTCTCTCTATATGCCTCATTTATTACCGTTGCTATCTTCTTTTATATTTATCCAACATCAATCCAATCTAAATTGGCGACCTGCAAGATTATTTTCACCTAGCAGCGTATATGAATAATAATTGTGTCGGGACAAACATAACACTTTTTTTTTCTCTTTTCAAATACATCCTCATATATGTATATATATGTATTGTGTGAGCGGGTATATTAATGATATGAAAACTCATATGAACGTGATATCCTTGTGACATGAGTTCAATATGTATTCATACAACTTTATTATGTCAACTTTGTATTTTTAGAAGGAATTTCGGGTTTTTATTTCGCCTATTTTCATTTTTTAATATAAAATCTTTGGTGATTCTCCACTAACTGGTAACTATTGACTCGGGTAAAGTTTATCTAAAAATATTAATTTTTTTTTGAAAATTTTCTATGTAGATCTTTGTAATAAAGCTTGAAAATAATTATTTTGTACATATTTGAGCTTAAATTTATCTTTTTAATCTTATATAAACAATTTAAAAAAAATTCCTTTAGAGGTTAAATAATAAGTTTGAAAAAGTCATGTTTTGTTCACTAATAATATAAATAGTTTAAAAAAACAAATAAATTGTATTCTGATTTCTGAACAAGCTTATTAAACGACAAATAAGTGATATTACAAAACATTTTAACAAAAAACAATTTTTCACGATGTGTGGTAAGAAAAAATAAATTTTCAAATAAACACTTACATTGAAAAGTAGCACATAATTTTCAAAACTCACGCCTAAGTTCGAATAAAATAAATATGTCTTGACGAAAAAAATTTGTCTAATATTTGTTTTATTATTTTTAACTACTTTAATTAATAAATAAAAACTCATTTTTACTCACACCTGTTATTGATATGTTGGAGGTTAATAACATTTTTTCATAAAAAACAAAACATTTCCATTACAAGAATCGAAATTAGGCACCGGAGTTTACAAATCAAAGAAAAAAATGCATTAAAGCCATAAAAATGAATGAAAGTAAACAATATTTATAGAATATTAAAAAGATTTGCTTACTCTAAATCACTATTATTTTTATTTTTTTTTATTG
Organism: Leptopilina syphax; assembly: GCA_032872505.1. Lineage (NCBI taxonomy): Eukaryota > Metazoa > Arthropoda > Insecta > Hymenoptera > Figitidae > Leptopilina > Leptopilina syphax. The sequence continues at coordinate 33,476,944 of CM065476.1, forward strand.
GTTAAGAATTCAGTGATTTTAGCGGAACTGAAGTTTACACGTCATTAAAATACGCCGTAAAATACTAATAATTTTTATAGTTTTAAATCTAAAAATGCTATTTCTTTATGCAAATTTTACATAAATACAACTTTTTAACTTAACAATGTAAATTGGAAGTAAAATCGAACTAAAAATGTGAATAAAAAAACAGAAAACACATGACAATGTAAACTCCAGTTCCAAATAAAAAAATAGTGGGGAAAGTAATAAAAAAATATTTTTATACAAATTTATTAATGAAAATTGTAAAACAACGCATTAAAACTTACTAATTAAGATGAACTTTCAAATGGAAGAAATAAAAACAAGATTAAAATAGACTTTGTGTAAAATAAACCATATTAAACTTGATGATTTCTGTGTGGAGAATTGAGAAAAGTGCACTTTTGGGTCATTTCCAAAAAAGTCATAACTTTCGTTTAAAATAAAAAAAATTTCCGATTACAATATCAGGGCTCGGATTGTGCGACTTTTTCGACTTTTTTAAGGAAATGTGACTTTTTCGACTTTTTCGACTTTTTTTTTAGTAAAATGCGAATGAAATTAAAATTTTTTTTTTAAATTTAAAGGAAAAAGTTTGAGTCAAAAAAATGTTCTGTTACATTTATTTACAAATTTCTATCAAATTTTTCGAAAACATCAATAACTTTTTTTAAATAAATATTTAATTATTATTTTTCCATAGGAATTAAAATTCTTCAAAAGATTCAAATGCAAACATTTTTGAAATTAAACAACTTAGATACCGGTACTCCTAGAATTGGAAACTTGGTCGATATGGTAGGTTTCAACTTCACATTTTAAAATTCTGGGAAAATTCAAAAAAACTTATAAAAAATTGTTATAAAACACGAATGTTGATATTTACAAAGATAATTGAAATTTTGAAGAGAATTTAAAAAAAAAATTTGAAAATAATTGAATTTCTGTGAAGAATTTTTTTACTTTTGAAGATAATTGAATTTTGCAAAAAATTTTATCAGAACTTTTGAAAATAATTAAATTTCCAGGATGAATTTTATTATTTATGAAGATAATAAAAATTTTAACGAGAAATTTAAAAACAATTTTGAAAATAATTTTATTCTGCGAAGAATTTTATTACTTTTGAAAATAATTGAATTTCTAGGATAAATTTTATTATTTATAAAGATAATTGAAAATTTGACAAGAATTTTATTAAAATTCTTTGCAAATAATTGAATTTCAGAAAAGAATTTTATTACTTTTGAAAATAATTGAATTTCTGTGAATAATTATATTAATTTTGGCAAATAATTGAATTTCTGTGGTGAATTTTATTAAAAGTTATGAAAATAATTGAATTCTTGCAAAGATTTTTATTAATATTTGAAAGAAAAATTATTTCCCGTAAAAAATTCAATTGAACTTTGAAAATAATTGAATTTTTGCGAAGAATTTTATTAAAATTCCTTAAAATAATTAAACTTCCGCGAAGAAAATTTTGTATTGGAAACAATTCAATTCTTATCATTAACATAATCAAAATTTTTCAAAGTAATTGAATTTCTTGAGAAGAATTTTAGTAATAATTGAAAATAATTGAATTCTTACGATAAATTTGATGAATTTTCGAAAATAATTGATGTCATGCGAAGAGTTCAATTATTTTTTGAAAATAATTTAATTCCTGTGAAGAATTTTACTAATTTATAAAAAAAATGACTGTCAAAAATTTTAAAGTTTTTGAAAATAATTGAATTCTTTTAAAGAATTTTATTAATTTTAAAAAATAATTTAATTCCTGTGAATAATTTTAATAATTTTATCAGATAATTGAATTTCTGCGTAAAATCTTTTTAATAATGTTTTGAAAATAATTGAATTATTACAAATATTTTTATTAATATTTGAAAATAATTGAATTCATAAGAAGAATTTTATTTCAAATTTATGAAAATAATTGAATTTTTGCGAAGAATTTTATTACTTTTGATGATAATTGAATTTCTGCGAAAAATTTTATTACTTTTGAAGATAATTGAATTTCAGAGAAGAATTTTATTATTTATAAAGATAATTAAAATTTTGACAAGAATTTTATTAAAATTTTTTTTAAATAATTGAATTTTGGAGAATAATTTTATTATTTATAAAAATTATTGACATTTTAAAGAGAATTTTTAAAAAAAGGTTAAAAATACCTAATTAAAATTTTCTATGAATTTTATTAATTTTTTAAAAATTTTATTCCAGATTGTTTGATATTAATGTATCTGTTGTCGAGAAATGTGATTTTTTTTTTACAATTTTGACAATTTCGTGTTTCCTTTTTGTCGTTTTTTCTAAAATTTCATGCGACTTTTTTCCGACTTTTTTGGAAATTTTATGCGACTTTTCGTGACATTTTTTCGCATTGTAATTTTTGCGAATTGTCATTTATGCGAACTCCCCATTTTTTCAAATTGTCATTTTTACGAAATGTCACTGTTGCAAATTGTCATTTTTGCGAAAAATGCTATAGTAAACTTGTATGCATATACAGATTTACTATTTAGCAATTTTCGCAAAAATGACAATTCGCAACAGTGACATTTGGTAAAAATGACATTTCGTACAAAATTACAATTCGTAAAAATGACAATTCGAAAAAATGTCAGTTCGTTTAAATGACAATTCGCAAAAATGACTTTTCACCAAAGTGACAATTCGATAAAGTGACGTTTCGGAACAATAACGATTCGTAAAATTGACAATTCGTGAAAATGATATTTCGTAAAAATGACTTTACGCAAATGTGTCAATTCGTAAAAATGGCGATTCGCAAAAGTGACATTTCGTAAAAATGACAATTCGTAAAATGACAATTCGCAAAATTGACTTTTCGCTAAAGTGACAATTCGTAAAATGGCAATTCGCAAAAATGACAATTCGAAAAAATGCCTTTTAGCAAAAGTGACAATTCGTGAAAATGGCGATTCTCAAAAGTGACATTTCGTTAAAATCACAGTTCGAATAAATGCAATTCGTTAAAATGACAGTTCGGTAAAATGACATTTGGGGAATAATCATGCGCCTCGTAACTCCCGGATGATCCTTGTAGTAATTTTCCTACTTTGCCCTAATTAAATGCGGAGTCTATCAAAAGACTAGACAGTTTTCCTAATTAGAATTCTTATCATCTTCACCCGAAAAACGAAGTCTTAAACCATTTGCGCCTTAAATCTGTTCTTGTCTAGCGAGTCTGACTCCGTTTACACCTTAAATTCAGCCTCAAAAATAGATTAAAATCAAGACTTTATTTTAGGGTGTTTCTGACGCGCAACATAAAGTAAAATTTTCTATTTTTCTTTTTACTTTGATCATTGAATTAAAATTTAAATGTTGTCACAATTAACATTCTAAAAAAGAGAATGAGAGGGAGAAAAAAATGAGAAACTTTACAGCTTCGACCTTCTAAACGTGTGAAAAAGAAATATTTACATATGCATCCGAGGTTGGGGCCTATTTGCATATAGCTTGAAATAATATCTCCTCTGATTGGTCGACAGATTTACTTTTCTGTTACAATCATATAAATTTCAATTTAAAAAAAAACCCTCATAATATATATATATAAAAAAAAGAAGAAATATAAGTACAAAAAGACAGAAAAAAATGGAGTCGGAAAAGTAGGAAAAATAAATTTAAAAAAGTATGTATAAAGAAATAAATAGGTACGTACAAAAAATATGCAAAAATTCGAGTAAATATGATGTGCAGTAAACAGAAAGTAAGTATATTTATATTTCGACTAAAAGAAAATTTGCATTCAACCGGAGTAAAAGTGTTTTAATAATTGAGCAGCATTTGCATAAAATTAACTCCTCTGGATGAAAAGTGCTTTATTAATTACTATTATTATTACAGAAATTAAGGTCCTTGGAGACTAAACGATTATTATTAATATATTAATAAAGAAAATTAAACATGAAATGCAATAAAAAATATTTTTAAAAATTTCTTAATTTTGTTTTTATTATATTTGATACGATACAGTTATTTAATTATAATAATAAGTGGGTACTAATTACAAATTCATTAACTTAATAAAATTACAGCCAAGTGATAATCCAGTTTGAGAATAATGTTTGGTTAACGAATATAATTATTCAAAATGTGTCTTGTTGCGTATAATTGATATGTAAATTTGTGCGCAAGGAATTAAATTAATAAAACTTGCGAAAATTTATGAGATTTTAATAAGGTTATAATGAAAGGTTCTAATATAATGGAAAGAGAAGAGAGGGAGAGAGAGAGAGAGAAAGGCTCGATGATGCGAACAGCGAAACTCGATGACTTTTTAGTTTCAAGTATCAAAACGTCAGTCCATTCACGACGCGACTGGCATCATTGGAAGATAATTAATAATTTAACGGTGCATTTTACGACGATCAAGAGAACTTTTACTCGCGAGGGTACTCATGCGTGTTGTATACTTGACGTGTTTAAATAAATTTCAATGTGCACACCCGTGTACAGATAACCGACAGGACCCCGGGTATTGCATGACACGTATACATTAAAATGTTTGCTAATATAAAATTTTACCTCTCTTATTCTCTTTCAGACTTTCACATCTCACCATCTGCATTTTTTTCTCTCTCCCTCCCCTCAATGTTGAATGCCTCTTTTGCTCGTAAAAGCATTATATAAAAAATTATAATGATAATAAATAATAATAATCATGGTTGATTGAAAGTTTTACAAAATTTCATAGTTTTATTTATTTTTTTTTTATTTTTTTATTGAATATATACTTCCATTGAAAAATTAAAAGTGATAGTTTGAAAGAATTTGTGTTAGAAAAGGTGTATTAATTTTTGTTACTAATTTATTAGGATCAATTCAGACGAATGTTTGCGAATCAAAAAAATTTTTTAGTGGAAATAATAATCAAATGTTTCTTTGATCAGAAGGATTTAAATTATTATTGCAGTGATAGAAAAGAGAGAAATCCTTTCTTAACACGAACATGGCATAAAAATTCTCGAAATAGCTTGATGTTATTTAAAAAAAAAATTTTATTTTTAAACAAAGAACAGGATTTTTAGTTATAAAGACATGAGAATTTATTTAATAAGTGTTCATTACCCGAGTCAAAATTTTAACTCTCTTTTGAACTTCTTTACAATTTTTATAAACAAATTGTGATTTGAAAGGCACAAAGATTGAAAAAACATTTTTTTTTCTAATCGCTCTTATTTTTATAGTTGCAATGAATGTTATAGATAAAAGTCGTTTAACATTATTATTTAACAATGTTATATACATTTATAATGGTATTTTATAAAAAAACAATTCTGCCTTCTCCCTCACTTTTTAAAATAAAATTAGCAATTTGAAAAATAGAACGTAAAAAATTATAATTCAAAATCTTCTAAAATTAGTTAAATTTGTCAATATATATTTAATTAATTATTAAAAATAATGGATTTGTCGAAGAACTTTAGTTAAAAACACTAAAAAAAAATTGAATTTTTAAGAACTTAGAAATGATTGCAGAAATTCAATTATTTTTAAAAGTAATAAAATTCTTATCACAAAATTCAATTATGTTTAAAATTTAGAAAAAAAATCTCTACAAAATCTCAATTATTATCTTTATAAATAAAAAAATAAAAATTCAGAAACATTGAAAAAGATTTTTTACATTTGAAGAATAAATTCTTGAATAGGACATATAATAAATCTAAAGGAGCGAAGATCACGTTTTTCTTTCTTTTAAAATAAGCAAATTCGTGATCGGTAGCTAACTCTATGATCAATGATAAATATTGTAGAGAAGCCGGTTTCTTGCGGCTATGTTATATTATCTATAAGTTGCTCTTAACCTGCAACAAATCTTTTAATCGGTCTTAAGAGAAAGATAGAGAGAGAGAGAGAGAGAGAAATTCCCTCTTATTAAAGAGAATATAAATTGATCGTAATATGGCAATAGAAACTTGTTTTATATTAAACACTAATGTCGAAATTACACAAGTAATAAGACAAGTTTTTTAACACTTCATAAAATATCAAATGCACTTAACAACAACTGATTAAATTATTAATACACATAATTAGTGCAAGATATTAAAACAAGAAAAAAATAATATTAAAATATTACAATAATATTAAAATACTATTAAAATAATAATCTTGAAATAAATTGAATAATAATAATTTTTTTTAATAAGAAATTATTTATTTACTACTAGCTGTCGTACCCGTCTTCGACGGGTTTTAGTTTCTAGATTTTAACAGTGTTTCTACCAATCTGGAAAATCAGGAAATAGCCGAGAATTTAATTTGACCGCAAAAAAATAATAATTATAGTTACTATTAGCTATTTCAATAGGAAAATATTACTATTTGAATAGTCTCCACCCTTTATTAAAAAATCTAAAATTATTAAAAATTATCAAAAACTTGAAAATCCCAATTTCTTAAAATTCAACATTTTTTCTTCCGTTTTATGGAATTTAGCTTCATTATTTTTGAGTTCTTCAAAAACACTTTATTTAGTTAATACTCTACACCCTTTGGTAAAAAATTCAAAATTATCAAAAATTATCAAAAATTCGAAAAACCGAATTTCTTACAATTCAACGTTTTTTCTTCTGTTTTATGGCATTTTGCTTCATTATTGTTGGGCTCTTCAAAAACACTTTACTTAGTTAATAGTCTCCACCCTTTGGTAAAAAATGTAAAATTATCAAAAATTATCAAAAATTCGAAAAACCGAATTTATTAAAATTCAACATCAACTTTGTTGAAAAGCATTAAGAAATAAATTTAAGCTTCAAGATTTATTTACCCTATAGAAAAAATGAAAATTGAGAATATTGTTATTGTAACTTCTTCAACATTATTTGTAAATAATTGAATTCTTGTGAAATTTTTATTATTTTATAAAAATAATTAATGGTTTGCGTAGAATTTTTTAAATTTGTTTTAAATAATTGAATTCATTTGGAAAATTTAATTAAAATAGTAGATATTAAAAATCATTGAATTGAGGAAAATATTTAAAAATAATTGAAATTTTGCAAGAATTTTATTACAATTTCTTAAAATAATTGAATTTTGGAAAAGAATAATTAAATGTTTGCGTACAATTTTATTAAATAATTAATTTCTCTTGGGTAGTTTTATTGAAATAGTAGAGATATTGAAAATTATTGAAATGAGAAAAATTTTTGAAAATAATTGAATTTTAAAAAAGAATTTTATTATTTATAAAGATAATTCGGATTTTGACGAGATTTTTTTTTTCAATTTTGAACATAATTGAATTTTGTGATAAGAAATTTTATTACTTTTAAAAGTAATATAATAATTATTTTATATTATAAGAATATTGTTATTGTAATTTCTTCAAAATTATTTTCATATTCAATTATTATCTAAAATTTTAACTAAAATTCATTTTTAAATCAATTTTTATTAGAAAATTCTACGAAAATTCAATTATTTAAATACAAAAGTAAATTATTTATTGAATAATTGAATATTTTTTATAATTTAATTCCCTTAAAGAGTTTTGTCAACAAATTTTTAAATAATTGAATTCTTTTGACGAATTGTAATAAAATTTTCAAAAAGAAATTTCTTACATTTTTCGAAGAAATTCAATTAAAATTTTATTAAAAATAATTGAAATTCTGCGATGAGTTTTATTATTTAGATGAAAATTATTGAATTCAAAAAAAGAATTTTATTATTTATAAAAATAATTGAATCCCTGTAAAAATTTTATTATTTATGAAAATAATTTAATGATTGCGAAGAAATTTATAAAAAATATGTAAATAATTGAATTCTGTTGAAATTTTTATTATTTCCTAAAAATAATTAAAGGTTTGCGTAGAATTTTTTAAATTTGTTTTAAATAATTGAATTCATTTGGAAAATTTTATTAAAATAGTAGATATTAAAAATCATTAAATTGAGAAAAAATATTTGAAAATTTTTGAAAATAATTGAATTTCGGAAAAGAATAATTAAATGTTTGCGTACAAATTTATTAAATAATTAATTTCTTTTAGGTAGTTTTATTAAAATAGTAGAGATATTAAAAATTATTTAAGTGAGGAAAATTTTTGAAAATAATTGAATTTTGAAGAAGAATGTTATTATTTTTAAAGATAATTGTGATTTTGACGAGTTTTTTTTTAATTTTGAACATAATTGGATTTTGTGATAAAAAATTATATTCATATTTATTCAAAATTCAATTTTTTTTAGTGTTTTTAACTAAAATTCTTCTATAAATCCATTATTTTTAATAATTTATTAAATATATATTGACAAACTGAACTAATTTTAGAAGATTTTGAATTATTAAATTTTTCAAAAATCTAAGTTCATTAAAATTTCTAATTAAATTCATTCAAAATTTGAAATTTTCTTAAATTTTTATTAAAACCTTTTGAAGTTTATTTATTTATGAAAATTGTAAACGCAACTCTTTTAAAATTGAATTAATTTTGAAATATTAAAGTAAAATTATTAATTAAATAATTATTTTTATTTTATGATATAGTTGTTCAAGATTGAAGTTATTCAAAAAAAAATTTTTGTCAGAAATTGAAAAAATTCAAGGTTTTGTTTTAGAATTTGTGGTAATTTTACAGTTTATGAGTCAAGCAAAAAAACACAAAAATTCAGAATTTTCTTATGAATTCTAAAAATTTAATTTTTTTCAGTACATTTAATAGAAATTCATGACTTTTCCCTGTATTCCCCAAGTCAGAATATATGATTATTATAATTATAATAATATTAAAACTATATTCCAATTCATATTTTATTTTTACGAAAATAAATTTTGAATTAAAAATTTTTACGTTGTATTATTTTTAAAATTTGTTAATTTTCTTTAAAAAAAAGTACGTAAATTGTTGCTAGTAATTTATTAATATTAATTGATGATAATTGACATTGGGTGTGATAAAAAGGGTTCGTTGTGTGTTTGTTAATTGCGTTAAACTTGTGAGGAAAATGAAATTGGCGCACGAATAGAATTATGTGCGTTAAGAGCCGATAGTGACAAGGATAAATCGACTTTATCGCCTTTTATCAAGAGTGATGTGGGAAACGTAGCACACGGTCGATAAAAGTGTAGAAAACGTGACATGTCCAAAGAGAATAATGAGAAGTGTGTGAGTGTGTGTGTATGTGTGTGTGTGGTGGAAAATTGAAAGACAGCATCAGTAGAAGCGGAAAAAGTGTTTCGCCGCGCGGAAAAGACGCGGTGCGATTTCATCCTCAAAAGAAAACGATGACGGAATAGAGAAAGTTCACCAAGCGATGAGCTCTCTTTGCGAACTCAATGTCCGTTCACGGGAGAAGACTATATAAGGGAGGTGAAAAGGTGGGGGTGGGGGGCTGAGAAGCTCTACTGCCTTCTTTATTTCTTTTATTTTTTTCTCACTTCTTTTTTTTTTACTCTTTTACACTTGAAAAAACCCTACTTCTCTGTCGGTGTTATAACACACGCACAATTCACTTCAATGGACTCAATCAAGTCGACTCTAAAGAAACCCAATTTTCAAAAGAAGTATAAGGCGAGAGGCGACTATTTAACGAATTCGAATCACCGGAACATCTCCAATTAATTATTCTTTTCACACTTGAGGAAAGAAATTAATTTTACTTCCCCAGGCGAGAACTGACGCTGGATTCAGGCTTTACGGAACCTTCGTTGAGGCTTGGTCAACATTGATCAAGCCTTGGTGGGACGGCGGAACGAAGGTTGCTTCTAGCTATAATGTAACACTTATTTAAGACTGTCGCTCCAGTCTTTGTTGTAGATTGGCGTTCAATGTTCAATCAATGCTGCGGAACCCTATAATGCAGGACTGAAACAAGGCTGCTTCCACTGTTCCCAAATTTACGCGTCTCTCGCGCTCATTCAATATAGTATGAATATATGAATTGTATATAATAATAATATTAATAATAATAATAATAATAATTATTATTATTATAATAGTAATGAATATTATTGATATTATTTTTATTCATGTTATATGCGTTTGTTTGGAAATAAGTTACTATTATAATAATTATATTATTTTCATATAAATAATATATTACTAACAATAAATGTCATTTGAAATAGTAATATTAAAAAAATAATTTTAGTAAAAAAAGACAATTTTTCTGTTAATCGATACATTTTTTTCTCGATTTTTTAGCAGAATTTTTAACATTATTTACAAACATGTTCACAAGTTTTTATTCACAACACAACACACAATTTTATTATTTTATATAACGCTTAAAACAAAGAATGAAAAATATTCGCTCGCATGTGGGATCGAACTCACGCACCCCGTCCCTAACGCATACCGGAAGTCCTAAACGCACGCATTTAAACCGCTCGGCCCCAGAAGGCTGGAAGGCACCTCGCCTAATCTACTATTTCAATGCCAGCGCAGTATATTCTGTATATACGGCGCGTCACTCAATATTTGTTCAGCATGGGACACCAATGTTCGTCCCATGCTCGATTAAAGACTCGGTCAATCTTGATACAATATTCACTTTCTTTATTACCGTGTGCACTGAACAATATTAAATATCAATATTTATAAATTATTTATTATTAAAATATTTTTTATGATAATTTTATAAGTTAAATTATATATATTATTTTTTTTCTTGTACAGTGTCAAATTATTATTTTCAAAGTTTAAGAGTTTCGTTTATCTGAAAAATTATTAGTAAAAAAAATGTTCATTAGGTAGTAATAAATATTTATGCTTAGTAGTTTTACACTAGGATTAACTGTTTAGTAAATATTATCAAAAAAACTATTTTTTGTCAAACGCGCGCGACTAAACACAAAAATAACCTTGAAACTCCAGCATTACCAACTCAACACATACGTTAAACTCTTGAGTTGGCAATGCTAAAGTCTCAAGGTCATTTGTGTTTAATCGCACGCGTTTGACAAAAAATAGTTTTTTGATAATACATATTTACTAAACAGTTAATCCTAGTGTAAAACTACTAGGCATAAATATTTATTACACCCTAGTGAACATTTTTTTCACTAAAAATTTTTCAGACAAACGAAACTCTTGAACTTTGAAAACAATTATTTGACACTGTGCAAGAAAAAAATAATAATGTATAATTTAACTTTATTTATATAAATCTTATATAATTAATAATAATAATAATAATTATTATTATTATTATAATAAAAAAAAAATAATATTTAATATTTATTTTTAATTTAATATTTTTTTATAATAATAATAATTATTATTATTATTATTATTATTAATAATAATTAATATAAATAATATACACTAAATAAATATTAATTTTTATTTACCAATTGATATCTTAATAATAATTAATAATAACTTTTAAGTTTTAAATAGTATACAAAATTATCATAAAAAATATTTTAATATTAATTAACTTATAAATATTTATATTTAATATTTTTAAGTGCACACGTCAATAAATAAACTGTCAAGATTGATTCAGGCTTGAATTAAGATCAGATGTTCGAGCTTCATTCACGAAGATTGACCGAGTCTTGAATCGAGCATGGAACGAACATTGGTGTCCAATGCTGAATCAACATTGAGTGACAGTGGTATAAAGACTGCTTCAACACTGGGTTACCCAGGCTGGGCGTTCAAGGCTCAATAAATCTTCAATCCATCGTCAGCATTGGTCTTTCGCGCCTGGGTCGTTTTTGTTTCGTTTATTTGGAAAAGAAATCGAAAAAAATTTAATAATAATTTTCCTATTCATATAGTATAATGAAATTGAAATGATTCAGAAATATTGTGTTAACTAGAAAAGGAATCGAATAATTATAATTATTCATTACGTTTAATTGGATTCATGTTTTTGAATTTAGATTATATACTTTTCAAAATCCATCGAGGGGTAATTTTTTCAAAATGATTACGAATGATTTGCTTTTTCAGGGTTGACACAAAAAATTAATTTTCTCCCTGATTCCCAGACAAAATTTTCACTTTTTCCCTGAACCTGAAAAATATTCTGATTCACTCGAAAAATTATTAGATATTCAAAAAAAAGGTTTTACTACATTTATTTGTGAATTTCTTTAATTGTAAACTTATTTCGAAAATATTAATAACTTGTTATTTAAATAAATATTTAATCATTATTATTTTTCCATAGGAATTAGGATTTTAAAAAAATCCAAATTTTGACCTTTTGAAATTCAATTCAATTATTTTTATAAGTAATAGAATTTTTCACATCAATTCAATTATTTAGAAAAATGTAATAAAATTCGTTCTAAGAATTCAATTATAATCATAAATAATAAAATTTTTCCTAGGATTTCAATTATTTTTAATACAATTTTAAATGAATTCCTCGAAAAATGTAATTATTTTCAAACATTTTTTGCAAGAGTTCAGTTACATTTCACAAATAATGAAATTCTTCGTTGAAATTCAAATTTTTTGAAAATCTACTATTTTAATAAAATTTCTAAAAAGAATTCAATTATTTAAAAGAAATGTAATAAAATTCGTTACAAGAATTCAATTATTTTTAATACAATTTTAAAAGTAAATTCTTTGAAAAATGTAATTAATTTCAAAAATTTTATTAAAATTCTTCTAAAGAAATAAGTGAACAATTATATTAATTATTTTTAATAACTTTTGCAAAAGTTTCTAGAGATTTTTCAAATCCATTTTTTTTAGAATTCAATTTTGATTATTCGGAAATTCTTCAATTAAATACATTTAGAAAATAAAATCTTGAAATAATTTCAACAAAAAAAATTCAATTAAACTTTTTCAAAACACAATTATTTCTAAAAATTCACGCGAATGCATTTAAATTTCAATTATTATCTGAAATTTTAACTACAATTCATTTTAAAATCAATTTTTATTATAGAAAATTCTACGAGAATTCAATTATTTAAATTAAAAAAAATTTAAAAATTATTGAATAAATGAATGTTTCTCCAAATTGAATTCTCATAAAGAATTTTATCTCTGTAGAATCTCTGTAAAAAATTATATTATTTATGAAAATAATTAAATTATTGCAAATTTTTTTTTTTTTTTAATTTGTAAATAGTTAAATTCCTGTGAAATTTTTATTGCATATTGAAAATAATTAAATTTTGGAGAAGAATTTTTTTTATTTTTAAAGATAATTAAAATTTTGTCGAGAATTTAAAAAAATTTTTGAACTTAAATGAATTTATTATGCATCAATTAGTAATCTCTCCAAAATTCCATTTTTTTTAGTGTTTTTAACTAAAATTCTTCTATAAATCAATGATTTTTAATAATTAATTAAATATATATTAAAAAATTAAATAAAACTAATTGTGAATCCTGACATTTTTACGAATTGCAATTTTTGCGAAATATCATTTTTACGAATTGTCATTTTTACGAATTGTTATTGTTTCGAAATGTCATTCTTTCGAATTGTCATTTTTACGAAATGTCACTTTTGTAAATCGACATTTTTACAAATTGTCACTTTCGCGGATAGTAATTTTTGCCAATTGTCATTTTTGCGAATTGTCATTTATGCGAACTGTCATTTTCTCGAATTGTAATTTTTACGAATTGTCATTTTTACGAAATGTCAATTTTGTGATTCGCCATTTTTACGAATTGTCACTTTTGCGAAAGTCATTTTTGCGAAATATCATTTTTACGAATTGTTATTGTTCCGAAACGTCATTTTTTCAAATTGTCATTTTGTACGAAATATCATTTTTGCGAATTGACATTTTTACGAATTGTCACTTTTGCGAAAAGTCATTTTTACGAATTGTCATTGTTACGAATTGTTATTGTTTCGAAATGTCATTCTTTCGAATTGTCATTTTTACGAAATGTCACTTTTGTAAATCGACATTTTTACGAATTGTCACTTTCGCGGATAGTAATTTTTGCCAATTGTCATTTTTGCGAATTGTCATTTATGCGAACTGTCATTTTCTCGAATTGTAATTTTTACGAATTGTCATTTTTACGAAATGTCAATTTTGTGATTCGCCATTTTTACGAATTGTCACTTTTGCGAAAGTCATTTTTGCGAAATATCATTTTTACGAATTGTTATTGTTCCGAAACGTCATTTTTTCAATTTGTCATTTTGTACGAAATATCATTTTTGCGAATTGACATTTTTACGAATTGTCACGTTTGCGAAAAGTCATTTTTACGAATTGTCATTGTTACGAATTGTTATTGTTTCGAAATGTCATTCTTTCGAATTGTCATTTTTACGAAATGTCACTTTTGTAAATCGACATTTTTACGAATTGTCACTTTCGCGGATAGTAATTTTTGCCAATTGCCATTTTTGCGAATTGTCATTTATGCAAACTGTCATTTTCTCGAATTGTAATTTTTACGAATTGTCATTTTTACGAAATGTCAATTTTGTGATTCGCCATTTTTACGAATTGTCACTGTTGCGAAAGTCATTTTTGCGAAATATCATTTTTACGAATTGTTATTGTTCCGAAACGTCATTTTTTCAATTTGTCATTTTGTACGAAATATCATTTTTGCGAATTTACATTTTTACGAATTGTCACTTTTGCGAAAAGTCATTTTTGAGAATTGTCATTTATGCGAACTGCAATTCTTTCGAATTGTCATTTTTACGAATTGTCATTTTTAAGAAATGTCACTTTGGTGAAACGGCATTTTGACCAATTGTCACTTTTGCGAAATGTCATTTTTACGTATTGTCATTTATGCGAACTGTCATTTTTTCGAATTGTCATTTTGTACGGAATATCATTTTTGCGAATTGACAATTTTACGAATTGTCATTGTTACGAATTGTTATTGTTTCGAAATGTCATTCTTTCGAATTGTCATTTTTACGAAATGTCACTTTTGTAAATCGACATTTTTACGAATTGTCACTTTCGCGGATAGTAATTTTTGCCAATTGTCATTTTTGCGAATTGTCATCTATGCGAACTGTCATTTTCTCGAATTGTAATTTTTACGAATTGTCATTTTTACGAAATGTCAATTTTGTGATTCGCCATTTTTACGAATTGTCACTTTTGCGAAAGTCATTTTTGCGAAATATCATTTTTACGAATTGTTATTGTTCTGAAACGTCATTTTTTCAAATTGTCATTTTGTACGAAATATCATTTTTGCGAATTGACATTTTTACGAATTGTCATTTATGCGAACTGCAATTCTTTCGAATTGTCATTTTTAAGAAATGTCACTTTGGTGAAACGGCATTTTGACCAATTGTCACTTTTGCGAAATGTCATTTTTACGTATTGTCATTTATGCGAACTGTCATTTTTTCGAATTGTCATTTTTACGAAATGTCACTGTTGCGAATTGTCATTTCGTGAAAATGACAATGCGAAAAAATGTCAGTTCGCTTAAATGACAATTCGCAAAAATGGCAGTTTGCATAAATGACAATTAGCAAAAATGTCGTAAATGCGTCCTGAAATTTTAAATGCGATTTTCTCAAAACTATATTTTTCAAAACTGCGTACAATGTAACTCGCTCAATTTTTTACGGATTCATTTGGAATTTTAATTGTAACTTTTCAGATAAATTATCTAGGGAAGTATACACGCTTTTTAAGATTTATAAATTATTAAGATTGTTATAAACAATTTAAATTTGATTTTTAGTTAAAAAGTGAAAAAAAATGTTAAAATTGAAAGTTATTAATAAAAATTTTCTTCTTTTTTTGTTTTTTTATCCATAGAATAGTTTCCAAATGTGCATCAAACTTCGTCTGTACTAACAACAAAAGTAACAAAAAGCATCATATACTGCTACTTTATACAACAATTTTCCATTTTGGGGCCCTCTACCATATAATTTAAGCTGCAACAGATTTTAATACCTCTTAGTTAGAAAAAATTTCAAATTTTAAACTTTTGGAAATTCAATAATTCATCAAAATTATCAAAGGCGGAAGAACTTGGTTAGTTAGCTTCTGCAAATTAGAGTCAGAAGAAGAGTACCCCAATGAAGAATGAAAACAGTACAGTGTCAACATGATGACGATAGGAAAAAATAACAGTTTCATCTCTTTGATAGTTTGAAAAATAAATTGCTGTTTTAACTGATGGTATAGTGTTTTTCCGTGTAATAATTTGTGGCTAATTGAAATTTTCAGAGGGAATTGGATGAAAAGAAAATAATGTTTATAACAGAAAAGAATTACTGAGGCATGCAGTGACAACTTGGGATTAATCACAAATAGACTGACCATTATTCAAGTAACAGAGTTTCAATATAGGTGTTGACACAGGACGAAATGATAGTTGCGCACAGTGACATACATATACATATATGTATATACAGCAGGAAGTGATATAGCTTTGGTAATAGAACACTGGAAGTAAATTACACCTGTGGTCGCATTGACCCTACGTTCTGAATGAAAGCAGTTCCAGAACGATGGACATGGACAGAAGCAAGAGAGATACCAGTGTGACAGACGGACGGACAGACAGAGGGCCACCTAAAAAAAGGAACCCGAAATAAAAAAGATCAAAGATATACACATCTTCTGCATGCATTTCAGAGGTTACATCCTCGAAACGATTACGTACCACCTTCCTTTTTCCTTTGTGTCCTTTGGGTTCAAAGTTTCTCTCTCTCTCTCTCTCTTTCTCTCTGGCCAATTACCATTGGCGTAGCAATTCGGGACAAATTTCCTCCTTGGGGAAAAAAAGGCTATTAAAGCACTTAAAATGCTGGAAAGTAAATTACTTTAATAGCCGGGCTATTTTCGTCTCAAAGCTATAAAAGTAGCTGTAGCTTTAAGATACTTTTGGGGTCTTAAAATCTTAAATCGGTGTTGGGATCAATGTTAGTGGTTCTTTTTCGAATCAAGTTTTCGAAAATAATTTCCCACAGTGGTAGTTATGAGCAATTGGTCTCTAAAAAATAATTTTTTCTATACTTGAGCATTATCTTATTCAGGGTGTCTACTGAAAATATGACTTAAAATTCCAGGACATTCCAGGACAGATTTCTTATTTTTCCAGGACATTTATATGTGTAATAGGGTTGCCAAAAGTCAGGGAATTCAAGAAATTCAGGTAAAAGTCAGAGATTTTTACTAAAAGTACTGGAAAAAATTAAATTTTAAGAATTTATAGGGAAATTCTGAATTTTGGTGTTTTTTTTGTTTGCCTTATAAACTATGAAATTGACAAGAATTCTAATACAAACCCCTCAATTTTTTCTATTTTTGACTAATAATTTCTTTTTAAATAACTTTTAAATAACTTCGCATAAATTCAATTATATTACGATGTTATTTTGTTTGGATTTGTAAATTCAATTATGTTCAAAATTTTTTAAAAATTCTCGTCAAAATTTCAATTATCTTTATAAATAATAAAATTCTTCTCCAAAATTCAATTATTTTCAAAAAATTTAATAAAATTCTTGACAAAATTTCAATTATTTTCAAAAATAAAATGCATTTTCCTCATTTCAATTATTTTTTATATCTACTATTTTAATAAAATTTTCCAAAAGAATTCTATTATTTAAACAAAATTTTAATAAAAATCTAACAGGAATTCAATTACTTACCAATTTCTTTTATAAATTTCTTCGCATCAATTTAATTATTTAAAATTTTTTAATGAAGTTTCTCGAAAGAATTCAAATATATAAAGGAAATTAAAAAAAAATAGTCTGAGAAATTCAATTATTTCGAAAAATTTAAATAAAATTCTATTAATAATAATTCGATTATTTAAAAAAATTTTGACAACATTCTTTACAAGATATAGTTCATTAAATTGCAATTTTAATAAAATTTTCCTATACAATTCAATGATTTTCAATACAATTCTTCTTAAGAATTCAATTATTTTCACAAATAAACTTTTTATGGGAATTCAATTATTAAAAAGAATTTGAATAAAATTCTTCGTTAAAAATCAATTATTTTCTTTCTTGAGAATTGAATTATTTTTAAAATTTTTGATAAAATGCTTTATAGATTTGAAAAATTATAATAAAATCGGTCATGAAATACAATTATTTTCGTAAAATACAACATTTTTTCGAGAAATACAATTATTGTCACAAAACGTTTGTAAAACTTTTCGAAACAATTCAATTATTTTCGTATACAATAAAATTCTTCTAAGCAATTCAATTATTTAAGAAATTTTAATAAAATTCTTCCCAAGAAATTAATTTTTTTCAAAAATGAACATTTTCACAGGAATTCAATTATTTAAAACAAAAATTTTTTAAATTCTTTGTAAGATTTCAATTATTTTCAATTTTTTTATTGAAATTAAATTATTTTTACAAAAGTTTTTAAAAATTCTGAAAAATTCAATTATTCAAAAAAATTTGAATAAAATTCTTTACAAGAAATTAATTATTTTCATAAATTTTAATTTTTTTTCTCTGGAATTCAATTATTTTTACAAATGAAATTCTTTACAAGAATGCCATTCTTTAAAAAAAATTTTATTGAAATTCGTTGCAAGAATTCAATTATTTTCTTAAATAACAAAACTTATCGCAGAATTTCAATTATTTTTATAAAATTTTAAATTGAAAATGATAGAAAATTGCATTTATTCTTACAATTTTTTTTAAATTCGCCGAAAGAATTCAATTATTATTAAAAATTTTGATAAAATTCTTCATAAAAATACAATTTTTAAAAAACATGCAATTACTGAGTAAATTATTTATTTTTGTATTCAAATAATTAAATTCTCTGGAAATTTTCTAATAAAAATTGATTAAAAGATGAATTTCACTTAAAATTTTAAATAATAATTGAATATTAAAAACATTATAGCGTGAATTTTTAGAAATAATTGAAATTTGAAATGGGTTAAAATTAAAATCTTTGAAAATTTGAATTTTTAGTTACAACATTCTTATGAAAGAAAATAATCATTTTATTACTTTGTCATCTTAAATTTATTATAAAGCATGAGAAAATCGATCACTCCGAGTCGAAGTTATTGAATTTAAGAATCTTAATTCCTATAGAAAAATAATAATGATTAAATATTTATTCAAAAGAGAAGTTATTAATGTTCTTCGGGGTCAGGGAAAAAGTGAAAATTTTGTCTGGAACTCAGGGAAAAAGAAAAATAAAATTTTATGGCAACCCTGTGTAATATTATTTCATATTACGATTAACATAATTTAAATTAACCTACTTGAACAAAAATATTTATTTTATTATAAAAAAGAGTTAAAAATTAATATTTTAGATACCAGTTTCTTTAATCAAATGAGAAATTCATATTATTTTTGGATGGATCAAAAAATTATTTTTTTAAATTTGAGTAAAATTTTTAAATTATTGAATATTGATTTATTGAAAAGCAAAATATGGAAAATTCAAGGACAAAAGTACAAAATCCAGGACATTTCAGGACATTTTTTGAAATTCCAGGACATTTCCAGGAATTCCAGGACTTCGAGGACCATAGTAGACACCCTGATTATTTTAAGGTAATAATTTTTTTTTTCTTATGTCCCACCAATAATGGGGTGGAAGAGAAAAAAATTGTTGCTCCTACACCCGTGGCAATTACAATCTCAAATGGATTAAACACACACTGACTATATACAGTGTATTTATATCGTTTTATGTATTCTTGCCCCGTGGGCCCTCTCTCTTTTCTATAACGTGCCAAGCAAGCAACACACAATATATTTTTGCAATGCATAGCATTACCACGTCCGCTGCATCCATGTCATTGTTTGCGGTCACCATGCATGACGGCCACATATGCAGTGCAGGCAGTTGTGTGTGTACCTATGAATTGATGTGTGTATACATATATATATATTTATTTATAAGCCTATAAACTAACGAGAAAACTGTATCGATGATAAGAAGATCATCTTGATCAATTGATAAATATATGAGGGGACTGCTTTTATGGTATAAACACAATGCTGTCGTTAATTATGGATATTGCTATTATTATTTGTTGCTTGTAAATGACTCGAAGCAATGCTGATATCAAAAGATTAGTGGGTACTTGTTCTTTGAATATTTTTATAGCTTCTGCAATATTTTATTTTGCTTTCAAGATGTACGACTTGTTTGTGTGTTAATTCTCTCTGATGAAAATATTATAAGGAAACATTATCCCAAGATTGGATCAATATTAGCCTAATACGAATTTTGAAATAGAAACCAATGCTGAGCTTCGAATCTCAAATATTTTACCAGTAGCCAAAAAAAAAATACATTTTGGCGCGAAATTCAAATCTATTGGAATAAAAAGTTTTTCCAATAGAATTTAATTTCGCGACAATATTTTCTTTAACTGCCCGATAGATGGCGAAGAAACTAGTGCAGAGTTGCTACAAAAATTTTATTCTTTTTCCCTGATTTTCAGACAAAATTTTCACATTTTCCCTGACCCTAAAGAATATTCTGATTCACTTGAAAAATTACTAGATACTCAAAAAAAATGTTCTATTACATTTATTGACAAATTTTCTTTTTTAAATAAATATTTAATCATTATTATTTTTCCATAGAATTTAGGATTTTCAAAACATTCAAATTCAATAACTTTTAAGAATATTATTATAAAATATGAAGAAATCGATCACTCCGAGTCGAAGACAATATAAAAATATTGTTACTGTAACTTCTTCAAAATTATTTTCATCAATTCAATTCAATTATTGTTTTTTTTGAATTTTTAACTAAAATCTGTCTTTAATTCAATTATTTTTAATAAATTTTTGAAAAAGTTTTTTAATAATTTTCAAATTCATTTGTTTACAATTAAATTTTACACGAAATTTCGTTTATTCGCAAATTCTTTAATTAATTATTATTCAAAAATAAAAAAATTAAATAATTTTTTAAAAAATTTCAGTTAAACGTTTCAAAAAAAAAAAAATTCTGCAGAATTGTTAGTTAAAAATATGAAAAATTCAGATTTTTAAACATTTGAAACCTTTTCACAATTTATTTATTTCTAAAAATTCACTCTATAATGCATTCAATGTTCAATTATTATCTAAAATTTTAACTTTTTTTTAATCAATATTTATTAGAAAATTCTACGAGATTTCAATTATTTATTTCTATCATTATTTTACAATCAATTAAATACAGAAATAAATAATTTATTGAGTATAATTGAATGTTTCTCAAAATTGAATTCTCATAGAGAATTTTATGACTAAATTTTTAAATCATTACATTCTTTCGACGAATTTTAATAAAATTTTTAAAAATAATATTACATTTTTATGAGAAATTCAATTAAAATTGAATTACAAATAATTGAAATTCTGCGATGAGTTTTATTATTTGTATAAAAGTAATTGAATTCCTAAAAAGAATTTTATTATTTAAGAAAATAATTGAATCCCTATGTAAAAATTTTATTATTTATAAAAAATTAAAAATAATTGAATAATTGCGAAGAAATTTATAAAAAATTTATAAATAATTGAATCCCTGTGAAATTTTTATTATTTTATAAAAAAATTAGAGGTTTGCGTAGAATTTTATTATTTTTTTTTTAAATAATTGAATTCTTTTGAAAAATTTTAATAAAATAATAATTGAAATTATGCGATGAGTTTTATTATTTGTAAAATAAATTATTGAATTCCTAAAAAGAATTTTATTTTTTACAAAAATAATTGAATCCCTGTAAAAATTTTATTATTTATGAAAATAATTGAATTCTTTTGGAAAATTTTATTAAAAAAGCAGATATTGAAAATCATTGAATTGAGGAAAATTTTTGAAAATAATTGAATTTTCGCCAAAAAATTTATTAAAGTTTTTGAAAATAATTGAATTTTTGAGAAGTATTTAATTATTTCTATTTCTAAAGATAATTGAAAGTGTGACGAGAATTTTCAAAGTTATAAAGATAAGTTAATCATAAGTTCAATTATGATTTAAAATTTTAATTAAAATTTATTTTTAAATATAAATTTTTATTAGAAAATTCTACTAGAATTCAATTAGTTAAATACAAAACTAAATAATTTAATGAATAATTGAATGTTTCTCAAAACTGAATTTTCATAAAGAATTTTATTAATAAATTTTTGAATAATTAGATTATTAAGACGAATTTTAATATAATTTTTAAGAATAATTAAATTTTTTCGAGGAATTTTATTAAAATTAAATTAAAAATAATTGAAATTTTACGATGAGTTTTATCATTTATGAAAATAATTGAATTTCAAAATAGAATTTTTCTATTTACGAAAATAATTGAATCTTAGTAAAAAATTGTAATAGTTAATGAAAATAATGGAATTATTACGAAGAAATTTATAACAAATTTGTAAATAATTAAATTCATGTGATATTTTTATTATTTATGAAAATAATTAAATGTTTTCGTAGAATTTTATCAAAATTTATGTTAAATAATTGAATTCTTTTAGAAAATTTTATTAAAATAGTAGATATTGAAAATCATTATATTGAGGAAAATTTTGGAAAATAATTGTAATTTTGACAAGAAATTTATTAAATTTTTTGAAAATAATTGAATTTCGGATAAGAATTTTATTATTTATAAAGATAATTGAAATTTTGACGAGAATTTTTTTAAACTCTATTAAATTTTTTCAATCATTTGTTACTTCTCCAAAATGCAATTTTTTTTAGTGTTTTTAACTAAAATTCTCCCGTAAATCCATTATTTTTAATAAATAATTAGATATATTAAAAAATTTAACTTATTTCAAAATAATTTTAGAAAAATCTAAGTTCTTTAGAATTTCTAATTAAATTCATTCAAAATTGAATTTATGAATGAAATTATTTAATTAGAAATTATTGTCAGAAATAGAAAAAATTGAAGGTTTCTTGGTAATTTCATAGTTTATGAGGCAAACAAAAAAAACACAAAAATTCAACATTTTTTTATAAATTCTAACAATTTAATTTTTTCCAGTACTTTTAATGAAAATCCCTGACTTTTCCCTAAATTCCCTGACCTGTGGCAACCCTGTTGTTGCTCATTATCGAGTTGCAGCGGACAGGATATAAATATTAATGATCTGTCCACAATGTATTACTTTTTTTCATAAATAAAATATTTAACGGTAAATAATTATATTGCTAATAATAATAATAATATTTTATTATTTTTAAAAATATCTTTATATTAATATTTTTAATAATAACTATTATTATATGCATTTTTTTTTTTTTTTGATTAAAAATTATTCTTTTATAATTAAAATTTTGGGTTAATGGACAAATATTTAAATTCAGGGCTAAGAATTGGTTCTCGACATTTGCTTCCTTCAGCCAACATTGGCATTGTTTAACTGTGCATATCCGTATGGGAAAAGCGATTTTTTTAAAAAAAGAAATAAACGATATTTAAGCTAGCATATACAATTTACAGTCCATGACACAAGTTAATGTTTGGAAATTGCGGAAAAAGTTTAAAAGTAATTACAAGTTGTATAGTTGTGCTTTATAAAAACTGTTATTTGAAATATTTTTCAAAAATTATTACTCACTAAATGACGAAACTTTCCACTCGCGTAAAAATTACTACTACTTCTCTGATAAAAAATACAAAAACTAAAAATATTTATACTAAATATTAGAAGAATCTTTTAATGTCCGCAAAATTATTGTTCTATTTTTATAAATAATTTCAAGATTTGAAAAACAACAAAAAAAAGTGGAAAATAGTAAAATTTTCTTACTTTTCGTTTTTTCATGATTGTGATTTAGTTTCTAAGAGTGTGCTAGGAGTGTTAGTAAAAAGAGGCGAAGTAGAAAAGATTTTTTTTTTTTTTTTGAAAGAAGTAGTAAAAAGTCAAATAAAGAAATAAAAAGGATCTTTTCGCGTTTCTTGAATCGTTAATATTCTTATCTTCACTTGACGTTTCACTTTGACGACCCAGGTCGTTGAAAGTCGCACCGAAAACCGTCCTGTGATTGGTTACTTGATTTAACGAGCAGCGATAAAGGTTTTTCGTAGGTTATCAGCGCGGAAGACGGTTGTCCATGATAATTTTTGTGGTTTCCGCACGGAAAAAGATTGTCGGCCATTTACCTTTTTT
Organism: Leptopilina syphax; assembly: GCA_032872505.1. NCBI lineage: Eukaryota > Metazoa > Arthropoda > Insecta > Hymenoptera > Figitidae > Leptopilina > Leptopilina syphax. The sequence continues at coordinate 33,501,049 of CM065476.1, forward strand.
CACTCATTTTTTTTTTATTTTTTATTTTTTTTTCATAATTATATACGTTAATTAGTGTGTCCCTACACAACTTTTTTTTTACATTACAATGATTAATATATAAATATATGTATATATGTATGGTTGTATATATACAATATTACTGTGAGAGATAACCTCGTATCGAGTTGCTTATCGTTAAGCATATAAACCAGTCAATAATCAAATCGGTTTCCTTTTTCAAAATTGCACGTTACTGTTAATTTATCACTTTTCACTATCGCATTTACTAAATAATAATACATATGATAAACCAGATGGAATTTATTGCCTAGTTAATATTCATGACAAGTATCTTACATCGAGTGGACTCTTTGAAAAAAAAAAATTATTTTTCCTCTAGCAAACTTCATTTTTAGTTTAAATTTAGTGCAGGAAACTAAATTACTTTAATTATTATTCTTAAATAATTTTCATGTCTATTTTATAAATTAATAAATGAATTAAGTATAATAATTAGAATATTAAATCATTATTTAGAAAATAGAATATTTAAAAATATTAGCGATTATTATTATTATAAAATTATGTAAAGAATATTATTAACTATATTAATCTCCGTATTCTTTCATTCATTCTGTCCGCTCTCTGCAGTTTAAAGTTAGCTTCTGTGTATGCTTTTCTTTTTTATTTTTTTCTTTAAAAAATACTGTTTGACAAATATTATGCAAATTATTCTCTCTTTTATTTACAAAAAATACTAGAAAATTGTTAATTGTTCAAAAATTTTGATTAAAAAGTAGAAATTATACAAATTTTTATTTCTCAATCAAAAAATATTGTTTACGAACTCATTTTTTTCTTTTGGGAAGAAAACATTAAATATCCTCGTTTCTTAATACTTTTTTGTAGAAATTTCTCAATTTTCATAAGGAAATAATTTGCATCAATTATTCTATTTCTTAATATCAATTGTTTTAATAAAATTCAAAGTTATTTAAAAATAAAGGAAAAAAATGTTTAAAAATCATATTTGTCAATTAGAAAATTTAATTGTAAAATTATTCGAAAACAATTTATTTTTTAAATATTTTAAATATTTAATTATTATTATTAACTTTATAAAAATTATTTTAATATTTTATTATTAACTAAAATTTAGACTAAAACTCATTTTTAAATCAATTTTTATTAGAAAATTAAGAATTAAATTTCAAGAAACATTCAATTATTCAATAAATAATTTACTTTTGTAAATTATTTATTGAATAATTGAATGTTTCTTGAAATTTAATTCTTATAAAGAATTTTATTAACAAATTTTTAAATAATTGAATTCTTTTAACGAATTTTAATAAAATTTTTTAGAATAATTACATTTTTCAAGGATTTCGATTAAAATATTGTATTAAAAATAATTAAAATTCTGCTATGAGTTCTATTATTGTGAAAATAATTATTTGTGAAAATAATTAAATTCCAAAAAAGAATTTTATTATTTAGGAAAATAATTGAATCACTGTAAAAATTTTATTATATTTATAAAAAATAATTGAATGATTGCGAAGAAATTCATAAAAAATTTGTAAATAATTGAATTCCTATGAAATTTTTATTATTCTATGAAAATAATTAAAGGTTTGAGTAGAATTTTATTAATTTTTTTTTAAATAATTGAATTCATTTGGAAAATTTTATTAAAATAGTACATATTAAAAATCATTGAATTGAGGAAAATTTTTGAAAATAATTGAATTTCGGAAAAGAATAATTAAATGTTTGCGTATAATTTTATTAAATAGTTGATTTCTTTTGGGTAGTTTTATTAAAATAGTAGAAATATTGAAAATTATTGAAATGAGGAAAATTTTTGAAAATAATTGAAATTTTTTATTTTAGTATTATTATTAACTAAAATTTAAACTAAAATTAATTTTTAAATCAATTTTTATTAGAAAATTCTACGAGAATTCAATTATTCAAATACAAAAGTAAATTATTTATTGAATAATTAATTGTTTTTTGAAATTTAAATCTTGTAAAGAATTTTATTAACAAATTTTTAAATAATTGAATTTTTTTGACGAATTTTAATATAATTTTTAAAAATAATTACAATTTAATTCAAATTAAATTAAAAACAATTGAAATTCTGCTATGAGTTTTATTATTTATAAAAATAATTGAATACCTATATGTAAAAAGAATTTTTTTAATTTTTGAAAATAATTGAATCTTTGTAAAAAATTAATTATTTATTAAAATAATTGAATGATTGCGAAGAAATTTATAAAAAAAATTTGTAAATAAATGAATTCCTGTGAAGTTTTTATTATTTTATAAAAATAATTAAATGTTTGCCTAGAATTTAATTAATTTTTTTAAATAATTGAATTGTTTTGGAATATTTTATTAAAATAGTACATATTAAAAATCGTTGAATTGAGGAAAATTTTTGAAAATAATTGAAATTTTGCCAAGAATTTTATTAGAATTTTTGAAAATATTTTAATTTCGGAAAAGAATTGTTTTTAAATAATTGAATTCTTTTGAGCAATGTTATGAAAATAGTAGATATTGAAAATCATTAAAATGAGGAAAATTTTTGAAAATAATTGAATTTTGAAGAAGAATTTTTTTATTTATGAAGTTAATAATTGGGATTTTGTCGAGATTTTTTTTTCTAAATTTTGAACATAATTGAATTTTGTGATAAGAATTTTATTACTTTTAAAAATAATTGAATTTCTGCAATCATTTCCAAGTTCTTCAAAATTCACTTTTTTTTATTGTTTTTAACTAAAATTTTTCTATAAATCCATTATTTTTAATAATGAATTAAATATATATTGTCAAATTCAACTAATTTTTTGTAATTTCCTTTTTATTTTATTTTTTTTTATTTTTTCAAAAATCTAAGTTTATTAAAATTTCTAAATAAATTCATTCAACATTGAAATTTTATAAAATTTTAAATTGAAACCGTTTGGAGTTCATTTATTTATGAAAATTGTAAACGCATCTCTTTTAAAATTGAATTAATTTTGAGATATTTAAGTAAAATTATTAATTAAATAATTATTTTTATTTTATGATATAGTTGTTCAAGATTTAAGTTATTCAAAAAGAAATTTTTGTCAAAAATTGAAGGTTTTGTTTTAGAATTTGTGGTAATTTTACAGTTTATGAGTCAAGCAAAAAAACACAAAAATTTAGAATTTTCTTATGAATTCTAAAAATTTAATTTTTTTCAGTACTTTTAATAAAAATTCCTGACTTTTCCCCCTTTTCCCTGAATTCCCTATTTGTCAGAATATATGATTATTATAATTATAATAATATTAAAACTATATATTCCAATTCATATTTTATTTTATATATAAAAAAATTTGAATTAAAAATTTTTAGGTTCTAATTATCAATCTAAAAAGTGAAAATATCAAGGGAAATATTATGAAAAGACGATGAATAAACGTATAAAATGTTTTGGTATTTACAGTCATCATCGCGGCATATATCGAAAATTATTCCAGAGATTATCTTTCATTATTCTTGTGCAGTAGCGTTTCAGGTTTCTTTAAACTCTTTGATGGCTGAACAGGGGGAGGGGGGTTAAAATGACCTTTCCGTGGTCGGTGGCTGTTTCCTCGAAACCTTTGAATCTTTTGATTCGTCTTCTCTCTTTTCGATTCAATCCTTTATGCCATCGCGATTTCTCTACATCTACTAGAACTCAATGCTCTTTTGATTTTGCTGGGTACAGTCAAAAGCTTCCTTTGAGTACACTTACTTGATTAAATATCCATGAATTGAATCTTGTTTTCTAATAGCATACGCTTTTTTTCAAAAAAGAATTTATTTTCATACACACAAAAAAATGTGTGCATTTCGTCGCATTTTTACTTTGACGGGAAAATTTTTATTTATACACATTACCTATTGAAGAAGTAAATTAAAATTTTCTTGTAAAGAAATATTTTTTCTCGTTAATGAAAAATAATAATTGTTGACATATTAAATATTTGATTGTTTGATAAATTAAATACGAGAGAAATGTTTGTAGAAAAGAAAATTAAAATACTTTTCGCAGTAAAAGAATAAAAATTTTTTTTGAAGAAAATCTTAAAATATTCTGCATTGTTACCTTAAAAATAATAAACCTCTGAGTATATTTCTCTTTTTCTTGAAACACAAAAGGCTTGAGAATGATAACGTTAATATCCCTGCAGTTACATAATTGCATAATTGCCACTTGAATTTTTTGTCAATTAGCTGAAGCGGTTCCAAGAATCAACAGCCTCGCCGGATCTAATGAATTAATTGGAGTGTGCCTCTGCAATTCGGCTCAATTCCCATCTTCATATTTTTCTTGACACTTTTAACTCTGTAATTTTTTTTCGTGTGACAATTATACATTTTTTATCACATTTTATATAAATTAAGCAATTATAAATTATAATATAAGTCTTTAATTTTTTTCATTCAAAAACAAAATAAGAAAAGAACATTTGTTTCTCTCCGGGTGTTTGAGAAATTGCCATTTTTTAAAAAAAGAATGATTAATAATTTACAGCCGAAAATAAATTGTATCTTATAACGGCTTCATAATTCAGAAACGAAACTCGATTATTTTGTGACAAAAGAGAATAAAAAAAAAATAAATAAATAAATAAAAAACCAACACACGCTGAAAGGAAGTTTGCTAGGACAGCAAACGATTAGCTTTGTTAATATATGACTTGCAGAAAACCATTTCATGGAAGTAAACTTTACGTAGAGTCAGCCAATTTCTTTCTTTCTAGCAACAAGTCGTTTCACTGCAATTGAAATACCAATTGCCAGAACAGTGAATAAATCTTATCAAACGAGATTTGTTGCTACTAACCATGATTGAGAACGTCCTAGAAAAATTTACGTTCACAATAGGAGAAATTTTTCGGTATAAATCCATTTCGTTGGGACAAATACATTTCTTTCTTTCTTTCTTTCTACAAAACATGCAAACTATTCTGTAGCTTATAGCATTTTCTTTGTTTCGTTTTTTTCTTAATTCGGCGTCGCTTTTCAATTTATATAATTCTATGGGAATTGCAGATTTTTTTCAAATCACCAGTTATTGATTATAATACTAATTTAAAATCTAATCTTAAGTTATTTAATTTTTACGAATTGTCACTTTTGCAAAGTCATTTTATCGAATTGTCATTTTTGCAAAAATGACAATTCGCAACAGTGACATTTCGTAAAAATGACAATTCGATAAAATGACTTCGCAAAAGTGACAATTCGTAAAAATGTCGATTCGCAAAAATGACATTTCGTAAAAATGACAATTCGAAAAAATGACAGTTCGCATAAATGACAATTCGTAAAAAATGACAGTTCGTAAAAATGATATTTCTCATAAATGACATTTCGCAAAAGTGACAATTCGTAAAAATAGCGATTCACAAAAGTGACATTACGTAAAAATGACAATTCGTAAAATGACAATTCGTAAAAATCACAATTCGAAAAAATTGACAATTCGCTAAATTGACTTTTCGCCAAAGAGACAATGGGTAAAGATGTCAATTCGCAAAAATGACAATTCAAAAAAATGACTTTTCGCAAAAGTGACAATTCGTAAAAATGTCGATTTGCAAAAATGACATTTCGTAAAAATGACAATTCGCAAAAATGTCAGTTTTCATAAATGACAATTCGCAAAAATGACTTTTCGCCAAAGTGGCAATTCGTAAAAAATGACAATTCGCAAAAATGACAATCCGTAAATATGGCAATTCGAAAAAATGACATTTCGGAACAATAACGATTTGTAAGAAGGACAAATTATAAAAATGATATTTCGTAAAAATGACTTTTCGCAAATGTGGCAATTCGTAAAAATATCGATTCGCAAAAGTGACATTTCGTTAAAATAACAGTTCGGATAAATGCAATTCGGTAAAATGACAGTTCGTTCAAATGACATTTGGGGAATAATCATGCGCCTCCTTTGTAGGTGAGACATATATGTCTCACAGACGTTAATTAATTTGTTATTTTGAACTAATTCAGAATTAGAGTAAAAAGGATCAGATGAAGTCGACAAGTTGCGTGGTCGAAACGCATAGAGAGCGTCTTGGTGGGAACCACGTGTTGGCCATATATCTCCGCGATCGCACAAGGTGTTCGAGCTTACATCGACCGATCCTATTGTAAGTTTTTTTGTGTGTTAATTTTATTGAGCTGAATTGAGTTTTTTTTGTTGGTCACTAGAGCGGGAAGGATGAGGTGTGCGTGACGCATGAAGGCCGTGTAGTAGAGGCATGTGTGGTATCGTTTTGTGAGCCACGTGTTGGCACCATTTGAAGTGTTCTTTGGACAAAAGAAAATTTATTACATATATTTTTTTTTTAATTTGATTTATTTCCTTTTAGTATAAGAAATAGGTGTCACGTGGCTATAGTGAAAAGAAAAGGGAAACCGCCAGGATCACCTCTGAATAATGGGGAAGGGGGAACCTCTCATCTCACGATAGCATTTTTATCGATTCGAATTATATTAACTTGATATCTTACAGACTATATAGAAATAGTGTTAATTAATATGTTTATAACATATGTTAATTAATAATAATAATAAAATAAAATATTTATTTAATTTGCAACTAAATTTAAACTACATTAAATATTTTTTTATTAAATCAATTATTTTTAATAATTTTTGAAAAAGTTCTTTGACAATTTTCAAATCTATTTGTTTACAATATCCAATTTTACGAAATTTCAATTATATTCGTAAATTCTTCAATTAAATATATATTAGAAATTAAAAACTTAAAATAATATAAAAAAATTTAATTAAACTTTTTCAGAAAAAAATAATTACAAAATTCAATTATTTCTAAAAATTCACGCTATAATTGCTTTTAATATTCTATTATTATCTAAAATTTTAATTGAAATTCATTTTTATATCAATTTTTATTAGAAAATTCAACGACAATTCAATGATTTAAACACAAAAATTAATAATTTATTGAATAATTAACTGATTCTTAAAATTTAATTCCCTTAAAGAATTTTATCAACAAATTTTTAAATATTTGAATTTTTTTCGACGAATTTTAATAAAACTTTTAAGAATAATTACATTTTTCGAGAAATTCGATTAAAATTGTATTAAAAATAATTGAAATTTTGCGATGAGTTTTATTATTTGTAAAAATAATAAAATTCCTAAGAAGAATTTTATTATTTTTAAACAATATTTAATTTTTGCGAAAAATATTATTACTCTTGAAAATAATTGAATTTCTGCAATAATTTGTAACTTTTTCCAAATTAAATTTTTTTTATTTCGTGTTTCTAACTAAAATTTTAACTCAAATCTATTCTTAAATCAATTTTTATTAGAAAATTCTACTATAATTCAATTATTTAAACTAAAAAAAACAATTTATTGAATATTTGCATGTTTCTTGAACTTGAATTCTTGTAAAGAATCAATAAATTTTTAAGTAATTGAATTCTTTTGGAAAATTTTATTAAAATAGTAGATATTAAAAATCATTGAATTGAGGAAATTTTTTGAAAATAATTGAAATTTTGACAAGAATTTTATTAAAATTTTTGAAAATAATTAAACTTTGGAGGAGAATTTGATTATTTATAAAAATAATTGAAATTTTGACAAGAATTTTAAAAATTTCTGAATATTATTGAACTTCTGCAATCATTTGTAACTTCTTCAAAATTTAATTTTTTTAGTGTTTTTAAATAAAATTCTTCTATAAATCTATTATTTTGAATCATTAATTAAATAAAAATTTAAAAAATTTAAACTAATTTTAGAAGATTTTGAATTATTAAAATTTTTCAAAAATCTAAGTTCATTAAAATTTACAATTAAATTCATTCAACATTGAAATTTCATAAAATTTCAAATTGAAAACCGTTTGAAGTACATTTATTTATGAAAATTGTAAACGCATCTCTTTTAAAATTGAATTAATTTTGAGATATTTGTAAAATTATTCATTAAATAATTTATTTATTTTATGATAGTTGTTGAATATTTAAGTTATTTAAAAAGAAATTTTTGGCAGAAATGGGAAAAATTGAAGGTTTTGTATTAGAATACGTCGTAATTTTATAGTTTATGAGTCAAACAAAAAAACACAAAAATTCAGATTTTTCTTATAAATTCTAAAAATTTAATTTTTTGAGTACTTTTAATAAAAATTGCTGACTTTTCCCTGAATTCCCTATTTGTCAGAATATATGATTATTATAGTTATAATAATATTAAAACAATATTCCAATTCAAATTTTATTTTTATATACAAAAATTTGAATTAAAAATTTTTACGTTTTATTATTTTTAAAATTGCTAATTTTATTTAAAAAAAAGGGAGTGAGAAATGAGCCGCGTGCGAATTTTTGCTTGTTAGAATATTAAATCATTATTTAATAGAAGTTTAAATGAAATAAATAAATTAATTAAAAATATAGAATATTTAAAAATATTAGCGATTATTATTATAAAATTTCGTAAAGAATATATTTTCTTTAATTTGTTAAACTTTAATGATTCCAAATCTTTTTTATTAATTAAATAGCAAATTATTACTGGGTCTATTTCACCCATCCTTACGCTCGCCGTATTGAAAAAGCTTTTTAAAAATTGTAAAATATAAACTGAAAAAAGGATCTAGACTAGCTTAAGAATCGTTATGAAAGTTTTGCGATCTGCCAGAAGAGTGCGAGGGAAATTGAGTGAAAAGAGGAGCTAGACAGAGTGCCGGGGGGGGGGAATGAATGGTTGTAAATAGGTGTTAGATCGACGGATGATGAGGTATAAATTTCACTGCTGGAAGAGAGGGAGAGAGAACAAAGCTGGCGGTCGATAGGTTCTTGCTTAAATCGAGAACATTCGTCGATCATGGTGTCAAGCAATAGATAAACCTGTTGCGAGCCACCCTTGATTATCTATCGTCGGTTGCACATGCAATCGCCGCAATTGCAATGCATTGTAAATCCTCCCCCGTGTGTGTGCCGCCCTCCTCCACTTTATATGGAGGGAGCGCCGCGTCTGTATGTATATATTTTTGAGCCAAGTAGCGTGCGCGCATGCGTGTTCCTCCTTGTTTATTTATATAGGCGTCTTTATTTATGTACATGTCAACGATAAATTACGCGCTCCAACGCGCCGGCTTTTCCGCGGTTCTACTGATCGCGACATTAATTCTCCCCGCGAGGTGACTGTGGTCCCATTGGTCAAGCTGTCCCTTCATTTACAATAAATTGGCAACTAACTGCTTTTCACCAAGAACGATGAAAAAAAAATAAATAAAACCTTCATCATTCAATCCTCATTTTCAAACTGTTTCCACTGTGTTGAACAATTTCATTAGTTGCGGGATTTCAGTCACTACATCTCGCAAGTGAAAACACTGCTTTCAATCGATTAGTTATTTTAAAATGTTCTTTGAATATTATTAGAACTTATAGTGGTGTTCAATGAATTATTTACTAAAATTGCTTTTTGTTTAACCCCATTTAGTCCTAAATATCCGTTTTTCTTTGTACAAGTTCGAGCTTTCCGTTCTACGATTTTTGCGTTTTGAGAAAATCAGAATCAGGTTTTTTTTATGGATTTGAGTAACCTCTTCCAGAATCTAAAAGATGATTTTAATTTTGACTGAATAATAAAAAGCTATAATTGTTTAAACAAAACAAGCTGGTTTTTCAAGTGCTTTTCATTTAAAAACAAATCTTTTAATTTGTAGAGTGATGGAACCAATTGTCGATGAAATAGTGAGTTTCTTAATAAATACATTTTTTAATCATAAATTAACTTTACTTAGTATTAAATCAATAAATTAAAAACAATATTTACTGAAACTAGTCTTAAGGGCATCCGGGAAAAATCGAGCCCAAAAAGTGTTTTCCCGCGTGTCGTCTCACTCCTAAATAATTAGAGATATTTAGTTCCGATTTATCATGATAATTAGGGGAATTCGTGATGATAAAGAATATTCTCGAAATTTGCAAGTAATTTTTGAAATAAATATTGAAAAACGAAATTACAAAAGTTGGATTTTGGGCGAAAGTGAGAGACAATATGGCGGCGAGCACACAGACAAGTGGATCTATGTGTCAGTGGTCAAGGAGGTGGCGCCAATTCTCGGAAGTGGTCGCGAGTTGAACTGAGGGAAATGTATTAACCTCAAATTACTCCACTTTCAATCGTTAATAAAATAATTTCCTCGCAAAATTATTGCAAAAACAGAGAGGGCCGCTCCTCGGAGAGTCTTCCTCTATCACCCCTCCAAATATGAACCCGAAATATTTTATCCTCTCAAAATGAGACGTCTATACTGAACCGTTCAAAACCCCTTTTTTCCGTATATTTAAACAATTTTTTTCAATAATTATTTATCAAAATTTCTCTAAATTCCGAGAGGACCGCTGGTCCCAGAGCATTTCTCTATATTTACCAAAAAATCCCGACTCAAAATATTCTTTTCTTTTTAAATGAGACGTCTATCACGAAACCAGTATTATTTCCCGGATGCCCTTTATTATAAAAAAATTATTTAAAGAAATGATCTGTAATCATATAAGGTTTAGAAAATTGCAAAATTATTAGGAAAAAACTGCAAACTTTCTAGGTGCATTCTGTAAAATGTTGGTAAACAACAATCATTCCTTTAAAGTTTAAACAAATAAAAAATTGGCTCGGTGAAACTAGCGACCCGCCGGCCGCCAGCCATCAGAAAAATCCATAGGCGCCGACACACATAGTAGCGCGGTGGCCCTATACGGTTCAATCAACGCAAAAACAACGTACGCTAGCTATTACAGTTTATAGAAATAAATGCAATAGTCACATTTTAAAGAGCAATAATCCCCTTAAATTTGTGACCAAAAAATAAAAATTTGGTCTAAAATTGTTCGAATTTTTAATAGCCAGCGTTCCCACCCACCCGTATCAGAAAAACGAAAATTGGGGAAAAAAATCGAAAAAAAATTCATAACTCGAACAATTTTAGACCAAATGCTTATTTCTTGGTCAGAACTTAAAGGGGGATTATTGCTCTTCAAAATGTGACAATTGGAAATATTTTTAATAAACTTTTGATAGCCAGCGTCCCCACCCGCCCGTATCAGAAAAACGAAAATTGGAAAAAAATTCATAACTCGAATAATTTTGGACCAATTCTTTTTTTCTTGGTCGCAAATTAAAGGAGGATTATTGCTCTTTAAAATGTGACAATTAAAAATATTTTTAATAAATTTTTGATAGCCAGCGTCCCCACCCACCCGTATCAGAAAAACGAAAATTGGGGAAAAAAATCGAAAAAAAATTCATAACTCGAACAATTTTAGACCAAATGCTTATTTCTTGGTCAGAACTTAAAGGGGGATTATTGCTCTTCAAAATGTGACAATTGGAAATATTTTTAATAAACTTTTGATAGCCAGCGTCCCCACCCGCCCGTATCAGAAAAACGAAAATTGGAAAAAAATTCATAACTCGAATAATTTTGGACCAATTCTTTTTTTCTTGGTCGCAAATTAAAGGAGGATTATTGCTCTTTAAAATGTGACAATTAAAAATATTTTTAATAAATTTTTGATAGCCAGCGTCCCCACCCGCCCGTATCAGAAAAACGAAAATTGGGAAAAAAATCGGAAAAAAATTCATAACTCTAATAATTTAAGACCAAATGCTTATTTCATGGTCAGAAATTAAAGGGAGATTATTGCTTTTCAAAATTTGACAATTGAAAATATTTTTAATAAACTTTTGATAGCCAGCGTCCCCTCCCGCCCGTATCAGAAAAACGAAAATTGGAAAAAAAATCGGAAAAAAATTCATAACTCGAATAATTTTTGACCAATTCTTTGTTTCTTGGTCGTAAATTAAAGGGGGATTATTGCTTTTCAAAATCTGACAATTGAAAATATTTTTAATAAACTTTTGATAGCCAGCGTCCCCACCCGCCCGTATCAGAAAAACGAAAATTGGAAAAAAATTCATAACTCGAATAATTTTGGACCAATTCTTTTTTTCTTGGTCGCAAATTAAAGGAGGATTATTGCTCTTTAAAATGTGACAATTAAAAATATTTTTAATAAATTTTTGATAGCCAGCGTCCCCACCCGCCCATATCAGAAAAAACGAAAATTGGGAAAAAAAATCGAAAAAAAATTCATAACTCGAACAATTTTAGACCAAATGCTTATTTCTTGGTCAGAACTTAAAGGGGGATTATTGCTCTTCAAAATGTGACAATTGGAAATATTTTTAATAAACTTTTGATAGCCAGCGTCCCCACCCGCCCGTATCAGAAAAACGAAAATTGGGATAAAAATCAGAAAAAAATTCATAACTCGAATAATTTTTGACCAAATCTTTTTTTCTTGGTCGCAAATTAAAGGAGGATTATTGCTCTTTAAAATGTGACAATTAAAAATATTTTTAATAAATTTTTGATAGCCAGCGTCCCCACCCGCCCGTATCAGAAAAACGAAAATTGGGAAAAAAAATCGGAAAAAAATTCATAACTCTAATAATTTAAGACCAAATGCTTATTTCATGGTCAGAAATTAAAGGGAGATTATTGCTTTTCAAAATTTGACAATTGAAAATATTTTTAATAAACTTTTGATAGCCAGCGTCCCCTCCCGCCCGTATCAGAAAAAACGAAAATTGGAAAAAAATCGGAAAAAAATTCATAACTCGAATAATTTTTGACCAATTCTTTGTTTCTTGGTCGTAAATTAAAGGGGGATTATTGCTTTTCAAAATCTGACAATTGAAAATATTTTTAATAAACTTTTGATAGCCAGCGTCCCCACCCGCCCGTATCAGAAAAACGAAAATTGGGATAAAAATCAGAAAAAAATTCATAACTCGAATAATTTTTGACCAAATCTTTTTTTCTTGGTCGCAAATTAAAGGAGGATTATTGCTCTTTAAAATGTGACAATTAAAAATATTTTTAATAAATTTTTGATAGCCAGCGTCCCCACCCGCCCGTATCAGAAAAACGAAAATTGGGAAAAAAATCGGAAAAAAATTCATAACTCTAATAATTTAAGACCAAATGCTTATTTCATGGTCAGAAATTAAAGGGAGATTATTGCTTTTCAAAATTTGACAATTGAAAATATTTTTAATAAACTTTTGATAGCCAGCGTCCCCTCCCGCCCGTATCAGAAAAACGAAAATTGGAAAAAAATCGGAAAAAAATTCATAACTCGAATAATTTTTGACCAATTCTTTGTTTCTTGGTCGCAAATTAAAGGGGGATTATTGCTCTTCAAAATGTGATAATTGAAAATATTTTTAATAAACTTTTAATAGCCAGCGTCCCCACCCGCCCATATCAGAAAAACGAAAATTGAAAAAAAAATCGGAAAAAAATTCATAACTCTAATAATTTAAGACCAAATGCTTATTTCTTGGTCAGAAATAAAAGGATGATTATTGCTCTTCAAAATGTGACAATTGAAAATATTTTTAATAAACTGTAATAGGTAGCGTACGTTTTTTTTGCGTTGATTGAACCGTATAGGGCCACCGTGCTACTCTGTGTGTCGGCGCCTATGGATTCTTCTGATGGCTGGCGGACGGCGGGTCGCTATTTTCACCGAGCCTAAAAAATTCATTGTAACATCAAAATATATTCCTACTTATTGACATAAAACAATTTTACTGTAAAACTTTGATTTTATTTTTTCGCAGTTTAAAAAAAAACATCAGGGACATTTTTAGTATTCTCGTACATACTTTTATAATTGTTATTATGACTTGAAATCGCGATTCGATTAATGCAAAATTAAAAATTATATAAAAAATTAAATATAATGAAACTTTCGTACATCAATTGTTAATTTCGACATACATCTAATCAAAGAAATAGAGTAAAAACATTTTTTTATGAATCATACATAGGGTTACATATAAAACGGGGCGCATGATTATTCCCCAAATGTCATTTTACCGAACTGTCATTTTAACGAATTGAATTTATTTGAACTGTTATTTTAACGAAATGTCACTTTTGAGATGTGCCATTTTCACGAATTGTCACTTTTGCTAAAAGTCATTTTTACGAATTGTCACTTTTGCGAAAAGTCATTTTTTCGAATTGTCATTTTTGCGAATTGACAATTTTACGAATTGTCACTTTGGCGAAAAGTCATTTTTTCGAATTGTCACTTTTGCGAAAAGTCATTTTTTCGAATTGTCATTTTTGCGAATTGACAATTTTACGAATTGTCACTTTGGCGAAAAGTCAATTTTGCGAATTGTCATTTTTACGAAATGTCACTTTTGCGAATCTACATTTTTACGAATTGCCACATTTGCGAAAAATCATTTTTACAAAATATCATTTTCACGAATTATCATTTTTACGAATCGTTATTGTTCCGAAACGTCATTTTTTCGAATTGACAATTTTACGAATTGTCACTTTGGCGAAAAGTCATTTTTGCGAATTGTCATTTATGAGAACTGACATTTTTTCGAATTGTCATTTTACGAATTGTCATTTTTACGAAATGTCACTTTTGTGAATCGACATTTTTACGAATTGTCACTTTTGCGAAAAGTCATTTTTACGAATTTTTATTTTTACGAATTGTTCTTGTTCTGAAATATTATTTTTGCGAATTGTCATTTATGCAAACTGACATTTTTTCGAATTGTCATTTTTACGAATAGTTATTGTTCCGAAATAGCATTTATTCAAATTGTCATTTTTGCGAATTGCCATTTTTACGAATTGTCACTTTGGCAAAAAGTCAATTTTGCGAATTGTCATTTTTTTGAATTGTGATTTTTACGAATTGTCATTTTTACGAAATGTCACTTTTGTGAATCTCTATTTTTAAGAATTGTCACATTTGCTAAAAGTCATTTTTACGAAATATCATTTTCACGAATTGTCATTTTTACGAATTATGGCTATTTTTACGAATAGTTAGTGTTCGGAAATGTCATTTTTTCGAATTGTCATTTTTACAAAATGTCATTTTTGCGAATCGACATTCTTACGAATTGTCATTTTTACGAATCTTTATTGTTCAAAAATGTCATTTTTGCGAATCGACATTTTTACGAATTGTCACTTTTGCGAAAAGTCAATTTTGCGAATTGTGATTTATCGAATTGTGATTTTTACGAATTGTCATTTTACGAATTGTCATTTTTACGAAATGTCACTGTAGCGAATTTTTATTTTGACAAAAATTTTTTGTAGTAAATCTATATATGCATACAAGTTTAATATATCAATTTTCGCAAAAATGACAATTCGCAAAAGTGCCATTTCGTAAAAATGATAATTCGATAAAATAACAGTTCGCATAAATGACAATTCGCAAAAATGACTTTTCGCAAAAGTGACAATTCGTAAAAATGGCAATTCGCAAAAATGACATTTCGTAAACATGACAATTCGAAAAAATGACATTTCGTAATAATAACTATTCGTCAAAATGACAATTCGTAAAAATGATATTTAAATATCAACATTCAATACTTACAAAAATAATTATAAAAAAAACTTCAAGTTCAGTTTAAGGGATGGAGTTGCAAAAAAAAAAATTAATAGAACATTTTTCTGAAATGTATAAGTGTCTGGAGAGGAAATGGTAAATTGAAATTTAAATCAGATAGTCTCCATTTCTGAGATACGCGCGTAACGGAAAGACTTTCATGAAAGATTTTTCGAGAATCACGACAACGTGTCAGGACGATGGAAAATAGCGAATCCTTCTGATTCGCAAGGATAAAGCGTTCACAATGCATTTTTGCTATAATGCACTGAGAGCCAAGATCCTTTTGAAAGCTGCACGAGAAATTGACAGGATTCGTTCATAAGAAAAAGTTCCGCATTAAGTGACACCGGAGTATCATATAGAAATCCCAACTGCTGGAAGTCTTTTCAAATTAAATTTATCTATATATTTCTTTGATGTTTTCGTTTAATATCTTTCTTTTCTTTAATTTCACATTCGTTTATTGCATTTTTTTAAAGAATATTTTTCTTTAATTTTATCTCCTTTGCTTTCTTATGAAGAAAACAATTTATTTTACCTTTTTTCCCTCCGCTTTCGAGGAAATGAAAAGCGCAATATTAACATTCTATGTATAATAATTTAAAAATTTATAATTTTGTTTTCCCGTTATAAATATATATAAATGTGAATTTTACATTCAGTATATATACGTTTGATAAATTTTGGATATGTTATTTGAAATCGAAAATCCTCTTAGCTTGAAATAATCAGAATTATCTGAAACGTGTGCGGGATTTATTTTCTACAGTCCAATGGAAATTTATAGAATCTCGGGAAGCTTCAAAAACACATGAATAATTCTGTGAGATGCTTCTAAATCAAGTACGATTATATAATCCCTGGATTTATTCTAAAATAATGTCCAGGTGTCCAATTAAAATTCCATTGATTAAAAACCCCTTCATGGAAATTTATTTTATATTCATACTTCATTGAATGAATATATTCTCCTTTCGCTTATTTCACCCACGAATTCTTTGAGGTAAATCTACGCATGACTAATTTAAAAAAAAAAAAATTTTTTTTCTGCATTGAATTAATTCTTTCATTTGTAATTAATCCTGACATTAATTTCATTGAATGAAAATGCGGTAAATCTCATTATTTAAAATCGAAATTAAAGTGAAAATTTGAAATACATGAATTCATCTTTTTTATAAACTCCTGCTGTGGTATACGCTTCTTTGATGAGTTATTGGTATTTTGTATTCAATACAATTTTTTTGTCTAGTACTTTTTATTAAGGACGCATTGAAATAATTTAAAAGTGATTATTCAGAATTTTCGAATTTATAAAAAATAATAATTATTTGTATTTGTCTGAATGGTCCGATCGGCTGTTCGAACGGTTGTCTGACCAAAGTACTGTGAGGACCGGTGTCGATTTTAAAGGAATGCAATTTTGAAAAAATAAAGTAACATGATTAAAGTGATACTTCTAGAATTTATTATGACATGAACAGTATGAAAAAGAAATAATGAGAGGAATGTGAAAAAGGAGGGAAAAAATCAAAGGACATGAAGTTGGTAACTCAAGTCTTCTTTAGTCGCGTCGCGTACAAAGGAAAACGAGAGAATTTTGAGAGATGTTAAGGGCCAAACCGCTCTGGTTGCTACCAATTAGGAGCTTGCAAGTGTCAAAGACTCTCTTTCTATTATTTGACAGACCTTATCCTCAGTTTGAAACATCCTTTCTCTACCTTCAAACTTTTAACATTTTTTTCATCTTTTATTCTAATATATCAAAATTCCCTCATTATTTCGTCCAATGAAACCAAATAAATATTTATTTTCTTCCGTATCCATTATCTTAATGTGAATTAGTGAAATTTTACTTTATGCCGATCAGTCTGACTACCTAAATCAGCGAAATTTCCCGGCCTCGAACTAGGTCCTGTAAAGAATGTCAAAGTTCATCGTTGACCAACGATAAAAATTCAATTATTTTCAAAAATTTTATTTAAATTCTTGGCAAAATTTAAATTATTTTCAAAAAATTTCCTCAATTTAATGATTTGTAATTACTATTTGATAAAATTTACCAAAAGAATTAAATTATTTAAATAAAATTAATAAAATTCTACGCAAACCTTTACCTCATTATTTTTATAAAATAATAAAAATTTCAAAGGAATTCAATTATTAACAAATTTTTTATAAATTTCTTCGCAATCATTCAATTATTTTCATAAATAATATAGTTTTTACAGGGATTCAATTATTTTTGTAAATAATAAACTTCTTTTTAGGAATTCAGTTATTTTCATAAATAATAAAACTTATCGCAAAATTTCAATTATTTTTAAATTTTTAATACAATTTTAATTTTTTTTTTTAATTTAAAAATTTTTTTTGTAATTAGTTTCAAAAATTGTTTTCAAGAATTCAATTAAATTTCACAAATAATGAAATTCTTCGCTGAAATTAAAATATTTTCAAAATCTACTATTTTAATAAAATTTCTCGAAAGAATTCAATTATTTTCATAAATAATAAAATTCTTCACAGGATTTCAATTATTTAAAAAAAATGAAATAAAATTCGTTGCAAGAATTTAATTATTTTCATATAAATAATAAAATTCTTCACAGGATTTCAATTATTTAAAAGAAATGTAATAAAAGTTCGTTGCAAGACTTCAATTATTTTCTTAAATAAAAAAATTTTTTTCAGGATTTCAATTATTTTTAATACAATTTTAAGTAAATTCTTCGAACGATGTAATTAATTAAAAAAATTTTATTAAAATTCTTCGAAAGAAATAAATGAACAATTATCAATTATTTTTAATTTTTTATCTGATATTGATTTTTAAAACAATTTTTATTAAAAAATTCTACGAGAATTCAATTATTTAAATACAAAAATGAAAAAATTATTGAATAGTACCTAAATGAATTTTTTTAAAATTGAATTTTCATAAAGAATATTATCAACAAATTTTTAAATAATCGAATTTTTTCGACGACTTTTAATCAAATTTTCAAGAATAATTACATTTTTCGAGGAATTCGGTGAAAAATTGTATTAAAAAAATATTGAAATTCTATTATGAGTTTTATTATTCATGAAAATAATTGAATTATAGGAAAAAAATTTATAAAAAATTCGTAAATAGTTGAATTCCTGTGAAATGTTTATTATTTATAAAAATAATTGAATTTTGGAGAAGAATTTTATTATTTTTAAAGATAATTGAAATTTTGATTAGAATTTTTTAAAAATTTTTGAATAAAAATTAATTTTGAAAAAGCATGATTGAAAAAGGATGAAAAGTTCATAAATTGTACGATATAATTTGCAGAATTTTAGAGAAATTACAAATGATTGCAGAAATTCAATTATTTTCAAAAGTAATAAAATTCTTCGCAGAAATTCAATATTATATACAAAATTTTTCTTAAATTCTCGTCAAAATTTCAATTATCTTTAGAAATAATTAAATTTTTCTCTAAAATTCAATTATTTTTAAAAATTTTAATAAAATTCTCGGCAAAATTTTAATTATTTTCAAAAATTTTCCTCAATTCATTGATTTTTAATGTCTACTATTTGAATAAAATTTTCCAAAAGAATTCAATTATTTAAAAATAAAATTAATAAAATTCTAAGCAAACCTTTAATTATTTTTATAAAATAATAAAAATTTCACAGGAATTCAATTATTTACAAATTTTTTTATAAATTTCTTCACAATCATTCAATTATTCTTATAAATAATCAAACTTATTGCACAATTTCAATTATTTTCAATAAAATTTTAATCAATTTTTTTTTTTTTTAAATTTTAATTCCTCGAAAAATGTAATTATTTTTAAAAATTTTATTAAAATTCGTCAAAAAAATTCAATTATTTAAAAATTTGTTAATAAAATTCTTTATGAGAATTCAATATTAAGAAACATTTAATTATTCATTACAATATTTATTTTTAAATTCTTTTTTTAAATTATAAAAGTTGTTAAAATTATTTAAAAATTTGTTTTTTTTAAATTCACGTTGAGTGAGTTATCTAATAAAGAAATTGATTTAAAAATAAATTTTAGTCTAAATTTTAGATAATAATTGAATATTAATATCAATATAGCATAAATTTTTAGAAATAATTAAATAATTAAAATTTTTTTTTCGATAACTTTTAAAAAACTATTTAACTGTTACCAATTGGAGTTGGTAACAGTTTTTTATACTTTTTAATATTATTTCCTTATTATTATATTTTTTTAATTTTCAATTTTTTTTTTATTAATTTTACACGGAAAAAAATCATTAGATAATAAAAAACTGTTAAACTGTTACCAACTCAAATTGGAGTTAGTAATAGTTTAATAGTTTTTTAAAAGTTATCGAAAACTCTACAAAAATATATTTTAAAAATAATCTGAGACAAAATATTTAAAAATGATAGATATGTGTCTAGTTATCTTAAAAATGCCTTAAACTATGAAGCAATAATCAATAATACTTTGTTTTGTGTTCCTCTATTATGTATTACATTTTGAAAAGTTATTTCTTTTTGGCAGTGTAATTAACAGCATGTGATTGTTAGGTTCTCAATGGTAATTTTTTCGACCACTTTTCTCTTTAAATAATTAATAAATTGTTGCTGAAATTTTGTACGAAAGTCTAAAATACAATAAAGAACGGCAGTTTAGCCACAATTTATTAAATATTCAAAGAGAAAAGTGGTCGAAAAAATTATCATTGAGAACCTAACATGCTGTTAAACAAAATCATCTAAAATTATTTTTGTATTTCAATGTCAGTATATATTTTCTTAGTACAATAACTTATATAAAAATTGGTAATTAGTATAAAAAATAGTACTAATAAAAACTGAAGATAAAAAAAAAATTGTTAACATGATTTATAAATAGAATTAAAATGTGTTTTTTCTATTGACTTACAATGCAAAGGCCTATCACAATCTTTGGCATGTTATTCGAGTTTAAAAATAAAATAGAGAAAACCATCTGGCATACCGTTTGCTGCAAGGGAGAAGAGGAAGAGAAAAAAAAAATTGGCAAACTTTTTTTTTCTGTCATTGAGATGACGAATTCAAATAGAGACAGAATCTTGGCGATTTCACAAAGATTTCGGTTTTGAGAAATTACCTAATTCTCTGCTAAATTAAGTTTCAGTTGGATAAACGAAATGTGTGTTTGGATAGTGTTTGGGGGCAAGGAAGATAGAAGGGAACTTTTCAGTAAAAGAAGAAGAGGGCAAAGATTGGCATTCGTTTTTAACTGCACGCCCAAGTCTCGTTAGCAAAAGAATATTGCGTGACGGCCACGCCAACGAGACTTTTTGGCGTCACTTACCGATTCTGTTTCTGCACGTCCAATTTCTGATTACATTTGCACTTTTCAGGTGCACTTTGTAGTTTGTACATTCCCGTTTGAAATAACGTGCGCTATTTTCAAAGTTTCAAACTTTTCTAATTGAAAAATGCTCACTTTGCGATGGTTGCACACAGAAAAACTATAATCTTGTTTGTTTGTTTTTTTTTATTTTGAAAGAACAAAAAAAAAGAATTTTTAATCCCTTTTCAGAAATTAATCAAGTGAAATATTTATAATAGTGAAAATAGGTCTAAAGAAGAATTTCAATGTGGATAAATTTTTGTACAAATATTTCCCTTCCCTACATTGTATTTTTAACTGAAAAACTAAAAACTTCCTTAAAACGATTTAACATAAAGTGATATTTCCAAAACGATCATAAACTCGAAAATTTGTTTGTCAAAAGAGAAAAAGATTCCGATACAAAAGAAAATATTTCAGTAGTTGTTTATCAGATTTTGTATTTTATTACAGTTTGGACTGTAATAAAATTTCTTTTTTGTAATTTTTCAAAAAAATTAAATTTCACAGCCTGCACACATAAAATGTAACCGCATTAGTGTTAAATTGCATATAAAGTAAATGTTCCAATTTGCAGACATGTACCAATTTGGACACAGCTGCGTATGTAAATGTAAATTAAAACAAAAATCGATTAGAAATAATTAATAATGTTATGGACATATTTAGTTTTAATTGTATAATATGTATTTGTAATAAAAGTTTTTAATTTAATAAATCTTTTATAAACACAATGGTTTCAATATTATTAACCACCTTTTGTTATGGCTCAAAAAATTAAAAATCCACCAGATTTGCTTGACATTCATCGTTACTTAGTGGTTTTTAAGCTCGCTGATTACGAATATGTCAGAGATGTAAAATTTTTAAAACTGGAAATAGTAAATCTAACCTGGTGAATTAAATATTAAAAAATTATTCATATTTGTTTTAAACTTGTTAATCGAGAGATTTTCAGGTCGCTAATCATGAATTTAATATCAGATTTGCAAAATGTCGCACAACGAAAATTCAAAAAACGTAGGTTTGCTTGAAACTTTATTGTCAGAAGTCTACAAATTGCTATATGTACATTTACCTAAATTATAAATTTAAATTAAAGTTTCTTTTTTTTTGAAAAATTCTAAAAGTGGAAATTCTACAAAAAATCTATTTTGAAAATTTCCTATGAAAATATTATTGAATATCTATACGGAATTTACAAGGACATTTCCCGCAAAAGGTCCGTAAATTTGCTTCAAGTCCGTAAAGGTCAGTTGTTTTGAAAAAAGGTCCATAAAGTCCGCAATTTGATTGAGAAAAGACGAAAATTAAAAAAATTTATTAAAAGTAATAAAATCTTATTAAAAAAAAAATTTATAAATTTCTACCTTTTTAGAAATTGAATTATTTTTATAAATAACAAAACTCATTGCAGAATTTCAATTATTTTTAATAACTACATTTTTAATCGAATTCCTCGAAAAATGTAATTATTTTTAAAAATGTTATTAAAATTCGTCAAAAGTATTCAATTATTTAAAAATTTATTGATAAAATTCTTTATGAGAATTCAAGTTTAAGAAAACATGTAATTATTAAATTTTTTTGTATTTAAATAATTGAATTCTAGTAGAATTTTCTAATAAAAATTGATTGAAGAATAGATTTGAGTTAAAACTTTAGATTATAATTGAATATTAAAAGCATTAGAGCATAAATTTTTAGAAATAATTGAGTTTTGAAAAGGTTTGGAAATAAATTCTTTGAAAATCTGAATTTTTCATATTTTTAATTAAAAATTCTGTGGAATTAATATTTTTGAAAAAGTTGAATTGCTGAGTTTTTTAAAATTATTTGAAGTTTTTATTTTATGATGTATAATTTAATTGAAGAATTTACGAATAATTGAAATTTTGTTAAATTGAAGATTGTAAACAAATAAATTTGAAAATTTTCAAAGAACTTTTTCAAAAATTATTTTAAAAAATGCATTTTTAGAAGAGTTTTAGTTACAAACACGAAAGCAAAAATTAATTTTGATTTTCTTGAAAAATGTAATTATCCTTAAAAATTTTATTAAAATACGTTAAAAGAATTCAAATTATTTAAAAATTTGTTGATAAAACTCTTTATCGGAATTGAATTTTAAGAAATATTGAATTATTCAATAAATTATTTTTTTTGTATTTCAATTTTAGAAAATTATTTTTCTGGTAGAATTTTCTAAAAAAAAATCGATTTAAGAATAGATTTGAGTTAAAATTTTAGATTATAATTGAATATTAAAAGCATTAGAGCGTGAATTTTTAGAAATAATTGAATTTTGAAAAGGTTTCAAAATAAAATTTTAGAAAATTTGAAATTTTCATATTTTTAACTAACAATTCTGTAGAATTAATTTTTTTGAGAAAGTTTAATTGAATTTTTTTTAAGCTTATTTAAAGTTTTTATATATTAGAATTTTAGTTACAAACATGAAAACAAAAATTAATTTTGGAAATGTTACAAATTATTGCAGAAATAATAAATTTCTTCATAGGAATTCAATTAATTTCACAAATAGTAAAACTCATTGCAGAATTTTAATTATTTTTAATACAATTTTAATCAAATTTTCTAAAACTGTAATTATTTTAAAATGTTATTAAAATTTTTCAAAAAATTCAATTATTAAAATATTTATTGATAATATTCTTTATGAGAATTCAAGTTTAAGAAATGCAATTATTCTATAAAATTTTTTTTTTGTATTTAAATAATTGAATTCAAGTAAAATTTTCTAATAAAAATTGATTTAAAAATGGATTTCAGTTAAAATTATAGGTTATAAGCTTTAAAAACCGGATTTTTTCATATTTTTAATTAACAATTTTGTGGAATTAATTGTCTTTGAAAAAATTTAATTGCGGATTTTTTGTTGAAATTATTTGAAATTATTATTTTCTAATATATATATATTAATATTTAATTAAAGAAATTACAAATAATAGAAATTTCGTAAAATTGAATATTGAAAACAAATGGATTTGAAAATTGTCAAAGAACTTTTTCAAAAATTATTAAAAATAATGCATTTATAGAATAATTTGAATTAAAAACAGGAAAAAAAATTTAATTTTAGAAAAGTTACAAATTATTGCAGAAATTCAATTATTTTCATGACTTTTCATATATTCTTCGCAAAAATTGAATATTGTTTAAAAATAATAAAATTCTTCTTAGAGATTCAAATTATTTTCTCAAATAATAAAACTCATCGCAGAATTTCAATTATTTTTAGTACTTATAATTTTAATCGAATTTCTCGAAAAATGTAGGTAATTGTTCTTAAAAAGTTTAAGAATTTTTTTTAAATAATTTTTTAAATAATTTTTTAAATAATTTTAAATAATTGAATTCTAGTAGAATTTCTTAATAAAAATTGATTTTCATTTCATAAAAATAAATTTCAGTTAAAAATTTTAGATAATAATGGAATTTTAAAAGCAGTACAGCGTGAAATTTTAGAAATAATTGTATTTTGAAATTTATTTTTTTGAGAAAGTTTAATTGCGGATTTTTTTTTTTTGGAAATTATTTGAAGTGTTTATTTTATAATGTATATTTAATTGAAGAATTCAAGAATATTTGAAATTTCGTATAATTCAATATTTTAAACAAATGGATTTGAAAATTGTCAAAAAAATTATTAAAAATTATTAAAAATTATTATATATAATCGTTTTAAAGAAGAATTTTAGTTAAAAATTCTTGAAAATATTAATTGAATTGATAATAGTTTTATCTCTCGGTCATCTTTAATTCTCATAAAATATGAAAAATTAAATTAAATTTAATTTTTAATTTAATTTTTTTAAGTATAATTTTCTCTTATTTGATTCGGCCTGATTCTATTTTTGTCAGTTGGTTCGCAAATGGTCCGTAATTTTTAATTTCTGCTCCGTAATGTCCGTATTTTTAAATACTTTCACTGGTTCGAGCCCTGATGTAGGTATTTGAATATTATTAATTTATTATTATTTATTTATTTTTATTATTATTTAATATTGAATAAACCTTTGAAAGTTCGTCACTTAATCGATAAGGGAATAATCAATATAAATAATTTGCCCGCATTAATATTGAATTATTTGTCTGGTTTCAAAAATTGTTCATTCTAATTTTATATGCTATTGAATGAAACAATTGTTCTAAGAATAGGATTTCCGTGACTAGTAATCTGATCAACAAGTAAACTCGAGTATACATATAGGTAATTTTTGCAATTAGACTTTGAACGAGAATGAGGAGTGTTTTTTTTTCTATTTATTGAAACGAGACAAATTGCAAACGATATACATACGCATGCAGACGACAGAACTTGAGTAGGATCAAGAATGTTAATAATAAATTATTGCTGTCAGTTGCATTTGAAAGTGTATACACTTTTGCTTGATTTTGATGGCAATCAATCACGAAGGCTATGATTTTACCCCCGAGGCACTGGGTTGATCACGCGCGTTAACCCTATAATTCCTAGAATGTATGTACTATATACTATATATATATTCTATGCATATATATATCGTACATGTTTATATATGTATATTTAACAAGGAGCTTTTTGAAACTTCCGTTCGGGTGGTTAGTCGATTACACTATAGATATATATGTGTGTATCAGCTCCGTAACACCAAAGGAACGAATTTACCGAATTAGGTTCAACCCTGTGTTCAAAAAGATGAAAAAGAAAAAAAAAATTGTGGAAAAAAAAGTGAAGCCGACCAAATTGGAAATACAATGCTAACAAAGCGTGGACAACCGATTTTCGCTCGGGCCTTTGAACAGGAGTTGCTTTAATACAGTTTTTCCGACGTTGGATTACGAGCTACCGTATCCAAATTTACAACGAACAACATTTTTACACTAACAATATTACTTTGTTGCCTTAACTTCATTTTTTGCTTCTTTAGTTTGTATTTTTCATTTTTCCCTTTAACAAACTTGTAACAAGTTTATAATTTTTGCTTTTGTAATTTCATTTCTTTTTTTGTGCTTTCATCAAATTTTTGGGAGGATATAGTAAAGTCAAATTTTGCAACATTTACATGAAAATTGAATCACTAATAATCTTCTCTTTTATTTAGGGAGAATATATTCTGTTTTATGAAAAAGCTTTGCTATTTAAATTTTTTAGATTATTCGAAAATTCTAAATTCATATTTCTTTCTAGAATTATCAAAGTAATTACTATAATTGATAGTGAAAATCTATTCATTGAATTAGAGAAAAGTTTTGAGCTTGAAATATGCACTTTCAAACCCATATTTCCAAAATTAAATTATTTTCTACAATTTTTACACTGAACTTCATTTTCAACAATTATTTTTCATTTTTCTCCCAATTATTTAAATGCAAAAATTCAATTTTCCATAATTATTGTAACTGTCACTGTTTATGGTCCTTTTTTATAAAAGTTACATATTGAATTACTAAAAATAATAACCAAAAATCGGGCAAGTGCGAGTTGCACTCGCATTAAGATCGAGGGTTCCGTACACCAAAATAAAACTTATTTTTTATAAAAAAATATATATATAAGAAATATAATTGATTAAAATTAACATATATAAACTTATTGACCTGAAATTCGGTATACATATGTATTTTTATTACATGTAAATTACAAGAAAAAACTATAAAAATCCATATTGACAGGGTCATTTTTTGCAATTTTTCCAAAAAAATTGAATTTCTTTCCCTTCTAGTTCCCAAATATCTCCACCAATCAAGTTCGCTATATTTTTCCTGTAATCTGCACTTAAAACTGAACATCCTTACAGAATTTCAGCTCACCATTTTGAGATTTATAAAATTAAAGGGGGGGACAGGGTCATTTTTTGCTATTTTTACGAAAAAATTGAATTTCTTTCCCTCCTAGTTCGCAAATATGTCCGTCAATCGAGTTCGCTATATTTTTCCTGTAATCTACACTTGAAACTGAAGATCCCTACCGAATTTTAACTTACCAGGTTGAGATTTGTAAAAGTTAAGGGGGGGGACAGGGTTATTTTTTGTAATTTTGTCAAAAAAATTCCATTTCTTTCCCTTCTAGTTCCCAAATATCTCCACCAATCAGGTTCGCTATATTTTTCCTGTAATTTGCACTTAAAAATGAAGATCCTTACAGAATTTCAGCTCACTATTTTGAGATTTATAAAAGTTAAGGGGGGGGGACAGGGTCATTTTTTGCAATTTTTTCGAAAAAATTAAATTTCTTTCCCTCCTAGTTCGCAAATATGTTTGTCAATCGGGTTCGTTATATTTTTCCTGTAATCTACACTTAAAACTGAAGATCCCTACCGAATTTCAACTCACCAAGTTGAGATTTGTAGAAGTTAAGGGGGGGGGGGGACAGGGTCATTTTTTGCAATTTTTTTTAAAAAATTCAATTTCTTTCCCTTCTAGTTCCCAAATATCTCCACCAATCAGGTTCGCTATATTTTTCCTGTAATCTGCACTTAAAACTGATGATCCCTACCGAATTTCAGCTCATCAAGTTAAGATTTGTAAAAGTTAAAGGGGGGGGACAGGGTAATTTTTTCAATTTTTTCGAAAAAATTGAATTTCTTTCCCTCCTAGTTTGCAAATATATCCGTCAATTGGGTTCGCTATATTTTTCCTGTAATTCGCACTTAAAACTGAAGATCCTTACCGAATTTCAGCTCACCAGGTTGAGATTTGTAAAAGTTAAGGGGGGGGGACAGGGTCATTTTTTGTAATTTTTTCGGAAAAATTCTATTTCTTTTCCTCCTAGTTCGCAAATATGTCCGTCAATTGTGTTCGCTATATTTTTCCTGTAATCTGCACTTAAAACTGAAGATCCCTACCGAATTTCAACTCACCAAGTTGAGATTTGTAGAAGTTAAGGGGGGGGGGGACAGGGTCATTTTTTGCAATTTTTTTTAAAAAATTCAATTTCTTTCCCTTCTAGTTCCCAAATATCTCCACCAATCAGGTTCGCTATATTTTTCCTGTAATCTGCACTTAAAACTGATGATCCCTACCGAATTTCAGCTCATCAAGTTAAGATTTGTAAAAGTTAAAGGGGGGGGACAGGGTAATTTTTTCAATTTTTTCGAAAAAATTGAATTTCTTTCCCTCCTAGTTTGCAAATATATCCGTCAATTGGGTTCGCTATATTTTTCCTGTAATTTGCACTTAAAACTGAAGATCCTTACCGAATTTCAGCTCACCAGGTTGAGATTTGTAAAAGTTAAGGGGGGGGGACAGGGTCATTTTTTGTAATTTTTTCGGAAAAATTCTATTTCTTTTCCTCCTAGTTCGCAAATATGTCCGTCAATTGTGTTCGCTATATTTTTCCTGTAATCTGCACTTAAAACTGAAGATCCCTGCCGAATTTCAGCTCATTAGGTTAAGATTTGTAAAAGTTAAGGGGGGGGACAGCCCATTTTGCGTGGCTGGGACGGACACACGAGTGATTTCATAAGGGTTCCGTCAGTACACCTATGGTGTACGGAACCCTAAAAATGTTGAAAGTAACTGATTTTTTAAAAAACGATAATAAAGAAATTCTTACAATTAATTTTTTTAAATATATTATTAAATAATTTTTGAAAGTTTATAGGTTTTTTATACAATTGAAAAAATTTTCAAATATTTTTAATGAAAAATATTTTTTTATGAAGAATTTTAATTTTAAAAATGAACATAATTTCTCCAAAAATTTAAAAAGGCTAAAAAAGTAAATTTTAAAAAATTTTAATTTATTTTGATCGAAGATAATTATTTTCGAATAAAAAAAAGTCTAATAAAAATGAATTTTAAAAAATTATAATGAAGCAATTATAAGACTCAGTTTTTTAAAAATATTGCAATGTAATTTTACGAAAATAATTTAATTTTTTTAAAGAATTTTTGTAGAATTTAAAAGAAACTAATTTTTTAGTTGAGTTTTAATAAAAAAAAAAATATTGAACATGATTTTTTTTGTCTAAAGTGTTAGAAATAATTCTAACAACTTGTAATGTTTATTATTTTTTTTACGTATTTGAATTTTCGGAAATATTTAATTTAAATTATTGAAAATAATTGAATTTTAAAAAATTACAAGGAAAAAATTCTAAAAGTATTACTTTTTTCAAAAATATTTTAATACAATTTTTAGAAGCTAATTTTCATTTTCTAATTTTTAAATTTACACTTTGAGATTTTTCATTGAAATTTTTGAGAATTTAATTGTTTTAAAAAATTTTCAATTAAAACTTAAAACTCAAAACTTGATTTTCAAAAATTGTAATAAAATACTTGAAAAAATGAATTATTTTCAGTTAAATTTTACAAAATTTCAATTATTGGAAAATTTGTTAATTGCCACTTTTGCGAAAAGTCATTTTTTCGAATTGTCATTTATGCAAACTGCCATTTTTTCAAATTGTCATTTTTACAAATTGTCACTTTTGCGAAAAGTCATTTTTGCGAAATATAATTTTTACTAATTATCATTCTTACGAATCGTTATTGTTCTGAAATGTCATTTTTGCGAATTGTCATTTTTACGAAATGTCATTTTTGCGAATTGACATTTTTATGAAATGTCACTTTTGCGAAAAGTCATTTTTTCGAATTGTCATTTTTGCGAATTGTCATTTATGCGAACTGGCATTTTTTCGAATTGTCATTTTTACGAATTGTCACTTTTGCGAAAAGTCATTTTTGCGATATATCATTTTTAGGAATTGTTATTTTTGCGAATAGTTATTGTTCCGAATTGTCATTTTTACGAAATGTCACTTTTGCGAATTGTCATTTTTACGAATTGTCATTTTTACGAATTGTCATTTTGACGAATAGTTATTGTTCCGACATCTCATTTTTTCGAATTGTCACTTTTGCGAAAAGTCATTTTTTCGAATTGTCATTTTTACGAATTGTCATTTATGCGAACTGTCATTTTTTCGAATTGTCATTTTTACGAAATGTCACTGTTGCGAATTGTCATTTCGTAAAAATGACAATTCAAAAAAAATGACAGTTCGCATAAATGACAATTTATAAAAATGATATTTCGCAAAAATGACTTTTTGCAAAAGTGACAATTCGTAAAAATGGCGATTCGCAAAAGTGGCATTTTGTTCAAATAACAGTTCGCATAAATGACAATTCGCAAATATGACATGTCGGAACAATAACTATTCGTCAAAATGACAATTCGTAAAAATGACTTTTCGCAAAAGTGACAATTCGTAAAAATGTTAATTCGCAAAAATGATATTTCGTAAAAATCACAATTTAAAAAAATGACGTTTTGGAACAATAACGATTTGTAAAAATGACAATTCGAAAATATGATATTTTGCAAAAATGACTTTTCGCAAATGTGGCAATTCGTAAAAATATCGACTCGCAAAAGTGACATTTCGTTGAAATAACACTTCGAATAAATGCAATTCGTTAAAATGACAGTAAAAAATTAATGTCAAAATTTTCTAATTTTTTGATTTAGTTTTACACATGTTTGATTTTATCGACAAAAAGAATGATAGATTGCTAATTTTAAGTTGTTTTATTATCAAAAAAAAAAAAAAAAAAAAAAAAGAATTTGGATCTCTGATCTTTGAGAATTTATAAATATCAGCGACCACTAAAAATTATACTAAGTGCTTTTAAATTTCAATTTTGAAAACAAGAAAATGCGGATTTCAAGGAAGATTCTGAAACGGTCGTTAATAGCTTAATTAGGGGAATTATACGAGATTCGAGCTCTGATATACACCTTCTTCCAAGAAATGATTGAGGGCAGGACTTGCACCTGTTTTCACCTTGTGTTCAACGCACCGTATCTTTATGGCATCCGATTCACTCAGAATCATGAAGACGAGATTTATAACTCCATAACTCTTTTCGATACCAAAATATGATTTTCATTTCAACACATTTTTCATTAATTTTGCAAACGAAAATTAATTACGAAGATTATATTCAGTGTTGCTCTTTGGAAATCATAAAAATTTGTTATAGTAGATACTGATCTTTCAGATATAATTTTTTTTCCGTGGTAGTTAAAGATTTGATTTTTCTTGTTTTATTCAAATTTTTAATACCTATTAAATTTCAATTTTCTAAATTTTCGATTTAATTTTTAATTTATAATTATATGTTTGGAATTTTTGTTTCATATATGAATTTTTTTTTCTCGACGCGCATATAATTTTGAGGTGGAGAGAAAAAAGTGTTATTCATTTGAATAAAACTCCCACGAACAATGGCATTATAGAAGCATTAAGCATTGAAAAATATCGTTTCGCGGACCAGTTAACCCTGAAGAAATCTACTTTATAGATGCTCTTGGCTCGACTTTGCAATTCCTTCTCTTCTTAAATCGAGAGCTGCAAACTCGTTTTAGCGAGGCGTCGACGGGAACTGCCAGATGATAACTTATCTTAATTGCACCTTGTATACCACAGAAACAGGTTCCAGGTTCACTGGTTTTCAGACCGAATCTACATTATAAATATATAAAATACATAAATATATATATTGTTTACGGAAGCAAAATTCCCAAAAATTTCTCATCACAAAAATACATCTTTTGTTGTAGCTAAAAAATTAAAAACAAAAAATATTCCTGAAAATATTCATGAAGTAAAAAATATTGTATAATTACACTTTTATTAAATAAACAATACATTAATTAATTAGCTTTTGGAAAAAAGAATATAATTAAAGAAATTCAATTTTTAGTATATTTCTTCGAGTTTTTTATTCGAAATTTAATAGATAATTAACATTCAGCATTAATTTTATAAATTTTTAAATTGTTTAAACAATTTTTTATTATTAATTTAAAATTTTTTTCAACATTAACCAACAAAATTCTAATTTCTTTTTTACATTTTTCAACATTTTACGTAGAACGTAAAAATTATTAATTCAAATTTTTTTTTAAAAGAATAAAATATTAATTCTAATTACAAAACCTTAAATATTTTTACATTTCTGACAAAAACTTCTTTTTAAATAACTTAAATCTTAAACAACTATCATAAAATAAATAAATTATTTAATGAAGAATTTTACTTAAATATTTCAAATCTAATTCAACTTTAAAAGAGTTGCGATTACAAATTATCATAAATAAATTAACTCCAAACGGTTTCAATTTGAAATTTTATAAAATTACAATGTTGAATGAATTTAATTAGAAATTTTATAATGAACTTAGTATTTTGAAAAATTTGAATAATTCAAAATCTTCTAAAATTAGTGAATTTATAAACATAGCAACTTCTTACATTCCTTTTTAAATAAAATTAGCAATTTTAAAAATAATAGAATTTAAAAATTTTCATTTCAAATTTTTGTTGAAAACACTAAAAAAATTGAATTTTGAATAGGTTACAAATAATTACAGAATAATTCAATTATTTTCAAAAGTAATAAAATTCTTATCACAAAATTGAATTATGTTCAAAATTTAAAAAAAAATTCTAGACAAAATCCAAATTATTATCTTTATATAAATAAAAAAATCCTTTTTAAAAATTCAAATATTTTCAAAAATTCTTGTGAAAATTTCAATTATTTTCAATTATTTTCAAAAATTTTCCTCATTTCAATATCTACTATTTTAATAAAATTACCCAAAAGAATTCAATTATTTAAAAACAATTTTAATAAAATTTTACGCCGGCATTTAATTATTTTCATAAATAATAAAAATTTCACAGAAAAATATTAAAATATTTTCAAATTTTTTATAAGTTTCTTCTCAATAATTCAATTATTTTCAGAAACAATAAAACTCATAGCATAATTTCAATTATTTTGAATACAATTTTAATCAAATTCCTTGAAATTTATTTGTTTATAACAAAGTATGAAAAAATCGCTATGTTGCTATAAAATTAGGTTTTTACATTTAAAAAAATTTTAAGTACATTAGAAATCATATTTTAGTATTCCTGAAGTATAAAAAATATATAATTACACTTTTATAAAATAAACAATACATTAATTAATTAGCTTTTGGAAAAAAGAATATAATTGAAAAAATTCAATTTGTAGTATATTTCTTCGAGTTTTTTTATTTGAAATTTGATGGATAATTAAACATTCAGTATTAATTTTATAAAATTTAAATTGTTTAAACAATTTTTTTATTATTAATTTAACATTTTTTTCAACATTAACCAACAAAATTCTAATTCTTTTTACATTTTTCAACATTTTACCCAGGAAATAATTAAATGTAATTAAATACAAAAATAAAGGGTATTGTGTAAATATTTAACAATTGTTTAAACAAATTAATTATGTTTTTTGTTAAATTTTATTTAAAAAAATAAAAATTTCAATTTTTTACAACTTTTTTAACAAAAAATGTAAAAATTAAAAAGAATGAAATTTTTATTATATAAGCCACTCTAATTTTTTTAAAATAAAAATAATTTGTTTAAACAATTTTGAAATTAGATATAAGGAAATTCTTTTCATAGCTATATATTCTTACAATTAATATAAATGTTTTATAAATCAAAGTAAAATGTAAATTAGTTTCTTGATTCTATTAAAAGTTAAAAATATTAATAATTAATTTGTATAAATAATTATAAAAATTATCATTTGCAAGCCACATTTTCAAGTTTAGTTAAATAGAAAAAATTTCAAGATTAAAAAAAAATCGAAATTTTAATTTTTTAAATAAAATTTAACAAAAAAAAATAATTAATTTGTTTAAAGTGTTAAATATTTACAGAATACCCTTTATTTTTGTATTTTATTATTTACTGTGTAAAATGTTCAAAAATGTAAAAAAAATTAGAATTTTGTTGGTTAATGTTAAAAAAGATTTACAAATAGTAAAAAATTGTTTAAACAATTTAAAAATTTATGAAAATAATAAAAATCTTTATCTCTTTAAATTTCTTACCATTTTATAAAAAATATTATTTTCATTAGAAAAATATATCATTTTTTTTTGTATTAGATTTAACTTTTATTCACTCTTGAAGAAAATTGCAAAAAAAAAAGAAAATTTAAAATGAAAAGAAAAGGAAGTGGAGAATAATCTCTAGGCACCAAGTACTTTCTTACAACCTCTAGCAATTTTGTTAATTGCATCACTAGACCTCGCATAATCCTTTTTTTTCTTCCCAAACAATAGAAGTATAATCTCTTTTATTTTACTGCAGAAGAGTTCATTCAATTTCAGTCACTTGAGTTTCAGAATGAGAACATAATTTTGTCCTTTGCTCTTGAAAGTTTTACTACATTCTTCTTTTCCTTTTTTTAAATTTACTATTTTTTTTGGTGAAACAAAAATTTTTTTTACATTTCTCCGATAATGAAAGAAATAATTATGTGTTTAAAAGAAAAAACTTTTCCTCTACAGGTGAAATGGAAATTTTTTTCCTCTAAATTTTTAATTAAAAGAAAAAATTTTTTTAAATTCAATTTTTTTTCAATTTAAAAAGGACGAGGGAAAAAAAAATTTTTTTTTTCTTTTCATAATAAATGAATCCGTACTGCGGGATTATTCCCCGAGTTTTTAATATGTTTGTTCAGAATTTTCTCTATTTTTCAATTAAAACTTGGTCCTGTGTGTAAAACAATTTGCCGGAACGTTTTCTGACACCAACAATTTCGTTCCAGCTAAATGACTATCAGTGGCGGTTTGTCGATAAGTTTTAATCACACGTGAAATATTGATAAAACATCTCCCAAACATTCCACGATTCATCAGTCAATGTTATTTTTGTTTTTCTTTTTTTCTACCTTTTTTTTGGTTAGAGGAAAAAACTTTTGATTTGAGTGTCGAGGGAAAAGACAACCCTCGAAAAATTTACTGTATAGAAAGGTCATATATCACACGTCATTGGACGAAGGGTTGAATAATGAATAATCAGCCAACGTCAACTCTATACTGGTCCGCCAGGCCAAAATTCCGTTCCATAAATCCTCCAAACCCTAGATTATAACATAAAAATTTACCTTATACTCTTGTTGCGTGTATATATTCGCGAAAATTCCTACAGAGATTGAAATTGTTTTCAGCGCTAGATTTTTGTCTCTCCAATTTCCAAAAAAAAAAAAAAAAAATTCCTAACTCTGTAATATGAAACATTGTTGGGTGAAAAACGAAATTGGAAAAACGAAATTGGTGTATAGAAAAGTAAATTACAAAAAAAAAAAAATTGAGTTATAAAAAATACTATAATAGTGGTGAAAATTATAATTAAACTAGCAATGATTCGCTTAATAAAATAAACAATTTTAAAAATAATAGAACGTAAAAATTTTTAATTCAATTTTTTTTTTTTTTTTTTTTTTTTTTTTTAAGAATAAAATATTAATTCTAATACAAAACCTTCAATTTTTTTCAATTTCTGACAAAAACTTCTTTTTAAATAACTTAAATCTTAAACAACTATCATAAAATAAATAAATTATTTAATGAATCATTTTACTTAAATATTTCAAATCTAATTCAATTTTAAAAGAGTTGCGTTTACAAGTTTCATAAATAAATGAAACTTCAAAATCTTCTAAAATTAGTTAATTTATAAACATACCAACTTCTTACTTATCTTTTTAAATAAAATTAGCAATTTTAAAAAAAATAGAATTTAAAAATTTTTAATTCAAATTTTTGTTGAAAACACTAAAAAAATTTGAGTTTTGAAGAAGTTACAAATAATTGCAGAATAATTCAATTATTTTCAAAAATAATAAAAGATTCTTATCACAAAATTAAATTATGTTCAAAATTTAAAATAAAATCTCGACAAAATCCCAATTATTATCTTTATAAATAAAAAAAATTCTTCAAAATTCAATTATTTTCAAAAATTATTTTCATAAAATTCTTGTGAAAATTTCAATTATTTTCAAAAATTTTCTTCATTTTAATGATTGTTGAGAAATAAAAATTATGCATTTAAACAGGGTTGCCACAAATAATTCAATATTTCTTAAAATTTAATTTTTATAAAGAATTTTATCAACAAATTTTTAAAATAATTGAATTCTTTTGGCGAATTTTAAAAAAAATTTTAGAATAAATGCAATTTTCTATCATTTTATTTAAAAATTGTACAAAAAATAATTGAAATTCTGCGAAAGTTTTGTTATTTATGAAAATAATTGAATATTTGCAAACGAATTTTATTACAAATTTTTTTAAAGAATATTGAATTCCTGTGATGAATTTTATTTGTGAAAATAATTGAATTCCGGAGAAAAATATTATTATTTATGAAAATAATTAATTTCTTGTCAAGAATTTTATTCAAATTTTTTTAAATAATTGAATTCCCATAAAAAAATGTATCATTTGTGAAAGTAATTGAATTTTTAAGAAGAATTGTATTGAAAATAATTGAGTTACATTAGGGAAATTTTATTAAAATTGCAATTTTATTAATTTTATTAACTAAATCTTGTAAAGAATCTTGTCAACATTTTTTTAAATAATAGAATTTTTAATTGAAGTTTATTTAAATTTTTCGGAATAATTGAATTTCTCAGAACTATTTTTTTTAATTTTCTGAATATATTTGAATTCTTTCGAGAGAAGGAAGAAAGAAATTAGTGCGAAGAAATTTATGAAAAATTGCTAACTAATTGAATACCTGTGAAATTTTTAATAATATTTTGTTCAAATAATTGAATTCTTTTGGAAAATTTTATTAAAATAGTAGATATTATAAATAATTGAAATGAGGAAAATTTTTGCAAATAATTGAAATTTTGACAAGAATTTTATTAAAAATTTTTTGAAAATAATTGAATTTCGGAGAAGAATTTTATTATTTATAACGATAATTGAAATTTTAAGGAGAATTTAAAAAAAAATTTTGAAGATAATTGAATTTTTGCGAAGAAGTATATCACTTTTGAAAATAATTGAATTTCTGTAATTCAATTATGTTCAAAATTTACAAAAAAATCTCGACAAAATCTCAATTATTATCTTTATAAATAAACAAATTCTTCTTTAAAATTCAATTATTTTCAAAAACTTTTTTAATAAAATTTTTGTGAAAATTTCAATTATTTTCAAAATTTTTCCTTATTTAAATGATTTTCAATATCTACTATATTTTAATAAAATTATCCAAAAGAATTCAATTATTTTAAAACAAATTTTAATAAAATTGTACGCAGACATTTAATAATTTTCATAAATAATAAAAATTTCACAGGAATTCAATTATTTACAAATTTTTTTATAAGTTTCTTCTTAATAATTCAATTATTTTCATAAATAATAA
Organism: Leptopilina syphax; assembly: GCA_032872505.1. Lineage (NCBI taxonomy): Eukaryota > Metazoa > Arthropoda > Insecta > Hymenoptera > Figitidae > Leptopilina > Leptopilina syphax. Next base: position 33,538,234 of record CM065476.1, read on the forward strand.
AACTCATCGTAGAATTTCAATTATTTTAAATAAAATTTTAAACGAATTCCTTGAAAAATGTAACTATTCTAAAATTTTTTATTAAAATTCGTTAAAAGAATTCAATTATTTAAAAATTTGTCAATAAAATTCTTTATAAAAATTAAATTTTAAGAAACATTCAATTATTCAATAAATAATTCACTCTTTTATGTAAATAATTGAATTCTCGTAGAATTTTCTAATAAAAATTGTCAAAATTGATTTGAAAATGAATTTTAGTTTAAATTTTAGTTAATAATACAATATGAAAATAATTTTTATGGAGTTTCTTAATAATAATTAAATATTTAAAAAATAAATTGTTTTCGAATAATATTTGACAATTAAAGATATTCGTTGATAAATTTAACAGAATATTTTTTTCAATAAAATTTTTTCCTTTATTTTCTAAAAATTAAAAGAATTTCAGTTTCATTTTATTTTTTTAAATTAAATTTTCTAATTCACAAATATAATTTTTAAACATTTTTTTTTCTTTCTTTTTAAAAAACTTTGAATTTTATTAAAACAATTGAAATTAAGAAATAGAATTGATGCAAATCATTTCCTTATGAAAATTGAAAATTTTCTACAAGAATATTAAAATACGGGAATATGTAATGTTTTTTTTTCCCAAAATAAAAGAATGAGTTTGTGAACAATATTGTTATTGAGAAATAAAAATGATCCATGAAATGGGTATATTTCCTATTTCTTAATAAAATTTTTTTAACAAATAACAATTATTTTCCATTATTTTTTATAAATAAAAAGGAGAATAATTTGCATGATAGTTTAGATCAGTGGAACGAAATTCGTTGTAGAAAAAAGCAGAATGAATGAAAGAATACGGAGATTAATATAGTTATTGTTTTAATTGTTATTTGTTTTTTATTGTTATTGTTTTGTTTTTTTTTGTTTTTTTTTGTTTTTTTGTTTTTTTTTTTGTTATTGTTATTTGTTTTTTTATTGTTATTTGTTTTTATTTGTTTTTTAAATTTTAATCTTTTTTTCTAGCACGTTAAATGTGTGTTTAAAAAAAAGACTCGATAATTTCGCACTTTTGATTTTTTTTTCTTTGTACTTGAATAGTTAAACATTTGCATATTCGTTTAATACAGTATATATATACACATAACGAAATAAGCGAATGAAATTCAGCACGAAAGAAATCGTGAGACTCGGGGGTTTTATCCTGAAAATCTGGAAAACGAGATACATGTACACATGGAAACGTTGGATCCCATTCCCATGGGATCAAGCAGTGGTTACCGTGTCCGTGGTTCTGGAAAATCACCTATCCTGTAGGGTCCTCTAAAAAGGACCCTTTACGCTATATAGCTTGCTCCATAATAAACAGAAAACGATTTGCAAAGACTTCCAGGATTTTCCGTTTACACTCGCCCTCCTGTTTATACTCTCTCTCTCTCTCTCTCTTTCTTTTATTTTTTTTCTCTCTCTCTCTCTCTCCCTCTTGCTCTTCTTTTTCCTCCTCCACCTTTTATCTTTCTTTCAAGTGTTTTGCTTCAGAAAAAGAGAGAAAAAACGGGAAAATAAAAAAAAAAGAAGCCCGGACAACTTCTAAGCCGATGATTATGATTCTAAAGTGTATAAAGAAAACTTCCGAAGGAGGAAGTTTAGCAGGATGATTACACAAAGCCTGGTATTAATTAGAAAAGAAAAGCAACTCCAAGAGTTTCTGGAACGTGTATACTTGTTTTTTTCTTTATTTTTTACAAAAAAAAAAAGATGACGCTAATGGGTACAGGTATTTCTTTCCTCTTTTTAAATTAATACATAAAGAGAATCTTATTCTAGACCCGCGGAAATATAAATGACGATACATTAATTTTATTCCTTAATTATGGATTTTTTTTTAATTTTCATAATCAACGGAGGGAATAATAATTATTTCTGCGAAATTATAACAATATTTCTAGTTTTCAACATTTTTTTTAAAAAAGAAAAAAAATATTCTTTTCACTTTCTGTAAAATGATAAAAAAAGTAAAATGATAATAAAAGTAAAATGAAAAAAAACCCCTAACTTTTTGAAAAAAAAAAGAAATTTCTATTCTGTACTTAAAAGAGTTGAATTTCTCTTTAAAAAGAGGAGAAAAAAAAATTCCAAAGGAAAAATTTCCGATTAAAAGAAAATAATGTCCGAGTTTCTCGTGATCAGGAAACGTTGACGATGAAAATGTCAGTGAACCTGAACGAAACTTATGAATGGACAACCAGTTTCTGAATATAGGCATATAACTGAAGTGCATGTTTCTTGAAGCGCGTTTTGCAAAAACTTCTCTAACCTATGTATTCAACGTATCATATAAATTAAAAAAAAATTTAAAAAGAAGTAAAAAAAATGCAAATATAAATTAATAAAAAAAATGAATGAAAAATTAGAAAATAAAAAAATAAAAAAATAAAAATAAAAAAAGTAAATAAAAAAATTAAACATATACTGTGTAATCTATACATATGTATAGACAAGTACATGTATGCTCGCTCTGACGCAATACACTCACACCATAAATGAAGAAGAGGTTTGCTGAATCGTTTTTGCGTCGGCTTCGACAAAGAATCCCTTTGTATACGTCCACGAGGTTGCCACGATCAATACGCGATGCACTGCTACGATCAAAGGCAGGATAGCAATTTTTCATCAACTATGTAAAAAATTTCCACCATCCTGTTTTGTTGCTCCTGAACCCATTATCGGAAATTCCTTTTACTTTTAGTCCTCAAAATCCCACTGCGACTATATAGTACATTTTTATTACAATCTTCTTTAATTTCACACTGGTCAATTTCTCTTTTTAAGACATTATTTTCCAAAGATTCAAAATTCCAAATAATTTTCTCTTTTGTCAAAAACTTTTTATTGAGAATACTGTCAAGAAATATATAATTGCCTAAAAGCATCGCTTTTCCCAGAAACAATCTTTCACTTTAGGAATTATACTTTTGCTTATGGGTGATTTTTCATTTTTCTGAAGGTATGATACTTTTAAGCTTCAATTTCTCAACTTATTTTTTTTTTTTTTTTTTTTGAAATTATATGGTTTATTCTATTGAAACTAATTTATTTTATACTGAAGAGTAAGATTTTTGAGTTACTCAAAATTAATTGTTAAAAACTTTGTTGCTCCATTAGATTATGTAGTTTTATTTGATTCGCGAGTTTTTCTACTAAAAGTACACGCTAATATCGTTCAAGTAATCCAAAATAAAATAAAAAAACAGTTTTTATGAAAAATCATTGAATTCTTACGAAGATTTTTACAAAAAATTTTTTAAATAATTGAACTCTATTTGGAAATTTTATGAAAACAGTAGATATTGAAAATCATTGAATTTGCGAAAAGTTTTTAAAAATAATTCAATTTTACAAAGAATTCAATTAAAATTTTTGACAATAATTGAATTCTTGCGAGAACGACTTAATTAGAATTTTTGAAAATAATTGAATTTCCAAGAAGAAATTTTTTAATTTTTAACATAATTGAATTCTTGTGATAAATATTGTTATTTACCAAAATAATCAAATTTTACAAAAAATGTTAATACAGTGCCTCAAAATAATTGAATTTTCGAGAATAATTTTCTTATTTATCTTTAATAATTGAATTCTTTCGAAGAATTATTTATGTAAATAATTGAATTACTTCAGTTATTTGTAGTTAGAATCGGCCCTAACCTCACTTATTTTAGCTCATGCGCAGTACGCGACCAATGGAAAGATACTTAAGGCCTAAGCACAATAGATTCGCGAAAGTCGTTCGCGAACGCAAAGCATGAGTTAAAAAAGGACAGAGATATATTTGTGTCCTTGTCTATCTCATGCGTCTCGTTCGCGAACGACTTTCGCGAACCTATTGTGCGTTGGACTTTACATTCCCATTGGTTGAGTTCAAACCAAAACCAACCAATCATGTCAATTTATCGAATTACGTCATCAAAATAGGTTATGTCGACCAAAATACAAATAAACGCGACACTTCGTGTCGAATTGCGTGGACCATGTTCAAATAAGTGGGGTTTCAGTGTAATTGAATGTAAGTGTGGCATTTTATTAAATTTTTTTTTTTTAACCATTGAATTCCTAAAAAGCATTTTATTATTTATGTAAATAATTAAATTCAATTCTTGCTAACGATTTTATTAGAATTTTTAAAAATAATTGAATTCTTGTGATGAATATTGTTATTTATGAAAATACCTGATTGAATTTTACAAAGAATTTTATTAAAGTGCCTTAAAATAATTGAATTTTCGGAAATAATTTTGTTAATTATCGACATAATTGAATTCTTGGAAAGAATTTTATCTAAAAGAATAATTGAATTCTTTAAAAAAAAAATGTTCCATAGAACATTAAAAAAACATGTTTTTAAATAATTGATTTTTTCGAGGAATTGAAATTACATTTTTAAGAACAATAATTACATTTTTTGAGCAATTCCTGTAAAATCGTATATTAAAAATAATTGAAATCCTGCGATAAATTTTACTATTTGTGAAAATAATTAAATAGTTGCACAGAATTTTATTAAAATTTTCACAAATAATTGAATTCCTGAGACGATTTTTATTATTTATGAAAATAATTGAATTATTGCGAAAAATTATATTAAAATGTTTCAAAGAATGGAATTTTTGTGACAAATTTTGTACTTAATTTTTTAAAATAATTGATTTCTGTAAAAGAATTTTATAAACATTGTTTTAAATAATTAATTTTTTCGAAATATTGTAAATATTATGTAAATTTTATTTTAAATAATTAAATTCTTGTCGAAAACTTTATTTGTGAAAATAATTGAATTTTTCGATTAATTAATTTCAAATCGTATTAAAAATAATTGATATTCTTCGATGAGTTTTCTTATTTATGAAAATAATTGATTTCTTGATTAGAATTTTGTCAAAATTTTTTTTTAAAAATTGAATTTCCATTTATTAAATTTTTTTTTTTGAATAATATTGAAGTTTTTTTTGCAAAATTTTATAAAAAAATAGATATTGAAAATTGAGTTTCGAATATTTTTTGAAATTAATTGAATCGTTTTTAAAAGTTTAATTATAACTAATTCTATGCAAATTCTAATTTAAATAATTGAATTCCTGAGAAATTTTTATTATTCATAAAAAAATTGAATTCTTACGAAGATTTTTACAAAAAAATTTTTTAGATAATTGAATTCTCTTTGGGAATTTTATGAAAATAGTAGATATTGAAAATCATTGAATTGCGAAAAGTTTTTTAAAATAATTCAATTTTACAAAAAATTCGATTAAAATTTTTGACAATAATTGAATTCTTGCGAGAACGACTTTATTAGAATTTTTGAAAATAATTGAATTTTCAAGAAGAAATTTTTTAACTTTTAACATAATTGAATTCTTGTGATAAATATTGTTATTTACCAAAATAATTAAATTTTACAAAAAATGTTAATACAGTGCCTCAAAATAATTGAATTTTCGAGAATAATTTTCTTATTTATCTTTAATAATTGAATTCTTTCGAAGAATTATTTATGTAAATAATTGGATTCTTGAATAAAAGAATTATTTTCAAAAAAATTTAATTAAAATTGTATTTAAAATAATTAATTTCTTTCTTTAATTTTATTAAAATATTTTTAAATAATTGAATTCCTGTGAAAAATTCTAATATTTTTGTAAATAATTGAATTCTTCCAGAGAATTTAAAAAAAACATTTGTTAATATAATTGATTCTTTCGAGGAATTGAAACTAATTTTTTAAGAATAATTACATTTTTCGAGTAATTCGATTAAAAATTGTAATAAAAATAATTGAAATCCTGCGATGAATTTTATTATTTATGAAAATAATTGAATTCGTGCTAAGAATTTTATTAAAATTTTCAAAAATAATGGAATTCCTGAGAATAATTTTATTATTTATGAAAATAATTGAATTATTGCGAAAAATTTTATTAAAATGTTTAAATCGAATTGAATTTCTGTGAAAAATTTTGTTATTTTTGGAAATAATTGAATTCTTCATAAGAATTTTATAAACATTGTTTTAAATAATTCAGTTTTGTCGAAATATAATTTATATTATGAAATTTTTATTTTAAATAATTTAATTCTTGTGGAAAAACTTTATTTGTGAAATTCTTCGATGAGTTTCATTATTTATAAAAGTAATTGTATTCTTGTTTAAAATTTTATCAAACTTTTTTTTTTAAATTCAATTTCCATGAAAAATGTTATTATTAATGAAAGTATTTGAAGAATTGCATAAAAATTTTCTTAAATAATTGATTTTTTCGAAATTTTTTTGAAAATGCTATTCTAAATTAATTCAATTCCCGTGGATATTTCATTATTTATGAAAATAATTGAATTTTGGATGAGAGTTATCAATTTTTTTTTAATAATTGAATTCTTTTGCGAAATTTCATAAAATTACTAGATATTGAAAATAGAATTTCGATTATTTTTTGGAAATAATTGAATCGTTTTTAAGAATTTGATTATAATTTGTCAGAACAGTTTTTCGATTTCTAGTATTAGCGAATTTAAAGTAGTGGATATTTTTAAAAAAGCAGAAATATTAGCTTTTAGTGGCTGAAATCTTAAAAAAGTACCTACCCAAATAGTAGCATAACTTAAAAAAAGTAGTAAATAATAAAAAAGTAGTAAAAACAATGATATTTAGAAAGAATGCTATTAACGATGAAGGATGGTATTTTCAAAAAATTGTGATGAACAACACTAATAGTTGTAAAGACAAATATAGCGACAAATACAGTAAAAGTTACAATACATGCTATTTACAGAAATAGTTGTAGAAAATCGTATAGCTACGTACCTAGAAGGCAAATGACTCTCTTTTTTTCTCTCTTTAGAAATTTTTTTTTTCAAGTTTGTTTCGTTAGTTTGAATTGTCATCTGCAAATTTCGTAATTCTCTTGATTCGCATATCCTGCAATTTTTGTTGGTGATCGTGCTTGCGACAGCTGACAGAATTGTCCAATAATCTCGACGTGACAAGGTTGCGGCTGTCATAAAAAAAAAATCGTTACTCCGTGGGGGAGATATTTTCAGAGAGAAAACACATACTACAGTCGCAAATATACGTATATACATTTTCAGAAAAATATAGCGAGTTTTTCTTCGAGTCTGACGCGGACGAATTCTTTATTAAACACCTTCGTAAATTTTAAGTGCCAGAGCTCTCCTTTTGAATGTTGAAATTCCAAAGAGTGAAAAGGTACAATTTTTTTTCTCCTTTTTTTTTGAAAAACGACACACATGCAAACCACCCCTTAGCAACCTCCTTCTCCTCCCAGTTAAAAAAAAGCGACCGTTTTATGTTTTAAAGTTACCCTTCGGTAAATTGAAAACTCTCGCTCTCTTTACCTTTCTGTTTGTACTAACATAGTGAATTTATTATTCTGTTTCAGACTTCCGGTGTGGTTCCTAAATGGTCGCTGGTGAGTACTAATTGTATTCTCTTTCTAAGTGCACTTTCTTTCCTGCGAGACAAAAGATATCAAATTCTCTCTCTTTCTCTCTCTCTCCCTTTTCCGCTCCAAGGTCCCCTTTTGATACAATAGAAAATGAAATTATCGATTTTTATATTCTTTAATATATTTTAAAAATGGCAAAGCAGATTTACTTTTAACAAGGTTAAAGTTAAGATTCTCTTAGACGTTCGTTGTTATTACAACATGAAGGAAGAATATTGTCATGCTCTTTTTTTTCATGTTTAAAAGGAAAGTTTTTGCGGAAAAAAATAACGTTAAAATAATGATTAAAAAAACAAAAATAATTGTTAATATATTTCGTAATATTTGTCTACTATTTAATTATAAAATATCGTTTGCAAGTCATAAAATAATTGTAAAAAAAAAAATTCATATTTATTCAGGAATATATCGAAATTTCATGTAAGAGCGTCACAGCTCATCAATATTTTAATTTTTCCAGCTAATCTCTCGTTCCTGTGATTACATTCATTTTTGTTTCATATAATCGACTTGGAGTGAAAATTAATCACGATCAACTGACCATATACACCTGTATCGCGTGTGTAATTTACATCGGGAAAGTACGCTATTTTTATTCGTTTAGCGAAACACTGACTGTCAATTTTTTTTTACTTCTTTTTGATTATACATTCCATACAAGCACGAGTATTTTTCATTTTTTTCTTTCATCACGCAGGCGGTCAATAATTTATCATTATTTTTTAATGTAAACAATAATGTAACAAAAATTTAATTATCCTTGTTAACAATTACAAACAATGGTAACCATGTATACAATATTTTAGACTTCGCACTCGATAATTAATTAATTAAATTAATTAATTTTAAAAAAGTATAGCAAAAAGTAGCTTTCAAACTAAAAAAAGTTGTAAAAAAAATAGCTATCGAAAAATTAAACTTGACGACCAAAAAAACTCATTTTAGACACTTCACAAAAGTGAAAAAAATTCAATTCAATATTTTTTATTTTCCTGCCTTTTTCCCAATTTTCATCAAAAATATTTACTTCTTTCTTATCCTGATAATAAATTAAATTCCTGCAACGAATTTTATTATCCATCAAAGCATTTAAATATTTATAAAAATAATTTAATTCTAGCGAAGAATTTTATAGACATTTTTAAACAATTGATTTGATTTGACTAATTTTATGCAAATTCTAATTTAAATAATTGAATTCCTGAGAAATTTTTATTATTTATGAAAAAAATTGAATTCTTACGAAGATTTTTAGAAAAAATTTTTTAAATAATTAAATTCTGTTTAGGAATTTTATGAAAATAGTAGATATTGAAAATCATTGAATTGCGAAAAGTTTTTTAAAATAATTCAATTTTACAAAGAATTTAATTAAAATTTTTGACAATAATTGAATTCTTGCGAGAACGACTTTATTAGAATTTTTGAAAATAATTGAATTTACAAGAAGAAATTTTTTAATTTTAAACATAATTGAATTCTTGTGATAAATATTGTTATTTACCAAAATAATTAAATTTTACTAAAAATGTTAACAGAATGCCTCAAAATAATTGAATTTTCGAAAATAATTTTCTTATTTATCTTTAATAATTGAATTCTTTCGAAGAATTATTTATGTAAATAATTGAGTTCTTGAAAAAAAGAATTATTTTCAAAAAAAATTCAATTAAAATTGTATTTAAAATAATTGATTTCTTTTGTAAATTATATTACAATATTTTTACAATAATTTAATTCCTGTGAAAAATTCTAATATTTTTGTAAATAATTGAATTCTTCCATAGAATTTAAAAAAACATTTGTTAAAATAATTGATTCTTTCCAGGAATTGAAATTAATTTTTTTTAAATAATTACATTTTTCGAGTAATTCGATTAAAATATTGTAATAAAAATAATTGAAATTAAAATTTTTTAAGAATAATTACATTTTTTGAGTAATTCAGTTAAAATATTGTAATAAAAATAATTGAAATCCTGCGATGAATTTTATTATTTATCAAAATAATTGAATTCGTGCTAAGAATTTTATTTAAAGTTTTAAAAATAATTGAATTCCTGAGAAGTATTTTATTACCTACCTATTTATGAAAATAATTGAATTATTGCGAAAAATTTTACTAAAATCAAATAAGCAATATTAAAAATAATAGAATTTAAAAATTTTCTAATTTAAATTTTTGTTGAAAACACTAAAAAAATTTAATTTTTAAGAAATTACAAATAATTGAAGAAATTCAATTATTTGAAAAAAAATTTAATAGAATTGTTTGTAAACATTTAATAATTTCCATAAATAATAAAAATTTCCTAAGAATTCAATTATTTTCGAAAAAAATTAAAATTCTTCTTATAAAATTCAACTATGGTTTAGAATTTGAAAAAAATTCTTGTAAAAATCCCAATTATCTTTATAAATAACAAAATTCTTCTCCAAAGTTCAATTATTTTCATAAATGTCAAAAAATTCTCGTCCTAATTTCAATTATTTTCAAAAATAAAATCCATTTTTCTAATTTTAATGTTTTTTAATATCTACTATTTTAATAAAATTTGCGAAAAAGAATTCAATTATTTAAAAATTGTTTAAATAAAATTGTATGCAAACATTTAATTATTTTCATAAATAATAAAAATTTTACAGGAATTCAAATATTTTCAATAAAAATAAAATTCTAATTATAAAATTCAACTATGTTCAAAATTTCAAAAAAAAATTATTGTAAAAATCCCAATTATCTTTAAAAATTACAAAATTCTTCTCCAAAATTTAATTATAAATTTAATTTTTTTAAATTATTTAATTTAAAAAAGGTTTGAATTTAAAATTTTTGAATATGTCCTAATTCGTGTGGAAAATCCTGTTCCAAAAATAAGATTAAAAATAAGAATTGTGCAAATATTTTTCTTCTTTTTCTAAAACAAAATATTAATTTTGTTAAAAAAAATTGTGATTCATAAAGAAAAATAATGCAAAATAAATAAATTTTCTATTTCTTAATCACAGTTGTTTAACAAATTTCTAATTTTCTTTAGAAGTAAAGAACAAAAATCTGCATAATTTCAATTTGACAAAACATGATATTTAACAAAATTTAAGTCTCTTAATGAAAAGAAGTAAAAAAAATTCTGATGATTTCTATTTTTCGTTACAATTTTGAATTAATTATAAAATAAAAATAATTATATCATAATTGTATAATAATTATTTATAATGATTACAGATAAAGAATAAAAATTGAATTATTATTTAAACAATTTTAAAACAAATTATTGTTGTTATTTACCAACTTTTTACTTAGTGCACCTAGAAAGTTGCATTTTTTCCTAATTTTACAATTTACTAAACTCTATATGATTACAGATAAAAAATAAAAGTTGAATTATTATTTAAACAATTTTTAAACAAATTAGTAATTTGTTTATAAATTGGAATCTATAATCATATGAGGTTTAGTAAATTGCAGAATTAGTCAAGAAAACTGCAACTTTCTAGGTGCACTCAGTTAAAAGTTGGTAAATAACAACACTAATTTGTTTAAAAATTGTTTAAATAATAATTCAATTTTCATTTTTTATCTATAATTATATAGAATTTAGTAAATTGCAAAATTAAGAATAAACTGCAATTTTCTATGTGCATTCTGTAAAAAATTGGTAAATAACATCAATAATTTGTTTAAAAATTGTTTAAATAATAATTCAATTTTTATTCTTTATCTGTAATTATATAGAATTTAGTAAATTGCAAAATTAGGAAAAAACTGCAACTTTCTAGGTGCACTCAGTAAAAAGTTGGTAAATAACAACAATAATTGGGGGCTCAGATCGAAGAACCGACGCTTCGCAATGTTCTGTGCGTTTACAAGCGTCGATTCTTCGATCCGAGCCCTCAATTTATTTAAAAATTGTTTAAATAATAATTCAATTTTTATCTGCAATATACATAAAAACATTATTGAAATAAAATATTTGTATTAACAAATAATTATATGGAAAAACTTTGATGAATTTAAATCGTTTTTGGAAAATAAAAATAAAAAAGCGTTTGGTCATCCCCCGTGTGACTGCATCGGAGCGCGCGTTATAAAAAATCGTTGGTAAGCGCGAAGGTTAATTACAATCACTAGGAATTACTAATACTAATTACATCGTTAGTTAAATTGTTAGTGACAATCATTGGTGCCTAAAAATAAAATCGATAGTTGCAGCAAAAGTTATAAAAAGTAAATATTGTACCCGAGTCGAAATTTAGACCCTACTTAGCCTCTGAAAATGTAGGGCCTATTCAGGTTTAGCAGTCGTAAAGTAGGGTCTGATTTCAATACAATTTTTAAAAACTAGACCCTCCTTTGACTCCCAAAATAGGCTGAAATTTGCCAATCTTCCATTTGGAGAAGCAAAGGAGGGTCTACTTCTAAGAAACCTATACCGTACTTTTAAACCTCGTAGACCCTACTTTAATACTCCTAGACCCTACAATTAGAAAAAGAAAAATTTGAAGATTTGCTCAGATTCAATTGAAGCACTTGGGATGAGTAAAAGTGGAATTTTATGTGTTTTATAGCGTCTATATACACGAAGTGTATATAGACGCTATAAAACACATCAGTATTTATGAATTTGGAGTACTTTTTGCATTTGCAGTGTTTCAAGTAATTCATTAAAAAATAATTTAAAATTTTCTTTTAGAATGTAGGGTCTAGAAGTATGAAAGTAGGGTCTACGAGGTTTAAAAGTACGGTATAGGTTTCTTAGAAGTAGACCCTACTTTGCTTCTCCAAATGGAAGATTGGCAAATTTCCGCCTGTTTTGGGAGTCAAAGTAGGGTCTAATTGTATTAGAATTAGACCCTACTTTACTACTCCTAACACTCAATAGCCCCTGAAAATTCAGGGTGAAAGTAGGGCTTAAATTTCGACTCGGGTAGTTACAGTTTCACTACAATGGTAATCACAATCAAGAAATAAAACAAAAAGAAAAATATTGAATCCCGGGTTAACAACAATTTAAAGGAGAAGATAAATTATCTCTATATTTTACAGAAGCTTTATTCATTTTGCGATTAAAAAAAAGTGTCAGTTGACGACAGGTTTGTCGTAGAAGGAGAGCGCGCGATGTGCATCTCTCATGCGCAATGGCCTTTAACCTTCTTGTAAAGAAGCACCGTTATACTTGAAAGTTTCATGTTGGTTGTTCCGTTTTCTCTCTGGCTTCCTTCGCGGAAAACGTGAGCGATGATCTGTCCCGTTCTCTAACTGAGCTATCATTGACGTCATGTATAATTCTTCAAATATCATTTCGGGCGATCATCAATTTCTTTCTTGTGGAAGGGAAGTAGCCTTTCCCTTCCCAACCAGAATTATTTAATGAAGAAATTAAATCTAATCTAAAAAATTAACGTGGATAAAAATATCGAAAGGGAAAGTAAATAAAAAATTGAAATCCGTTTATATTAATTTTTAAGCTCTCTAAATTTTATTATAAATAATTATTGAATGACGAACATCTTGAGATTCAATATGGAGGTGCTACGCTCCACCTGCGAACGTCAAGGTCACCGCTAGATGGCAGTTCAATTGACAAAACTAGATTCCTCGCCATCTGGCGATGACCTTGGCGTTCCCAAGTGGAGCAGTAAGAATTTTATCCTTCAACAACTTTTTTATAATTATTAACTAAATTAATGTTATTTTGAGAATAATTTAAATTGTGTTTTAAGTACACATAACACTTTCTTATCGAGTACAATACATACGCATCGTTTATAAATAAATAGTGTGAGATTATTTTCAATAGGAACATCTTATAACACTTGATACTAATTTCTATTTCTAAATTCTAAATTTAGTTTAGCGATTTTTAAACAAAAAAAAAATTGAAACTTTAATTATTACCCATTCGAGTGGAATTAATTTTTTTAATTTAAGAAATATTAGGGGTTCGACACCCCACGAGAGCTTGAACCTATAGGCCGCTCGTCGCATGATGGGGAAAGGCTACTTCCCCTCACGGGAGCGAATTGATGACTGCTCATCATTTCACTATCATAATCCAACGAGAATTACCTATATTGTGTCTATAGATATTCATGTACTATAACTAACCACGAGTCTATTGTTCAAGATCAATATTTTCACATTGATAATGTCTTGTCACAATTTCTCTCAATTTTCCCAAATACAATTAACTTTCTCTCGTAATTTTTCATGATAGATATAAAGTTTTATATAAAAACTGATAATTGATTTCAAATGCTTATTATATCGATCATTTTCTATATTAGAATTTAATAATCTATATTTACGTGTATAAACGAATTTAAAAATTCATAAAAAATCTTTTGATGTTTGGAAATTTTCAACTAAATGTAAATCAATATTTTTATTTATTTTGTTAATAAAGTTGCAATTAATATAATTTCCAATAAGAATAATTATTTTCAAAAAAATATTCGAAATTCTATTTTCAATATCTAGTATTTTTATGAGATTTCGCAAAAGAATTCAATTATTTAAAAAATAAAACTCATTCGCATAATTTAATTATTTTCATAAATAATAAAATTTCCACAGGAATTAAATTAATTTAGAATAGCATTTTTAAAAAAATTTTTGAAAAAATCAATTATTTAACAAAATTCTTATGCAATTCTTCAAATACTTTTATTAATAATAACATTTTTCATGGAAATTGAATTTTTAAAAAAAATGTTTGATAAAATTCTAAGCAAGAATTCAATTAGTTTCATAAATAATGAAACTCATCGAAGAATTGCACAAATAAAGTTTTCGACAAGAATTCAATTATTTAAAATAAAATTTTCATAATATTTATTATATTTCGAAAAACTGAATTATTTAAAACAATTTTTATAAAATTCTTATGAAGAATTCAATTATTTCCAAAAATAACAAAATTTTTCACAGAAATTCAATTCTTTTTGAACATTTTAATAATATTTTTTCGCAATAATTCAATTATTTCCATAAATAATAAAATTCTTCTCAGGAATTCAATTATTATTTTTGAAAATTTTAATAAAATTCATCGCAGGATTTCAATTATTTTTACTAGAATTTTAATCGAATTACTCGAAAAATGTAATTATTCTTAAAAAATTAATTTCACTTCCTCGAAAGAATCAATTATTTTAAGAAATGTTTTTTTTTAAATTCTTTGGAAGAATTCAATTATTTACAAAAATATTAGAATTTTTCACAGGAATTCAATTATTTTAAAATATTTTAATAAAATTTACGAAAGAAATCAATTATTTTAAATACAATTTTAATTAAATTTTTTTTGAAAATAATTCTTTTTTTCAAGAATTTAATTATTTACATAAATAGTTCTTCGAAAGAATTCAATTATGTCGATAAATAAGAAAATTATTCCCGAAAATTCAATTATTTTAAGGCATTGTAATAAAATTCTTTGTAAAATTTAATTATTTTGGTAAATAATTGTTATTTATATTTATATGAATATTGATTCATCACAAGAATTCAATTTTGTTTAAAATTAATAAATTTCTTCTTGAAAATTTAATTATTTTCAAAAATTCTAATAAAGTCGTTCTCGCAAGAATTCAATAATTATTGTCAAAAATTTTAATTGAATTCTTTGTAAAATTGAATTATTTTTAAAAATTTTTCGCAATTCAATGATTTTCAATATCTACTATTTTCATAAAATTCTTAAACAGAATTTAATTATTTAAAAATTGTTTTGTAAAAATCATCGTAAGAATTCGATTTTTTTTATGAATAATAAATTTTTTTTAGTAATTTAATTATTTAAATTAGAATTTGCATAAAATTAGTTATAATCAAACTTTTTAAAACGATTCAATTATTTTTAAAAAAATATTTAAAACTCAATTATTTTCAATATCTTGTATTTTTCATAAAATTTTGAAAAAAAGTTCAATTATTTAAAAAAAATTAATAAATAGAAATTCAATTTTTTAAAAAAATTTTTGATAAAATTCAAAGCAAGAATTCAATAATTATTATCATAAATAATAAAACTTATCGAAGAATTTCAATTATTTTTAATACTATTTGAAATTAATTAATCGAAAAATTCAATTATTTTCACAAATAAAGTTTTCAACAAGAATTCAATTATTTAGAATAAAATTTTCATAATATTTACAATATTTCGAAAAAATTATTAACTTAAAACAATGTTTATAAAATTTTTATATAGAATTTAATTATTTCCAAAACTAACAAAATTTGGCACAAAAATTCCATTCTTTTTAAACATTTTAATATAATTTTTCGCAATAATTCAATTATTTTCATAAATAATGAAAATCTTCTCAGGAATTCAATTATTTATGAAAATTTTAATAAAATTTTTTGCAACTATATTTAATTATTTTCACAAATAATAAAATTCATCGCAGGATTTCAATTATTTTTAATTTAATTTTACAGGAATTGTTCAAAAAATGTATTTGTTCTTAAAAATTTAATTTCAATTCCTGCGAAAAAATCAATTATTAAAAAACATGTTTTTTTAATTTATTTATTTATTTGAACATATACGGGTTTCAGACAAACCCTTTCGTACAAAAGTACTTAATTGTAAATTATATAACAAAAGACCTTAACCTTAATGTTCAATTTTTTCATGAATAATAAAAATTTCTTAAGAATTCAATTATTTAAATTAGAATTTGCATAAAATTAGTCAAAAGAAATGAATTATTTAAAATTTTTTATAAAATTCTACGCAAGAATTAAATTATTTTTTATAAATATATTTTAAATTCTTTCGCATGAATAATAAAATTCGTAGCAGGAATTCAATTTATTAGCAGGATAAGAAAAAAGTAAATATTTTTGATAAAAATTAGGAAAAAGGCAGGAAAATAAAAAATATTGAATTGAATTTTTGTTAGTTTTGTGAAGTGTCTAAAATGAGTTTTTTTGGTCGTCAAGTTTAATTTTTCGATAGCTACTTTTTTACTACTTTTTTAAGTTTGAAAGCTACTTTTTTAAAATTAATTCTCGAGTGCGAAGATGATCCCCAAGTTTTGAACGTTCAAATGAACGAAATATTTTTTATTGAAGATATTTTAATAAATTACTAATCACAAACAAATTCAAAAACTGAAATATTTACGTTTAGAAACTCAGTAATTAATTTTTTGGATAGTAACGCAAAATAATTGCAATAAAAATTTAATTTGGAAAAGAAATAAATAAATTTCGTTCATTTGAACGTTCAGAACTTTAGGTTCTTGTGCGAAGTATTAAAAATACTCTATTCTAAATGTAAGAATAAAAAAAGTTACATTTTTAAATTTCGTTTGCTTTCTGACTGTTAGTAAATTATTTTATTGATCAGAAGTTTTAATTTCTTTTAGTTTTCATTTTATTAGTTTAAGTATTATTACTTCTGATGGAAAAATCAAGCTTTTAATATATATATATTTTTTTTAAGTAAAGTTATTGTAAAAGAGTGGAAATTTGAAATTTTGCCTATGAAGCATTGCAGTCACTGTGAACGTAAACTAGTAAATGGACGATTGAAAAATTATTATAATACAGTTATTAGAAATAGATTGATCTTTAATTAAACAGTGATCTAATCAATCTTCACCCTCATTTGAATTCCTAGATTGGTCTCAGTCTATTTGGCAACCCACGGTTTTCCATTGATTTATATTAGCCGCCGGGTATTAAGCGGATGTTAATATTTGATTGTCGGTTGCCGGGGCCAAATGCGCAAGCGCGTGCATCTTCGATCGCCTTCTCTTTCTCTAAAACTCACCGTCTCCTCGTCTCTCCGAGACAAAATACCTATTGCAATTTTCAGGATAAAATATTGTCTCCCTTTGAGAATTCTCAAAACTATATATTCTATACCCATGAAGTCTATATCGTCTCCAATATTATTCTCTTTTGACTATTCTGTTATTTTTCATTTCAAAGGAATTTATTTTTCATCATGAAATATCACTTTTTAATGAGATATTTTAGAAATTTTATCTTTATTATATATTAATTAATGAAATCAGTCTGGAAATTTTAAATTTATTACTTTCAACATTAATATTTTTACCAAGCGATTGGCTAATTTTGCTATTATTTATAAAAATTAAAACTTTAAATTAAACACTTTGAAACTTTATAATTTATAAATTACTTTACATGGGGCAATATTATTTCTCTAAAGTTTCGATCGTTCAAATGAATAGAAAATTTTTTTAAATTTCATTTAATGAAATATTTTGTGTTATAACTAAGTTATAAGGCAATTGGTTTAT
Organism: Leptopilina syphax; assembly: GCA_032872505.1. Taxonomy (NCBI): domain Eukaryota; kingdom Metazoa; phylum Arthropoda; class Insecta; order Hymenoptera; family Figitidae; genus Leptopilina; species Leptopilina syphax. Next base: position 33,556,053 of record CM065476.1, read on the forward strand.
TTTTTTTATTTAGAATAATGTATAAGAATATTTCAATTAAAAAAATAACTTGAATTTACTTTTTTGGTAATTTTAATTATGTTTCTATTTTCTAAAAATATTTGAATTATAAAAACAAAGTGTAAAATATTTTAGGAACGTGTCAAGAATATTATTTCTCGTATAACAATTTTTTTTTTTTGCTTTTCTCATTTCCCAAAAGACTTTTACGAATTTGGACCCCTTTTGAGATTTTTTTACGATTTGAAGCACATAAAGGTCTCTTTCAAGCGTTCTTAGGTCGTCGTCGTCTTCTTCTTTTTTTTTTCGTGTGTAGCTATATAAATTTTTGAAAAGGCCAGATACTTTGAAGTACAAAGCTACTGGGATTCACTGCGCCTTCGTAGAACGGACCAAGTCATTTGCAATTTCGTAACACGATGCAAGACGTTGCAGGCGTCCTCGACGAAAGGAACGATCCGTGGCTGGGTCAAAAAAAAAAAAAGTGGAAAGAAAAAAAGATCTCCATCGTCAGCTGATTGGAGTATTGCCAGTTTAGTGAATGAACGGACAAACCTTTGGCTTGTAAGTTGCCAGGTCTCTCTCTCTCTCTCTCTCTCGCTGTTCATGAATAAACCAAAGCCGAACAAAAAAACAACATGGAACTTAAAAAAAAATAAAAAAAAGTCCCAGGTATACAGAATTTGGAATATCGATCCCTTAGGACCTTGATCACCTCAATGATTTTTTTGATAACTCCCAATCCGACATTTCCGCATCCGTATCAAATTTGCTAAACTTTGAAAATTGATACTAAATTTATTTTTAATCTTTGAATTTTTTGTTTAAAAAAAAAAATAAATAAATAATAATTAACTATAATAATTTGAATGTTCTTTCATTCCTTCATTCATTCATTCACTTTTTCTGTCCCTCACACTCTGAAGTTGTCTTTTGTTTACACTTTTGCTTTTGTTAACTTTAGATAAATTGTATATTACATTATTATGTTATAATTATTTTTATTTTATAATTAATTCAAAATTGTAATGATAAATAGAAATCATCAGAATTTTGTTCACTTCTTTTCATTGAAAGACTAAAATTTTGTTAAATATTATGTTTTGTCAAATTGAAATTATGCAGATTTTTGTTCTTTACTTATTCTAAGCAAAATTAGAAAATTGTTAAACAACTGTGATTAAGAAATAGAAAATTTATTTATTTTACATTATTTTTGTTTAAGAATCACAATTTTTTTAACAAAATTATTTTTTTCTTTTAGAAAAAGAAGAAAAATATTTGCACAATTTCTATTTTTAATCTTATTTTTGGAACAGGATTTCCTACAGAAATTAAGACATTCAAAAAATTAAAATTCAAACCTTTTTTAAACCAAACAATTTATAAAAGTATTGTTATAAAAAATGAATAAGATATCGATTGCTCCGAGTCGAAGACTCGGAGTGATCGATTTCTTCATGTTTTCAAATAATTAAAGATGACCGAGAGATAAAATCATTATTTTATATTCTAAGAATATTGTTACTTTAACTTCATCAAAATTATTTTCATCATTTTAATTTATTTTTTATGAAATTAATAATTGAATTCTTTAAAAAAATTTTATTATTTATGAAAATAATTGAATTCCTGTGAAATTTTTATTATTTATGAAAATAACTAAATGTTTGCATACAATTTTATTCAAATTTTTTTTTTAATAATTGAATTCTTTTGGAAAATTTTATTAAAATAGTAGATATTGAAAATCATTGAAATTAGAAAATTTTTTGAAAATAATTGAAATTAGGACAAGAATTTTTTTGACATTTATGAAAATAATTGAATTTTGGAGAAGAATTTTGTTATTTATCAAGATGATTGTGATAATTTTTTTCAAATTTGAATCATAGTTGAATTTTATAAGAAGAATTTTAATTTTTTTGAAAATAAAAGTTTCACAGAAATTCAATTATTTTCATAAATAATAAAAATTTCACAAGAATTCAATTATTATTTATGAAAATAATTAAATGTTTGCATTCATATTTATTAAAATTTTGTTTACATAATTAAATTTTTTTTGGGAAATTTTATTAAAATAGTAGATATTGAAAATAATTGAAATTAGGAAAAGAATTTTTTTGACATTTATGAAAATAATTGAATTTTGGAGAAGAATTTTGTTATTTATAAAGATAATTGTGATAATTTTTTTCAAATTTGAAACATAGTCGAATTTTATAAGAAAAGTTTTAATTTTTTTGAAAATAATTGAATTCTTGTGAAATTTTTATTATTTATGAAAATAATTAAATGTTTGCATACAATTTTATTAAAATTTTTTTAAATAATTAAATTCTTTTTGGGAAATTTTATTAAAATTGTAGATATTAAAAATTTAATTTTCTTTTGGGGAAATTTTATTAAAATAGTAGATATTGAAAATCATTGAAATTAGAAAAATGCATTTTATTTTTGAAAATAATTGAAATTAGAAAATCTTTTGAAAATAATTAAAATTAGGAAAAGAATTTTTTTGACATTTATGAAAATAATTGAATTTTGGAGAAGAATTTTGTTATTTATAAAGATAATTAGGATGTTTACAAGAATTTTTTTCAAATTTTGAACATAGTTGAATTTTTTAAGAATAATTTTAATTTTTTTGAAAATAATTGAATTCTTGTGAAATTTTTATTATTTATGAAAATAATTAAAATGTTTGCATTCAATTTTATTAAAATTTTGTTTAAATAATTGAATTCTTTTTGGGAAACTTTATTAAAATTGTAGATATTTAAAATTTAATTTTCTAATTTCAATAAATTAGAAAAATTTTTGACAATAATTGTAATTTGGAGAAGAATTTTGTTATTTATAAAGATGATTGGGATTTTTTTCAAATTTTGAAAATAGTTTTTTTTTGTAATTTCCCCAAAATTGAATTTTTTTAGTGTTTTCAACAAACATTGTCCATACCTGAAGTTGGTCTTTTTTTATTATTATTAATTTGCGTTAAAATGTGACATTTTTTCTATTTTAAAAGATAATATTTTTGTAACTTTTTATAAATTTTTCGAACAATTTTTAATTGAAATTTTGTACAGATAATTGTATTCTTTTTAGTAATTCAATAAACATTGTATTGAAAATGATTGAATACTTTATAAAGAATTTTATTAAAGATTAAAAAAAAATTGAATTCTTTCGAGAAATTTTATTAAAATTATATTAAAAGTTTTTTATGAAAATAAGTAAATTTCTGTGAAATTTTTATTATTTATGAAAATAACTAAATGTTTGCATACAATTTTATTTTAAAAATGTTTAAAATAATTGAATTCTTTTTGGGAAATTTTATTAAAATTGTAAATATTGAAAATCATTGAAATTAAAAAAATTTTTGAAATTAAGTGAAATTAGGACAAGAATTTTTTTGACATTTATGAAAATAATTGAATTTTGCTGAGGAATTTTGTTATTTACAAAGATAATTAGGATGTTTACAAGAATTTTTTTCAAATTTTGAACATAGTTGAATTTTTTAAGAATAATTTTAATTTTTTTGAAAATAATTGAATTCTTGTGAAATTTTTATTATTTATGAAAATAATTAAATGTTTACATATAATTTTATTAAAATTTTTTTAAATTATTTGGATTCTTTTTAAGAAATTTTATTAAAATAGTAGACACTGAAAATAATTGAAATTAGAAGAATTTTTGAAAATACTTGAAATTAGGACAAAGAATTTTTTTGACATTTTTGATAATAAATGAACTTTGGCGAAGAATTTTGTTATTTATAAAGATAATTGGGATTTTTACGAGAACTTTTTTCAAATTTTGAACATATAGTTGAATTTTATTTGTTTTGAAAATAATTGAATCTCTGCAATTATTTATAATTTCTGGAAAATAGAATTTTTTTTTAGTATTTTCAACAAAAATTTGAATTAGAAAAATTTTAAATTCTATTCTTTTGAAAATTTATAATTTTATTTCAAAACGTAAGTAAGAAGTTGCTATAAAATAATTTTCAAATCTTATTAAAAAAAAATCGGAAAATGAAAAAAAAAATTTCAACTCTAAAAATCATATAAAGTTTTCTTACAAAAATTTATTTTAAAATAATTTTATACCCATGGGTAAAAATATAGAAAGTGAAAAAGAAGTTGTATTAAATGAATACATTTAAATAAAAAAAAAATTTGAAATTGTGAAAAATTTAAAGGATAAGGTTGAACATTAGATTTGAAGTTGGTTCGAAATCCCCAAGGGAATTGAATTTTCTACTTGAAGAAAAAAAAGTGGAAAGAAAAAAAAATGGTTAGAGGGGTGGGGGAGAGGGAAAGAGAGTGAGAGGAGAATAAAATGAATTCCCTGAAAGCGGATATGTTGGAATTGGTCAAGAAGGATTCGCCTCCTCAGCCTATATGGTTCGATGTTCCATAATTCAATTTCCACTGATCTTTTTCTTTTCTTCTTCCTCTTCTTCTTCTTTTTTTTCCTTTTTTTTTATTTATTTTTCCTTCTTTTTGCTTGAAACCTGACGCCTGCCTGCCCGCACAGGATCGCGACGGTGAAAATTTATGATCGACGGACGGTAGCGACTTGGAATTTTTGAAAGACAAGAATTACGATCTCGTTGAAAATGCAACGGAAGCGGCCCGCGTGACCATTTGGAGAATGACCTTCTGTCTTTTTTATATAATTTTTATATGCCGTCGACACTTTTTTAAAATGTCGCGTCGCATAATCAAATTTATAGTGTCGTAAAAATTGTTTTTAGATAAAAGAAAATTAACGAATATTAAAGTAGTATAATTACATTTTCTTTTTTTTTCTACAAAGAGAGAGAGAGAGAGAGAATATTTATTTTTATTTCAACGAAATATGAAATTTTACTGAAAAGATGAAAAATTGTGATGGAAAAATTCTTAAAAATATAAAGAGATATTTTCACTCTTGAGTTAAATGGAAAATGTCCCTTGTTATACGAAACCACAACACATGAATTTTCCATTTTGTTAAAAGCATATTTTTCGTTATAAATTTTCGGGACTTTGTTTTCTATTTATAAAATAAATGATTTGTTTTTTTCAGTTATTTGTTAATATTTTTTTTCATTTTCAAAGAAATTTTCTATTTTTGGAAATTTATCGACAATCGAATAATAATTTCTTTGTATATCAGCGAAAATCATTATTTATTAATAATCCTATAATTCATTCTTTCATCCTGTCCACGCCTGAAGTTAGTTTTTGTGTAATCTTTTGTTTTTTTTTTCTTTAAAAAAAATTTGTTTTGACAAATAGAAAATATGCAGGTATTTTTTCATGATTCATATTAAAATAATATTAGAAATTAGAAAATTTAAAAAAAATGGTGATTAACAAATGAAAATTTTATGCATAATTTTTATTTCTCAATAACAATATTGTTCACAAACTCATTCTTTTATTTTGGGGAAAAAAACATTACATATTCCTGTTTCTTAATATTTTTGTAGAAAATTTTCAATTTTCATATAAGGGAATAATTTACATTATTTCAATTTTTTAATTACAATTGTTTTAATAAAATTCAAAGTTTTTTTAAAAAATAAACGAAACAAATATTTATAAATTCTATTTGTCAATTACAAATTTTCATTGAAAATGAAAATTTTTGAATTTTTAGAAAATAAAAGAAAAAATTTTACTGCAAAAAAAATATTCCGTTACACTTTTACGAATTTCTGTAATTGCAAAATTATTCAAAAACATCAATAATTTCTTTTTTAAATAAATATTTAGTTATTATTATTTTTTCACAGGAATGAAGACATTCAAAAATTCCAAATTCAAACCTTTTTGAAATTAATTTTGGGAAATTTCAATTATTTCTCAACTATTAAATTAAATTTCTTCAAAAAATCGATTTTTTAAGAAAATTAGTTATTAAATTCAATTATTTTTCAATTATTAGGTAAAATTTAATTTACTTTAATTTAATTCTGAAATTAAAATTCTTTGAAAACTCAATGTTTTGGAAAATTATTTAAAAAATTCAATTTCTTTTCAATTTATTAAAAATTAAAATTCTTTCAAAAATCGATTTTTTCAAAAAATTATTCGTAAAAATTCAATTATTTTTCAATTATGAAATTAAAATTCTTTCAAAACACAATTTTTTTGGAAAATCCTTAAAAAATTCAATTATTTTTCAATTTATTAAATTAAAATTCTTTAAAAAATCGATTTCATGTAAAGTTGTTTGTAAAATTCCATTTTTTTTCAATTATTAAATTAAAATGCTTTCAAAAGTCGATTTTGTTGAACATTTTTTTCTAAAATTCAATTATTTTTCAATTATTAAATGAAAATTCATTGAAAAATCAATTTTTCAGAAAAAATTTTTGGAAAATTTTAATTTTTTCTTAACTATTCAATTAAAATACTTTGGGATTCAATTTTTTGATAACTTGAATGTAAAATTTAATTATTTTTCAATTATGAAATTAAAATTCTTTCAAAACTCAATTTTTTGAAAAATTATTTGAAAAATTCAATTTCTTTTCAATTTATAAAATTAAAATTCTATAAAAAATCGATTTCATGTAAAATTGTTTGTAAAATTCAATTTTTTTCATTTATTAAATTAAAATTCTTTTAAAAGTCGATTTTATTGAAAATGAAAATTTTTGAATCTTTAGAAAATAAAGGAAAAAATTTTACTAAAAAAAATGTTCCGTTAAATTTTTTGCGAATTTCTTTAATTGCAAAATTATTCAAAAACATCAATAATTTCTTTTTTAAATAAATATTTAATTATTATTATTTTTCCACAGGAATTAAGACATTCAAAAATTTCAAATTCAAAACCTTTTTGAAATTAAACAACTTATAAAAGTATTTTGCTATAAAACGTGAAGATATTGATTGCTCCGAGTCGAAGACTCGGAGTGATCGATTTCTTTATGTTTTATAGTAATTTATAATAATTAAAATTTTATAAAAATAATTGAATTATTGCGAAGAAATTTATAAAAAAAATTGTAAATAATTGAATTCCTGTGGAATTTTTAATATTTTTGACAATAATTAAATGTTTGTGTACGATTTTACTAAAATTTTTTTTTAATAATTGAATTTTTCTCGGAAAACTTTATTCAAATAGCAAATATTGAAAATAATTGAAATTAGGACAAGAATTTTATTGTCATTTTTTAAAATAATTGAACTTTGGGGAAAATTTTTGTTATTTACAAAGATAATTGGAATTTTGACAAGAATTTTTTTTTAATTTTAAACATAATTGAATCTTATGAGAAAAATTTTATTACTTTTGAAAATAATTAAATTTCTGCAATAAATTATTTGCAATTTCTCCAAAATTGAATTTTTTTTTAGTGTTTTTAAGAAAAATTTGAATTTAAAATTTTTAAATTCTATTATTTTTAAAATTGATAATTTTATTTAAAAAATGAAGTAAAAAGTAAGCCGCGCGCGAATTGTTGCTAGTTCAATAATAAAGTATTCGATAATTCTCAATATCAGAAAAAAAGTTTCCGGTGAATTAAAATTTCCTTCAATGTAATTATTGAGATACTTTCATAAAGAATATTTTTTAGCACACTATTCTTTTTTTTAGATTATCTGGTGTTTAATAAGTGTCCGAGATGCGCGCGAGGGCGAGAAAAAAAAATTTTTTTCGAGAGAAAAAATCCATATTGAATCCAATTCTTATTCAGCAGTGAGAAAAGTTTCCCTTAAAGCTTTTAATTATCCCTTTATTCGACTGAAGAACCTCTCATTACCAGAAACTTTTAATTGTAGTGGATTAATTCAAGTGAAGGCAGATATTAACGGATAATCACCGATTCTTTAGATGCCAGTTTTTAAATTAAACTAATTTTTTTTCTTCCCCTCTCTCACTTGGGAGATAGACTCGCAGTAAAAGTAAGGTTTAAAAAAAAAGAATGGGAGAAAAATTATTGTAAGTCACTTTTAAAATTTAAAAGAATAAAATTTCACTTTTAAGAGTAATTTATATATATATAAAAATTTCTTGACTAAATGACCGTTAATCATAATTATGTATTTAATTTATTTTTTTATTATTTAAATTTGCATCCATTATGAAAGACTGGAAGATGAATGTTTTGCCCTTTTCAAGTACAGTTATACGCGTATTAAGAGCAGACACGTCATTTGGTTCCTATACAACGTCCCTTTTTTTAAGCTGCGTGACATGCTTCTTTTCTGCTCTTTTATGTATCTGCAAAAAAAAGTGAACTTAAACATGTGCTCGACAGACGCGTCTAATTACGAATTGCCGAATTGGTGTCAACTTTAGACATGAATATAAAATTTATTTTTAAATAGTTACAAAATTTTTATTTTTTTATAGAATTTAAAATGGATTCTATAAAATCGTATAAAAAATGGCATTGAAAGCAAAAATTTTCACATTCAAGTCCATTCAATATTATTTAATATTCTTGCATTTATCTTAACTTTCTCGTTAGAAAAAATGCCTCAACGAAAATTATTAAGATTATTTATCATATAAATAAAGGAAAAATAAAAAAAAAAACAAAAATTTATAACATATTTTGACAAAATTTTGACAATTTTAGAAAAATTAACAATGATTGCAGAAATTCAATTATTTTCAAAAATAAATTCTTATCGCATACAAATTCAATTATACCTATGTTCAAAATTTTTCTTAAATTCTCGTCAAAATTTTAATTATTTATAGAAATAATTAGATACTTCTCCGAATTCCAATTGTATTAAAAAATTTTAATAAAATTCTTGTCAAAATTTCAATTGTTTTCAAAAATTTTCCTTAATTCAATGATTTTTAGTAGATATCTACTATTCTAATAAAATTTTCCAAAAGAATTCAATTATTTAAAAAAAAAATTAATAAATTTCTACAGAAACCTTTAATTATTTCCAAACACTAATAAAAACTTCACAGGAATTTCATTATTTACAATTTTTTTTTATAAATTTCTTCCCAATAATTCAATTATTTTCATCGATAATAAAAATTTTTACAGGAATTCAATTATTTTCGTAAATAATAAATTTCTTTATAGGAATTCAATTATTATCATAAATAATAAAACTCATTGCAGAATTTTAATTATTTTTAATACAATTTTAATCAAATTTCTCAAAAAATGTAATTATTCTTGAAAATTTTATTAAAATTCGTCAAAACAATTCAATTATTTAAAAATTTGTTGATAAAATTCTTTGTGAGAATTCAAGTTAAAGAAACATGTAATTATTTAATTTTTTTTTTGTATTTAAATTTTAAACAATTGAATTCTAGTAGAATTTTCTCATAAAATTGATTTAAAAATGGTTTTCAGTTAAAATAGATTATAATTGAATATTAAAAGCATTAAAGCTTGAATTTTTAGAAATAATTGAATTTTGTAAAGGTTTCGAAATAAATTCTTTAAAAATCTGAATTTTTCATATATTTTTAACTAACAACTCTGCGGAATTAATTTTTTTGAAGAAGTTTAATTGCCAGTATTTTTAAAATTAATTAAAGTTTGAATTTTATAATGTATAATTTAATAATTTAATTGTAGAATTCAAGAAAAATTGAAATTTTCTAAAATTGAATTGTAAACAAATGAATTTGTAAATTCTCAATGAACTTTTCCAAAAATTATTAAAAATAATGGATTTATAGAAGAATTTTAGTTAAAAACACGAAAAAAAATTTAATTTTCTAACAGTTACAAATTATTGCAGAAATTCAATTATTTTCATTATTATTATTATTATTATTATTATTATATTTTAATTCGCAAAAAATTAAATATTGTTCAAAAGTAATAAAATTCTTTTTGAGATTCAATTATTTTCATAAATAATAAAAAATTTTACAGGGATTCAATTATTTTCACTAATAAAATTCGTTGCAAGAATTTAATTATTTTCATAAATAATAAAACTCATCGCAGAATTTTAATTATTTTTAATAAAATTTTAATCATATTTCTCGAAAAATGTATAATTATTCTAAAAAATTTTATTAAAATTCGTCGATAGAATTCAATTATTTAATAATTTGTTGAGAAAATTCTTTAACAGAATTGAAGTTTATGAAACATTCGATTATTCAACAAATTATTTATTTTAGTATTAAAATAATTGAATTCTAGTAGAATTTTCGAAAAAAAATTGATTTAAAAATTAATTTTAGTTAAAATTTTTTTTAATTAAAATAATAATTGAATATTAAAAGCAATATTGCGTGAATTTTTAAAAATAATTGAATTTTGAAATTAATTTTTTTTTGAAAAAGTTTTCGTAATAACTTGATTACTGTAAACAAATGGTTTTGAAAATTGTCTCAGAACTTTTTCGAAAATTAAAAAATAATCGATTTAAAGAAGAGTTTTAGTTAACAATTCTTGTAAATAATAATTGAATTGCAAAGGATTTTATCACTGGGCCAACTTTAATTATTTTAAAACTTGAAGATATTGATTGCTCCGAGTCAAGGATTCAGAGTGATCGATATTTTCATCTTTTATAATTATGAGAAATTTTAATTAATAATTTTAAGTAAAATTATCTCTTATTTGACTCGGAATCTGTTGGAAATTAAAAGAAAAAATTTGATTTCGTAGTGTAAAAAGTAAAAAATTGTCTTTTTCACCTTACTCTACTATAAAAATGACAAATTTTTGATAAACGAAAAAAAAATATTTTGTGTGAAAAAATAACTTTACAATTTGGAAATTTAATTTTAAAAAGTTAAAAATTTGTTTAATGAAAAAAAGAAATATTTAATATATTTCATTCTTTAAATTAAATTTAAAATTTTTTTTGCAATTTTGCTTTATTTTATAATTTTGAGGATGTTCGCTTTGTGAAAAAACGTACGAAGAAATTTCCAGGAAATAAATCCCTTTGGCTCTTTAAAGTTTAAAGGGCCAGGAAAGACCATATGGCTGAGAGAGAGAGAGAGAGAGACCGAATGACTGAACTGAAATGACAGAAAAAAAAGTCGAGCCAGACGTACCGTTTACTTTTTCTTACATATGTATATAGTTAAAAATAATAGTACTAATTATACTTTTTCATGGTTTTACTACTTTTTTTTATCGTGTTTCATATACGGAACTTGAAAATTAAATTACTTTTTTATGACAATTGAATGTAATTATAAAAATTTTAGTACAGATTTATAACATCAGTAATATTAGATTTACCTTAAAAATTATTATTCAAATTAAAAAAAAAGGATAACATTTTTTTCGACTCATTTAAAGTAGATCAATTATAATTATAAGTTTATAACTTTAGTTTACTAGAAAGTCAATCAAAAAAACAAGAAATGGTTGCATAAAAAAATTGAAAGTCATTAAACTTTTACCATAATTTTTATTTTTATTCATTACCGGTTATTATTTGCTAAACTGTTTACTGATATCAACAGTTAGTCCCTATTGCGCGATTGTGATCAGTTACAAGCGATGCATAAAAAGAAATGAAAATAAAACTCGTTACTAATTGAGGGAAACAAAATAAAAAAAAAGAAAGAAAGAAATATTCCGTTTTTCTAAAGTTTTCTGCGCGTGCGGTTAGGTTACTATATGATTCGTGTAATACTTCCTTAAAAGAAAATTATCGCGCTACATTGTGGTCATAAATATAACCAGGGGTATACATGTACTCTTTTACGAACAAACGTGTTGGTTAGATTCTAATGTGATGCATATATATACAGAGAAGGAATAATAACACCGATTTAAGCGGCTAAACTCTTTCTAAGGAAAGAGATTAACTTGACGGGTTCCCGAGTATATTATTAAGCATCAAAAACTTTGGTTTCAACCACTTTATTAATACGTACGTATCCGCCCATGGGCAGTAATTATTATTCCATTGCAAAATAACAAAGAAAAAAGAAAAGATAAGGAGCTTAATTATCAGAATATATATTCAAAAGTTGTGAAGAAAATGAAAAAAAAGTTTATTTAGCATTTCTTTTTTGTGGGTAAAAAAAAATTATTCTGGATGGATTAATATTATTAAAAATATAATTACGAATGATTATTTTGTTGTTGATCGTTGGTGAGAGAGTTCCCTTGCTGATTGCATTTTAATGGACACGTTTAAAAATTTTCCACTGAATAGTGGTTTGCCTGTTTGCTGTATATTTTCAAATGTTTATAAACAATTTCCTTTAACTTTTATAGTTTTTAAAAAATTCGTTTCATTTTAGAAATTTTAGGGCCGGTTCCACCAATACCGATTAAATCAGTGATTAAATCCTTAACAAACTAATCGTGAGCCGTTAAACTGCCAAACAGGAAATTTTTTCATCAAATTAAGAAAAATTAAGAAAAGTTTTATTATTTTAATTTGTTTTTCAAAAATCGCTTTTTCTTTTAATTTTTATAGATATTTATACTGTTTTCTGTTTAGTTAAAAATAATTAATTAGATATTAAAAAATCTGTTACTGATTCAAATATAGAATGTAAATAAATTTAAAAAAAAGTTTTCTATTTAGTTAAAAATAATTAATTAGATAGTAAAAAATCAGTCACTGATTCAAATATAGAATGTAAATAAATTTTTAAAAAAAGTTATCGAATTAATAGAAATTTTGTGAAATTCAACTGAAAATAATTAAATTTGCTAAAGAATTTCATTAAAAACTTTTTCAAATCAAATTGTCAAAGTATTTTAATTAAATAATTGATTAACAATAATTGAATTTTATAAAGAGTCACATTTTCATGTATTCATGTTTCTTTGTGCGAAGATTAATAATTTAAATTTTTATTAGTTAATTTAAAAAAAGATAGACACTTAAATTTTTGTAATAAAATTGAATTTTTGCAAAGTTTCTTTAAAAATACTAAAAGTATTTGAGTTGGAAATTTTTCAACTCTGTTGTTTCAAGATAATTGAATTTTTATAAACAAATAATTGAAAATTTTTGAAATAATTGAAATTTCATTACATTCTATTAAAAATAATTAACTTGTTTCAAAGAATATTATTTAAATTTTTCGAAAATAATCAAGGGAAGTTAGTCACCGTAATTATAATTTTTAATTTTTATAATTTATAATTTTTATAATTTTTTTTTTATAATTTTTTTTATAATTTTTTTATAATTTTTTATAATTTTTATAATTTTGAATTATAATTTTTAATTTTTAATTTTTAAAAAATTTCAATTATTTTCCTAAAAAATAAAACTCATTGCAGATTTTCAATTATTTTTAATCAAATTTTAATCGTAATCCTCGAAAAATGTAATTATTCTTAAAAATTTTATTAAAATTCGTCGAAAAAATTCAATTATTTCTAGAAACTGAAAAAAAACCTTTCCAAGAATTCAATTATTTACATAAATAGCAGAATTCTTCAGATTTACTTAATTCTTTTGAATATTATTTTTAAAAAATATTCTTCACAAGAATTTAATTACTTTCAGAAAATTTCCATAAAATTCTAAAAAACAATCCAATTATTTTCAAAAGTAATAAAATTCCTCGTAGAAATTCAATTTTGTACAAAAAATTTTTTTAAATTCTCTCCAAAAAAATTTAATTTTGTTTTTCCCTGACTTTTCCCTGATTTTCAGAAAAAATTTTGACTTTTTCCCTGACCCTGAAGAATATTCTGATTCACTCCAAAAATTATTTAAAAACATAAATAACTTCTTTTTTAAATATTGTAACTATAAATTCAAATTTTCAAAGATTTTAATTTGAACCCATTTTCAAAATTCAATTATTTCTACAAATTCACATTATAATGCTTTTAATATTAATTTTTAATTTAAAATTTTAAGTAAAATTCATTTTTTAATCAATTTTTATTAGTAAATTATTCGAGAATTTAATTATTAAAATAGGTAGAAAAATAAATAATTAAATATTTCTTAAAATGGAATTTTTATGAAGAATTTTATCAAAAAATTTTTAAAATAATTGAATCCTTTCTGCGAATTTAAAAAAAAAATTAAAATAATTATGCAATTTTCTATCATTTTATTTAAAAGTGCACAAAAAATAATTGAAATTCTGCGAAAGTTTTGTTATTTATGAAAATAATTAAATTTTTGCTAAAGAATTTTATAACAAATTTTTTTAAAGAATTGAATTCCTGTGATGAATTTTATTTGTGAAAATAATTGAATTCCGGAGAAAAATATTATTATTTATGAAAATAATTAATTTCTTGTGCGAAGAATTTTATTCAAATTTTTTTTGAATAATTGAATCCTGGAGAAAAATTTTATTATTTATGAAAATAATTGATTTCTTGTGAAGAATTTTATTCAAATTTTTTTTAAATAATTGAGTTCCCATGAAAAAAATGTATTATTTGTGAAAATAATTGAATTCTTAAGAAGAATTGTATTGAAAATCATTGAAGTGTATAGGGAAATTTTATTAAAATTGCAATTTTATTAATTTTATTAACTAAATCTTGTAAAGAATTTTGTAAACATTTTTTTTTAAGTAATAGAATTTTTAATAGAAGTTTATTTAAATTTTTCGGAATAAATGAATTTCTTAGGACTATTTTTTTTTAATTTTCTGAATATATTTGAATTCTTTCGAGAGAAGGAAGAAAGAAATTGGTGCGAAGAAATTTATAAAAAATTGGTAACTAATTGAATTCCTGTGAAATTTATTAATATTTATTAATATTTTGTTCAAATAATTGAATTCTTTTAAAAAATTTTATTAAAATAGTAAATATTATAAATAATTGAAATGAGAAAATTTTTTGAATATAATTGAAATTTTGACAAGAATTTTATTAAAATTTTTTTAAAATAATTGAATTTCGAATAAGAATTTTATTATTCATAAAGATAATTGAAATTTCAAGGAGAATTTTAAAAAAATTTTAAAGATATAATTGAATTTATGCAAAGAAGTATATCACACTTTTGAAAATAATTGAATTTCTGTAATCGGCTGATCTTAAAAATTCTATTATAATTAATTAAAAATTGATATTTTCTAGAATTTCAAATTGAAAGCTTTGAAGTTCATCTGTTTATGAAGAATGTAAACGCAACTCTTTTGAAATCCAATTAATTTTGAAATTTTTAAGTAAAATTATTCATTAAATAATTTATGAGTAATAATTTTATGATACAGTTTTTCAGGAATTAAGTTATTTAAAAAAAAATTATTGTCAGAAATAGAAAAAATTGAAGGGTTTGTATTAGAATTCTTTGCAATTTCATAGTTTATGAGGCGAACAAAAAAGACAAAAATTCAGAATTATCTTATAAATTCTAAAAATTTAATTTTTTCCAGTACTTTTAATAAAAACCCCTGACTCTTCCCTGATCTCCCCGACCAATTCTAATTTCCTTGACTTTCCCCTGAATTCCCTGACCTGTGGCAAAGAGAGTCAAAATTTCAACTCGGAAGCGAATTTAACTCGAAAAAAATTCCTCGTTGATTTTTTATTTTTAAAAACGTTGCAGGCTTCAGCTTCATGATTTCCTAAATTCGTTAATTGATAATTTTTTCTAGAGTGATTCAAATAATGAAGAATTTTTCAATATGTTAAAATTTGTTAAAATTTACTTAAAATTTGTTTCTCTTATTTTCTTAGTGTTTAGAACGTTTGTGGCTCCGAGCCGAAAACTCTTATACATAAAAATCTTATGGTTTTAGTGTTTGTCCCACTTGTCCTTGTGTTTAAAGTTCTAAAATTTAGAAAAATCTATTTATTAAAATTTCGAAAGGTATTATTCAAAACCAAAAACTCAGTCCTAAATTTTTTTTACAAATTTGCACCCTGAAAGTGTAAGAGAGAGATAGAATTGCAATAATATTTTTAAAGCACGTAATTATAAAGTTAAAGTAGTAAAGTTAAAGTTTCACAAGTTTCAATATTGCTTCACAGTTTAAGACGATGTGTATACTCATTATATTTTTACGACGCTGAAAAACTTCCATTTATGTTTAAATTCCCCTCTTTTTTTCTTATTTTGCCATCAATTGGGGAAAAATAAAGAAAATTGTGTCGTGCTTCTTGACAAGGGACAAGTAAATTGTGAAACATGTGAAAGAGAAAATTTCTCAATAGTCCTCGAAATTTGTGGAGTAAAGAGTAAAATCAACACTTCTCAGCGGCGAACTGTCCTCTTCGATTCTTTTCCCTAACAAGAGAAGTCGTGACGTTTTGCCTCTGGCAACGAGTGGTAGTCAAAAGGAACTTAGTATTATGCAAAAGAGGCTGGAAACGAAGCAACTTCTTTCCTCTTCTCAAGATCTTTCTCTGTCTCTCTCTCTGTCTCTCTCTCTCTCTCTCTCTCTCTCTTCACTTCATTTATATCGCTTTTTCTTTAAGAGCTTGCGAACACGAACAGGAATTAAATTCAAGTCAGAAATTTAACATATAAAGTAGTAATAAATGAATGATGTCGGGAGGAAACGAATAACGAAAGCAAATCCGGACATAATCTGAAAATTTATATTGTTTCTAATCCTTTAGACATGAGGATTCCACAGAATTATTCCTCCCCCTTTCATTCATCCTTGGGAATTTGGAATGCAATATAGCTGCGCAGCTTATACCTCCGTTTACAATTTGCGAACATCCCAACTTGAAACTTCAACCCTTTCAACTACTATGTTTTCCAAAGTTCAAAGCATTATGTCTTGAAAGCTTTCAACTCAAATTTCGGTTGCATTCACTCTTGAAAATTTTAAACGCTTTTCTTTAAGTATACGTTTCGTATATATATAGTCTTCAAATACTTCTTTGTGCAAACAAAAGTGGAGATTATTCTAAATTTTCAAATAGGAATTTTTTGGTGACATTTTTTTCATAAGCTTATTAACCGAAAATAATATTAATTCAAGGTTTCTACTGGTCCTTAAAGTCCTGGAATTTCTGGAAATGTCCTGTAATTTGAAAAAATGTCCTTAAATGTCCTTAAATGTCCTTAAATGTTTTTTGAACTTTTGTCCTTGAATTTTCCATATTTTGCTTTTCAATATTCAATAATTTCAAAATTTTACTCAAATTTAAAAAAAAATAATTTTTTTTGATCCATCAAACAATAATTTCAATTTGTCATTTGATTAAAGAAACTATGGTATCTACAATATTGATTTTATAACTCTTCTTAGAATAAAATAAATATTTTTGTTCAAGTAGGTTAATTTAAATTATGTTAATCGTAATATAAAATTATATTACACAGGGTTGCCACAAAATTTTAATTTTGTTTTTTCCTGACTTCCAGACAAAATTTTCACATTTTCCCTGACCCTGCAGAACATAAATAACTTTTTTTTTAAATAAATATTTAATCATTATTAATTTCCTATATTTTACAAACAATTTTTCATGAAATTGATTTTTTATAGAATTTTAATTTTATAAATTGAAAAGAAATTGAATTTTTTAAATAATTTTCCAAAAAATTGAGTTTTGAAAGAATTTTAATTTCATAATTGAAAAATAATTAAATTTTACATTAAAGTTATCAAAAAATTGAATCCCAAAGTATTTTAATTGAATAATTAAGAAAAAATGAAAATTATCCAAAAATTTTTTCTGAAAAATTGATTTTTCAATGAATTTTCATTTAATAATTGAAAAATAATTGAATTTTTTAAGGATTTTCCAAAAAAATTGTGTTTTGAAAGAATTTTAATTTCATAATTGAAAAATAATTGAATTTTAAACGAATAATTTTCTTAAAAATTGATTTTTTAAAGAATTTTAATTTTATAAATTGAAAAAAAATTGAATTTCTTAAATGATTTTCCAAAAAATTGAGTTTTGAAAGAATTTTAATTTCATAATTGAAAAATAATTATTGAAGAGAATTGAATTCTTGGAAAGAATTTTGTTGAAATTTCTTAAATAATTGAATTGCTTCGAAGAATTTTAGTTTTTACGAAAATAATTGAATTGTATCGAAGATTTTTAGAAACATTTTTGACAACAATAATTGCATTCCTAGGAGGAATATTATATTTTACGAAAATAATTGTATTCTATGATCAATTTTATTATAATTTTTCAAATTTATAAAGCTTTTTATCAAAATTTTTTAAAATAATTGAATTCCTAGGAAGAATATTACATTTATTAAATAATTGAATTTCGCAGAATTTTTTAAAACTTTTTGAAAATAATTAAATTCTATTGAAGAAATTTCATTAAAAAATTGAAAATAATTGAAATTTGACAAAGAATTTTATTAAATTTTTTTTTAAATAATTGCATTCCTGTGAAAAATTTTATTATTTAAAAGAATTGAATTCTTGGGAAGTTTTGATAAAATTTCTTAAATAATTGAATTGCTTCGAAGAATTTTTTTTTACAAAAATAATTGAATTGTTTCGAAGACTTATGTACGAATTTCCGTAATTGTAAAATTATTAGAATACATCAATAACTTCTTTTTTTAAAAAAATATTTAATTACTATTTTATATCATAGGAATATTGTAACTATCATAATTTAAATTTACAAAGATTTTAATTTTGAACTTTTTTCAAAATTGAATTATTTCTAGAAATTCACACTATACCTAATGCTTTTAATATTCAATTATTATTTAACATTCTACGAGAATTTAATTATTTAAATAGAAAAATAAATAATTTATTGAATAATTGAATATTAAAGTTGAATTTTCATGAAGAATTTTATCAAAATTTTTAAAAATAATTGAAGTCTTTCGATGAATTTGAACAAAAATTTTAAGAATAAAGGCAATTTTCAACCATTTTATGTAAAATTGTATAAAAAATAATTTAAATTCTGCGATAAGTTTTTTTATTTATGAAAATAATTGATTTCTTGCAACGAATTATATTCAAAATCTATTTAAAGAATTGAATTCCTGTGAAGAATTTTATTTGTAGAAAATTAAAAATAATTGAATTCCAGAGAAAAATATTATTATTTATGAAAATAATTAATTTCTTCTGAAGAATTTTATTCAAATTTTTTTAAATAATTGAATTTTTCAGAATTTTTAAAAACTTTTTGAAAATAATTAAATTCTATTAAAAAAATTGAAAATTAATTGAAATCTGACAAAGAATTAAAAAACATTTTTTTTAAATAATTCAATTCCTGTGAAATAGTTTATTTTTGAAAGAAAATGAATTCTTGGGAAGAATTTTATTAAAATTTCATAAATAATTGAATTGCTTAAAAGAATTTTATTTTTTTACGAATATAATTGAATTGTTGCGAAGAGTTTTACAAACATTTTTGACAATAATTGTATTTCTAGAAAAAATGTTGTATTTGACGAAAATAATTGTATTCTATGACCGATATTATTATAGTTTTTCAAATTTATAAAGCATTTTATCAACATTTTTAAAAATAATTGAATTCTCAAGAAAGAAAATAATTGATTTCTAGCGAAGAATTTTATTCAAATTTCTTTAAATAATTGAATTCCCATAAAAAATGTATTATTTGTGAAAATAATTGAATAATAATAATAATTTAGAAGAAATGTATTGAAAACAATTGCATTGTATAGGAAAATTTTATTAAAATTGCAATTTAATGAAATAAATCTTGAAAAGAATTTTGTCAACATTAAATATTATTAGAATTATTAAAATAATTTTATTTAAATTTTTCGAAATAATTGAATTTCTCAGACTATTTTTTTCAATTTTCTTTATATATTTGAATTCTTTGGAGAAACTTTATTAAACAATTTAAAATAGTTGAATTGATGCGAAGAAATTTATAAAAGAAATTGGTAGGTAATTGAATTCCTATTAAATTTTTATTAAAATTTTGTTTAAATAATAGAATTCTTTTGGAAAATTTTATTAAAATAGTAGATATAAAAAATAATTGAAATGAGGAAAATGCATTTTATTTTTGAAAATAATTGAAATTTTGTCAAGAATTTTATTAAATTTTTTGAAAAACAATTGAATTTTGGAGAAGAATTTTATAATTTATAAAGATAATTGAAATTTTGACGAGAATTTAAAAAAATTTTTGAACATAATTGAATTTATGCGAAGTTATTTAAAAGTTATTTAAAAAGAAATTATTGTCAAAAGTAGAAAAAATTGAGGGGTTTGTATTAGAATTCTTGGCAATTTTATAGTTTATAAGGCAAACAAAAAAGACACAAAAATTCAGAATTTTCCTATAAATTCTAAAAATTAAATTTTTTCCAGTACTTTTAATAAAAATCCCTGACTTTTCCCTGAATTCCCTGACTTGTGGCAACCCTGTTACACATATAAATGTCCTGGAAAAATAAGAAATCTGTCCTGGAATGTCCTGAAAATGTCCTGGAATTTTAAGTCATATTTTCAGTAGACACCCTGTATTTGACAATTTCAAATTGTTCTTCAGACAAATGTTATAAAATGACTTCCCCTCCTTCTGTCTGCGCACAACTTGATAAACAAATATGTAGTAGAAAGAGATAATTTAATAGAAGGCGGAATTCGGTTTAATGCTGTCGGAAACCAAGAGAAGCAGTGAGCGTTAGGAGAGAATTTGTTAATGAATTGTGTTTTGTGTGAGGGAGTCAATGTCATGTAGATTAAGGAGCTAGTTACGAATCTGGAATTCAGAACAAAAGACGAATTTGTGTTGAGGATCATGTAGTTGTAGTACTGACTACATAGTAAGCATCAGATTTCAAGCTGACGAGGCCAGATTAGCATGAGATCTGACAGCTGTCACCCTTGAAACCTTCGCCTAACTATCTATATATATACATGTGAGATTGGAACATCGTCTGGGGTTTATTGGTAACCAGATGACTCGCCTTAATCGAGAGTGACGTGAAATTGAATGCCTTCTTTGCATCCACTCGATATATTACTTTTTTTATTGGTTTATAATTAGCCATAGTCGCGTTTCATATGTTGAAATATTTTATTCTTAATTTAAGTACAATCTTCCTATGCTTAATGCTTTCATTCAGTAGTTCACTATACATAGTTTCAATCTGTCAAACTTTCCAAGTTCGCTGAATACCTCATTCAAAACTGATTTAGTGAATAGGGAGCTACTAATTCACAACAAAAAAATATTCGAATAATTGCTAGTAAAACATTATCTACTACACTGTAAAAAGAAAGGTACTAATTTAGATGTTAATTTAGTACCAATTTTGGTACTAAATCGTCATTTGGTTCTATTTTAATACCAAAAATCAGCTCTAATTTAGAACGTACCTTATGTTTACAGTGTATTTACTTCAGTATTAAATTTTTTTTTGGTTAAGTTTCGGTGAAAAAATGTTAAAACTGATTAGAAATTCTTAATAAAGTGAATTAGTGACTCACTAAGTTGGATTTAGAGAAAATCACTAGTTGCTTATGCGGAAACATTAGAGTCGATGCTAACTTCAGAGGTCGAACTAGGTACGTAAATCCAGTAAAGGTTCGTAAATTTGCTTCAAGTCCGTAAAAGTCAGTTTTTTTGAAAAAAGGTCTGTAATGTCCGTAATTTGATTCAAAAAAGATGACAAGTTGGTAAATTGTATTACAATATAATTTGGAGAATTTTAGAGAAATTACAAATGATTGCAGAAATTCAATTATTTTCAAAATTAAATGAACAAAAAGTTTTGAACGTTCAAATGAACGAAATATTTTTTGTTAAAAATATTTTCATAGATTATTGATTACAATTCAAATTAAAAACTCAAATTTTACATTTAGAAACATTATAATTAATTTGCATAATAGTGACGCAAAATTATAGTTATAAAAATTTAACTTGAAGAAGAAATAAATAAATTTTGTTCATTTAAACGTTCAAAACTTTAACCTCCTCAAAATTAATAAAATTCTTCGCAGAAAGTCATTATGTTCAAAATTTCTTACAAATTCTTGTCAAAATTACAATTATCTAAAGAAATAATTCAATTCTTCTCCAAAATACAATTATTTAAAAAAATTTTAATAAAATTCTTGGCATAATTTCAATTATTTTCAAAACATTTCCTCAATTCATAATGATTTTTAATATCTACTATTTTAATAAGATTTTCCAAAAGAATTTAATTATTAAAAAAAAATTAATAAAATTCTACGCAAACCTTTAATTATTTTTATAAAATAATAAAAATTTCACAGGTATTTAATTATTTACAAATTTTTTATAAATTTCTTCGCCATCGTTCAATTATTTTCATAAATAATAAAATTTTTACAGGGATTCAATTACTTTCGTAAATAATAAAATTCTTTTTAAGAATTCAATTCTTTTCATAAATAATAAAACTCATTGCAGAATTTCAATTATTTTTAATACAATTTTAATCGATTTTCTGGAAAAATGTAATTGATCTTAAAGATTTTATTAAAATTCGTCAAAAGAATTCAATTATTTACAAATTTATTAATAAAATTCTTATGAGAATTCAATTCTAAGAAACATGCAATTATTCAATATTTTTTTTTATTTAAATAATTGAATCCAAGTAGAATTAGCTACTAAAAATTGATTTAAAAATATATTTGAATTGAAATTTTAGATTATAATTGAATATTAAAAGCATTATTTATAGCTTTAAAAATTCTCGTCAAAATTTCAATTATCTTTATAAGTAAAAAAATTTTTCTCCCAAATTCAATTATTTTCAAAAAGTTTAATAAAATTCTTGGCAAAATATCAATTATTTAAAGAATTTTCGTCAAATCAATGATTTTGAAAATTTACTATTTTAATAAAATTTTCCAAAAGAATTCAATTTAAAAAAAAAAATTAATAAAATTTTACGCAAACCTCTAATTATTTTCGTAAATAATAAAATTCTTTTTAGAAATTCAATTATTTTTATAAATAATAAATCTAATTGCAGAATTTTAATTACTTTTAAAACAATTTTAATCGAATTTCTCGAAAAATGTAATTATTTTTTAAAATTTTATTAATATTCTTTATGAGAATTCAAGTTTAAGAAACATGTAATTATTCAATTTTTTTGTATTTAAATAATTGAATTCTAGTAGAATTTTCTAGTAAAAATTGATTAAAGAATAGATTTGAGTTAAAATTTTAGATTATAATTAAATATTAAAAGCAAATAGAGTGTAAATTTTTAGAAATAATCAAATAATAGAAGTTTGAAAAGGTTTCAAAATAAAATCTTTGAAAATCTGAAATTTTCATATTTTTAACTAACAATTCTGTAGAATTAATTTTTTTTGAGAAAGTTTAATTGAATTTTTTTAAAGTTATTTAAAGTTTTTATTTTCTAATATATATTTGATTAAAGAATTCAAGAATAATTGAAATTTTGTAAAATTTAATTGTAAAAAAATGAATTTGAAAATTATTGATGAACTTTTTCAAAAATTATTAAAAATAATACATTTATAGAAGAATTTAAGTTGAAAACACGAAAAAAAATTTAATTTTAGAAACGTTATAAATGATTGCAGAAATTCAATTATATTCTTCGTAAAAATTAAAAATTATTAAAAAAAATAATAAAATTCTTCATGGGAATTCAATTATTTTCTTAAATAATAAAATTCTTTTTAGGAATTCAATTATTTTCATAAATAATAAATCTCATTGCAGAATTTCAATTATTTTTAATACATAATATTTTAATCAAATTTCTCAAAAAATGTAATTATTCTTAAAAATTTTATTAAAATTCGTCAAAAGAATTCAATTATTTAAAAATTTATTGATAAAATTCTTTATGGAAATTGAATTATAAGAAATATTCAATTATTCAATAAATTATTTATTTTAGTATTTAAATAATTGAATGCTAGTATAATTTTCTAATAAAAATTGATTGATGAATAGAGTTCAATTAAAATATTTTAGATTATAATTGAATATTAAAAGCATTAGAGCGTGAATTTTTAGAAATAATTGAATTTTGAAAATATTTCAAATTAAAATCTTTGAAAATCTAAATTTTTCACAGTTTTAACTAACAATTCTGTAGAATTAATTTTTTTTTTTTGAGAAAGTTTAATTGCGGATGTTTTTTAAAAATTATTTGAAGTTTTTTTTTGTAAACGTAATAGAAGTAAGTAGCGGTGATTGAATTTTATAATTTTAGTATTGGTAGGAAAAGTTAAGAATTTAAAAACTTTTTTATTTCAGTATCAGTAGACTAAGACAGTTTTAGTACAACAAAAATTCTTTTAATTATTCTCAAAGTAGTAGAAGCAATATATAGTCAGACGCTCCGAATTCTTTTTTATTCTTACATCGCCATAATTAAAATCAGTTTGATACTGTAACAAATTTTTTTGTGGAAAATATTCCTAATAATAAATAATATTTGGGAATTTCTTCTTTTTTTATGAATTTTACAATTAATATAAATATTTAAATATAAATATTTAAATATAAATATTTAAATATAAATATTTAAATATAAATATTTACCAAGATTGAAGAAAATAATTGTATGTAGTTTATAGAGATTCTTTTTATTTTACAAATTATGTTCGATTACAAAACTATTTTACAAAATATTTTACACAAACCATAATAAACAATGTTGAAGAACAATAATAAAATAGTATCAATATTATATTAATATTAAAATATTATATTAATATAACCCACACTAACAATAAAATTACTTATCCCTAGAAATTGAAATTCGTCAAAATTAACTGATAATACACACAAGTAGATTATAAAAATCACTATTAAAGTTTCGCTATTAAAGTTTCACTATTCATATTATTTCTAAATTATTTTTACAGTAAAGATGCAAAACATTTAACGAATAATAATATTACTTATTTTTAACACTTATAATCCGAATAACTTGTTTCAACTGACAAATTGTTTTCAAACACTTTTTATTTCATATAATATTTAACTTTATTTTTTGCATGAATTTTATAAATTTCGATTGTGTCATTTCTCAAAGAGAGTTGCAAAGTTAATGGTAAAATGAAATCGATTCTTTTTGTTTCGTTGTCTCGCAGTTTTGTTCTCGATTATGTTTGCGTCTGTGTGTGTGTGTGTGTGTTTGGGTGGGCGTATATTGTGTGTGTGTGTGTTTGTAAAGTACATTATTAACGAGTCTTTCTCACGCCTCGATATACGTATTTCTCGATAACCGCAGTAATTAATTATTTCATTTCTCGCCACAAAATGAAATTTGCTTTATCATCTCTATGTGCGCACTTGTCAAGCATCTACCATTCTCTATCGAAATATATAGTCAATTTTTTACTGTCAAAATACTGCCCCCAGTCATGATTTAACCAGCAAGTTGAATTAGTCTGGAAACTAATTACGCTAAGTTGTAGTTAAGGGGGTTCTACATCTGCACGTATAGTTTGCAGGTGTATTTTTTAAAATAAAAATATTATTATCAGCATTATTAAAGATAATAAAGATAATAAATTAAGGAAATTATAGAAAATAAATAATAAAACTATTATTATAGTAAATAATCGTAATAAAAGAATAAAATGAAGTAAAACACAAAGTTTATTAATTTGTGAATTTGAATAATTTTTCTTTAAAATAATAACTGAAAAATAGGTGTTTATGGAAAAAGAAAGTTCGTTTGAAGGAAAACTTTTTCCTGTAGTGTATTTATGCATTTTACATATCACGCATACATTTTATATACTTGACTCCTTTCGTATACACATTTTTCATGAGACGTATATACATTTTACATATAAAGAAATACATATCTTGAGTTGTATTTTTACATATAGACTTATATTTCTTACATTGTATTTACATAGACGCGAACATTTACATTTCTTGGCTATATAGATGTGTTCGTACATGCTATCGTCGAACTTGATATTACTCTCAATTCTGGATTACATCCAAAGTCGAAAATTAATATTTATTTCGACCAAACAAATATTCAGACGAATAATGTATAAATATTTATTTGAATTTCTTATAGTTTTCATTAAAACTTTTATATTATTACAGTCGTTCTTTGTAGGTCGTTTTTGTTTGTTATTAACTTTGACGCTTAACTTTCTCAATCAATGCGTTAAAATAAAAATCAAATTCAAAGTTAAAGTTCAAGACTTTGGTCTTTAAGTTTAAATTTAATTTTCAAAGTCAAAGTTCAAATAGAAAATTTAAAGTTAATGAAAATCAAATTGAAACTCAAATTTTAAGTCATTTGCAAAGTTAAAATTGAATTAAAACTTAAAGTTGAAAAACAAAAATGAAGGTCAAAGTGAAAATCGAATTGAAAGTTAAAGACCAAAAGTCAAAATCAAAGTCAAAGGGAATCGAAAGTTAAAGTAATGACCAAAATCAATGTTAAAGTCAAACTTGAATTGAAATTCAAAGTTAAAGTTAATGTTAAAGTAAAAATCGAATTGAAAGTTAAAGTTAAAAACCAAAATCAATATCAAAGTGAAAATCGAATTAAAAGTTAAAGTTAAAGACCAAAAACAATATCAAAGTGACAAAAAAGTTGATAATCAAAATCAATGTCAAAGTAAAAGAAAGTTAAAGTTAAAGAAAAAAAGACAGTATCAATGTGAAAACAGAAAAATTCAAAGTTAAACTCAAAAACTGAATGTTAAAGTGGAAATGGAAAAGAAGGTCAAATTTCAAGTTAACGTTAAAGTTAAATTCGAATTGAAAGTAAAAAGTTAATAACCAAAAGTCAATGTATAAGTTAAAATCGAGTAGAAAATTAAAGTTAAAGACAAAATGTCAATGTAAAAGTTAAAATCGAATAGAAAGTTAAATTTAAAGACAAAATGTCAATGTCAAAGTCAAAATCGAATCCAAAGTTAATGTCAAAAGCCAAAATTAATATAAAAGTGAAAATAGAATTGAAAGTCAAACTTAAAGTTAATATCAAAGTGAAAATCGAATCAAATGTCAAAATTAAAGTCATTTGCAAAGTTAAAATTAAATCAAAAATTAAAGTTAAAAACAAAAAGTTAAGGTCAAAGTGAAAATCGAATTGAAAGTTAAAGACCAAAAGTCAAAATCAAAGTCAAAGTTAAAATGGAATCGAAAGTTAAAGTTAATGATCAAAATCAATGTCAAAGTCAAATTTAAATTGAAAGTCAAAGTTAAAGTCAATGTCAAAATAAAAATCGAATTGAAAGTTAAAGTTAAAAACCAAAATCAATATCAAAGTGAAAATCGAATTCACAAGTTAAAGACCAAAAACAATATCAAAGTGACAAAAAAGTTGAAAATCAAAATCAATGTCAAAGTAAAAGAAGGTTAAAGTTAAAGAAAAAATGACAGTATCAATGTGAAAATCAAATCTAAAGTCAAACGTTTAAAGTTGCCATTAATGTTTAAATCGACTTAAAAGTATAAGTTAATGACCAAAATGAATAAAAAATTAAAGTTGAAAACAAAAAGTTAAGGTCAAAGTGAAAATCGAATTGAAATTTAAAGACCAAAAGTCAAAATCAAATTTAAAGTTAAAATGGAATCGAAAGTTAAAGTTTATGACCAAAATCAATGCTAAAGTCAAACTTGAATTGAAATTCAAAGTTAAAATCAATGTTAAAGTCAAATTTGAATTGAAAGTCAAAGTTAAAGTCAATGTCAAAGTCAATGTCAAAGTCAATGTCAAAGTCAATATGGAATCAAAAGTTAAAATTAGAGACCGAAATCAATGTTAAAGTCAAATTTGAATTGAAATAAAAGTCAAAGTTAAAGTCAATGTCAATGTAAAAATCTAATTGAAAGTTAAATTTAAAAACTAATATCAAAGTGAAAATCGAATTAAAAGTTAAAGTTAAAGACCAAAAACAATATCAAAGTTAAAATATAGTTGAAAATCAAAATCAATGTCAAAGTAAAAATCGAAAAGAAAGTTAAAGTTAAAGAAAAAAGTCAGTATTAATGTAAAAATCAAATCTAAAGTCAAAGCTAACGTCAAAAACTGAATGTTAAAGTAAAAATGGAAAAGAAGGTCAAATTTAAAGTTAACGTTAAAGTTAAATTCGAATGGAAAGTTAAAGTTAATGACCAAAAGTCAATGTATAAGTTAAAATCGAGTAGAAAGTTAAAGTTAAAGACAAAATGTCAATGGCATTTTTAAAATTTGTCTTTGGCTGTTGATTCGATTTTGACTTTGAGTTTCATTTCTATTCTGACTTTGACATTTAATATGACGCTGATTTTCATTTTCACTTTTACTTTCATTTTGCCTTTCCAAATCAAATTCGAAATCAAAAATAAAATCGGAATGAGAATGAAAGTCAAAATCAGTGTTAAAGTCAAAGTCAGAGTGAAAATAAAAGTCAAATTCAAAATCGAATCGAGAGTCAAAAGTAAAATTACAAAATCTCACCTCAGAAACAATAAAAAGTTAGTTTTCAAATATTTAATTTTTAGGACAAAAAAGTTAAGGTCAAAGTAAATATCGAATTGTAAGTTAAAGACCAAAAGTCAAAGTCAAAGTCAATGTCAATGTCAAAGTCAAAGTCAAAGTCAAAGTCAAAGTCAAAGTCAAAATCGAATCCAAAGTTAAAGTTTAACACCAAAATTAATTTAAAAGTGAAAATCGAATTGAAAGTCAAACTTAAAGTTAATATCAAAGTGAAAATCTAATCAAATGTCAAAGTTAAACTCATTGTCAAAGTTAAAATCGAATCGAAAGTTAAAGTTGAACGTCAAAATGTCAAATTAAAGTGAAAATTGAATCGAAAATCAAAGTCAAAGTGAAAACCGAATTTGAAATCAAAGTTAAATTATAAAATTGCATCGCAGTTAGAAAATAATACAAAAAATAAAATGCATTTTTAAAATTTGACTTTGATTGTCGATTTGATTTTGACTTTGAGTTTCATTTTCATTCTGACTTTGACATTTAATTTGACGTTGATTTTCATTTTCACTTTTACTTTCAATTTTGCCTTTCGAAATCAAATTCGAAATCAAAGTTAAACTCGGAATGAGAATGAATGTCAAAATCAATGTCAAAGTCAAAGTTAGAGTGAAAATAAAAGTCAAATTCAAAATCGAATTGAGAGTCAAAGTCAAATTACAAAACTGCACCCCAGAAATAATAAAAAGTTAGTTTTCAAATATTTAATTTTTAGTACTTTTTTACGCTGTAGAATAACAAAATGTTTGCTAATAGATTTTTAAACAATCCATCTCTAAGGATTATTTTTTCAAAATGCATTTTAAAAAATAATCCTTTGAGATGGATTGATTATGAATGATTTGGTTTTGATTTAGAGACACATTTTATGTCAGAAAAAAATTAATCCGAAAATTAATTATTACATTATTATGGTATAAGTTGGATCTGCAATGGTTTTTAATACTTGATAGTATTTATCGATTATTATTGTTATTAATAAATTCGCTGTGTTATATACACACAACTATTGATCACTAATGTCGATGGGTTATTTTATTCATTTATTTCGAATCCCATTAAAAATTTATTTGAAGAGAAAAAAAAGGGGAAAGAAATATTTTTTTTTTTAAGCACGAACGAAACATTTTGCATTTACCGTTTCACTGAATATATATTTTTTTCGCTGTATATAAAACGCAATATTTGATTGTTAGCTCGAATTTATTATTGATGCTTTCGTGTCGAAGAAGAATTTCTTTTGATAGCGTTCTCTCTCTCTCTCTCCCTCCCTCTCCTTGGTACCCTCTCGCAAAACTAAAGTTCTGGTCTTCTTTTGAAACTGTCGAAACGTCATGTATAGCCTTTGAAGTTTGAGATCGAAAGCAAAAGACAAAGGAATGTTTTTAAAACGAGGAAAAATCCCAGACAAGTAAATGAAAAATGCTGCAAATTTTTACAACGGTCTTGTTCGTTTCGATGTATACAAAAAAGAAAATGATAAGGTTTTTCTAATTTCTACTTTTTTAAAATCCTTTGAGAGAAATAATTCATATAAATTAACATTATGCTTTATATTGAAATTTATTATTGTCCGCATAGTCTGATCATTATTAGTACAAACTGTATTTTCTGCAGGGGTCGAGGAAATGACGTCAGTTTGTGGAAATCACTGCAATTCCCTTGACCTTAAATACTCCCATTTCATGTGATTTATCGAATTAGGGTAATTATTTTGTTTAGTTAAGCATAATTTATAAATAATTTATTTATAAATTACATATATATATATTTTCACTGAAAAAGAAGACATTTTCATACAATTTTGCCAAAATAAAAAAAATAGTTAAACGAAAACGAATAAAGTATAAAATTACCACGAATTTTAATACAAAACCTTCAATTTCTTCAATTTTTTCAAACTTCTGACAAAAATTTCTTTTTAACAAACTTAAATCTTAAACAACTATCATATAAATAAATTATTTATAGAATAATTTTACTCAAATATTTCAAAATTAATTCAATTGTAAAAGAGTTGCGTTTACATTTTTCATAAATAAATGAACTTCAAACGGTTTCAATTTGAAATTTTACAAAATTTCAATGTTGAATGAATTTAATTAGAAATTTTAATGAACTTAGATTTATGAAAAATTTTTAATAATTCAAAATCTTCTAAAATTAGTTAAACTTGTCAATATATATTTAATTAAATATTAAAAATAATGCATTTATAAAAGAATTTTAGTTAAAAAGATAAAAAAGATTGAATTTTGAAAAAGTTACAAATTATTGCAGAAATTCAATTATTTTTAAAAGTAATAAAATTCTTATCATAAAATTCAATTATGTTCAAAATTTACAAAAAAAATCTCGACAAAATCCCAATTATTATCTTCATAAATATAAATAAAAAATTCTTTTTCAAAATTCAATTATTTTCAAAAAATTTTAATAAAATTCTTGTCAAAATTTGAATTATTTTTAACAAATTTTCCTCATTTCAATGATTTTCAATATCCACTATTTTAATAAAATTACCCAAAAGAATTCAATTATTTAAAAAAAAATAAAATTCTACGCAAAGCTTTAATTATTTTCGTAAATATAAAATTCTTTTTAAGAATTCAATTATTATTTTCACAAATAATAAAACTAATTTGCAGAATTTTTATTATTTTTAATACAATTTTAATCGAATTTCTCGAAAAATGTAATTTTTTAAAAAATTTAATTAAAATTCGTCAAAAGAATTCGAATTATTTAAAAAATTTTGATAAAATTCATTATGAGAATTTAATTTTAAGAAACACTCAATTTATTCAATAAATTATTTATTTTTGTTTTTAAATAATTGAATTCTAGTAGAATTTTCTAATAAAAATTAATTAAAAACTAAATTTCAACTTTTTAGATCGTAATTGAAAATTAAAAGGATTATAGATTTAAAAATCCTCGTCAAACTTTCAATTAGCCTTAGAAAATAGAAATAATTAAATTCTTCTCCGAAATTCAATTATTTTCAAAAACTTTAATAAAATTCTTTGACAAAATTTCAATTATTTTCAAAAATTTTCCTCAAATTAATAATTTTTAATATCTACTATTTTCATAAAATTTTCCAAAAGAATTCAATTATTTAAAAAAAAATAATAAAATTGTATGCAAAGCTTCAATTATTTTCGTAAATATAAAATTCTTTTTAGAAATTCAATTATTTTCACAAATAATGAAACTCATCACAGACTTTAATTTATTTTTAATACAATTTTAATCAAATTTCTCGAAAAATGTAATTATTCTTAAAAAATTTATTAAAATTCGTCTATAGAATTATTAAGAATAATTCAATTTTGAAATTAATTTTTTTGAAAAAGTTTAATTGCGGATTTTTTTTATATTATTTGAAATTTTTATTTTCTAATATGTATTTAATTAAAGAATTAACGAATAATTGAAATTTTGTAAAATTGTGTATTGTAATCAAATGAATTTGAATATTGTTAAAGAACTTTTTCGAAAATTATGAAAAATAATTGATTTAGAAAAAAATTGTATTTTTCTGTCAAAATTTCAATTATTTTCAAAAATTTCCCTCAATTCAATGATTTTTAAAATCTATTATTTTAATAAAATTACCCAAAAGAATTCAATTATTTAAAAACAATTTTAATAAAATTCTACGCAAGTCGCAAACATATAATTATTTTAAAAAATAATAAAAATTTTACTGGAATTCAAATATTTAACAATTTTTTCTAAGTTTCTTCTCAATAATTCAATTATTTTCATTATTTTTAATACAATTTTAATAAAACTTTTTGAAAAATTGGAACTATTCTAAACAATTTTATTAAAATTCGTCAAAAGAATTCAATTATAAGAAACATTCAATGAATAATTTACTTTTGTATTTAAATAATTGAATTCTCGTAGAATTTTCTAATAAAAATTAATTTAAAAATGAATTTTAGTTTAAATTTTAGTTAATAATACAATATGAAAATAATTTTGAAGAAGTTACAGTAACAATATTTTTATAATATAAAATAATTATTTTAGCACTCGGTCCTCCTTATGTTTTATAATAATATTTTTAAAGTTGATTAATTTCAAAAAAGGTTGAATTTAAAATTTTTTAAAATCTTAATTCCTATGGAAAAATAATAATAATTAAATATTTAAAGTATTTAAAAAAGAAATTGTTTTCGAATAATTTTACAATTATAGATATTCGTAAATATATTTAACATAACATTTTTTTCAATAAAATTTTTCCCTTCATTTTCTAAAAAATTCAAAAATTTTTAGTTTCACATTCAATTAAATTTTCTAATTGACAAATATAATTTCTAAAAATTTTTTTTCTCTTTCTTTTTAAAAAGCTTTTGAATTTTATTAAAACAATTGAAATTAAGAAATAGAATTTGATGCAAATTATTTGCTTCTAAAAATTGAGAATTTTCTACAAAAATATTAAGAAACAAAAATATCTAATGTTTTTCTTCCCAATGAAAAAAAAATGAGTTTGTAAACAATATTGTTATTGAGAAATAAAATTTATGCATAAAATGTTCATATTTTCTACTTCCTATCAAAATTTTTTAAAAATTATCAATTTTCTAGTATTTTTTATAAATAAAAAGGAGAATAATTTCCATAATAATTTAGATCAGTTCTAAAATAATTAGATCTAAAATAATTAGATAGATTAGTCTTAGATCTAATTCGAAATTTATTATAGAAAAAAGCAAATAACATACAAAATGGCTATATTTTTTATTTGTTAAACATAATTTTTTGTAAATTTTCTATTTTTTAATATTATTTTACTATAAATCATGAAAAATACCTTATTTTAGATTTGTCAAACAGTATTTTTTAAAGAAAAAAAAAAAACAAAAGCATACACAGAAACTAACTTCAAACTACGGAGAGCGGGAATGAATGAAAGAATACAAAGATTAATACAGTTAATTTTTTTTTAATCTAATTTAAAAAGTTTCTCCAAGTTTCATATATAGAATTCTCCACACGAAAGTTTGAAAACATTTTTTTTTTCTGTAAAACAAAAAGAAAAATTCTCACACATTGTCGTATGCAAATTATCATGCACACAAAAAACTATTAAATTTTCTCCACATCCAAACAAGCAATTTCGCAGTCTAGATGTCCCTTCCTAATGAAGACATTTTTTTTCCCCTTTTATCAAAACTTATAATGTCATTCATCCAGAAAATAGGTTTTCCAGTAATTTCCCAGACTTCTGACTTTATATATTCCCTGGACCAGTGGCAAAATAAAGTAAAAAAAAAATGAAAATGAAAATGAAAGAAAAAGCAATCGAGTCTAGTTAGAAAAAAAAAATGTTCCACGGGGAAATCTAGCTTTTCTAGAAAAGAAGAGTTTGACAAAAACAAGTGAACTTGAGGGTATAGGATTTAAAGGAAGAAAAAAACACACACATACATACAATGTGAGATTAGCAAGATGACTCCATATTGCCGTTAGAATTTTTTCGGTTGTTGAAGCGTTTAGGTGAAATTAGTCATCGTTAAACCACGGCTAACTGCGAGGGTGAACGCGAAAACGTGATGCACTGTGGTTAATAGTGAGTAATAACGCGAGCCCAGTTTTACCAACTACGATAAGTGCTGCTCACGGCGAGGAGAGACGTTTCTTCTAATTTATGCGCCAATTAAAAATCCTTTGGAAGCGCCCAGACTGCTCGCGTGGTCGTATAACCTGCTGTGAGAGTGAAAGAAGACAGAAAAAAATAAAAAGAGAGACAGAGAGAGAGAGAGAGAGAGAGAGAGAGAGAAGGTGAAGAATGAAGGTGTTTCCGACTAGCAAGTAAGAGACTCTTCTTAATGGGATGGGGTTAAAGGAAAGACGAAGGAGAGGGAATGAGAGTTGGATGACTACGTCGATAGGTTCGATATCACGAGAGGAAGACGAGTTAACGAGACGTTCGATTTAATTAGTAATTAGAGAGACGTGCGATGCGGCTACTGTTTCACGTTAGTGGTTATCTTCTATTTTCTCTCAATATTTCATTTTAGTTCAAAGTGTCCGCAATATTCGTTTTTTTTTACCATTGAACTTCAATCATTTTTTTCTTTTCTCTCATTCTTTAGATTGAAAGTAATTTACTTCTAAGTAACTATAGTAATTTATTTTTCAATCAAGGAAAATGATTTCCTTGTGATTGTTTTCTGTTTATAACAATAAGAATACATTGTTGCTTGAAACAATAGTAGTTTCAAACAATTGCTTCATTCAGTTTGTACCATAAAGAATCATTTTTTATTCAAATAAATCAGTATAGTCGCTTCTGTATATTTGTAGTTTCTCTCAAAAATATTTATTGTTTATATTTTTAAATAATTATTGAAGTGAAAAAACTACCATTTATAATTTAATTAATATTTCTTTCAAATATTAGAATCTGTTAAAACATTTTATTTAAAATTATAAATTAAAATTTTTTTAACTATAAAACAGGAAGAAATCAATCACTCCGAGTCTTCATGTTTTTATAATAATTAAAGATGGCCCAGTGATAAAACCATTATTTTATATTATAAGAATATATTGTATTTCTTCAAAATTATTTTCATCATTATCAATTCAATTATTATTTTCAAGAATAATTAACTAAAATTTTTCTGTAAATCAATTATTTTGAATAATTTTCGAAAAAGTTCTTTGACAATTTTCAAATTCATTTGATTACAATACTTAATTTTACGAAATTTCAATTATTCCTTAATTCTTTAATTAAATACATTATTAGAAAATAAAAAAACTTCAAATAATATAAAAAAAAATCCGCAATTAAACATTTTCAAAAAAATTAATTTCAAAATTCAATTATTTCTGAAAATTCACTTTCTAATCTTTTTAATATATTCAATTATAATTTAAAATTTTAACTCAAATCTATTCTTCAATCAATTTTTATGAGAAAATTCTACTAGAATTCAATTATTTAAATTTAAGTACAACAAAAATTGAATAATTGCATGTTGCTTGAACATAAATTTCTGCAATCATTTATAACTTTTCCAAAATTAAATTTCTTTCGTGTTTTTAACTAAAATTCTTCTATAAATGCACTATTTTTAATAATTTTTAAAAATGTTCATTGAAAAATTTCAAATTCATTTGTTTACAATTAAATTTTACAAAATTTCAATTATTCTTGAATTCTTCAATTAAATATACATTATAAAATAAAAACTTTAAATAATATTTTTAAAAAATCAGCAAATAAAATTAAACTTTTTCAAGAAAAATTAAATTAAAAATTCAATTATTTCTAAAAATTCACGCTATATTGCCTTTAATATTCAATAGTGATTTAAAATTTAAATTGAAATTCATTTTTTAATTAATTTTTATTAGAAAAAATTGTATTAAAAATAATAAAAATTCTGCGATGAGTTTTATTATTTGTGAAAATAATTGAATTCTCAAAAAGAATTTTATTATTTACGAAAATAATTAAAGGTTTGCGTAGAATTTTATTAATTTTTTTTAAATAATTGAATTCTTTTGGGTAATTTTATTAAAATAATAGATTTTGAAAATCATTGAATTCAGGAAATTTTTTGAAAATAATTGAAATTTTGACAAAAAAAATACAATTTTTTTCTAAATCAATTATTTTTCATAATTTTCGAAAAAGATCTTTGACAATTTTCAAATTCATTTGATTACAATACACAATTTTACGAAATTTCAATTATTCGTTAATTCTTTAATTAAATACATATTAGAAAATAAAAATTTCAAATAATATAACAAAAATCCGCAATTAAACTTTTTCAAAAAAATTAATTTCAAAATTTAATTATTCTTAATAATTCTATCGACGAATTTTAATAAATTTTTTAAGAATAATTACATTTTTCGAGAAATTTGATTAAAATTGTATTAAAAATAAATTAAAGTCTGTGATGAGTTTCATTATTTGTGAAAATAATTGAATTTCTAAAAAGAATTTTATATTTACGAAAATAATTGAAGCTTTGCATAGAATTTTATTATTTTTTTTAATAATTGAATTCTTTTGGAAAATTTTATGAAAATAGTAGATATTAAAAATTATTAATTTGAGGAAAATTTTTGAAAATAATTGAAATTTTGTCAAAGAATTTTATTAAAGTTTTTGAAAATAATTGAATTTCGGAGAAGAATTTAATTATTTCTATTTTCTAAAGATAATTGAAAGTTTGACGAGGACTTTTAAATCTATAATGTTTTTAATATTCAATTATGATCTAAAAAATTGAAATTCATATTTAAATTAATTTTTATTAGAAAATTCTTCTAGAATTCAATTATTTAAAAACAAAAATAAATAATTTATTGAAGAATTGAGTGTTTCTTAAAATTGAATTCTCATAATGAATTTTATCAATAAATTTGTAAATAATTAAATTCTTTCGACGAATTTTAATTAAATTTTTAAGAATAATTACATTTTTCGAGAAATTCGATTAAAATTGTATTAAAAATAATTAAAATTCTGCGATGAGTTTTATTATTTGTGAAAATAATTGAATTCTTAAAAAGAATTTTATTATATTTACGAAAATAATTAATGGTTTGCGTAGAATTTTATTAATTTTTTTTAAATAATTGAATTCTTTTGGGTAATTCTATTAAAATAGTAGATATTAAAAATCATTGAAATGAGGAAAGTTTTTGAAAATAATTGAAATTTTAACAAGAATTTTATTAAAATTTTTGAAAATAATTAAATTTTAAAAAAGAATTTGTCATTTATATTTATAAAGATAATAATTGGGATTTTGATGAGATTTTTTTTTTGTAAATTTTGAACATAATTGAATTTTGTGATAAGAATTTTCTTACTTTTGAAAATAATTGAATTTTTGCAATCATTTGTAACTTCTTTAAAATTCAATTTTTTTTTAGTGTTTTTAACTAAAATTCGTTTATAAATGCATTATTTTTAATAATTAATTAAATATGTATATATATATTGACAAGTTAAGATCCTAATGTTCTGAACGTTCAAATGAACGAAATTTATTTATTTCGTCTCCAAAATAAATTTTTATTGCAATTATTTTGCGTTACTATCCAAAAAATTAATTACTGACTTTCTAAACGTAAATTTTTCAGTTTTTAAATTTGTTTGTGATTAGTAATTTATTAAAATATCTTTAATAAAAAATATTTCGTTCATTTGAACGTTCAAAACTTGGGGATCATGACAAGTTTAACTAATTTTAGAAAATTTTGAATTATTAAAATTTTTCAAAAATCTAGGTTCATTAAAATTTCTAATTAAACTCATTGAACCTTGAAATTTTATAAAATTACAAATTGAAACCGTTTGAAGTTCATTTATTTATGAAAATAATTGTGAAGCAACTGTTTTAAAAATTGCATTAGATTTGAAATATTTAAATAAAATTATTCATTAAATAATTTATTATTTAAGAAAATGATTGAATTCCTAAACAGAATTTTTTTATTTTCGAAAATAATTAAATGTTTGCGTAGAATTTTATTAATTTTTTTTAAATAATTGAATTCTTTTGGAAAATTTTATTAAAATAGTTAAAATATTAAAAATGATTGTTTTGAGAAAAATTTTTGAAAATAATTGAATTTCGGAGATGATTTTAATTATTTCTAAAGATAATTGAAAGTTTGACGAGAATTTTTAAAGCTATAATGCTTTTTTAAATTAATTCTTTTTAGAAAATTCTACTAGAATTCAATTAGTTGAATACAAAAAAAAATTTATTGAATATTTGCGTGTTTCTTAAAATTGATTTCTCATAAAAAATTAAAATTAATAAATTTTTAAGTAATTGAATTCTTTTGACGAATTTTAATAAAATTTTTAAGAATAATTACATTTTTCGACGAATTCGATTAATATTGTTTTAAAACAATTCAAATTCTGCAATCACATTTATTATTCATAAAAATAATTGAATTCCTCAAAATAATTTTATTATTTACGAAAATAATTGAATTTTTGTGAAAATAATTGAATTTTTGTGAAAACTTTATTATTTATGAAAATAATTGAATGATTGCAAAGAAATTTATAAAAAATTTGTAAATAATTTGAATTCCTGTGAAATTTTTATTATTTTATAAAAATAATTAAAGGTTTGCGTAGAATTTTATTAGTTTTTTTTAAATAATTGAATTCTTTTAGGAAATTTTATCAAAATAGTAGATATTAAAAATCTTTGAAAATAATTGAAATTTTGCCAAGAATTTTATTACATTTTTTGAAAATAATTGAATTTCAGAGAAGAATTTAATTATTTCTAAAGATAATTGAAATTTTGACGAGAATTAAAAAAAATTTTTGAAAATATTTTAATTTCTGCGAAGAATTTTATTACTTTTGAAAATAATTGAATTTCTGCAATCATTTGTAATTTCTCTAAAATTCTCTAAATTATATCTTACAATGTTGTATACATTAGGGCCATTTTTTCTGTTGACCGTAACAAATAGCTTGACCCCCCCCCTCCCCCATAAAGCGTTACGTATTTTTTGAACGGCCCCTATAGTTGCTGAAAGGAACAAATTTATGTGTAAATGTATAAATAAAAGAATAAAAAAGATATATGCTTCCAAAGAAAAAATGAAATTCTTGTCCTCATAAAATCATCTTTCTTGCTCGAGTTTTCGTTTCATCCGCACATTTTAATATACACACATAAGGAAATGAAATAATAAATTTTACTATTCGCCAGGTTATCTCGAGATTATCTCTAATTTTTTCAACATAAAACTCCTAAGCATGTAATCGCTTATATTTACAGTAGTTGCCTTAAAAGGGCATTAAATTCTCTTGCCACTGGATCATTGGTGGGCTTTAGCATTCATTTTATATATATTTCTTCACGTGAACGCTTTTGAGGAAATGGTTTCACGTTTTCGGTTTCGTTTATGGCACCTTAATGGGAGGAGCGTGCTTCCGGCGAGAAAGAAGTGTTGCTTTAACGAAAGGACGAATGCATTGCCGGTGTGCAAAAATACGAAGTTTTATGTACCGCACACTCACTTACACGCACACATACAAATACAGCGGAACGGTTAGAAATTATTACTGCTGCACTTTTTTAAGACAGAGAGAAAAATAAATTCGACGCGATATTAAATGAAACGTGGGGAGTTTTTTATATAGTTTGAATTGTGGGAATAATAAAAATGATTTCTCGTTGCTCGTCGTATGAAGTGAATTGTTTTGTTGCTGTAATTAGTTAGTCTAAATATGTGACTTAAACGCTATTAAGAAATTCAAGAATTTTTTTTTTATTCTTAGAAATTTTCATATATATATATTATGGGATTTTGCAGGTTTTCTTGTAATGTATAAATTACTCTAATGTCTTCATAAATTTCTTTCTATATAATTCAGTAGTATACAAGGTGCAATTTTCAATGTGACGAACAAATTATTAGCTTCTATTTTAAAAGGTGTTTTGCTCCCATTAATTATTGTGCGACTGCGTGTCGTTAATTAAAATTTATATTATTGTATTTTAAATTCTTATGTATTTTTATTTTTACGCTGTGCAAATGTTTTTTTAACTACTCTCATTACACTGAGAAAACGATTTATTTGATTCAAAGAAATTTTGTTTAAATCAAACTTAAAATATCTTTGCTATACATTCAAACATAATTTATTTGAAAATTGAAACATATTTTTTGGTTTATCTAAAGAAATAATATATTTAATTGAAACATAATTTATGGTTGATTTTTAAATTATTTCTAATCAACTTTTAAGTTTGAATCAAATATTTATATTTATATTTTTAAATCAATTTTTAAACGCGGGAATATTTTTGAATTTTGCAAAAACTTGAAATTTTAATGCTATTTTTGCGAACATGAGGTAAAGGGGTTTTAATTATAAAATTAAATTACTGAATCATTACCAGGAAACTGGAGCTAATGACTAGAAAGTTGATGGTTTGAACTTTAAAGCATTCTGATAATAATTTACAATAGCGTTGAAGCGCAATGAGTATACGATGATTAACGATGAATATTCTGTACATGGTGAGCTTTGTTTTAGCCGTTGTTGAATTTAGTTGAAGGGGGGTTAGGGTGTATCGTTGTTTGGCTGCCAGCCAAGAGTTTTTGGTTTTCTCGGGCACTTAACTACTTTTAGTATTTATATACAGGCTTACTCAAATTTCCCCCGTTTTTCTTTTCTTCATTATTTTTTTTTCTTTTCTGTTCTTCCAATTCGTCGACTTTTAAAACTTTTTTGATAAACTCGTTTCATGTCAACTCATGAAGAACTTGACATGAACATAAAAAAAATTTTTGATTTTCTGCGTACATAATATTTA
This sequence comes from Leptopilina syphax, assembly GCA_032872505.1. NCBI lineage: Eukaryota > Metazoa > Arthropoda > Insecta > Hymenoptera > Figitidae > Leptopilina > Leptopilina syphax. The sequence goes on from CM065476.1 coordinate 33,596,719, forward strand.
ATCCCTCTAAAGTTGAGTTTGTATAAATATTCACTGCTTTAGATTAGTACTAATTTTCAGTTGTTTTAATAGAATTTTCCATTAGTTGAATAATAGTTTTCTTTTGTAAAAAAAAGAAGTGGATTAAATTGTAAATAAAAATTGTAAATAAAAATTAATAAAAATTTTCAAAATAAATTCAATCTAGTCTTTTAGGATTTTTTAGTATAATGTAAAATGTGGAGAAATTAAAATCAGGGTTGCCACGCTTTTGCTCATTTCAAATTCCCTGACTTTCCAGGTTTTCTAGGTTAAAAAACGGAATTTTTCCAGATTTTTAAAACTACATTTATATTTTATAAAATTAAATAATTCCAAGAAATTTTTACAAATACATGGAACTTTCATATACTGTATTCCGCATTGTTATATTTATCTTTTTTAAATGAATATTTAATTATTATTTTTCCATAGCAATCAAAATTCTTCAAAAGAGTCAAATTCAAATCTTTTTTGAAATTAAACTTCTTATAAAAAATTGTTATAAAACATGAAGAAATCGATCACTCCGAGTCTTCGACTCGGAGCAATCGATATCTTCATGTTTTATAAATAATTAAAAATGACCGACTGATAAAATCATTATTTTATATTATAAGAATATTGTTACTCTAATTTATTCAAAATTACTTTCATCACTTCAATTCAATTATTGTTTTCCAGAATTTTTAACAAAAATTCTTCTTTATAAAGTTTAAATTAATTATTTTTAATAATTTTTGAAAAATTTCTTTGAAAATTTTCAAATTCTTTTTGTTTACAAATCAATTTTACGAAATTTCATCGATTATTCGGAAATTCTTCAATTAAATATGTATTAGAAAATAAAAACTTTAAATAACTTAAAAAAATTCAATTAAACTATTTCAAAAAAATTAAATCTACACAATTTTTAGTTAAAAGTTTGAAAAATTCAAACATTCAAAGATTATAATTTGAAACCTTTTCAAAATTAAATTATTTTTGAAAAATTACGTTGTTATACTTTATCTCTAAATTTGAATTAGTAAAAATGTTTATTAATTGGAATTGGTGAGTGACTTTTTGCTTTTGAATTAGTAAATTTTACTATTAAATTAGTAGAAACGACTATTTTTAGTCAAATCTGCTAATTCAAAAGCAAAAATTCAGTCACTAATAAAAATTAGAAAACATTTTTAACCAATTAAAATTCAGAGAGTTTAATATTCAATTATTATCTAAAATTTTAACTGAAATTCATATTTAAATCAATTTTTATTGGAAAATTCTACGAGAATTCAATTATTTAAATAGAAAAATAATTTATTGATGAATTAAATGCTTTTTAAAATTGAACTCTTACTTAAAGAATTTTATCAACAAATTTTTAAATACGTAATTAAAATTCTTTTAATAAATTTAAATAAAATTTTTAAGAATAATTTCACTTTTCGAGAAATTAGATTAAAATTGTATTAAAAATAATTGAATCTCTGTAAAAAATTTGATTCAATTGAGAAAAGTTTTTGAAAATAGTTGAAATTTTGTCAAGAACTTTATTAAAATTATTAAAAATAATTGAATTTAGGCGAAAAATTTTATTATTTATAAAAATAATTGGAATTTTGACTATAATTTTTAAACTTTAGACCATAATTGAATTTTTGCGAAGAATTTTATTACTTTTGAAAATAATTGAATTCTTGAGATGAATTTTATAAAAATTTCTTTTTAAATAATTGAATTCTTTTGTGAAATTTTGTTCAAATAGTAGATATTGAGAATAATTGAATTTTGATAAAGCATTGAAATTAATTAAATTTCTACGAAGAATTTTATTAAAATTATTTTGAAAAAAAATTGAATTGTTAAAAAGAATTTCATAAAAATTTTTGAAAATAATTTATTTCTTGCAAGAAATTCAATTAAAAATGTAAAAAAAATTTACGAGAATTCAATTATTTAAATACAAAAATAAATAATAATTTGAAGAATTGAATGTTTTTTAAAATTGAACTCTCATGAAGAATTTCATCAACAAATTTTTAAATAAGTAATAAAAATTCGTTTAACGAATTTTGAATAACATTTTAAAGAATAATTTCATTTTTTGAAAAATTAGATTAAAATTATATTGAAAATAATTGAATCTCTGTAAAAATTTTGATTAAATTGAGAACAGTTTTTGAAAATAATTGAAATTTTGTCAAGAATTTTATTAAAATTTTTGAAAATAATTGAATTTAGGAGAAAAATTTTATTATTTATAAAGGTAATTGAAATTTTGACTATAATTTTGAAACTTTAGACCATAATTAAATTACTGCGAAGTATTTAGTTACTTTTGAAAATAATTGAATTCTTGAGACGAATTTTAATAATATTTCTTTTTAAATAATTGAATTCTTCTGTGAAATTTTATTGAAATAGTAGACATTGAAAATAATTGAATTTTGATAAATCATTGAAATTAATTAAATTTCTACGCAGAATTTTATTAAAATTATTTTTAAAAAAAATTGAAATGTTTAAAAGATTTTCATTAAAATTTTTGAATATAATTGAAACTCTGCGATGAGTTTTCTTATTTATGAAAATAAAAGAAAACCTATAAAGTTTTTTATTATTCATGAAAAGAATTGAATCTCTGTAAAAAATTTAATTATTTATGAAAATAATTGAATTATTGCGAAGAAATTTATAAAGAATTTGTAAAAATACTAGAATTCCTGGGAAATTTTTAGTATTAAATTAATTCATTCAAATTTGAAATTTTACAAAATTTTAAATTACAACCGTTTGAAGTTCATTTATTTAAAAAAATTGTAAACACAACTTTTTTGAAATTGAGTTAATTTTAAAATATTTTAGAAAAATTTGATTTCAAGAATAAGCACAATAACTTTAGAAAACAATAATTTTCCAGAATTCCGATCAAAATTCCCTGACATTTTCAGGTTTTCCAGGTTGCGTGGCAACCCTTTAAAAAAATAGTTTCCCATGAGATTTTTTTTTGTCGTCTCTTTAAAAAGGATAATTAGTAATGTTTCTTTTTCGCTTATTTTCTGTGTCGAGAAAAAGTCATTTGACTTGTGATTTAACGGTTGGATCAGTTCTTCTTTGATTTACCTTAGTCGAATGTTCTTTTTCTATGGAAAACTCGTATCGGTATTTGCTCATGTGCATCGAGCTAAATAGAGCTTGACTTGAAAAGCAAAGCAAAGAAGAAAATTTCGCTTTCATTCTCAAAATACGAGTTTCGACTCTTCTTCCTTTGTGAAGTACATAAATTCCCTAGAATATCGTATTTCACATTTTTTTTCCCCTATTTTTTTCTGTACTTCGTTTCAAAAAAAAACAAATTTCACATTTTCAGTAGAAAATTGACAATATTAATTTTCCTATACAAAGGAAAAATTTATTCCTCAATGAGAATTCAAGAAAAAATGTTATTGTTACAAAAAAGTTCCAATTTTGTAAATTCGATTAAATTTATAAATTTTTAGTTTCAAATATTAAGTTGTTGAGAACTTCCTTTAAAAAAAAAAATAAATCTCATTCCTCAGAAATTTATGAACCCGAACGAACGATATTAATGCTTCTTTAATTTATTAACCGTTGCATATGTGTGTGTATATATAACACAACAGTGAAAAGGGTAAAGTTGAACAAAATTTAACTCAATCCTTTTACCTTTCCCTTCTTTAATTATAGGAGTTTTAAAACTTGTTCATAAATTTAATGTTAAATATTTTACATTATTAAAGTTGAACGTTTAAAAAACTCAAGAGTTGGTATATAGGAAATTATGAAAATTGCATTCATCGGTGCGACTTTATGGAGAGGAAATTAACCCAAACGAAGAAATGCTTCATGCTTTATACGTCCATTGAGTTTCAACATTTATGACTTGAAGAAAAACATGTTTTATATTTGAACCGCGTCTTGTTGAAGCTTAAAGGGATAAAATATTGGGAGAAGTGTGTAGAATTGAAAAATCCTTCTTTTTTTTTTCTTTTTTGCTATATGACATCATAAAGGCGTGTATATAGATATCGTTGAAAGACCGTCCCTGAACTACATATGCCATATATAATAGTATATATATACATGTATCAGTAACATGCGTATACCAGAAATTTTTTTTCTGGCCTCTCCATCGTCGCTTCAATCTCTTGACAAGTTCTCTCTTTGACAACCCAAGCATTACAACACGATCGTAAAGCCTCTTCGTTTTTCAACCCGATCATATGTACATTTTGACGTTGGAAAAAAGTTTAATTACATTTATTTCAAATATAGAATTTTAAATTTCAAAAAAGAGTTTTATTTGCAGTAAACTCGAAAGTTTCTTGAAAAATGAGGAAAAATTAATTAATGATTAATGTATATTTAACGCGAAGAAATTGTATTTGTAGAAAAATAGAAAAAAACATGTAAATTTATGGTAATTATAAATTTGTAGTTTATAATTTTTCTGATTAAATGAAAATCGAGAAATGAAAGAAGATTTTCAGGGCTCGAACTAGGTTCCTAAATCCCGTATAAAGGTCCGTGAATTTGCTTCAAGTCCCTAAAAGTCAGTTTCTTTAAAAAAAATGTCCGTAAAGTCTGTAATTTGATTAAGAAACGACGAAAAGTTCGTAAATTGTATGACATAATTTGGAGAATTTCAGAGAAATTACAAATTATTGCGGAAATTCAATTATTTTTAAAACTAATAAAATTCTTCGCAGGAATTCAATTATGTTCAAAAATTTTTTAAACTTTTCGTCAAAATTTTAATTATTTTTAGAAATAATTAAATTCTCCGAAATTAAATTATTTTCAAAAATTTTAATAAAATTCTTGGCAAAATTTCAATTATGTTCAAAAATTTTCCTCAATTCAATGATTTTTAATATCTATTTATTTAATATTTTTTATTTTAATATCTTTTTTTTCTATATCTATTTCACAGGAATTCAATTATTTACCAAATTTTTTACAAAATTTCTTCTCCATCATTCAACTATTTTTATAAATAATAATATTTTTACCAGGGATTTAATTATTTAGCTCGGTGAAGCTAGCGAACCGCCAGCCGCCAGCCATCAGAAGAATCCATAGGCGTCGCCACGCACAGAATATACGCGTTTCTGATAGAGAACGGGTGGAGATGCTGGCTATTTAATTTACTTTCAAAAATATTTCATGACTTGGTTCTCAAAAAGGAATAATTTAGCAATGATTTAGTGCAAAAGAAAATTATTTTTAACAATAAATAAATAAGTTATGAATTTTTTTTTGAAAAATTCCCATTTTTTGCTTTTCTGATGGCGGGCGGGTCGAGATGCTGGCTTCTTAATTTTATTTTAAACATTTTTAATGCTTTAGTTCTCAAAGAGGAATAATTGAGCAACAATTTAGTGCAAAAAAAAATTATTTTTAACAATAAATAAATGAGTTATGAATTTTTTTTGAGAAATTCACATTTTTTGCTTTTCTGATGGCGGGCGGGTGGAGCTGCTGGCTACTTAATTTTACTTTAAAAATTTGTAATGATATGGTTTTAAAAGAGGAACAATTAAGCAACAATTTAGTACAAAAGAAAATTTTTTTGAACAAAAATTAAAGAACTTATATATTTTTTTGGAAAAAAATCACAATTTTTGCTTTTCTGATGGCGGGCGGGTGGAGCTGCTGGCAATTTAATTTCATTTTAAAAATTTGTAATGATATGGTTTTGAAAGGGCAACAATTAAGCAACAATTTAGTACAAAAGAAAATTTTTTTGAACAAAAATTAAAGAACTTATATATTTTTTTGGAAAAAAATCACAATTTTTGCTTTTCTGATGGCGGGCGGGTGGAGCTGCTGGCAATTTAATTTCATTTTAAAAATTTGTAATGATATGGTTTTAAAAGGGGAACAATTTAGCAACAATTTAGTACAAAAGAAAAATTTTTGAATTCAAAATTAAAAAAGTTATGAATTTTTTTTTGAAAAAAATCACAATTTTTCCTTTTCTGATGGCGGGCGGGTGGAGCTGCTGGCTATTTAATTTTATTTAAAAAATTTTTCATAATATGGTATTCATAGGGGAACAATTTAGCAACAATGTAGTGCAAAAGAAAAACTTTTTGAACAAAAATTAAAGAACTTATGATTTTTTTTTGAAAAATTCCAATTTTTTGCTTTTCTGATGGCGGGCGGGTGGAGCTGCTGGCTATTTAATTTTATTTTAAAAATTTGTAATGATATGGTTTTAAAAGAGGAACAATTTAGCAACAATGTAGTGCAAAAGAAAACTTTTTGAACAAAAATAAAAGAAGTTATAATTTTTTTTGAAACAAATCACAATTTTTGCTTTTCTGATGGCGGGCGGGTGGAGCTGCTGGCTACTTAATTTTACTTTAAAAATTTGTAATGATATGGTTTTGAAAGGGGAACAATTTAGCAACAATTTAGTACAAAAGAAAAATTTTTGAATTCAAAATTAAAAAAGTTATGAATTTTTTTTTGAAAAAAATCACAATTTTTGCTTTTCTGATGGCGGGCGGGTGGAGCTGCTGGCTATTTAATTTTATTTAAAAAATTTTTCATAATATGGTATTGAAAGAAGAACAATTTAGCAACAATTAAGTACAAAAGAAATTTTTTTTGAACGAAAATTAAAGAACTTATGATTTTTTCTTTGAAAAATTCCTATTTTTTGCTTTTCTGATGGCGGGCGGGTGGAGCTGCTGGCTATTTAATTTTATTTTAAAATTTTTTATGATACGCTTTTGAAAGGGGAACAATCTAGCAACAATTAAGTACAAAAGAAAATTTTTTTGAACAAAAATTAAAGAAGTTATGATTTTTTTTGAAAAAAATCACAATGTTTGCTTTTCTGATAGCGGGCGGGTGGAGCTGCTGGCAATTTAATTTCATTTTAAAAATTTGTAATGATATGGTTTTGAAAGGGGAACAATTAAGCAACAATTTAGTACAAAAGAAAATTTTTTTGAACAAAAATTAAAGAACTTATATATTTTTTTGGAAAAAAATCACAATTTTTGCTTTTCTGATGGCGGGCGGGTGGAGCTGCTGGCAATTTAATTTCATTTTAAAAATTTGTAATGATATGGTTTTAAAAGGGGAACAATTTAGCAACAATTTAGTACAAAAGAAAAATTTTTGAATTCAAAATTAAAAAAGTTATGAATTTTTTTTTGAAAAAAATCACAATTTTTCCTTTTCTGATGGCGGGCGGGTGGAGCTGCTGGCTATTTAATTTTATTTAAAAAATTTTTCATAATATGGTATTCATAGGGGAACAATTTAGCAACAATGTAGTGCAAAAGAAAAACTTTTTGAACAAAAATTAAAGAACTTATGATTTTTTTTTGAAAAATTCCAATTTTTTGCTTTTCTGATGGCGGGCGGGTGGAGCTGCTGGCTACTTAATTTTACTTTAAAAATTTTTTATGATTTAGTTCTCAAAGAGGAATAATTGAGCAACAATTAAGTGCAAAAGAAAATAATTTTTAACAATAAATAAATGAGTTATGAATTTTTTTTTGAAAAATTCCCATTTTTTGCTTTTCTGATGGCGGGCGGGTCGAGCTGCTGGCTTCTTAATTTTATTTTAAAAATTTTTTATGATTTAGTTCTCAAAGAGGAATAATTGAGCAACAATTAAGTGCAAAAGAAAATAATTTTTAACAATAAATAAATGAGTTATGAATTTTTTTTTGAAAAATTCCCATTTTTTGCTTTTCTGATGGCGGGCGGGTCGAGCTGCTGGCTTCTTAATTTTATTTTAAAAATTTCTTATGATACAGTTTTCAAAGAGGAATAATTTAGCAACAATTAGTAAAAAAGAAAATTTTTTTTAACAATAAATAAATGAGTTATGAATTTTTTTTGAGAAATTCACATTTTTTGCTTTTCTGATGGCGGGCGGGTCGAGCTGCTGGCTTCTTAATTTTATTTTAAAAATTTTTTATGATACAGTTTTCAAAGAGGAATAATTGAGCAACAATTAGTAAAAAAGAAAATTTTTTTTAACAATAAATAAATGAGTTATGAATTTTTTTTGAGAAATTCACATTTTTTGCTTTTCTGATGGCGGGCGGGTCGAGCTGCTGGCTTCTTAATTTTATTTTAAAAATTTTTTATGATACAGTTTTTAAAGAGGAATAATTGAGCAACAATTTAGTGCAAAAAAAAATTTTTTTTAACAATAAATAAATGAGTTATGAATTTTTTTCTTGAGAAATTCACATTTTTTGCTTTTCTGATGGCGGGCGGGTGAAGCTGCTGGCTATTTAATTTTATTTTAAACATTTTTTATGATTTGGATTTTAAAAAGGAATAATTTAGCAACAATTTACTGGAAAAGAAAATTTTTTTTAACAATAAATAAATGAGTTATGAATTTTTTTCTTGAGAAATTCACATTTCTTGCTTTTCTGATGGCGGACGGGTCGAGCTGATGGCTTCTTAATTTTATTTTAAAAATTTTTTGTGATTTAGTTCTCAAAGAGGAATAATTTAGGAACGATTTAGTGTAAAAAAAAATTATTTTTAACAATAAATGAATGAGTTATGAATTTTTTTTTGAAAAATTCCCATTTTTTGCTTTTCTGATGGCGGGCGTGTCGAGCTGCTGGCTTCTTAATTTTATTTTAAAAATTTCTTATGATACAGTTTTCAAAGAGGAATAATTGAGCAACAATTTAGTGCAAAAAAAAATTTTTTTTAACAATAAATAAATGAGTTATGAATTTTTTTCTTGAGAAATTCACATTTCTTGCTTTTCTGATGGCGGGCGGGTCGAGCTGCTGGCTTCTTAATTTTATTTTAAAAATTTTTTATGGTTTAGTTCTCAAAGAGGAATAATTGAGCAACAATTTAGTGCAAAAAAAAATTATTTTTAACAAAAATTAAATAAGTTATGAATTTTTTTTTGAAGAATTATTAATTTTTGCTTTTCTGATGGCGGGCGGGTCGAGCTGCTGGCTTCTTAATTTTATTTTAAAAATTTTTTATGATTTGGTTCTCAAGGAGGAATAATTTAGCAACAATTTAGTGAAAAAGAAAATTATTTTTAACAAGAAATAAATAAGTTATGAATTTTTTTTGAGAAATTCACATTTTTTGCTTTTCTGATGGCGGGCGGGTCGAGCTACTGGCTTCTTAATTTTATTTTAAAAATTTTTTATGATTTGGTTCTCAAGGAGGAATTATTTAGCAACAATTTAGTGGAAAAGAAAATTATTTTTGACAATAAATAAATAAGTTATGAATTTTTTTTTGAAAAATTCCCATTTTTTGCTTTTCTGATGGCGGGCGGGTGGAGCTGCGGGATATTTAATTTTATTTTATAAATTTCTTATGATACAGTTTTCAAAGAGGAATAGTTTAGCAACAATTTAGTAAAGAAGAAAATTTTTTTTAACAATAAATAAATGAGTTATGAATTTTTTTTTGAGAAATTCACATTTTTTGCTTTTCTGATGGCGGGCGGGTCGAGCTGCTGGCTTCTTAATTATATTTTAAAAATTTTTTATGATTTGGTTCTCAAGGAGGAATAATTTAGCAACAATTTAGTGAAAAAGAAAATTATTTTTGACAATAAATAAATAAGTTATGAATTTTTTTTTGAAAAATTCCCATTTTTTGCTTTTCTGATGGCGGGCGGGTCGAGCTGCTTGCTACTTAATATAAAATAAGAAAATTTTTTACACACATGTGTTTAAAAAAGTAATGGCCCAGCAACAATTTTAGGACAGAAGAAAATTTTTTTAATAATTATAATGGGACTTGAATTTTTTTGATGAAATTTCTTAATTTGCACTCACATTTATTCTTAATTTGCATAAATTTGTGCATGTATGTAAAAACGAAATATAAAAATAGAAACCAAAAAAGATAATCAAATTTTAAAACTGAAGGTAAAAGAATTCCATTCTCGGCAATTTACTTACCATCTTGCACTTATTAATACTCGTGCGTCAATCTGAAACCCAAATAAAAAAATGCAAAACCAAAAAAACGAATCAAATCTTAGAATAGAAAAAATAAAAAAATTTCAAATCGACGCAGAACACTTATTTGCTTGCACTTTTCAAAAAGTTGTGCATGTATGTCAAACCTAAATAATAAAATGCAAAACCAAAAAAAAGCAATCAAATCTCAGTACGAAAAAAAGAAACGAAAAAAAATCCCATTCGATGCAGAGCACTTATTTGAGTACACCTTTTAAAAACTCGTGCACGTATCTGAAAACGGGATATAAAAATATTAACTAAAAAAAGGAATCAAATCTCATAATGAAACAATAAATTCCCAATCTCGGAAACTTACTTACCATCTCGCACTTATTAAAACCCATTTTTCTGTCTGCGGACTGATCATGAAAATTGAGAAATATTGTTTTGTTTATTTTTTTATTTTTTTATTTATTTTTTTTATTTGTTTTTGTCTTTTTTATTTTTTTATTTGTTTTTGTCTTTTTTATTTTTTTATTTATTTTTTTTATTTGTTTTTGTCTTTTTTATTTTTTTATTTTTTATTTTTTTAATTTTTTTTTTGTTATAATGTACATTTTTTCTAAGTATTAACATTCTTGAAACAGTTTATTCATTATTAAAAATATTTGTGTTAAAATTTGTGCAAGTTGTATTATTGTTAATCTTAATCAAGAATTGCTTTTAAGGAAGCAGCGAATTCTAAAGTTGTCTTAAATGATGCAGGTGGTTCTCGATTTCTGTGCATATCCGATATGTCTGTTGTTGTTAATAATAACGATTTTGTTGATGTCTCAAAGTAGACATTTTTATTTCCTTTCGTTTGGTTATTTTCTAATAGAGTGGATAAAATCCACGCACGGATTTCTTCCATATCCATTTCGTTGAATAATGTGTTCGAGCCAGAAGATATAACATAACACCATGCACAAACATGTCCTCCGCAATTATTTCCACTTTCCGTAAGTCCACCTTGAAGAGGCACATCCAGTGGTGAAAAAAGTGTCCATTGCGACCATTGTAAATTTTTATTTTGTTTTGAAAACAAATGATGAATTAGTGCTCCTATTCTTTGAATCCAGTAATCTTCTGGATTTTGATGAAGGCTATCGAAGTAAACCATCATTTTTTCACTGAAAACGACTAATAATAGAGTCCAGTGTCCTGTCTTATGCACTTTTGAGTCGTGAATTGGGAGGAGCCAAGCATTTGACCTGTGTGCTCGCATTTTTTGGCACCACTTAATTACCGCTGTATCATTTTCCGGTTGATTTGTTATGACTTTCACATAGTCAGTAGGAAAATATAAAATACTTGTAGTATGATATTCCTCTGTCAAATAGCAATTAAATGCATCGATAACACAGTTATCTATGTACTGGTATGTTTCTAAACTTTGAAGACTGATCAAGTCTAACAGTATTCCATATCTTTTAATTCCTTTTGAAATAGCTGCGAACTTCGTTGATGACCAGGGTTTAACATTTTTTGTCTCTGATGATTGTAACTGATCATCAAGGATTGTATCTTTTCTATTGAAGAGTACGTTGTCATTGTCTTCAAACACATTACCAGTTATGGTTGGAGCTGTGTTTTTGTTTGTCTCTGATGATTGTAACTGATCATCAAGGATTGTATCTTTTCTATTGAAGAGTACGTTGTCATTGTCTTCAAACACATTACCAGTTATGGTTGGAGCTGTGTTTTTGTTTGTCTCTGATGATTGTAACTGATCATCAAGGATTGTATCTTTTCTATTGAAGAGTACGTTGTCATTGTCTTCAAACACATTACCAGTTATGGTTGGAGCTGTGTTTTTGTTTGTCTCTGATGATTGTAACTGATCATCAAGGATTGTATCTTTTCTATTGAAGAGTACGTTGTCATTGTCTTCAAACACATTACCAGTTATGGTTGGAGCTGTGTTTTTGTTTGTCTCTGATGATTGTAACTGATCATCAAGGATTGTTTCTTTTCTATTGAAGAGTACGTTGTCATTGTCTTCGAACACATTACCAGTTATGGTTGGAGCTGTGTTTTCATTTTCTTCAATTTTACATTTTTTAGCAGCAGTTGCGTTATTTTCACTTTCATTGTCGTACAATACTTTACTTTCAGAGTCATTTTTTGGCGTTTCAACAAATTCTTCTCTTTCTTTTCTTTTGAGATTTCTTTTCTTCATTTGCCTTGTGGTAGTTAATCCGTAACACACTTCTTTATAGCGTCCAACCATGGATAATTCATGACGCTGTATGAATCGTGGAATGAGATTTCTCATTTTCTTTCCAAATTCTATATTTTTTATGTATCCCATCCAATTTTCCACTGCATTGTTGGTGTCACGTTTGATACCGAAAATCTGAATTGCTAAACCTGACATTAGAGGATATAATGGGAGTACTTGATTTAGTAAATATGAAACAAATGCAGGACAGAAAAACTCATTTCTTTCTAATGCTGAAGTATTGGCAGTTTGTTTTATTTTTTCTGAAGTATCATATACAACATTTTCAAAAAATTGATAAAATGGTGACTGATATCTCAGTTCTGATGAAGTAATGTTATCTTCAGTTTCTAGATCGTTATTTACATCCATGTTATCATTAACTTTTTCTGATACTTCTCCTGTTTTTGTCATTTCTTTTATGAATTCTAATGCTTCATAAAAATCTGGAACTTTATTTTTGGTACCAAAAACAATGGTAACACTAGCAATAATTTTTGCTGCAGTGTAAATGTCTGTTGTGTGGATTAACGATGACAGAACATATTCTTGATATTGTCTGCTAACATCATTCATTGTAAACGCCCTACAATTTTGTTTCCCTTTTTTTATAAGATGGGCTGCACAAATATGTAGCATAGTCATTCCTAAATTTGATTCGATTTTTCCACTTTCTTTGTTTACATTTTGCCATATTTTCTTTAAATATTGAAGAAGAGATATACCATTAAAAGATTTGCAACACGCTTGCATTAATGCTATAGTCCAATCTACTTCAATTTTGTCAATTACGGGTTTAGTATCATCATCTTTCAAAAATTTTTTTGTGGCACTTACGAACAGATCAAGACAATATGAAATATGATGCACATTGTGACTTGATGAAATAAATTCCAACAATGGAAATGTTGGTTTTTCATCAGGAACAGAAGACAGAATAAATGCATAATAATATGGTCTTTTTTGACCATCTGGTGGATCTTGAATAATTGTCCCAGTTGCATCAAAGAACGCAAAAATAATTTGATTTCGACTAATCTCAACTACATACTTAACTTGAAGCTCAGTGAAAAGTAAAACAAGGAAAGGGTGAATTAGATGAGCTTGTATAAGTCCCTGTATGTGAATTCCTTTGTATTTTTCTTTGTACTTTTCTTTTAATTTATAAATGAAAGTATGAAAATCTTTGTCCAGATCATTGTTCGGCGCTGTTTCACTGGATATTTTACGCAATACAACAGAACTGGGCGCATCATTCCTATTTCCTTGTTTTAAAATAGTTTCTGAAACATTGGACAACATTTCAAATTTTACTACACTTGGTGGAGTATGCTCTAATCTTTGAGAAAGTTCTTTTCTTTTGTCACCACGAATAAAGCGTCGGTGAACTTCATTATCGTGTTTGTAATAACCTTTTCTATTTACATTTACAATAATATGAGTGTCGGAATTATTAACAGATGTTATATTGAACTCAAAAGATGCACATCCCGTATGTTTACAATTGGCCATAGCAGACCATACTTTACCATCTTTTCCTGACAACTTTAAACATCTATTATACTTAAACGCGAGAACACAATTTTCATTTTTTAATTTGAAGTATTCATTCAGTTTGTCAGTCCAGCCTGCTAATAATCGTTTTTGAGATTCCTCCTTTTTAAAAGTAACCCAAAATTCTGAAGGGATTTGAAATTGAAAGAATCCTATTTCTTCAGTAATATTGTCGCTTTTCAAAATATGTGCATTAGGAATATTAGTAGTATCATTATGGTTAATTTCACCGCTTTTCTGGACAAGTACTGTTACTGAATTAAGATTAGCGTCAACTTCTTTTATATAAAAATGAAAATTAGCGCAACCTGCCTTTTTGCAATGCGCTGTAGCATGCCAAATTATTTTCTCCTTACTTCCTTTTAGAATTTTATTGTCATCAAATGACAAGTCGCAGTTCAAATTCATAGAAGACATGTGTTCCTTAAATTGAGAAGTCCAGCCAGGGCTAAACCTACGCTGGTTTGAATCCCCTCCGTTTTTAATCCAAAAGTCGTAGGGAATTTGAAAATCTAAAGTCGTGCTTTGCAAATTTTGAGCATCATTTGAGGTTGGTTCAAAATTCATGACACATTCGCTCGATGGTTTACACGAATTGTCTTTTATTTTGTGGCTTAATTCACCTACAACCTCAACATGAACTATGACATTCTCTCCTTCGAGAATGTCACTTTCTGAGACACTAAATTTAAATTTACCACATCCATCAGTGGTACAATAAGCCTCAGCACTCCATATTCGTCTATGCTGTCCAAGACCTTTCAAACACTTGTTATAAACAAATGAAATGTTGCAATCAGGATAATATTTATTAAAAGACTCTTTAAAAACAGAAGTCCAACCTTTGGTCAGGCGTCCATTAGCAGAAAATTTTTCAAAAAAGTCTCCTGGAAGATTAAAGACGTTTGTCTTACAATTGAATTCTTTATTTGCATCCATTTCTGTACATAAATTACAGTTACTTAAACAAAAACAACTAAAACTAACATCACAAATAAAATGTTTCCAAAGCAAATAAAGTAAAATAAAAAAATTCCAATCGAGGCAGACCACTTATTTGCTTGCACTTATTAAAACTCGTGCGTCAATCTGAAAGTGTATTACAAAAATACTAAACAAAAAAAAACCAAACAAATTTCCGAACCAAAAAAAAAGAAAATAATAAAAAAATTCCAATCGCGGCAACTCACTTACCTTCTCGCACTTATTTAAACTCGTGCGTTAATCTAAAAATATATTACAAAAATACAAAACAAAAAAAACGAATCAAATCTCCGAATAAAAAAAAAAATCCCAATCGAGGCAACTCACCTGCTCGCACTTATTAAAACTTGTGCGTTAATCTGAAAATATATTACAAAAATACAAAACCAAAACAAAAACCAATTAAATCTCCGAATCAAAAAAAAAATTTCAATCTCGACAACTCACTTACCTGCTCGCACTTATTAGAACTCGTGCGTTAATCTGAAAATATATTACAAAAACACAAAACCAAAACCAATCAAATCTCAGAATAAAAAAAAAAAAAAAATTCCAAACGAGGCAACTCACCTGCTAGCACTCATTAAAATTCGTGCGTTAATCTGAAAATATATTACAAAAATACAAAACCAATCAAATCTCAGAATAAAAAAAACAAAAAAATTCCAAACGAGGCAACTCACTTACCTTCTCGCACTTATTTAAACTCGTGCGTTAATCTAAAAATATATTACAAAAATACAAAACAAAAAAAACGAATCAAATCTCAGAATAAAAAAAAATTTCAATCTCGACAACTCACTTACCTGCTCGCACTTATTAAAACTCGTGCGTTAATCTGAAAATATATTACAAAAATACAAAACCAAAACAAAAACCAATTAAATCTCCGAATCAAAAAAAAAATTTCAATCTCGACAACTCACTTACCTGCTCGCACTTATTAGAACTCGTGCGTTAATCTGAAAATATATTACAAAAACACAAAACCAAAACCAATCAAATCTCAGAATAAAAAAAAAAAAAAATTCCAAACGAGGCAACTCACCTGCTAGCACTCATTAAAATTCGTGCGTTAATCTGAAAATATATTACAAAAATACAAAACCAATCAAATCTCAGAATAAAAAAAACAAAAAAATTCCAAACGAGGCAACTCACTTGCTCGCACTTATTAAAACTCGTGCGTCAATCTGAAAATATATTACAAAAATACAAAACCAAAACAAAAACCAATCAAACCTCCGAATCAAAAAAAATTTCAATCTCGACAACTCACTTACCTGCTCGCACTTATTAAAACTCGTGCGTCAATCTGAAAATATATTACAAAAATACAAAACCAAAACCAATCAAATCTCCGAATCAAAAAAATCCCAATTATTGCAGAGCACTTATCTGCTTGCAGTTTTTAAAACCCAAAAGAATTCAAAATTCAGAATTTCTTAATCAACAAAAGGATTATGCGAGTATCTAAGTATTTTAAGAGGCTACGGAATAGTTGTTCTCTGGGAGAAAGGCAGAATAGGAATGAGAAAATGTAGTAGATTCTCCGGTTAGTGCAGTTAGTGGTGGTAAGCATCAAAGCGTTGCGATTGGCTCACGCGGCGGCACGTGTCAAGGACAAATTCTATTTTTAGAAAGACTTGATATTTTCGATAGTATAGAAGAAATTTGTTCCCACATTTATATCTATTTCAGAAAAAGGTGAATAATTCTTTAATACTTTTATATTGTTTATTTAAAAAGGAATTTTTTGTACTTGCTTTAGTTACATTTGGATTAGAGAACATTGAATAAGTAATTTAATCTTATTTTAATTCAGTTTTAAAATTTTACAAATATTTTGCTAAATTAATTTCAGTTACATAATCATAAACTATTGTATTTTTTAATCTTTGTAAATCGCACTTTGATTAAATTTTTTGTTAATAATAGTTACTTATTTTTCAAAATCTTTTTTATTATTCAGTTTGACATATTCTGACTAATGATTTTAATCTTAAAGGTAACTAAACAAATTAGTTTTAATGCTTTATTAAAAAGAAACCAAAGATAGAAGATACGCACGAACTTCTTTTATAGAATCGAAAATAACAAGTTTGTCTAAATATAGAATATGTCCTTGACACGTGCCGCCACGTAAGCCAATCAGAACGCTTGACGCTCAGCTGTTGCCCCACCACAAACTGGACTAACCGGAGAATCCACTACATTTTCTCATTCCTATTCTGCCTTTCTCCCAGAGAACAACTATTCCGTAGCCTCTTAAAATACTTAGATACTCGCATAATCCTTTTGTTGATTAAGAAATTCTGAATTTTGAATTCTTTTGGGTTTTAAAAACTGCAAGCAGATAAGTGCTCTGCAATAATTGGGATTTTTTTGATTCGGAGATTTGATTGGTTTTTGTTTTGGTTTTGTATTTTTGTAATATATTTTCAGATTAACGCACGAGTTTTAATAAGTGCGAGCAGGTAAGTGAGTTGTCGAGATTGAAATTTTTTTTGATTCGGAGATTTGATTGGTTTTTGTTTTGGTTTTGTATTTTTGTAATATATTTTCAGATTAACGCACAAGTTTTAATAACTGCGAGCAGGTGAGTTGCCTCGATTAGAATTTTTTTGTTTTTTTTTATTCTGAGATTTGATTGGTTTTTGTTTTGATTTTGTATTTTTGTAATATATTTTCAGATTAACGCACGAGTTTTAATAAGTGCGAGCAGGTGAGTTGCCTCGATTAGAATTTTTTTTTTTTTTTTTATTCTGAGATTTGATTGGTTTTTGTTTTGATTTTGTATTTTTGTAATATATTTTCAGATTAACGCACGAGTTTTAATAAGTGCGAGCAGGTGAGTTGCCTCGATTAGAATTTTTTTGTTTTTTTTTATTCTGAGATTTGATTCGTTTTTTTTGTTTTGTATTTTTGTAATATATTTTTAGATTAACGCACGAGTTTAAATAAGTGCGAGAAGGTAAGTGAGTTGCCTCGTTTGGAATTTTTTTGTTTTTTTTATTCTGAGATTTGATTGGTTTTGTATTTTTGTAATATATTTTCAGATTAACGCACGAATTTTAATGAGTGCTAGCAGGTGAGTTGCCTCGTTTGGAATTTTTTTTTTTTTTTTATTCTGAGATTTGATTGGTTTTGGTTTTGTGTTTTTGTAATATATTTTTAGATTAACGCACGAGTTTAAATAAGTGCGAGAAGGTAAGTGAGTTGCCGCGATTGGAATTTTTTTATTATTTTCTTTTTTTTTGGTTCGGAAATTTGTTTGGTTTTTTTTTGTTTAGTATTTTTGTAATACACTTTCAGATTGACGCACGAGTTTTAATAAGTGCAAGCAAATAAGTGGTCTGCCTCGATTGGAATTTTTTTATTTTACTTTATTTGCTTTGGAAACATTTTATTTGTGATGTTAGTTTTAGTTGTTTTTGTTTAAGTAACTGTAATTTATGTACAGAAATGGATGCAAATAAAGAATTCAATTGTAAGACAAACGTCTTTAATCTTCCAGGAGACTTTTTTGAAAAATTTTCTGCTAATGGACGCCTGACCAAAGGTTGGACTTCTGTTTTTAAAGAGTCTTTTAATAAATATTATCCTGATTGCAACATTTCATTTGTTTATAACAAGTGTTTGAAAGGTCTTGGACAGCATAGACGAATATGGAGTGCTGAGGCTTATTGTACCACTGATGGATGTGGTAAATTTAAATTTAGTGTCTCAGAAAGTGACATTCTCGAAGGAGAGAATGTCATAGTTCATGTTGAGGTTGTAGGTGAATTAAGCCACAAAATAAAAGACAATTCGTGTAAACCATCGAGCGAATGTGTCATGAATTTTGAACCAACCTCAAATGATGCTCAAAATTTGCAAAGCACGACTTTAGATTTTCAAATTCCCTACGACTTTTGGATTAAAAACGGAGGGGATTCAAACCAGCGTAGGTTTAGCCCTGGCTGGACTTCTCAATTTAAGGAACACATGTCTTCTATGAATTTGAACTGCGACTTGTCATTTGATGACAATAAAATTCTAAAAGGAAGTAATGGGAAAAGAATTTGGCATGCTACAGCGCATTGCAAAAAGGCAGGCTGCGCTAATTTTGATCTTAGTATATATTCAAATATAAAAAAAGGTTGTAACATTACTGTAGTTTTGCAAATTAAAGGAAAAGTAAAATGCTCGAATGTGACTGTAGATGTTCCTAAAATACCAGAGGTAGAAAGTGAACAAGGCGATGACTTCTTTTTGGTTGGAGTATCAAAATTGAGGATACAATTTGCAAAAACATATGGTGGAAAAAATGTTTCTGGATATATTCAGGGAAATTCAATTACTCCTTTTTTCATTAGCATGTTCTCAAACAATGCAATCCAAATTTTATTGCAAATTAGTTTAAATCACAAAATTTTATGTTATTTTTCGTCATGTGAAACACTTCTGCCCATTCCAAAAGGTAGTAATGTGCCTCCAATTTTAAACTATCTTCTTTTAAAGTGTCCTGATAGTGATCTGCAAATACCACTTTTAGAATTTTTAACAGTTTGTGGAAAGAACGAAGTAAAATTAATTTTATCTTCATTCCAATATGCTTTAAAAAAGTATACGAAACGAAGTAAAATTATCGATAAGATTGAAGTCGATTTTAACCTAACGTCTATAGAATGCATTCTTAATACATTTAACAAGATGTCTCTTCTAGACTATCTTAATCGTATATGGTCAGAAATGAATGAAAATGAGGAAAATTGTGTTTCCATCTTGAAAGACGTTTCCATTATACACATTTGCTCTGTTAGGCTGACTTACATTGCTCAAAAGCTTGCAAATTTTGGCGAAGACACTCAAAGTCTTGGAAATTGTTCTCTCTCTGCAATTTTACAATCTGTAAATTTGTACGAAACAGCAAGTCTTTTTCGACATATTATTATTTTATTCTGCAGTAAAACAAAAAACGCGGAATTCTATAGTTCTCACAATCTTATTCAGGCCTTATCTGAAGGATATTACCCTACACCAGAACCTGATACACTTACTGTCGATATCTCTAATCTACAAAAGCAAGGTGTATCTGTAGATCACATTCAACAATCAAAATTTTTTGTATTTTTTGAAGAAATTTACAAGGAGACAATTGAAAATATTAATGTAGATGGAACTGTCACTAATAATCCTCACTATCACCCTGAATTTGTTGAGTTCTTATTAACCAATGTCTTAGCCATCTTCCCCTTGGTTTCAGGTGTCTTAATTAAAGACTTCAATATGACAAATGATAATAACAATTCACTTTGTTCAAATTATTTGAATATTGTACGCAATCAAGAGCACGAAAAAGACCCAAAAAAAATAATTGAGTTACTAGCTGAGAATCATTTTAGTAGACTAAAGGAAGCCAACAAAACAAAAGTTCATTCAATAAATGATAAAAAATACACAAACACAAAACGCAGAAGGAAACAAAAAAATGAAAGTGAAAGTGAAGATGACGAAAAACTGAGTACCGAACAATCTTTTGCAAAGTTGGACGATGTAATATTAGATGAAGCAGTTGAAGTTTGGATGGATAAAAAAAAAGGAAGAAAAAGAGAAAATACTTATTTTAAATGTCCTAAATTCGTGAACAATATAAAAGTAATAAATAATAAAGAGATTACCTCAGAAACTGAAGAACCATTAATTAAAATAAAACAAGTAAGCCCTAAAAAACCAGAGATGCAAGAAAATAAAAGTCCTTGGTCAGGATGTTATTTTCCAAATGACTTTTTGGAAACAAGGGAAACTGTAATTTCCGGCTTACAAGTTGATCAAAGAAGTTTTCGGAGTTTGATGCCCAATAATTGCATCGATGATGTAATCATTGATGCATTTTCTGCAATTTGCGCATATGAACATTCCAATATCCGCCTCCTTAATTTCTCCATCCACCATGTTAAGAGTATAATAAATGTAGACTTAAATAAGACTGCAATACTTAAATGGTGCAAAAAAATTTGTTCAAACAGATTTGACGCATGGCTACTTCCAATACATGATACAGAGGTTTATGGAACTGGACACTGGTCATTAGTATTGGTTGTTTTCAGACAAAAAATCATTGTATATTTAGACAGCATGAGGCAAAATCCAAACGACAATTGGATCAGCAGTATTTGCTCCTTAATTCAACATGTATTCCCCAACAACAAAGAACTATTACAGTGGTCAGAGTGGAGTTTATTTTCACCAAAAGATGTTCCCAAGCAAGGTAACATTATTGAATCAAGCAATAATTGTGGAGCACATTTATGCACATGGACATATATTCTTTATTCAGGTGAGAATATAAATTTCAATGAAGCAAGTATGAACGAAATTCGAGCCTGGATAGGAGAAAAAATCAAAATGTCTAATAGAATTGATAATAGAAAATTTAACAGAAGTCGGACAGCTCAAGAGTACAATTTACGTCCAACAATAATTAAAAACATAAAAAAACATAACACTCCTCCCGCAGGATTCTCAACAACATTAGAATATTGCGCAACACTCAAATTATTATTATTATAAAAACGAAAATAATAATAAATTTATTTCCCTCTTTAAAAAAGTCGAGTAAATAATTTACGTTTTTAAAATTCTTATTTTAATTTTATTTATTTACACAAAAACAAGCAGGTGCTCTGCCCTGATTAGAATTTACTTTTAAACCAATTATTATTAACTCCCATTAAAATTATTTTAAACAAATTTTGCAGTTCTTTAGTTGAAGCTAGATTACTACCTTTTAAAATAAAAGTGTTAAAATTTTTAGTATTTAATATTAAATAGCCAACAGCACCGCCAGCCCGCTATCAAAAACGTGAAAAATGTGATTTAAAAAAAATGTATACTTTCTTTCATTTTTGTTTAAAAAAATTTTCTGCAATACTAAGATATTGCTATACTATTCCCCTTAAATAACCATATTATAAAATATTTGGTAAGTCAAATTAAATAGCCAGCGCCTCAGCCCAACCGCTATCAGAAAAGCAAAAGAAATGGCAATTTTTCAAAAAAAACTCGTAACTTATTTAATTATTAATTTATAAGATAATTAATTTTATTTATTGTTTAATTTATTATTTATTGTTTAAACAATTTTTTTTCTACTAAATTGTTGCTAAATTATTCCTCTTTGAAAACTGTATCATAAGAAATTTATAAAATAAAATTAAATATCCCGCAGCTCCACCCGCCCGCCATCAGAAAAGCAAAAAATGGGAATTTTTCAAAAAAAAATTCATAACTTATTTATTTATTGTCAAAAATAATTTTCTTTTCCACTAAATTGTTGCTAAATAATTCCTCCTTGAGAACCAAATCATAAAAAATTTTTAAAATAAAATTAAGAAGCCAGTAGCTCGACCCGCCCGCCATCAGAAAAGCAAAAAATGTGAATTTCTCAAAAAAAATTCATAACTCATTTATTTATTGTTAAAAATAATTTTTTTTTGCACTAAATTGTTGCTCAATTATTCCTTTTTGAGAACTAAATCATAAAAAATTTTTAAAATAATATTAAGAAGCCAGCAGCTCGACCCGCCCGCCATCAGAAAAGCAAAAAATGGGAATTTTTCAAAAAAAAATTCATAACTCATTTATTTATTGTTAAAAATAATTTTTTTTTACACTAAATCGTTCCTAAATTATTCCTCTTTGAGAACTAAATCATAAAAAATTTTTAAAATAATATTAAGAAGCCAGCAGCTCGACCCGCCCGCCATCAGAAAAGCAAAAAATGGGAATTTTTCAAAAAAAATTCATAACTTATTTATTTATTGTTAAAAATAATTTTCATTTGCACTAAATTGTTGCTCAATTATTCCTCTTTGAGAACCAAATCATAAAAAATTTTTAAAATAAAATTAAGAAGCCAGCAGCTCGACCCGCCCGCCATCAGAAAAGCAAGAAATGTGAATGTCTCAAGAAAAAAATTCATAACTCATTTATTTATTGTTAAAAATAATTTTTTTTTGCACTAAATTGTTGCTCAATTATTCCTCTTTGAGAACTAAACCATAAAAAATTTTTAAAATAAAATTAAGAAGCCAGCAGCTCGACCCGCCCGCCATCAGAAAAGCAAGAAATGTGAATTTCTCAAGAAAAAAATTCATAACTCATTTATTTATTGTTAAAAAAAATTTTCTTTTCCAGTAAATTGTTGCTAAATTATTCCTTTTTGAGATCCAAATCATAAAAAATGTTTAAAATAAAATTAAATAGCCAGCAGCTTCACCCGCCCGCCATCAGAAAAGCAAGAAATGTGATTTTTTTCAAAAAAAAATTCATAACTTTTTTAATTTTGAATTCAAAAATTTTTCTTTTGTACTAAATTGTTGCTAAATTGTTCCCTTTTCAAAACCATATTATGAAAAATTTTTTAAATAAAATTAAATAGCCAGCAGCTCCACCCGCCCGCCATCAGAAAAGCAAGAATTGTGATTTTTTTCAAAAAAAATCATAACTTCTTTAATTTTTGTTCAAAAAAATTTTCTTTTGTACTAAATTGTTGCTAAATTGTTCCCCTTTCAAAACCATATTATTACAAATTTTTAAAATGAAATTAAATTGCCAGCAGCTCCACCCGCCCGCTATCAGAAAAGCAAACATTGTGATTTTTTTCAAAAAAAATCATAACTTCTTTAATTTTTGTTCAAAAAAATTTTCTTTTGTACTTAATTGTTGCTAGATTGTTCCCCTTTCAAAAGCGTATCATAAAAAATTTTAAAATAAAATTAAATAGCCAGCAGCTCCACCCGCCCGCCATCAGAAAAGCAAAAAATAGGAATTTTTCAAAGAAAAAATCATAAGTTCTTTAATTTTCGTTCAAAAAAAATTTCTTTTGTACTTAATTGTTGCTAAATTGTTCTTCTTTCAATACCATATTATGAAAAATTTTTTAAATAAAATTAAATAGCCAGCAGCTCCACCCGCCCGCCATCAGAAAAGCAAAAATTGTGATTTTTTTCAAAAAAAAATTCATAACTTTTTTAATTTTGAATTCAAAAATTTTTCTTTTGTACTAAATTGTTGCTAAATTGTTCCCCTTTCAAAACCATATCATTACAAATTTTTAAAGTAAAATTAAGTAGCCAGCAGCTCCACCCGCCCGCCATCAGAAAAGCAATAATTGTGATTTGTTTCAAAAAAAATTATAACTTCTTTTATTTTTGTTCAAAAAGTTTTCTTTTGCACTACATTGTTGCTAAATTGTTCCTCTTTTAAAACCATATCATTACAAATTTTTAAAATAAAATTAAATAGCCAGCAGCTCCACCCGCCGGCCATCAGAAAAGCAAAAAATTGGAATTTTTCAAAAAAAAATCATAAGTTCTTTAATTTTTGTTCAAAAAGTTTTTCTTTTGCACTACATTGTTGCTAAATTGTTCCCCTATGAATACCATATTATGAAAAATTTTTTAAATAAAATTAAATAGCCAGCAGCTCCACCCGC
Organism: Leptopilina syphax; assembly: GCA_032872505.1. Taxonomy (NCBI): domain Eukaryota; kingdom Metazoa; phylum Arthropoda; class Insecta; order Hymenoptera; family Figitidae; genus Leptopilina; species Leptopilina syphax. The sequence continues at coordinate 33,620,960 of CM065476.1, forward strand.
CCGCCATCAGAAAAGGAAAAATTGTGATTTTTTTCAAAAAAAAATTCATAACTTTTTTAATTTTGAATTCAAAAATTTTTCTTTTGTACTAAATTGTTGCTAAATTGTTCCCCTTTTAAAACCATATCATTACAAATTTTTAAAATGAAATTAAATTGCCAGCAGCTCCACCCGCCCGCCATCAGAAAAGCAAAAATTGTGATTTTTTTCCAAAAAAATATATAAGTTCTTTAATTTTTGTTCAAAAAAATTTTCTTTTGTACTAAATTGTTGCTTAATTGTTCCTCTTTTAAAACCATATCATTACAAATTTTTAAAGTAAAATTAAGTAGCCAGCAGCTCCACCCGCCCGCCATCAGAAAAGCAAAAAATGTGAATTTCTCAAAAAAAATTCATAACTCATTTATTTATTGTTAAAAATAATTTTTTTTTGCACTAAATTGTTGCTCAATTATTCCTCTTTGAGAACTAAAGCATTAAAAATGTTTAAAATAAAATTAAGAAGCCAGCATCTCGACCCGCCCGCCATCAGAAAAGCAAAAAATGGGAATTTTTCAAAAAAAAATTCATAACTTATTTATTTATTGTTAAAAATAATTTTCTTTTGCACTAAATCATTGCTAAATTATTCCTTTTTGAGAACCAAGTCATGAAATATTTTTGAAAGTAAATTAAATAGCCAGCATCTCCACCCGTTCTCTATCAGAAACGCGTATATTCTGTGCGTGGCGACGCCTATGGATTCTTCTGATGGCTGGCGGCTGGCGGTTCGCTAGCTTCACCGAGCTTAATTATTTTTGTAAATAATAAACTTCTTTTTAGGAATTCAATTATTTTAATAAGTAATAAAACTCACTGCAGAATTTTTAATTATTTTTAATACAATATTAATCAAAATCCTCGAAAAATGTAATTATTATTAAAAATTTATTACAATTCGTCAAAAGAATTCAATTATTTAAAAATTTGTTGATAAAATTCTTTATGAGAATTCAAGTTTAAAAAACATGCAATTATTCAATATATTTTATTTTTTGTATTTATATATAATAATTAATTAATTATTAATTAATTATTAATTAAACCTATTTAATTGAAGAATTTATGAATAATTGAAATTTCGTAAAATTATTGTAAACAAATGAATTTGAAAATACTCAATGAACTTTTTCAAAAATTATTCAAAATAATGGATTTATAGAAGGATTTTAGTTAAAAACACGAAAAAAAATTTAATTTTGGGAAAATTACACATTATTGCAGAAATTAAATTATTTTTCAGAGTAATAATATTCTTCGCAAAAATTAAATATTTTTCAAAAATAATAAAATTCTTCTCAGGAATTTAATTATTTTCACAAATAATAAAATTCATTGCAGAAGTTCAAATATTTTTAATACAATTTTAATCGATTTTCTCCAAAAATGTAATTATTTTTAAAAATTTTATTAAAATTCGTCGAAAGAATTAAATTATTTAAGAATTTGTTGAAAAATTCTTTATGAGAATTGAATTTTAAGAAAAATTCAATTATTCAATAAATTATTTATTTTTGTATTTAAATAATTGAATTCTCGTTGAATTTTCTATTAAAAACTGATTTTAAAATCGATTTCAGTCAAAATTTTAGATTTTATTAATTGAATATTAAAACATAATAGCTTGAATTTTTAGAAATAATTAAAGTTTGAAAATGTTTTAAATTAAAATGTTTGAAAAACTGAAATTTTCATACTTTTAATTTTAACTAACAATTCTCTGGAATCAATTTTTCTGAGAAAGTTTAATTGCAGATTTTTTTTAAATTATTTGAAGTTGTTATTTTATAGTGTATATTGAATTGAAGAATTCAAGAATAATTGAAATTTCGTAAAATTGAATATTGTAATTAAATTAATTTGTACATTTTCCATGAACTTTTTCAAAAATTATTTAAAATAATGGATTTATAGAAGAATTTTAGTTAAAAACACGAAAAAAAATTTTAATTTTGGAAAAGTTATAAAATATTGCAGAAATTCAATTATTTTTAAGAGTAATAATATTCTTCGCAAAAATTAAATATTTTTCATAAATAATAAAATTCTTCTTAGGAATTTAATTATTTTTAATACAATTTTAATCGATTTTCTCGAAAAATGTAATTATTCTTAAAAATTTTATTATAGTTTGTCGAAAGAATTCAATTATTTAAAAATTGGTAATTAATTCTTTATGGGAATTGAATTTTAAGAAATATTCAATTATTCAACAAATTATTCATTTTTGTATTTAAATAATTGAATTCTCATTGAATTTTCTAATAGAAATTGATTTAAAAATGAATTTTACTTAAAATTTTAGATAATAACTGAATATTAAATATAGCTTGAATTTTTAGAAATAATTGAATTTTGTAATTAATTTTTTTGAAAAAGTTTATTTGATTTTTTAAAATATTATTTTAAGCTTTTATTTTCTAATATATATTTAAGTTAGAAATTTACGAATAATTGAAATTTCGTAAAATTAAATATTGTAAAGAAATGGATTTGAAAACTGTCAATGAACTTATGCGAAAATTATTAAAAATAATGAATTTAAAGATGAATTTTAGTTAAGAATTCTTGAAAATAATAATTGAATTGATAATGATTTTATCAGTTGATCATCTTTAATTATTATAAAACATGAAGAAATCGATCACTCCGAGTCGAAGACTCGGAGTCATCGTTATCTTCATGTCTTATAGTTATAAAAAATTGAATTTATTGTAAAGTAAAATGTTCTCCTGCACTGAAAAAAAATTTAATTGATTCAATTAACCGATTAATTGACTATTATCCATTAAATATTTAATTAAATCAAATAATATTTATTTAAGTCAATTAAATGGTATTTGATTCAAATACTGAAATTATTGATTCAAATACCATTTAATTGACTCCAATAAATATTATTTGATTCAAGTAAATATTTAATTGATAATATTATATACTTTCACTGGTTCGAGTCTTGGATTTTGCTTTGAAAAATATTTTTCAAAAATGAACTTTTTGTTTGATGGCAATAACTGTAAAATAAAATTAATAATTCACGAAGTACCTAAAATGAAAAAAAAAAGATAAAGAATAGAAATTGTTGAAATTTTTTTTTATAGTCGGCTGAATATTTTTGAATATTCGTGAGACGTATTAAGGGAAGGGTATATCTCTTATTAAAAGGGAGAATCTGCCGACAGTTGTCACCTGCACGTAAACGTATATTGTAAAAGCAGAAGTACGTGACTTGTGCATTGTTTGGGGCGTTAAGTTTAAAACCTTGGTTGCAAAAGAAAAGTCACTCCATTTGCCTTTTCATCAAGATACTTAAGAGGTGGTGCAAGACTCACGTCGACTTGCATCACTTTAACGACTTAAATAGGTCGATTAGTATCTCGCGGAAGACTTTTCGCGATCCTCATGCGATTCCTGCCTTTACAGCCAAGCAATGTAATTTAAATCGAAGCAGCTGTGTGTACAGAATCCATCTCAAGAGGTAGATTATCTAAATCGAGTACCACGATAAAGTATATGCAATTTCCTTTTATGCTAATGACTACCTTGAAATTAATATAATTGTATACCTTGTATCTCAACGTAAAAGCATTTTGTTCATTACATATACATACAAACAAGAAAGTTCTGCTGAGCTTTTTTTTCTACTTTTATTTTCATCTTACATACATACAACTGATTATTAGGCGAACTGCAAACCTCATCTATTTTAAGGAAAGAGAAAAAAAAAATACTAAATATTACCTCTATTTCTTGTAGAAATTTATTATTCAATGCTTCTTTTGGTTTGAAAAATATATACCAAGCATAAAATACATTCAATGAAATTAGTTGAAAATTTCGTTACTGATAATTGAATGTAATTAATTAATTACAGTGGAACGTCCATTATCCGAACCTCCTGTTATTCGAACTGTAAATCATTTCATCCGCTCTCTAAATCTGAATTAGCGAAATTTCACCAATTTCCAGCGATAAGTAAAAAAAACTAATTTCAAAAAGCGTATATGCGTTAAAAATCAATGAAATTTTACTGATAATTTAGTAAAATTTCACTAATTTACAGCGTATATTCGGTCCTACCTATATTAGTTCGAATAATCGAGGTTTTACTGTATTTCAAAAATTTTCTAAAATAAAGTTTCTGAATTTTCGACACAGTAATTAATTTTATTTTTGAAATATTAGACATCCGTAAAGTTTAAAATGAAATTTTTGTTTCTAAAAAAAGAAGAGGGGCTTGTTACGAATCCAGTGTCAGATTTTTAAAATTCAATATGGCTGATCAAATATGGCGGACGATTTTTAAAAAAATTCTGTTATCATATTGGTTCAAGTTTTGTAAATCTAACGTCAAGTATAAGTACATGGTTGCCACGCTTTTGCTCATTTCAAATTCCCTGACTTTTCTAGGTTTTCCAGGTTAAAAAACGGGATTTTTCCAGGTTTTTAAAACTACATTTATATTTTATAAAATTAAATGATTCCAATAAATTTTTACAAATACATGGAACTTTCATATAATAATTCCGCATTGTTATATTTATCTTTTTTAAATAAATATTTAATTATTATTTTTCCATAGCAATCAAAATTCTTCAAAAGAGTCAAATTCAAATCTTTTTTGAAATTAAACTTCTTATAAAAAATTGTTATAAAACATGAAGAAATCGATCACTCCGAGTCTTCGACTCGGAGCAATCGATATCTTCATGTTTTATAAATAATTAAAAATGACCGACTGATAAAATCATTATTTTATATTATAAGAATATTGTTACTCTAATTTATTCAAAATTACTTTCATCACTTCAATTCAATTATTGTTTTCCAAAATTTTTAACTAAAATTCTTCTTTATAAAGTTTAAATTAATTATTTTTAATAATTTTTAAAAAATTTTGAAAATGTTCAAATTCTTTTTGTTTACAAACCAATTTCACGAAATTTCATCGATTATTCGGAAGTTCTTTAATTAAATATATATTAGAAAATAAAAACTTTAAATAACATAAAAAAATTCAGTAAAAGTATGAAAAATTCAAACATTCAAAGATTATAATTTGAAACCTTTTTAGAATTCAATTACTTATAAAAATTCACGCTATAATACTTTCTCTCTAAATGTCAATTAGTAAAAATGTTTATTAATTGGAATTGGTGACTGACTTTTTGTTTTTAAATTAGTAAATTTTACTATTAAATTAGTAGAAACGACTATTTATTAGTAAAATTTGCTAATTCAATAGCAAAAAGTCAGTCACTAATTCAAATTAGAAAACATTTTTACCAATTCAAATTCAGAGAGTTTAATATTCAATTATTATTATCTAAATGTTTTTTAAAATTGAACTCTCATAAAGAATATTATCAAAAAATTTTTAAATAAGTAATTAAAATTCTTTTGAAGAAATTAAATAAAATTTTTAAGAATAATTTCATTTTTCGAGAAATTAAATTAAAATTGTATTATAAATAATTAAATCTCTGTAAAAAATTTTATTAAATTGAGAAAAGTTTTTGAAAATAATTGAAATTTTGTCGAGAATTTTATTAAAATTTTTGAAAATAATTGAATTTAGGAGAAATATTTTATTATTTATAAAGATAATTGAAATTTTGAATATAATTTTTAAACTTTAGACCATAATTGAATTTTTGCAAAGAATTTTTTTACTTTTGAGAATAATTGAATTCTTGAAATGAATTTTATAAAAATTTCTTTTTAAATAATTGAATTCTTTTGTGAAATTTTGTTCAAATAGAAGATATTGAAAATAATTGAATTTTGATAAAGCATTGAAATTAATTACATTTCTACGAAGAATTTTATTAAAATTATTTTGAAAAAAAATTGAATTGTTAAAAGAATTGCATTAAAATTTTTAAAAATAATTTACTTCTTGTAAGAAATTCAATTAAAAATGTAAAAAAAATTTACGAGAATTCAATTATTTAAATACAAAAATAAACAATTTTTTGAAGAATTGAATGTTTTTTAAAATTGAACTCTTATAAAGAATTGTATCAACAAATTTTTAAATAAGTAATAAAAATTCTTTTAACGATTTTTGAATAATATTTTAAAAAATAATTTTATTTTTCGAGAAATTAGATTAAAATTGTATTGAAAATAACACTGGTTTACAGTGAAATTGCCAATTGAACAAAACATTTTTTTTTCGATTAGTAGGTGTTTGTTGAGTAAGAAAATCATAGTTTTAATTTTTTTCCCTCGTGCAGTTTTTCTGTAGCTTCAAATTTTGCATTTTCGAGGTGCGACGCCACTTAAACTTACCTGTAGGAAAATTAGCTTGTCAAAATATAATAAATGAGGTATCATTGGAAAGGTTATTAAATTACCTTTCGATCCATAGGTCACAGAATAAAATTCAACAAAAATTGAGAGAGTTACAGTCGATTAAAGATGAAATTTCATGCCAATTTTGATGATTTTTAGACCTTTGAGTAACTTCTACTATTTTTTTCTACATCAAACAGGACAGAATGTTTAGGTTTTAATTTTTTTATTGATAGACTATATCATTACACAAATTTTGAGTCCTTGTGGACCTCGATTGGATTAAAAATAACAATTCTACACTAAATTTAGTGAACGAAACTACATTCTTCATTTTTAGTACCCCTTAAACATTTGCACCAAAAATTCAATAATAAAATTTGGTTAAGCGCTAAAGTTACTGAAATCACTAATCAAGAGTTTCTGAAGTTGTAGATTTCGAATGCAATATTAGTTTTGCAAATTTCAAAATGTCGGATCCAATATGGCAGGCAAGTTTTCAAAAATCGATGAAATTCGTCTCAAATTCGTTACTCGGGGGTTTTCGGGGTCGCTGATTACGAACCCGATGTCAGATTTCAAGAATTAAAAATGGCGGATCCAATAGGTGCGAATTCGATGGATTTTAAAAAACTCGTTCACCATTATGAGTCCATCATTTTTAATTTTCGAAATCTGACATCAGATTCGTAATCAGTGATCCCGAAAACCCCCGAGTAACGAATTTGAGACGAATTTCATCGATTTTTGAAAACTTGTCCGCCATATTGGATCCGCCATTTTGAAATTTGCAAAACTAATATTGCATTCGAAATCTACGACTTCAGAAACTCTTGATTAGTGATTTCAGTAACTTTAGCGCTTTACCAAATTTTATTACTTGAATTTTTGGTGCAAATGTTTAAGGGATACTAAAAATGAAAAATGTAGTTTCGTTCACTAAATTTAGTGTAGAATTGTCATTTTTAATCCAATCGAGGTCCACAAGGACTCAAAATTTGTGTAATGATATAGTCTATCAATTAAAAAAATTAAAACCTAAACATTCTTTCCTGTTTGATGTAGAAAAAAATAGTAGAAGTTACTTAAAGGTCTAAAAATCATCAAAATTGACATGAAATTTCATCTTTAATTGTCTGTAACTCTCTCAATTTTTGTTGAATTTTATTCTGTGACCTATGGATCGTAAGGTAATTTAATAACCTTTCCAATGATACCTCATTTATTATATTTTGACAAGCTAATTTTCCTATCGGTAAGTTTAAGTGGCGTCGCACCTCGAAAATGCAAAATTTGAAGCTACAGAAAAACTGCACGAGGGAAAAAAATTAAAACTATGATTTTCTTACTCAACAAACACCTACTATTCGAAAAAAAAATGTTTTGTTCGATTGGCAAAAAAAAGTTTTTAATTTGTAAACCTGTGTAATTGAATCTCAGTAAAAAATTTGATTGAATTGAAAAAAATTTTTGAAAATAATTGAAATTTTGTGAAGAATTTTATTAAAATTTTTGAAAATAATTGAATTTAGGAGAAAAATTTTATTATTTATAAAAATAATTGAAATTTTGACTATAATTTTTAAACTTTAGACCAGAATTAAATTACTGCGAAGAATTTTGTTACTTTTGAAAATAATTGAATTCTTGAGACGAATTTTAATAATATTTCTTTTTAAATAATTGAATTCTTTTGTGAAATTTTATTGAAATAGTAGATGTTAAAAATATTTGAATTTTGATAAATTATTGAAATTAATTTAATTTCTACGACAAATTTTATTAAAATTATTTTGAAAAAAAATGAATTATTAAAAAGAATTTCATTCAAATTTTTTGAAAATAATTTAATTCTTGCAAGAAATTCAATTAAAAATGTATTGAAAGTAATACTTAAATTTTAATAAAGAAATTTTAGGAAGGCTTTTAAAGTAATTGAATGTCTTTGATGAATTTTAATAAAATTTTTAAGAATAATTACATTTTTAGAGAAATTCCATTACAATTTGTATTAAAAATTTAAAAATAATTGAAACTCTGCGATGAGTTTTCTTATTTATGAAACTAAATGAAAACCTATAGTTTTTTATTATTTATGAAAATAATTGAATCTCTGTAAAAAATTTGAGTATTTATCGAAAATAATTGAATTATTGCGAAGAAATTTATAAAGAATTTGTAAATAATAGAATTCCTGTGAAATTTTTATTTAATTAATTCATTCAAAATTGAAATTTTACAAAATTGCAAATTAAAACCCTTTGAAGTTTATCTACATATGAAAATTGTGAACGCAACCTTTTTAAAATTGAGTTAGTTTTGAAATATTTTAGAAAAATTAGATTTCAAGAATAAGCACAATAACTTTAGAAATTCAATAATTTTCCAGGATTCCGATCAAAATTCCCTGACTTTTTCAGGTTTTTTCAAGGTTTATAAAATTGCCTGACATTTTCAGGTTTTCCAGGTTGCGTGGCAACCCTGAAGTAGTTTTCACTCCGTCCAGAAAAGTTAAAAGATAAAAAGAAACAAAAAACTTTTCTCAGTTTTATTTCTTTTTTTTAATAAGTAAAAAACCCTGCAACAGAAATTATTTACGTCGATCTACTGTCTGCTGTTATATTAATAGCGTTTCCGTTTATGAAGAAAAAAATTTTTCAATAAAGTATTTAATTCACAATTGACACAGATGCGCGAGAAAGTATTTTTCCTCTAAAAAGAAAACTTTCCTCTTATAAGAATGAAATTAAGAAAAGTTGCCGGTGAAATTCATTATACACGTAAAATGCTATTAAATTATAGAATGTGAAAGTTTTTTGTTGCAAAGAAATATATATATATATATATCCCTAAGTTGGTTGAACTGTTGCTAATTAATTTTTTTCTCGAATCATACCTATTATATTATTTATATTCTATTGGAAAATGCATTTTTTTCCTGTATTATTATACAGCAAACTATAACTATTTATTTAAATTATGCATACACGATTATGAATATGAAAAAGTATTAAGACGTCAAAATATAGTAAAGAATAATAATTAATTTTATTGAGAAAAAAAAATTTGCAAATAAATTCTAATTATTATTTCTAAAATACAGTACTTACTTGTTATACAAATTATTGCTAATAGTAATAACAGTATATTTTTTTGTTTATTGGAAAGAAATGTTTTTAAACGGAAAAATTAAATGTTAGAAAATGTTAATAAGTTAGGATGAAAGTGCAAAAAATTATGATTTTTTTTCTTATCTTTGTATTTCTAAACTTAACTTCGATTATAATGGTTTAGTCATTGGTATGAGATTAGAAATTTTTGAATATCAATGATTTTTACACTCATTCATTTATATTTTTAAAAATTTATATATGTATCTGTTCATTAATATTATGAAGTAGCTGGATGGCTATGATTTCAGTTTACTCATTACAACAATTATTTATTTAAAATTTTTTAAAATACAAAAAATTATGATTATTAAATGAATTATCATTTGGAGATTTTCTTTGGCATTTTTAATTAAAAAATAAAGAATTTAATCAAGAAATTCATTAAAGTTTCGTTGAAATGAAGGAAAATATGCGAAAAGTTTGTTTCTCTAATGAAGAAGGCGGGAATTTTTGTCTGAGGTCGGTGAAAAAAAAAGAATAAATGAAAGCAAAAAAAAAAAGAAAATTTCGTCAGTTATTAAAATTGATGAAAAGAGAATCTTTTGAAAAATACATCAATAGAAATGCCAACCGTAAGAATACCTCGGGTATTTTTTTATTTTATTTTTTAACGCAGAATCGTGTGAATGAAAGGGATAAAATTTCTCTGGTTTCTTGGTTTAGAGAATTTCGTTGTGCTCGAATTACGGAGAGAATCTGGTGATTTCCACTTCGGTGTGAAGGGAAAGGGGAGGGGAAGGGCGTAAAGAGAGTTAGAGAGGTAGCGTTTCGTTTTGCTAGTTTAGGTGCAACCGAACTCGAGCCAGATTAAGCATAGTCAGCAACCATACAACAAACTACTACTATGCTTCACTATGTGCTCTCTATATAAAACGATGACAGAGAGAACACATGCTCACACAAACACCCACACACCAAAACACATTTCAAGTTTATTTGCATCAAGAAATTCTCATATATAATCCAAATAACTATTTGCTGAAGAATAATGGTTCTTTACTCAATCTATAATTTATTAATTATTAATATCACTGTTATTATGAAAATTTACCATCTTATTATTATAACCACTTTCAAGAAAAATTGAACCGAAATTTTAGAGATTTAGGAATTTAAAATTTAATTATTCATTTATTACATAAAAATTAATTCTTTTCACTGTAAAAAGAAAGGTACCGAAAATCAGCTCTAATTTAAAACATTAAAACCTTTTATTCACAGTGTATTTTTAATTATTTTTCAGTAAACTTCATATATTAGTAGTTTGTAGTCATTAAAAACAATACAATTAGCTTTATCACTATAAATTTTTAAATTTTCAAATTAACTGTATTAGATCCGCAATTTTAAATTTTTAAAAAACTGCACGTCAGATTTTCCTTGGTATTCAGGACTTCTGGGTTACAATTTTTATCATATTAAAAAATCAAAGAATAATCTCTAATCGAACCAGTGAAAGAATTTAAAAATACGGATTTTAAGGATAAAAAATGAAAAATTACATACCAATTGCTGACAAAAATTCAGTCCGAGTCAAATAAGAGAAAATTTTACCTAAAACTGTAAATTAAATTTTTCATAACTATAAAACAGGAAGAAATCGATCACTCTGAGTCTTCGACTCGGAGTGATCAATTTCTTCATGTTTTATAATAATTAAAGATGACAGAGTGATAAAATCATTATCAATTCAATTATTACTTTCAATAATTATTAACGAAAATTCTTTATTAAATCGATTATCTATATTAATTTTTCATAATTATCGAAAAAGTTCTTTGACAATTTTCAAATTCATTTGTTCACAACGTTTACAATATTCAATTTTACGAAATTTCAAGTTTTCGTAAATTCTTCAATTAAATTTATATTAGAAAATAAAAACTTCAAATAATATAAAAAAAATTCAATTAAACTTTATGATCCTAAAGTTCTAAAAGTTTAAATGAACGAAATTTATTTATTTTCTTCTTTAATTTAAATATTTATTACAATAATTTTTTGTCGATATAAAATAAATGAATTATAAAATTTCTAAGTGTAAAATTTAAGTTTTTAATTTTTATTGCAAACAATAAATTATAAAAACATTTCTAATAAAAAGTGTTTCGTTCATTTGAACGTTCAAAACTTGTGGATCATTAAACTTTTTAAAAAAATTAATTTCAAAATTCATTAATTTTTTAAAATTTACGCTATAGTATATTGCTATTAGCATTCAATTATTATCAAAAATTTTAACTAAAATTCATTATTAAATCAATTTTTATTAGAAAATTCAATACAAGCATTCAATTATTTAAATACAAAAATAAATAATTTATTGAATAATTGAATGTTTCTTAAAATTCCATTCCCATAAAGAATTTTATTAAGAAATTTTTAAATAATTGAATTCTTTTGACAAATTTTAATAAAATTTTTTAAAATAATTACATTTTTCGAAAAAATCGATTAAAATTGTATTAAAAATAATTGAATTCCTAAGAAGAATTTTATTATTTTTGTACAATATTTAATTTTTGCGAAGAATATTCTTCTATAAATGCATTATTTTTAATAATTTTTGAAAAAGTTCTTTGAAAATTTCCAAATTCATTTGTTTACAGTTCAATTTTACAAAATTTCAATTGTTTCTTAAACTTGAATTCTCATAAAGAATTTTATCAATTAATTTTTAAATAATTGAATTCTTTTGGCGAATTTAAAAAAAATTTTTAAGATTAATTACATTTTTCGAGAAATTCGATTAAAATTGTTTTAAAAATAATTGAAATTCTGCAATCAGATTTATTATTTATGAAAATAATTGAATTCCTAAAAAGAATTTTTTTTAAAAATCCGCAATTAAACTGTCTCAAAAAAATGAATTCCCCAGAATTGTTAGTAAAAAATATGAAAAATTCAGTATTTCACAGATTTTAATTTGAGACTTTTTTAAAATTCAATTACTTCTAAAAATTTAAGCTATAATGCTTTTAATATTGAATTCTAATCTAAAATTTTCACTAAAATCCATTTTTAAGTCAATTTTTATTAGAAAATTCTTCTAGGATACAATTATTTAAAAACGAAAATAAATAATTTATTGAATAACTGAGTGTTTTTTAAAACTTAATTCCCATAAAGAATTTTATCAACAAATTTTTAAATAATTGAATTCTTTCGACGAATTTTAATGAAATTATTAAGAATAATTACATTTTTCGAAAAAAATTCTATTAAAATAATTATTGTATTAAAAATAATTGAAATTCTGCGATGAGTTTTATTATTTATGAAAATAATTGAATTCCTAAAAAGAATTTTTTTATTTACGAAAATAATTGAATCCCTTTATTATTTATGAAAATAATTGAATGATGGTGAAGAAATTTATAAAAAATTTGTAAATAATTGGATTCCTGTAAAATTTTTATAATTTTATAAAAATAATTAAAGGTTTGCGTAGAATGTTATTAAATTTTTTTTTAAATAATTGAATTAAATCGTAAATTTTGAAAAAGGCTCAACTCGGTTTTTTGAAATTTTACAGGAGATACAAAAAAATATTTATTTTAAACAGATTAAATTAAAAGAGTCCAGCTTTTTTTTGTAGTATAACTGGATACTGTTTTGTATGAGAAAATGATAAAAGAATTGTTCTTAATAATAGAAGAGGCGCATGATTATTCTCCAAATGTCATTTGACCGAAATGCATTTATCCGAACTGTTATTTTAACGAAATGTCACTTTTGCGAAACGCCATTATTACGAATTGCCACTTTTGCCTAATATCATTTTTACGAATTGTCATTTATGCGAACTGCCCATTTTTTCGAATTGTCATTTATGCGAACTGCCCATTTTTTTGAATTGTCATTTTTACGAAATGTCACTGTTGCGAATTGTCATTTTTGCGAAAATGGCTATAGTATACTTGTATGCATATATAGATTTACTATAGCAATTTTGGCAAAAATGACAATTCGCAACAGTGAAATTTCGTAAAAATGACAATTCGAAAAAATGACACTTCGCATAAATGACAATTCGTAAAAATGATATTTCGCAAAAATGACTTTTCGCAAAAGTGACAATTCGTAACAATGGCGAATCACAAAATTGACATTTCGTAAAAATGACAATTCGAAAAAACGTCAGTTCGCATAAATGACAATTCGCAAAAATGACTTTTCGCAAAAGTGACAATTCGTAAAAATGGCAATGCGCAAAAATGATATTTCGTAAAGATGACAATTCGAAAAAATGACGTTTCGGAACAATAACGATTCGTAAATAAAATGAGACACACAGGAAAAAAGGTATGGTATAAATTTTGTTGCGGGGAATTTTAACCAATGCTAATTCACATAGAAAGTGGCGCCCTCTCTTAGGTGAAAATTTGTTGCAGCGAATATTTACCCCAAAATCATGTTAAAATTTAAACTTTGTTTTTCTAGTGCAATTCGTAAAAATTATATTTCGCAAAAATGACTTTTCGCAAATGTGTCAATTCGTAAAAATGACAATTCGTAAAAATGATATTTCGCAAAAATGACTTTTCGCAAATGTGGCAATTCGTAACAATGGCGATTCACGAAAGTGACATTTCGTAAAAATGACAATTCGAAAAAATGACGTTTCAGAACAATAACGATTCGTAAAAATGATAATTCGGAAAAATGATATTTCGCAAAAATGACTTTTCGCAAATGTGGCAATTCGTAAAAATGGCGATTCGCAAAAGTGACATTTCGTTAAAATAACAGTTCGAATAAATGCAATTCGTTAAAATGACAGTTCGGTAAAATGACATTTGGGAAATAATCGCATGCATCAACGAGAAGCTTATATTTGGACCAATATTTTTGGCACTAAAAGGATTAGACTAATTGATTAGTGACTGATTTTCTACTTCTAATTCTGTTGTTTTTACCTTATTCAAATTTAGAGAGTGTAGTTAAAACCATTAATATAGCATATTTTACTATTAGTAGCCTTAATAAAATTGATAATACAATAGAATAAAATACAAAGTGATTCAATAAGATTGAAGTGATGCAATAAAAGTTTAAAAATATTGATATACTGGCTCGGAAATAGATCTATTTCGATAGTATCTATAGATATTTCGATATCGATGTCTAGTGAGAAGTGTATGCTGTCCAACATAACACACGAGACGAATACGTGAATATGTGTAATTACGTATGTATGTATGTATGTAATGATACATATATACATGAACGTCGGCTAGTCATACTGCTTCTGTTCCTGGTTCTCTGTCTCACTGTCGACTGCTCTGACAGACAGTTCGGCGGCATGCTGATAATGACACGTACATACGTACACTCGTATTATTAACACTCACTCACACAAACAATAGCGTACACGTGATACGTATGGCTTATATATATCGCACTACTAATATTCACACATGACACGCTTGCGTAACGTTAGTGTCGTTGTGTCGTTTTCCTTAACGAATCCATCGATCACGCCAGAATAAAAGGTAACTTGTTGTCCTTCTCAATTCTTAATTCACTTTTATAGTTTTTAAAAAGGAAAAGCTGCAATTAGTTGCGTTTGTGGCATTGAGGGGAACACAGAGGACTACAATTAAATCGCTTGCAAAAATGTTGCATCAAGAGTATATAGTTTCGTAATCATTCATTTGATACATGGCAATTCTTCTTTTTTTTTTTAAATTTTTTTGCTTCTATTTCTTTATCGACATTGGGTTTAGTTTTAGTTTCTGTGGAAAATGTGTTGATTGCAATGTTTTTTTTGGGATTATTTTTAGTTTTTATTAAAAGTTTTTCCAAAAGAATTTACGAATAATTGAAATTTTGTAAAATTGAATTTGAAAATTCTCAAAGAACTTTTTTTAAAAATAATGCATTTATAGAAGAATTTTTGTTAAAAACACAAAACAAAAATTTAATTTAAGAAAAGTTACAAATTATTGGAAAAATTTAATTATTTTCAAGAGTAATAATATTCTTGGCAAAAATTAAATATTGTTCAAAAATAATAAAACTCTTCTTAGAGAATTCAATTACTTTCATAAATAATAAAACTCATTGCAGAATTTCAATTATTTTAAATACAATTTCAATCAAATTCCTGATAAAAAATAATTATTTTAAAAAATTTTATTAAAATTTGTCAAAAGAATTCAATTATTTTCACAAATAATAAAACTCATTGCAGAATTTCAATTATTTTTAATAGAATTTTAATCGAATTTTTTTTCGAAAAATGTAATTATTCTTAAAAATTTGATTAAAATTCATCGAAAAAAAATTTAATTTTGAAAAATTACACATTATTGCAGAAATTCAATTATTTGTAAAAGTAATAATATTCTTCGCAAAAATTAAATATTTTTCAAAAATAATAAAATTCTTCTTAGGAATTCAATTATTTTCACAAATAATAAAACTCATCGCACAATTTCAAATATTTTTAATACAATTTTAATCAAATTTCTCAAAAAATGTAATTATTCTTAAAAATTTTATTAAAATTCGCCAAAGAATTAAATTATTTAAAAATTTGTTGATTTTTCTAATAAGAATTAATTTCAATTAAAATTTATAGCTTCAAAAATTCTCACCAAACTTTCAATTATCTTTAGAAATAATTAAATTCTTCACCGAAATTCAATTATTTTCAAAAAACTTTAATAAAATTCTTGGCCAAATTTCAATTATTTCCAAAAAATTTTCTCATTTCAATGATTTTCAATATCTACTATTTTATTAAAACTTTCCAAAAGAATTTAATTATTTAAAAGAAATTAATAAACTTCTACGCAAACCTTTAATTATTTACGTAAATAATAAAATTTTTTTAGGAATTCAATTATTTTCATAAATAATAAAACTCATTGCAGAATTTCAATAATTTTTAATACAATATTTTAATCACATTCCTCGTAAAAATTTAATTATTTAAAAAAATTTTATTAAAATTTGTGAAAAGAATTCAATTATTTAACAATTTATTTTTAAAATTCTTTATAAAAATTCAAGTTTAAGAAACATGTAATTATTCAATAAATTATTTATTTTTGTATTTAAAAAATTATTTAGATTATAATTGAATATTAACAGCAATATAGCTTTGAATATTAAGAAATAATTAAATTTTGAAAATGTTTTAAGTTTTAAATTAAAATCTTTGAAAAACTGAATTTTTCATACTTTAAATTTTAACTAACAATTCTGTGGAATAAATTTTTTTGAAAAAGTTTAATTGTGGATTTTTTAAAAAAATTATTTGAAGTTTGTATTTTATAAAATACATTTAATTGAAGAAATTACGAATAATTGAAATTTGGAAAATTCAATTGTAAACAAATGAATTTGAAAATTTTTAAAGAACTTAATTTTCAAAAATTATTAAAAATAATGCATTTATAGGAGAATTTTAATTAAAATTCTTCTTAGGAATTTAATTATTTTCACAAATAATAAAACTCATTGCAGAATTTCAATTATTTTTAATCGAATTTTAATCGATTTTTTTTTCGAAAAATGTAATTATTCTTAAAAATTGTATTACAATTCGTCCAAAGAATTCAATTATTTAAAAATTTGTTGATAAAATTCTTTATGAGAATTGAATCTTAAGAAACTTTCAATTATTCAATAGATTATTTATTATTGTATTTAAATAATTTAATTCTTGTTGAATTTTTAAATAAAAATTGATTTAAAAATTGAATTTTTGTTAAAATTTTAGATAATAATTGAATATTAACAGCAATTATACGGCGTGAATAAAATATATATTAATTGAAGAATATACGAATAATTGATATTTCGTAAAATTGAATATTGTACGCAAATGGATTTGAAAATTATCAATGAACTTTTTCGAAAATTAATAAAAATAATCTATTTAAAGAAGAATCTTAGTTAAGTATTCTTGAAAGTAATAATTGAATTGATAATGATTTTATCAGTCGGTCATCTCTCATTATTATAAAACATAAAATTATTTTCATCATTACTATTATTCATTTCTAGAATTTTAAACTAAAATTCTTCTTTTAGTCAATTTTTTAAAATATTTTTTGAAATTTCTTTGAGAATTTTGAAATTTATTTGTTTTCAATTTAATTGTATGAAATTTCGATTATTCTACCATTCCTCAATTAAATATATTAGGAATTAAAAACTTTGAATAATTTTTTAAAAAAATCCGCAATTAAACTTTCTCAAAAAATTGAATTCCACTGAATTGTTAGTTAAAAATAAGAAAAATTCAGATTTTAAAAGATTTTAATTTGAAATCTTTTGAAAGTTCAATTATTTCTAAAATTAATTTTTAAATCAATATATTTATAAGAAAATTCTACGAGAATTCAATTATTTAACTATAAAAATAAATATTTTATTAAATAATTAAATGTTTCTTAAAATTGAATATTCATAAAGAATTTTATCATCAAATTTTTTAAAATAATTCAATTCTCTTGACAAATTTTAATCAAATTTTTAAGAATAATTTAATTTTTCGAGAAATTTGATGAAATTTGTATGAGAAATAATTGAAATTCTGCCAAGAATTTTATTACAATTTTTGAAAATAATTAAATTTCGGAGAGGAATTTTATTTTTTATAAATAGATAAATTGAAATTTTTACGAGAATATTTATAATTTTTTGAACATAATTGGATTTCTGCGAAGAATTTTAATACTTTTGAAAATAATTGAATTCTTGAGATGAATTTTATAAAAATTTATTTTTAAATAATTGAATTCTTTTGTGAAATTTTATTGAAATAGTAGACATTGAAAATAATTGAATTTTCACAAATTTTTGAAAGTATTTAAATTTCTATAAAGAATTTTATGAATATTATTTTGAAAAAAATTTTATTGCTACAAAGAATTGAATTATTTATAAAAATAATTCTTATTTTTTGAAGAAATTTAATTAAAAATGTATTGAAATTGAAAATAATACTTAAATTGTAATAAATAAATTGTAGCAAATTTTTTTAAAGTAATTGAATTTCCTTGCTGAATTTTAATAAAATTTTTAAGAATAATTACATTTTTCGAGAAATTCCATTAAAATTGTATTAAAAATAATTGAAATTCTGCGATGAGTTTTATTATTTGTGAAAATAATTGAATCCCTGTAAAAATGTTATTATTTATGAAAATCATTGAATAATAATTTAATGAAAATAATTTGTAAATAATATTTATTTTTATTTTTGCATTGTGTCCATTGTGTTTTCATATTTTTTTTTATTTTTTATTCTTAATTTATTTTAATTTGTGTTAGCCAATATTTTATTTTAAATTCATTGTCTTTAATTTATTTATTATTTATTATTTTAGTCATTCTTAATAAAAATAAATTACGAATTTATTAAAAGTATTTGAATTTCTAATGTTTTAGTAAAAAGTTAGTAAGAATTATTGTATAAATTTATACTATTTTAAATTAGTGGACGACTGTTCAGTAATTTTTTTTTAAAATTACAATCCTTCTATAAACTTCAACTAAGATAAACTGTTAAAATTATTAAATCAGTGATTTTGAATATTGTAATAGGTATTTTGTTTCAAGTATTTTTCGTCATTTATATACAATGAAGGAATTTTCTAACAATATCACGCACAATAAGATAGAAAAGAAGAGACAACCTCTTCGACAATTTCAATATCTTAAATATTTTCCTCGAGTCTGTCAGGAGCATGAAGAATCTCGGAAATTCTTCCTGCAAGTATTAAAAGTGAAAATCTTTATTTTATTTAAAATAAAAATTCTTTTCCTATTTACAAGTTTTTTTTCTCATCTAATATATAAATGAAAAAAACTTATTTGAAAATCAGCACCTGGCCGTATAGTATAATAATCTATAAGATGGTATACACACACATATATATCAGGATGTATTAGAAAATTAAATTGCGCGGAAAAAGTGCTTTTAGCTTTCGTTTCATATCACATGTAAAATTGTCCCGAGGAAAGTTTTCCGATTTCTCAAAAATTGCTACTAGGATTCAAAGTGTGATTAAATTCGATACTAACTTCCGACTTTGGTGCTTTTTCACTTTCCGGCTCTCTTCGGGAGAAAAGTGTATATATGTGTATTCATAGATATGTACACACGGAGCTTGAATTGAATGTAAAGAGAAAAAAAAGAGCCGGGGAAAAAGGAAGAAAAAAAAGCAAACTTTGACAGACTGTAGGCGCCGAATAAGAAGTGATCACTTTAATCTTGTTTGAAACGAAAAAATGACATGTGAGAAAAAAAATTACGAGTGGACTTTTCTTTAGACTTTCACGTATATATATATATGCTTGTGTATATGTGTGTATCGCAATTTTAGGGGACTTTTATGATCCATAAAATCGCATTTATTGCAAACCGGTCTAAAACCCAAAAGTGCACCCACGGTAACCTTGAATTTCGAAGATGGTTATATCCTTCATCTTTTGGAAGGAAATACGAGTCCTCGGGGCCGAAAATTGGGCCCGGCCAAGTTTTATTTCCAGTTTTAGTATCTCATAGAACAACCCATCTGCGATTTGACTGCTGATAATAAAGTATCTACTTTATATCCAAGATGATGATAAATATTGACTAGGTTCTGTTTAGTAAATTTTAAAATACTATTTTCTCGATCCTTAAATCTCTTTCTCTCTCTTTCTCTCTTTCTCTTTCTACCTTTCTCAGGTCGAAAATTTGCATAACGCACACATGACTATTTTATTTGTGTTACTAGTTTTGTTATTCGCTTCTTTTTTTTAAAGTCGCGAGAAATTTCTATTCCTTTAAGTGAAAGTTTTAAGGAATGCTTTTTGCAATTCTTTGAAATTATTATTTGGACTTGTTTCTTAAAATATTGTTTGAAAACTATCATTGTGGTTACGACTATTTGTATTTTTGTTATTACAGGTAAATATTGGTGTATAGAATTATATAATTAACGGTGATGGATAAAGAATTTTATCAAAAACAATCCATAACACAGGCACAGAAAAAAAATAAAATATTGATCTGTTTAATTAAACCAGACCTACATGTCTTATAGTATTTTTGCCTGTTGAAAACGAATATACTCCATGACCCTCTGTTTTTCTTTAAAATCGAAAAAACTACCCTTTAATGTACAAATTCAAAGTTTGAAGTAAAAAAAAAATTAAATAACAGATTGTGTTGCAAAACAGAACAATAAATTTCTGTACTTCTGTTACAACAACACAGAAACAATGTCAGAATTGTTCCATCACTCTCTGTTTTTTAAATCGAAAAAACTACCCTTAAATGTACAAATTCAAAGTTTGAAGAAAAAAAAAATTAAATAACAGATTGTGTTGCAGAACAGAACAATAAATGGATGCACTTCTCTTACAACAACTGAAAAAAAAATGTTAGAATTGCTCCATTACCCTTTCTTTCCTTTTTAAATGGAAAAAACCACCCTTAAATGTGCAAATCCAAACTTTAAAGTAAAAAAAAGATTAAATAAAAGTTTGTTTTTTTTAAACAGAAAAATAAATTCATATATTTCTCTTTCAGTAAACTCAAAAACAATGTCAGAATTCAAACATCAACGCTTGTTTTTCTTTAAATTAAAAATAACTACCCTTAACTGGAAAGAGAGAGAGAGAAAAAGGATAAATTTTTTAAAGGGAGCACACGTTTCTATATTTTTGTTTTAAAAACTCAAAATGAGCGTCAGAATTTTGAGTTGTAAGAGAAGTACTTATTGTTCAGTTTTGAAAAAAAATCTGTTAATTCATTTTTTGTATTGAAAACTTTGAATTTATACATTTAAGGATAGTTTTTTCGATTTAAAAAAACAGGGTGATGAAGCAATTCTGATATTGTTTTTAAGTTGCCGAAATTGAAGTACACAAATATATTGTTCTGTATTAAAAAACAATTTTTTATTTCATTTTTTCTACTTTAAACTTTGAGAGGCGCATGATTATATTCACCAAATGTCATTTGATCGAACTGTCATTTTACCGAACTGTTATTTTCACGAAATGTCACTTTTGCGAATCGACATTTTTACGAATTGTCATTTTTGCGAAATATCATTTTTACGAATCGTCATTGCTCTGAAAAGTCATTTTCTCGAATTGTCATTTTTACGAAATGTCACTTTTGTGAATCGACATTTTTACAAATTGTCACTTTTGCGAAATATCATTTTTACGAATAATTATTGTTCCGAAAAATGTCATGTTTGAGAATTGTCATTTTTTACGAAATGTCATTTTTGCGAATTGCCATTTTTACGAATAGTTATTGTTCCGAAATGTCATATTTTCGAATTGTTATTTTTACGAAATGTCACTTTTGTGAATCGACATTTTTATGAATTGCCATTTTTACGAAATGTCATTTTTTCGAATTGTCATTTTTGCGAATTGTCATTTATGCAAACTGACATTTTTTTGAATTGTAATTTTCACGAAATGTCACTGTTGCGAATTGTTGCGAAATGACAATTCGTAAAAAAAATATTTCGCACAAATGACTTATCGCAAAAGTGACAATTCGTAAAAATGTTAATATTCACAAAAGTGACATTTCGTAAAAATGACAATTGGAGAAAATGACTTTTTGGAACAATGACGATTCGTAAAAAAAATATTTCGCAAAAATGACTTATCGCAAAAGTGACAATTCGTAAAAATGTTAATATTCACAAAAGTGACATTTCGTAAAAATGACAATTCGAGAAAATGACTTTTCGGAACAATGACGATTCGTAAAAAAAATATTTCGCAAAAATGACTTATCGCAAAAGTGACAATTCGTAAAAATGTTAATATTCACAAAAGTGACATTTCGTAAAAATGACAATTCGAGAAAATGACTTTTCGGAACAATGACGATTCGTAAAAAAAATATTTCGCAAAAATGACTTATCGCAAAAGTGACAATTCGTAAAAATGTTAATATTCACAAAAGTGACATTTCGTAAAAATGACAATTCGAGAAAATGACTTTTCGGAACAATGACGATTCGTAAAAAAATATTTCGCAAAAATGACTTATCGCAAAAGTGACAATTCGTAAAAATGTTAATATTCACAAAAGTGACATTTCGTAAAAATGACAATTTGAGAAAATGACTTTTTGGAACAATGACGATTCGTAAAAATGACAATTCGTAAAAATGATATTTCGGAAAAGTGGCAATTCGTAAAAATGGCGTTTCACAAAAGTGACATTTCGTTAAAATAACAGTTCGGATAAATGCAATTCGGTAAAATGACAGTTCGGTCAAATGACATTTGGGGAAAAAGCATAATATGTTTTATTTTATACACAAAGTTTACATTTTTATGTGTTTTCTGTTTTTTATTCACGTTTTCAGTTCGATTTTACTTCCAATTTATATTGCTAAGTTAAAATGTTGTATTTATGTTAAATTTGCATAAAGAAATAGCATTTTTAAATTTAAAACTATTAAAATTACTAGGTAGTATTTTAGAGCGTATTTTAATGATGTTTAAACTCCAGATCCGGGAAAATCATTGAATTCTTAACCAATAAAAATAATAAAAATAATAGTGATTTAGAGTAAAAGCAAATCTCTTTAATATTCTAATATTATCTAATATCATTATCTAATATCATTTTTATGGCTTTAATGAGTTTTTTTTTTCTTTGATTTGTAAACTCCGGTGCCTAATTTCGATTCTTGTAATGGAAATGTTTTGTTTTTTATGAAAAAATGTTATTAACCTCCAACATATCAATAATACAGGTGTGAGTAAAAATGAGTTTTTATTTATTAATTAAAGTATAGTTACAAATAATAAAACAAATATTAGACAATTTTTTTCGTTAAGACATATTTATTTTATTCGAACTTTGGCGTGAGTTGTAAAAAATTTATTCATTTTATTCACAAATACATTTGAACAAAAAATTGTTTAAAAATGTTTATGTTTGATTTAAACCTAAAAATTGATTATAAATAATTTAGAATTAACCTCAATTTATGTTTGACTAGCAAAGATATTTTAAGTTTGATTTAAACAAAATTTCATTGAATCACATAAATCGTGTTCTCAGTGTAATATTTGCAATCGAGCAACACTTTTAAACATACTAAATGCAATTAAAGGAATCATCAATTATTATTAATATATACATAGTGGTAACCTGATAGTAACAACCAATAATATTGATAATTAATAATTTCCATAATTCATGGTAATTGCGAGACTATAACTATATATATTTTTTTCCAAGTATGATACTTGATTTTCAAGAGATATAATGATAAATTGAAATTGGATGCTGCGGGCATCGACTCTCGAAGTGAAGCTTCTTTTTCGTGTTGAAAAAAGAAAGAGAAAAAAAAATATATTTTATATTGATAAATCTCGAAGAATGTTTAGCAATCAGCGTTGGTATATAAAATTGAGACAGAGAAATATTGAAATTTATTAGATTTAACCGATGAAAATGGATGAGAAATCTGTTGAAGTGGGCTTTATTCTGCGTCGGGGAATGCACAAGTGTGCTGTGTGCGCTTTTAAAACGTGCTTTTTCACGTTTACACACACGTTCAATAAGAGCTGTACTATGTATGACGTATTATATTGTACAGGCTGTGTGTACTCAATGCATAATGCATGGTGCATAATGCCTCAACGACCTGGTGGAACCGAGGACGATGGATTTCACTATCGGATATCTTGGAAAAGTTAATGGCATTCGTTCCTTCTTGGTGCACCTTGCTCTTCGGTTTCGAACTTGCTCCTGATATGTGTATATATTTTTTTATTTTTTTATTTATTAATAAAATATACATATATTATATGTGTCAATAATGTCCTGTCTACCAATAAAATATTCACTCTCAAATTATTGAGGTAATAATTTAATTTTAGTAATTTCTTTTTAATTTTTCTAAACGTGACATAATTTTCTAAACTTTTTTTTTCTCAATAACATTCGAAATAAGTAGTTTCAAATTATTCAAAAAAATAGTTGACTAAAAAATTATTTTTTACTATGTTGAGTTTCATATATACTGCACAAGAGAGATTGAGTAATTTCTATTGAAATTATTTTCAACTTTTTTTCAATTGTGTTATTGGGATAAAAAAGAATAATTCTCGTGTTTTTTTTCCTTCTACATGACAAAAAACCAAGGACTAACTATATACATATATTCGATAACTTTTCAACGTTGAAATTTGTCTATCAAAAGTTTTTAAAAATTGAATTTTTTCACCAACATTGCTTTTACTATATAACATATATATGTGTGGAGTGAGAGAGAAAGAGAGAGTTTGGTTGGAAAACTAATTACTTTGACGTCTAATAATGCATTTTTCAAGTTGAATGGGATGCAAAAGCCATTATTTTGACGTAGACACGTTAATCTCTCTTAAATACCTTATGATTGGCAATTACTAAATTTGTCGACATATTTGGGGTTTGCTGGCACAAAAGGATATTTCGATATCGCTTATAAACAGCTTGTTGATAGAGAATTTTCGGTTGATATAGAAAAGGGATTGTGGAAGGGTTGAGGTGAGGGAGAGAGAAAGAGAGGAATACGGGTAGTTCTACAAACAAGGTCATTTTAACATAGTAACTATCACTTTTTAAGTTTTTAATCATTTATTTTGGGGAAAATAACCTTATTTTCAATAAAAATTAAAAAAAAACTATAATTCATTCGTGGCCTGTCACTTTGTGGAATTGAAAGTTGAAAAAAAATTTTTTTTTTTGAAGTACATATTAAAAAACAAAGTTACACTACAACAATAGTAATTTTATAATAACTTTTTTGAACCTCTTTAACCTCCTACTTTTCAGAATTTAGGAGAATCAAAAGAGTTTTAGTTTAGGTTTATCAAGATTTTCTAAAATTTCTAAAATTCAAACCTTTTTGAAATTTAACAATTTATAAGAATATTTATTATAAAACATGAAGAAATTAAAGATAACCGAGTGATAAGATCATTATTTTATATAATAGAAATATTTTTACTGTAATTTTTTGAAAATTATTTTCATCATTTTCACTACAAAATAAAAACTTCAAATAATTTTTAAAAAAATCTACAATTAAGGGCATCCGGGAAAAATCAAGCCCAAAAAGTGTTTTCCCGCGTGTCGTCTCACTCCTAAATAGTTAGAGATATTTAGTTCTGATTTATCATGATAATTAGGGGAATTCGTGATGATAAAGAATATTCTCGAAATTTACAAGTAATTTTTGAAATAAATATTGAAAAACGAAATTACAAAACTTGGATTTTGGGCGAAAGTGAAAGACAATATGGCGGCGAGCACACAGACAAGTGGATATATGTGTCAGTGGTCAAGGAGGTGGCGCCAATTCTCGGAAGTGGTCGCGAGTTGAACTGAGGGAAATGTATTAACCTCAAATTACTCCACTTTCAATCGTTAATAAAATAATTTCCTCGCAAAATTATTGCAAAAACGGAGAGGGCCGCTCCTCGGAGAGTCTTCCTCTATCACCCCTCCAAATATGAACCCGAAATATTTTATCCTCTCAAAATGAGACGTCTATACTGAACCGTTCAAAACCCCTTTTTTCCGTATATTTAAACAATTTTTTTCAATAATTATTTATCAAAATTTCTCTAAATTCCGAGAGGACCGCTGGTCCCAGAGCATTTCTCTATATTTACCAAAAAATCCCGACTCAAAATATTCTTTTCTTTTCAAATGAGACGTCTATCACGAAACCAGTATTATTTCCCGGATGCCCTTAAACTTTCTCAGAAAAATGAATTCCACTGAGTTGTTAGTTAAAATTTAAAGTATGAAAAATTCAGTTTTTCAAAGATTTTAATTTAAAACTTAAAACATTTTCAAAATTTAATTATTTCTTAAAATTCAAAGCTATATTGCTGTTAATATTCAATTATAATCTAAATAATTTTTTAAATACAAAAATAAATAATTTATTGAATAATTACATGTCTCTTAAACTTGAATTCTTATAAAGAATTTTAAGAATAAATTTTTAAATAATTGAATTCTTTTCACAAATTTTAATAAAATTTTTTTAAATAATTACATTTTTACGAGGAATCTGATTAAAATATTGTATTAAAAATAATTGAAATTCTGCAATGAGTTTTATTATTTATGAAAATAATTGAATTCCTAAAAAAATTATATT
Organism: Leptopilina syphax; assembly: GCA_032872505.1. Lineage (NCBI taxonomy): Eukaryota > Metazoa > Arthropoda > Insecta > Hymenoptera > Figitidae > Leptopilina > Leptopilina syphax. The sequence goes on from CM065476.1 coordinate 33,647,628, forward strand.
ATTTACGTAAATAATTAAAGGTTTGCGTAGAAGTTTATTAATTTCTTTTAAATAATTAAATTCTTTTGGAAAGTTTTAATAAAATAGTAGATATTGAAAATCATTAAAATGAGAAAATTTTTTTGGAAATAATTGAAATTTGGCCAAGAATTTTATTAAAGTTTTTTGAAAATAATTGAATTTCGGTGAAGAATTTAATTATTTCTAAAGATAATTGAAAGTTTGGTGAGAATTTTTGAAGCTATAAATTTTAATTGAAATTAATTCTTATTAGAAAAATAAACAAATTTTTAAATAATTTAATTCTTTGGCGAATTTTAATAAAATTTTTAAGAATAATTACATTTTTGGAGAAATTTGATTAAAATTGTATTAAAAATATTTGAAATTGTGCGATGAGTTTTATTATTTGTGAAAATAATTGAATTCCTAAGAAGAATTTTATTATTTTTGAAAAATATTTAATTTTTGCGAAGAATATTATTACTTTTAAAAATAATTGAATTTCTGTAATAATGTGTAATTTTTCAAAATTAAATTTTTTTTCGTGTTTCCAACTAAAATTCTTAGCTATAAGTGCATTATTTTTAATAATTTTTGAAAAAGTTCATTGAGAATTTTCAAAACCATTTGTTTACAATTCAAACACTTCAAATGATTTCAGAATTCAATTAAACTTTTAAAAAGAATTAATTCTACAGAATTTTTTTGTGAAAAATATGAAAAATTAAGATTTTCAAAGAATTTAATTTGAAACATTTTCAAAATTCAAATATTTCTTAAAATTCATGCTATAATGCTTTTAATATTTAAAAATTATTTGATGATTTGAATAATTTGAACAATATATATTCAAATCTAAAATTTTAACTAAAATTCATTTTTAAATCAATTTTTATTAGAAAATTTTACGAGAATTCAATTATTTAAATACAAAAATAAATAAAATTCTTTGAATAATTAAATATTTTTTAAAATTGAATTCTCATAAAGTATTTTATGAACATTAATGTAAAACATTTTTAAATAATTGATTTCTTTGACGACTTTTAATAAAATTGTTAAGAATTTTATTAAAATTATTAAAATTAATTGAATTTTGGAAAAAAATTTGATTATTCTTTGAAAATAATTGAATTTATGCAATCATTCATCATTTTTCCAAAATTCAATTTTTTTGGTGTTTTTGAGTAAAATGCGTCTATAAATCCACTATTTTTAATAATTAATTAATTATATAATAACAAATTTTTCAAATTTCAGAAGAATTTGAATCATTCAAATTTTTAAAAACCTTAGTAATCTTTAAATTTTCTAATGAAACTCATGATGAAGGGCAGCGATGAGGTGCAAAAGTTTTAATACTTTTAAAATTAATTATTATAAACAAACTTTAAAATCACTAGTTGATGCGGTCAATCAAACTTTCTTTTTTTTACAGATTTTAGAGTGTTTTTCTAATAGTTAATTTTAAAAAAAAAATTTTTTTCAACTTTTGAATATCACTGCCCTTTTTATTATAGTTTAGATATTTTTTAGAAAATTTCAGCTTAATTTATTCAATATGTTAAGAGAAAAATGATTGAAAAATTAGTATTGGAGCTCTAACAGTCACATGATGTTAATAAATTTTTTATACATGGGTGATTTTTCTAAAAGTGCTATTTTTAAAATTCAATTTTTGGATTTTTTTTTTTTTTTTGAAATTATATGGTTTTTTCTATTGAAAATAATTTATTTCATACTCAAGAGTAAGATTTTCGAGTTGCGCAAAATTAATTGTTAAAAATATTAAAGTTTTTCTTCTTTGTTTGTAGAATTGCCCGCATACATGTGTGCAAAATGAAGACTTGTACTCACTTGCAAACTATACAACGAAAATCGATCATTTTCGGAGCACGCTAATAACCAATGCTTCAGCAAAATTTTAATAGATATTTCAAATACGAAATATTGGAATTTGAAATTTAATTGATTCAATCATTGTATTCATTAATGGATTATTAATAGATATTGTGCTTTAGAACATCGTAGCTTTAGAATATTACAATTTTCGATAATTCCATATTAAAATTGGTATATAATATTATTTATTTCTAATTTTCAAAATTTTTATCAATTTATCAAATTCTTGCTTGGAAATTACAATTTTTTAGGCATTTAGAATTATTACGTAATTTTACTTTATTGGGCAGAATTTTTAATTTTAAAATTTCATTTATTACTTTTATACTTTTAGGACTTGTTTTAAAATACCACTCAAGCATTTAGTTAATTTAAATTTGATGAAAAACATTTTATCATTAAATCATAAAATGTTTTTCTCATCAAATTTAAATTAACTAAATGCTTGAGTGAATAAATCATAAAATGTTTTTCATCAAATTTAAATTAACTAAAAAATGCTTGAGTGAGAAATAAAAATAATATTTGGCATAAATTTTATGCCGAAAGAAATTTGATAATTTTTTATATTTCAACAAGAGAAAATATTTATTTAATAAATAAACTTTTATTTCAAATTTTTGTTCCATTTTTCATAAAAATGAGATTTTCTTCGCAAGAGAATGATCGATTGAAAACTTTTTTTTTAACATTGTAACGACAATTTCCATAAATAAGAAAAGTTTTCGAACGAATTTTTAAAAAATGATTTCGTGAAAGATGCGTGAAAACGATTTGATCAAAAGTACTCGTTGGATGTATTTTTATCTTCTCTTTTTCTTTTCTTTTTTTTTTTTTTTTTTTGTTGTTTTGGAATGGAGAATGTTCATTCATGGAGGTGTAGTAGTTTCGGCAAGTTTTCGTTACTCCTGAGAAAAGCAACGACGAATATGATAATCGAGTTTCCACGGGTTTCCAACTTTCATCCAACTTCGGGGGGTATTTCACACTATCCCGACCGAAATGACTTTCAAGTCCCAATGGCGGAAGTCCTAATAGTGAAGCTTCTGTAATGCTAATTTTCGAGACGATATAATGTTAATGGTAAACTCACTTCGCTAATTTTAGAGCTCATAATTTGCAAAATGGCCTCGTGTGCAGAGGGAAATCGAGAAAAAATAATTCAAGTCCAGGAAACAATTTTTAAATGGGTTTAATTTTATAAATCTTTAGAATTTCTTTTTACAACTTTTCTTTTTTAAACTAACAGTAGAAATAGATGAAAAAAAAAATCAGATTAAATCACTTGTGTGTTAATTAATTTAGTCCAATTGTCTAATTGGATTAAACAAACTGCGGTGATGGAAGGAAACTAGAAGATAATTATTCTAGATTGTTTGAAACAAACAAACAATGTTTGATTCAAGTTTTGGATTTTCATTTGGTTTAGGTTTTCGTCATAGAATGCTTGAATTCCTCAATTCAATTGAAATCACTCGCTTCACTTGAACGATTCCTATATAGAAACCATTGAAGAAAATTCTCTAAACTCTCGCTATCTCTCTCTCTCTCTCTCTCTCTCGCTCTTTCTCTCTCTTTGCTATTACAAGGCAATGGTACCCTTACTTGCAATTTCCCGTTAAATTCAAGTTCGACTTGTGTACATCTTCCTAGCTTTAAGCCTTATAGGCATAGAGTAAGTGAGAGAGAGAGAGAGAGAGAGAGAGAGAGAGAGAGAGAGAGAGAGAGAGAGAGAGAGAGAGAGAGAGAGAGAGAGAGAGAGAGAGAGAGAGAGAGAGAAAGCGAGTTACCAGAATTTTCGAGGTGGAACTGTATTTTGTTCGAAAATTACACAGTGTGCACTGAACAGGCATACCGTAATAAACTCTCCACATACCAACAAAATTCACTCTAAATAATCTAAATAGTCGAAATATTCGCTCAGATTGAATTTTATTGTCGTATTTAATTGCGTTGATTTAAAACTGCATAACTTTCCAGCGAAATAATTTTTGTTCACTGACTTTTATATACGTTGGTACCTACATTATTAACTATATTAATTTTCGTATTCTTTCATTCATTCTGTCCGCTCTCCGCAGTTTGAAGTTAGTTTCAGTTTAAAATATTGTTTGACAAATTGAAAATATGCAGGTATTTTTTCGTGATTTATAATAATAATATTACAAATTAGAAAAATTAAAAAAAATTACGATTAATAAATAAAAAATATACGGGTCAGAATTCGTGAAATTTTCACAGAAAACAAAAAGTATTTTTTTTAAATCGAAATGTTGGAAAAACATTTCTATTTGGCCTTAAGAATGTGTCCACCAAAAAAACAAAAAAAAAATTATTTTTTATAAAAGTTATTGCAAAATTAATTTTTTAGCAACTTTTTAAACAAAATTTTATTTCTCCTAAATGAATGAACCGATTTAAATGAACCAAGCACGAATATAAAGGGGATAAAATATACTTTCGTTTAGAATTAGAAAATTTGTAAAAAGTTTATTTTTTAATAATTATTTAATAAGTTTTTTATAAACAATTAATTTTTTTTAATGTTCTACGCCTTTTAAAAATTTGAAAAAAATATTAACATACACTTTTAAATCTATAAGAAATCAAAATCCGTTGAGAAAATTTTGGAGCGACAATTATTTTAAAAGTTATAAACAAATTATATTGAACGGAGATGCGATTTTGATGATTTTCAGAATTAAAATATATTTTTAACTACGAAATGAACAAAACACTGTCAAATTAACATTTTTATTCAATTATATAACCATAAAAATTGATAAAACTGATCAAAAACTAAGTTCAGCGTTGATGCACAACACCGCGCCAATATAATTTGTTTATAACTTTTAAAATAATTGTCGCTCAAAAATTTTCTCAACGGATTTTGATTTCTTATAGATTTAAAAGTGTGTGTTAATATTTTTTTCAAATTTTTAAAAGGCGTAGAACATTAAAAAAAATTAATTGTTTATAAAAAATTTATTAAATAATTATTAAAAAATAAACTTTTTACAAATTTTCTAATTCTAAACGAAAGTATATTTTATCCCCTTTATATTCGTGCTTGGTTCATTTAAATCGGTTCATTCATTTAGGAGAAATAAAATTTTGTTTAAAAAGTTGCAAAAAAATTAATTTTGCAATAACTTTTATAAAAAATAATTTTTTTTCTGTTCTTTGGTGGACACATTTTTAATTTTTAGAAAATAAAGGAAAAAATATTATTGAAATAATAAATTAGGTGTACAAAATTAATTATTACTTATTACTGCTCACATTTTCAAAAATTTTAATAAAATTTCACGAAAGAATTCAATTATTCTCGAAAATTTTAATAAATCCTTCTAAACAATTCAATTATTTTCAAAACAATTTTAATTGAATTCCTTGAAAAAATTCCATTTTTTTCTAAAATTTTAATAAATCCTTCGAAAAAATTCAATTATTTTTATAAATATAGTAAAATTCTTCGCATGAATTTAATTAATTTTATAAATACTAAAATTCTTTGTAGGAATGAAATTATTTTCAATCCAATTTAAAATAAAATTAAACGAAAGAATTTAATTATTTTCAAAAATTTCCATAAAATTCAATTTCAACAAGAATTTAAAATTCACCTAGAAATAATTCAATTATTCTCAAAATATTTTTAAAAAAATTCTATGTAAAAATTAAATTACTTCCAATGCAATGTTTAAATATATTCGTCAAAAAATTAAAAGATTTCAATTATTTAAAAAAAAAAATAAAATTCTTGTGATGAATTCAATTATTTAAAAAAAAATAAAATTCTTGTGATGAATTCAATTATTTTGAATATTACTTAATTTTAATAAAATTCTTTAAAGAAATTCAATTATTTTCGAAACAATTTTAATTGAATTTTTCAAAAAAATTTCATTATTTTTAAATATTTCTATGAAATTCTTCAAAAGAATTTAATTATTTCTTAAAATTTTCAAAAAATTCTTCAAAACATTTCAATTATTTTTATAAATAGTAAAATTCTTCGCAAGAATTCAATTATTTTTATAAATAGTAAAATCCTTTGCAGAACTTCAATTCTTTTCAAAACAATTTTAATGGAATTCATGGAAAAATTTAAATTTTCAAATATTAACATAAAATTCATTTATTTTCTAAAATTTTAATAAATTCTTCAGAACAATTCAATTATTATTTTTATTAATAGTAAAATTCTATTCAAGAATTCAATTATTTTCAATACAATTTTAATAAAATTCTTCTTCATAAAATTCAATTGCTTTCAAAATTTTTAATTAAAATTATTAAAGAAACTTCATTAGTTTAAAAAAATTCAAAGAAATTCTTCAAAAGAATCTAATTTCGATTTTAAAAAATTTTTAATTGTTTTAATAAAATTCAAAGTTTTTTAAAAATAAAGAAAAATAAATTTTTATAAATTATATTTGTTAATTAGAAAATTTAATTGAAAATGAAACTGAAATTTTTTTTAAAAAAGGAAAAAAATTTTATTGAAAAAAATGTTCTGTTATTCAAATTTAAACCTTTTTAAAATTAATCAACTTTAAAAATATTGTTATCTTTATGTTTTATAATAATTAAAAAGAATCTAGTGTTAAAATCATTATTTTATATTATAAGAATATTTATTGAATAATTTAATATTTCTTAAAATTTAATTCTTATAAAGAATTTTATTAACAAATTTTTAAATAATTGAATTTTTTTGACGAATTTTAATAAAAATTTCTATAGAATAATTTTATTTTTCAAAGAATTCGGTCAAAATTGTATTAAAAATAATTAAAATTCTGCGATGTGTTTTATTATTTATGAAAATAATTGAATTCTTGAGAATAAACTTAAAAAAAAATGTGTAAATATTTGAATTTCTGTGAAATTTTTATTATTTATGAAAATAATTAAATGTTTGCGTACAATTTTATATTAAAATTTTTTTTAAATAATTGAATTCTTCTGGATAATTTTATTAAAATAGATATTAAAAATCATTGAAATGAGGAAAATTTTTGAAAATAATTGAAATTTTGACAATAATTTTATTAAAATTTTTGAAAATAATTGAATTTTGAAGGATTGTTTTTATTTATAAAGATAATAATGGGGATTTTGTCGAGATTTTTTTGTAAATTTTGATCATAATTGCATTTTGTGATAAGAATTTTATTACTTTTGAAAATAATTGAATTTTTGCAATCATTTGTAACTTCTTTAAAATTCAATTTATTTAGTGTTTTTAACTAAAATTCTTCTATAAATCCATTATTTTAATAATTTATTTAATAATTAATTAAATAAAAATTTAAAAAATTAAACTAATTTTAGAAGATTTTGAATTATTAAAATTTTTCAAAAATCTAAGTTCATGAAAATTTCTAATTAAATTCATTCAGCATTGAAATTTTATAAAATTTAAAATTAAAACCGTTTGAAGTTTATTTATTTATAAAAATTGTAAACGCAACTATTTTAAAATTAAATTAATTTTTAAGTATTTAGGTAAAATTATTCATTAAATTATTTATTTATTTTATACGTAGTTGTTCAAGATTTAAGTTACATATTTAAAAAGAAACTTTTGTCACAAATTGAAAAAATTAAAGGTTTTGTATTAGAATTAGTGGTAATTTTATAATTTATGAGTCAAACAAAAAATAGACACAAAAATTCAGAATTTTTTTTATTAAAACTATATATTTCAATTTATATTTTATTCATATAAAAAAAAATTTGAATTAAAAATTTTAACGTTCTATTATTTTTAAAATTGCTAATTTTATTTCAAAACGTGAGTGAGAAGTCAGCCACGCGCGAATTGTTTCTAGTATAATATAGAGAAAAAAAATTGCAGTAGAACCTCCTTTTAATGAACTTCTCCCATTCTCTCTGTCTCTTTCCCTCTAAATATATACCGGTATTTTAAAAAACTTTTAACTAATACAATTTTAAATTTATAACTTTTTCTTCCAACCATAACTTTAATTATAAATTCATTAAAAAACCGAAATATAATTTATCATCTTTTTTTTCATGTTTGGAGCCAACTAAAACAGAAATGTCAAAGTTTTAGAAAAGTTGAAAAATTCTTCTAGAGAGAAGAACATTTCGAATTCTTTCTTTTTTTTTAATTAAAAAAGAAATAATGTTAAAAACTTTTTATTACGTTACGTTTAAAAGCAATAGTTCTTTTTATAGTAAAATAATGGTAGGGAGGATAAAAAAAATATAAAAATTTCCTTTTTAATGTTTGCGGCAATATATATATCAAGTTCAATATCGAATAATGGAAATATCAATATTTAGCAACATCAATATCGGTACAAAATAAATATAGTTTCAATTCATTGAAATGCCTAAAATGAACATACGGATATTATTTTAATATCGAGAATTCCATATCGTTATTGCATCACTATAAACAATCAATTCTCCAAGTTTTTTTTTCTTTAAAAAAAAATTCTCCTATTGATTTTATTTATGTAATGAATTTTTCTAACTGTTCCTTTTTGAATTAGAAAAAAGTTTCTAAATTCCACAGAGAGTTATAAAAAATCATATTGTAGTTAAATTATTTCAATTAGATTTATTATTTCTATGTTGCATTATTACTTTTGTTAAAATATTTTTCTTTTGAAAATTTTATTCTTAAAAGTTCGTCTCATTTGAAACGAAATGTTGGGAAAGTTTTTTCACAAGAAAGTAAAACCAGTATATTTCTCTTTGAAATGTAGGAAAAATATTGAAAAGAAACAAAAAAGGAAAAAATTAAAAGAATCTCTAAAATTTTCTATGTTTATCTGATTTTATGAATACTTGTCGGAATATAATTTCGAAGAAATGAACAGACACACATAGACAACATTTTTCCCGATAGACAAATTTTTACAATCTTTTCATTCAATTACCTTCAGTTATTTTTTTTACGAGCGAATACATACATGTATGATAGCAGCAAAAATGGATGAAAATTTATGGAACTTTTTTATTACAAACATTCTCTTAGTCAAACTCCCAATTCATGATTTAATATCCAGAAGCGGTATTTTCTTTTACTGCCAATGTCGCCTTTTTGAAAGAGAGAGAGAGAGAGGGGGGTATATATAAACCATAATAATATTGCGTCGACCAATCAGACGAGTTGAAACGAGACTAGAAGTCCAGTCACTTTGCTTTTTGTCCTTAATGCGTCCAATGTTAATTTCCCTTCTGCGTGAATGTAATAAATGAGTCTCATTAATCATATACCCACGTAAGAAAAGTTCCAGTTGAAGTCGAGACTGGTTTATTCTGCTTATAGAAACTCTGTATCGTGGCAATTCGTATTAAGGAGCAATTTTCTTTAAGGAAGTTAAGTCCAGAGAAATATTGCGTGTATATAAAGTGTCACAATGTAGTATACACTTGCCGGTGAAATAAGCTTTCAACCCACCAATCATATTTAACTACTGGATTTTCTCATTTTAATAATGAAAAAACAAATCACTCCTGCTTTATTTCTCTAAAAGAAACAAGTATATAGATTAGCACAAATTTTCAATTCTCTGATATTAAATTAATGTACATAAAAAGTGTTGACTTCAATTTATTGCATCCTTCATTTATATTAAGGATTGAAACTTCCACTTGTTGTAACTACCAATTAACTATCAACTGTATATATATGCAGTTTGCTACAACTAAAAGGAGTTTTTTTTTGTATTTTGGAAAAACTCGGACTTTGTTGATTGCAATCTATCATTGATTTTAATACAAAATATGGTCATTATCTTTGGTTGGTAGATACAAATTACTTATTAGTTGTAATTACAAACTATGCTAACAACTATTATTAGTCGTGGTTGCAAATTATATTTGAAAGTACTGTTAATTGTAGTTCAAAAATGTAGTGGAAACTATACTGTTAGAGGAAGCAGCTAAACATATAACAGTGCAACAGAATTTAACTTAAAGTCAATTAACAGAAAAATATTTAACATAATTGACATTCAACATAAATAACATGAAACAAAGTTGGTATGCAACAGAATTGACAATTAACAGAATTAACATGTAACAGAATTGAGATTCCACAGAATTGACGTTTAGCATAATTGTCATGCAACAGAATTGACATTTAACATAATTGACAAGTAACAAAATTGACATTTAACGATTTAACACAATTGTCATGCAACAAAATTGACATTTAACACATTTGTCAAGCAGCAGAATTGACATTTAACATAATTGACAAGTAAAAAATTGACATTTAACACAATTGCAAAGTAACAAAAGTGATATTTAACTGAATATTCCTGCAACAGAATTGCCATTTAACATAAATGACATGCAACAAAATTGACACTTAATACAATTGCAAAGTAACAAAAGTGACATTTAATAGAATTTTCCTGCAACCGAATTGCCATTTAAGGTCATGTTATTCAGTGGTCACGTGTTCCCATAGTAAAGTATATGGAGCACGTGACCACTAAATAACATGACCTTAACATAAATGACATGCAACAAAATTGACACTTAACACAATTGACAAGTAACAAAAGTGACATTTAATAGAATTTTCCTGCAACAGAATTGACATTGAACATAAATAACCTACAACAAAATTGACATGTAACAGAATTAAGATTCAACAGAATTGATAGTTAACATAATTGATATGCAACATAATTTTCACATTTAATACAAATGACAGGTAATAAAATTGACATTTAATACGATTGTCATGCAACATAATTGTCAATTAACACAATTGACAAGTAACAGAATTGACATTTAACACAATTGTCATGCATCAAAATTGACACTTAACACAATTGACAAGTAACGAAAGTGACATTTAACTGAATATTCCTGCAACAGAATTGACATTAAACATAAATGACATGCAACAAAATTGATATGCAACAGAATTGACATTTAACATAATTGTCATGCAACAGAATTGATAGTTAACATAATTACCATGCAATTGACAATGAATACAAATGCCAAGTTACAAATTTGACATTTAATACAATTGTCATGCAGCAGAATTGACATTTAACATAATTGTCTTGCAACAAAATTGACATCTAACATAAATGACACGCAACAAAATTGATATGCAACAGAATTGACAATTAAGATAATTGACATGTGACAGAATTAGGATTCAACAGAATTGACATTTAACATAATTATTTTAAAGCAAATTTTTAAATTGACCAATGAAATAATTGAAAATAAAAAATGATTTGTCAATTTAAAAATTCGCGCTGAAATAATTATGGTCAATTGCAATTTTGTTGCATGACAATTCTTTTAAATGGTAATTGTGTTGCATCAAAATTATGAGGGGCGCATGATTATTCCCCAAATATCATTTGACCGAACTGTCATTTTACCGAATTGCATTAATTCGAACTGTTATTTTCACCAAATGTTACTTTTGCGAATCGCCATTTTTACGAATTGACACTTTTGCGAAAAGTCATTTTTGCGACATATCATTTTTACGAATTGTCATTTTTACGAATCGTCATTTTCTCGAATTGTCATTTTTACGAAATGTCACTTTTGTGAATCGACATTTTTACGAATTGTCACTTTTGCGAAATATCATTTTTACGAATAATTATTGTTCCACAATGTCATGATTGAGAATTGTCATTTTTGCGAATTGCCATTTTTACGAATAGTTATTGTTCCGAAATGTCATTTTTTCGAATTGTTATATTTTTACGAAATGTCACTTTTGTGAATCGACATTTTTATGAATTGCCATTTTTACGAAATGTCATTTTTTTGAATTGTCATTTTTTACGAATTGTCATTTATGCAAACTGACATTTTTTCGAATTGTCATTTTCACGAAATGTCACTGTTGCGAATTGTCATTTTTGCGAAAATTGCTATAGTAAACTTGTATGCATATATAGATTTACTATAGCAATTACCGCAAAAATGACTTTTCGCAAGTGCCAATTCGTAAAAAGAACAGTTCGCATAAATGACAATTCGTAAAAATGATAATTCATAAAAATGACAATTTGAAAAAATGTCATTTCGCATAAATTACAATTAGAAAAAATGACAATTCGCAAAAGTGACTTTTCGCAAAGGTGACAATTCGTAAAAACGACAATTCGAAAAAATGACAATTCGCAAAAATGACTTTTCGCAAAAGTGCCAATTGGTAAAAGCGGCAATTCGCAAAACAGATATTTCGTAAAAATGGCAATTCGAAAAAATGACGTTTCGGAATAATAACGATTCGTAAAAATGACAATTCGTAAAAATGATATTTCGCGAAAATGACTTTTCGCAAATGTGGCAATTCGTAAAAATGGCGATTCGCAAAAGTGACATTTCGTTAAAATAACAGTTCGAATAAATGCAATTCGTTAAAATGACAGTTCGGTAAAATAACATTTGGGGAATAATCATGCGCCTCGAAAATTATGTTAAATGTCAATTATGGTAAATATTTTTCTGTTAAATGATTTTTTGGTTGTTTATCAGTTGTGGAATATTCATGCGTCGCAAACCAATGATTCATTAAAGAAACTATCAGATTCTTAGACAAATAAAAAGTAAATTGACTACTCTTTTTTTGTTTATCATTTCCAATATTGTTTGACAATAATTGTTTTTAAACAAATTGTCGTATTTTGTTTATGAAACTGTTAGAAGTTGAAGAATATTGTAAAAATATAAAATAATAAAAAATATTAATAAATTAAATTATAAAATAATTTTTTTAAAATTATTTATTGTAATAAAAAAAAAAAATCGAGTTGCATTCCGACAGATTGTAACAGGTTGACTGCAACAATACAAATGGTTGACCACCACTTTTGAATATTACTTACTTTTTTTTAAAGCAGCTACGTTTTCTGCACATATAAACGCACAAATTGATCTAATATCACAAAGATGGTATCGTTATTTTTATAAATATTTACCACAAGTAAAACAGGTAATAAAAAGAAGAGAGATTTGGCGCACGATGTCTGAGATGCAATAAAATAGATGCATCAGCTGGATTTTGATAGAGAAAATAAAATAAACGTGAAAGAGTGAGCAAACACGGGGAACTACAAGATGTCTTATCTATTTGCATAAAAATCTTTTCAGAGGGAACGCTTCACCCTTTTGAAATCCGCGCGAGTTACAACACGAGAGAGGCTTGCTCCGCGCTCTCACCTTACGCTTTTCCCTTCTTTTATTTCTCTCTCTCTCTCTCTCTCTCTCTTTCTTTCTCTCTCACTGCGTCTCTCTTAGAAATGCCTGAAATGTCTACAGGTCCACTGGAAATTCTCGACATTTTTGCACTTTGTATATGTGCTTCGCGTGAAAGAACTTCCGATACCACTTCGGAACTTTATACTAGTTCCTGTGGGGATTCGATATAATAAACTACTGGCCCAGTGTGTAACATATATATATACTTTACAAGGCGAACTTGCACACAAGTATGTTAAACGACGTCTCACTGAAATACGATTCGCGAGTGAGATAAGACCTTTTTTTATGAGCACAGAAATTACGCGAAAGGAAATTACCGAGATAAATTATAAAAAAAAGGAAGAAAGAAACGAAAAAATATACTGTTTTAAAGCTCGAGTCAAATAAATTGAATACAGATTTTAACGAGACATGCTCTACTTTCACACGAGGAGTTTTACATATGTTTTCCATTTTAACAATGCTTTTTCAGCTGTTTATTATTGCCTTCAAAGAACGACAATGTGAAATAGTAATATTTGCTAACAATAAAATGTGTGATTATGATGATAGTATACTGTTAGTTGCTAAAGTGACTTAAACTTTAATTGCGATGGAAATTATTATTAATGGTTGTTTCGATTGTTCTAGAATTTAAAAACAATGACTGCTTTAACGGAACTAATATTAATAACCAGTATTTCTTTTATTGATAGTAATGGAAAATATTAATTTAACATTTAAGTTGCTACAAGTGTATATATTCGTAACTTCAATGCATACTGTGTTGCAACTATTAAGTGCCTAAAAAGAATTTCATTTGATTTTCTAATGACCAATTACTTATTTATTATCAAATAAACACAGTTTTTCAAATTTGAGACAAAAGACGTATCACAGTACATCGTGAGGTGTTAAAATAACACCAGAATGGATTAAAATAGTCTGTAGCAGTTTAATCACTCTAGGATTAAATTAACACCAGAAAGAATTAAAATAATCCATTTTGGTGTTATTTTTTAACTATGAATGAAATTTTACTATACAAATCATAACAGGGTTGACACACTTTTGTTCATATCAAATTCCCAGACTTTTCCAGATTTTCCAGGTTAAAAAACGAAATTTTTCCAGGTTTTTAAAACCACATTTATATTTTATAAAACTAAATAATTCCAATAAATTTTTACAAATACATGGAACTTTCATGTAATACTGTATTCCGCATTGTTATATTTATCTTTTTTAAATAAATATTTAATTATTATTTTTCCATAGCAATCGAAATTCTTCAAACGATTCAAATTCAAACCCTTTTGAAATTAAACAACTTATAAAAAATTGTTATGCAACATGAAGAAATCGATCACTCCGAGTCGAAGACTCGGAGCAATCGATATCTTCATGATTTATAAATAATTAAAATTAACCGACTGATAAAATCATTATTTTATATTTTAAGAATATTGATACTCTAACTTATTCAAAATTACTTTCATCACTTCAATTCAATTATTGTTTTCCAGAATTTTTAACTACAATTCTTTTGTAAATTAATTATTTTTAATAATTTTTGAAAAATTTCTTTGAAAATTTTCAAATTCTTTTGTTTAAAATTCAATTTTACGAAATTTCATCAATTAATCGAAAATTCTTCAATTGTATATTAGAAAATAAAAATTTCAATTAACTTTTAAAAAATTCAATTAAACTTTTTCAAAAAAATTAAATCTACACAATTTTCAGTTAAAAGTATGAAAAATTCAAACATTCAAAGATTATAATTCGAATCCTTTTCAAAATTCAATTATTTCTTAAAATTCATGCTATAATACTTTCTCTCTAAATTTGAATTAGTAAAAATGTTTATTAATTGGAATGGGTGACTGATTTTTTGCTTTTGAATTAGTAAATTTTACTATTAAATTAGTAAAAACGACTATTTTTAGTCAAATCTGCTAATTCAAAAGCAAAAAGTCAGTCACTAATTCAAATTAGAAAACATTTTACTAATTCAAATTCAAAGAGTTTAATATTCAATTATTATCTAAAATTTTAACTGAAATTCATATTTAAATCAATTTTTATTAGAAAATTCTATACAAGAATTCAATTATTTAAATACAAAAATAAATAATTTATTGATGAATTAAATTAATGTTTTTTAAAATTGAATTCTTATTTAAAGAATTTTATCAAAAAAAATTTAAATACGTAATTGAAAATTTTTTGAAGAATTTAAATAAAATTTTTAAGAATAATTTCATTTTTCGAGAAATTAGATTAAAATTCTATTGAAAAAATTGAATCTCTGTAAAAAATTTGATTGAATTGAGAAAAGTTTTTGAAAATAATTGAATTAAGGAGAAAAATGTTATTATTTATAAAGATAATTGAAATTTTAACTATAATTTTTAAACTTTGGACCATAATTGAATTTTTACAAAGAATTTTATTACTTTTGAAAATAATTGAATTCTTGAGATGAATTTTAATAATATTTCTTTTTAAATAATTGAATTCTTTTGTGAAATTTTATTGAAATAGTAGATATTGAAAATAATTAAATTTTGATAAAGCATTGAAATTAATAAAATTCCTTCCAAGAATTTTATTTAAATTATTTTGAAAAAAATTGAATTATTAAAAAAAATTTCATTGAAATTTTGGAAAATAATTAAATTCTTGCAAGTAATTAAAATAAAAATGTAAAAAAAATTTACGAGAACTCAAATATTTTACTTTTAAATACAAAAATAAACAATTTTTTGAAGAATTAAATGTTTTTTAAAATTGAACTCTCATTTAAAGAATTTTATCAACAATTTTTTAAATACTTAATTAAAATTTTTTTGAAGAATTTAAATAAAATTTTTAAAAATAATTTCAATTTTCGAGAAATTAAATTAAAATTGTATTATAAATAATTGAGAAAAGGTTTTGAAAATAATTAAAATTTTGTCAAGAATTTTATTAAAATTTTTGAAAATAATTGAATTTAAGAGAAAAACTTTATTCTACTTATAATTAGATAATTAAAATTTTGACTATAATTATTAAACTTTAGACCATAATTGAATTTTTGCGAAGAATTTTATTAGTTTTGAAAATAATTGAATTCTTGAGATGAATTTTAATAATATTTCTTTTTAAATAATTGAATTCTTTTGTGAGATTTTATTGAAATAGTAAATATTGAAAATAATTGAATTTTGATAAAGCATTGAAAATATTAAATTTCTACGAACAATTTTATTAAATTTTTTTTTAAAATTGAATTGTTAAAAAGAATTTCATTAAAATTTTTGAAAATAATTTAATTCTTGCAAGAAATTCAATTAAAAATGTAAAAAAAATTTACGAGAATTCAATTATTTAAATACAAAAAAAACAATTTTTTGAAGAATGTTTTTTAATTGAATGAAATTAAAAAATTCAACTTTGAATTGCATGTTTTTTTTTAAATTAAACTCTCATAAAGAATTTTATCAACAAATTTTTAAATAGGTAATAAAAATTCTTTTAACGAATTTTGAATCTTATTTTAAAGAATAATTTCATTTTTTGAGAAATTAGATTAAAATTATTTTAAAAATAATTAAATCTCTGTAAAAAATTTGATTGAATTGAGAAAAGGTTTTGAAAATAATTGAAATTTTGTAAAGAATTTTATTAAATTTTTTGAAAATAATTGAATTTAGGAGAAAAATTTTATTATTTATTAAAGATTATTGAAATTTTGACTATAAAAATTGTTTTTTAAACTTTAGACCATAATTGAATTTTTTCGAAGAATTTTATTAAAATTATTTTGAAAAAAAATTGAATTGTTAAAAAGATTTTCATTTAAATTTTTGAAAATAATTCAATTCTTGCAAGTAATTGAATTAAAAATGTATTGACAATACATAAAATAAAAAAAAAATTTCCCTTAAAAGTTAGCTAAAGAGATACAGTTTCAGAGTATATATTATCAACAATGTTGTATAATACCGTTTTGGAATTACAGTCGTTCAAAAGATTGATGGCCACCTTGGGGTCCCTTACCCTAATAAAATTTAAAAACGATAAATTATTTTCAATTATATTTTACGAAATTTCAATTATTCTAAATGTTTTTTAATTATACGTATATAATTTTTAAAATTTAATCCTATGGTAAATAAATTATTTAAAAATTTAATTTTAAAAATTTGTTTATTCTTAAAATTTGCATTTTTTGAAAATAGTCAAATAAGTCATAATATCCGACGCCTGGTACTGTTAAAAATAATTTTTTTCATAACAAATCTTTTTGAAATTAAATAAAACAGTGGTGCATAATTTGAAAGTAGGATAAACTAAATATAAAGACTGTTCAATAAATGTAAATTTTACAGAATACTTTATTTTACATTTTACCAAACTGTGCGAACTGGTATTTGATGAAATATAATTTTCACTAAATCAGATTTAGAGAGTAATTAATAAAAGATAGCTTTACTTAAACAGTATTTATATTATTAGTTTCAATCAGTATGAGTTGGAATAATATTGGTGAATTTTGAAAATTAAAAATAAGAAGAAATGGACTAACTCTGCTGGGGATTGAAACCCTGGACCTATTAACGGTTGATTGCTCTTCCAATGAGCTACAGACGTCCCCTATTTTTTTTATAATTACCCATAGTTTTAATTATCATTTATTAATTATTAATTAACGACATTTGGGTGTAAATACCGTATTTCTTGAATTTAAAACAATTCGCAATGAAATGTATTTATAGAGATTAGTTTTCGATTGATAACATTTCCAACATAAACGAAGTCGTGTAACATATATATTTAAGGGAAAATCCAAGTTCCCTAAGGCCACTTAATAAAATGTTTTGACAAATAATATTGGTAATCTCATAATGTGACTAAATTTTTTCTTTCGCGAAAAAGAAAGAAATAACATTTGATTGAGTGAGTGTGGGTACGATCTTGGAAGAAAAAGTGTTGAAAGTGGAGTATTCATCGAGTTGGTGTCAACGACACCGAGTCAGTTATGTAAGTGTGCAGTTTAATTCTCCGGAGGGTCGCTGTGAAAGGGAAGGAGAAACGGTCTCACTCAGTTGGTTCAGTGGGACATATCGATCGATCCACAGAGAGCAACCACCCCAACCATCGGAACCACTCGACCAAACCATCGAACCATCCAAAGTAGGCATGCTTCTCCTCCTTCTATCTCCATCTCACTTGCCCTTTCTCCCCCTTCTCCCTCTCTAACCCTCGTTGAACCTTCCCGTTTCTCCCTATTCTCTCTATGTGTATATATATGTATCCAGGAACAAAGCAACGGACCCAATGCGCATGCGAGTAATACAACAAGGAACAAAGGAACCACATTTTAATCTAATAGAATTTTATTTCACTCATGTTCTCCACCCCTCATCACATCACCCGACTACCCTTACACCCATTTTGCCCTTCTTACTCTAGCAAATAAGAGTGTGTTGATTGTTTGTCATCTATTATTTCGCTTAATTGAAATATCCTACGAGTTTTCCATGGAATCTCTGTATACGCTTTCATTGTTCTCACCTCAGAAGCTTGGCCTTTCCTTTGTTTCTGCAAGGATCATTGTCAAGTGGCTTAATCAAACGTGATGTAAAGTTCATATCACTGCATTCGAGGATGTCTTGCATTTGCTGTCATGCTTACTCGTTGGAAATTCATTCTCATAATCACATTCACCTAGGGGATTATTATTAACATCATTAACACTTGATTATTAATTAAAACTATTTATTCATTCATTCATTAACCCCTTCACTGTCACTAGGCTCTATAGAGCCATAAAAATGTCGTGCCCTGTATGTCCATGGGCTCTGTAGGGCCATCGAAAAAAAAGACATTTAAAAGTTAACGAATTTGGCTAAAAATGCTTACTCGGTGTTTTTTGGGGTCACTGAATCCAAATCCGTTGTCAAATATTCAAAATTCAAAATGGCGACCAAAAAATTTTGAATTTAACGAATCTGTCTGAAAATGCCATCTCGGGGGGTTTTCGGGGTTGCTGAATCTAAATCTGTTGTCAAAAATTCAAAATTCAAAATGGCGACCAAAAAATTTTTAATTTAACGAATCTGCTGGAAAATGCCTTCTCGGGGGGTTTTCGGGGTCGCTGAATCTAAATCTGTTGTCAAAAATTCAAAATTCAAAATGGCGACCAAAAAATTTTTAATTTAACGAATCTGTCTGAAAATGCCATCTCGGGGGGTTTTCGGGGTTGCTGAATCTAAATCTGTTGTCAAAAATTCAAAATTCAAAATGGCGACCAAAAAATTTTTAATTTAACGAATCTGCTGGAAAATGCCTTCTCGGGGGATTTTCGGGGTCGCTGAATCTAAATCTGTTGTCAAAAATTCAAAATTCAAAATGGCGACCAAAAAATTTTTAATTTAACGAATCTGTCTGAAAATGCCATCTCGGGGGGTTTTCGGGTCGCTGAATACAAATCTGTGGTCGAAAATTCGAAATTCAAAATAGCGGCTTCAAAATAACAAAAACAAAAATTTTTAATTTTAAATTCCTTAACTTTTAAACTTTTTTGGTCGACATTTTGAAGCCGTCATATTCTTTTTGAAGTTTTAACAATGGATTCTGATTCAGTGACCCTAAAAACATTCAATATGACAATGTCATGTTTTTCAAAAAAAAAAAAAAATATTTTTTCTAACATTTATGGCACAAAAACTATTTTTACTGGACTGTGAAGGGGTTAAAAAAATAGTAACTAGCAAAAATTCGCGCGACTAACTTTTTACTACCTTTTTTTTAAAAAATAAAATTAGCAATATTAAAAAAATAAAAATAGTAGAATTTAAAAATATTTTCTAATTTAAATTTTTGTTGAAAGGGAGCGTTCACAAAATTGATGTCACACTTTTGGGGGTAGGGAGGGGGGGGGGGTTAAGCTAAACGTGACACAATGTATTTTTCTCATGTGAAATTGCAAAAATTGCGTGACAGAGGGTAGGGGGGAGGGGGGGGGGTTGAAAATCTCAAAAAATTGCGTGACATCATTTGTGAACGATCCCAAAATACTAAAAAATTAAATTTTTGAGAATTTGCAAATAATTGCAAAAATTCAATTATTTTCAAAGAAAAAAAAAATAAAATTCAACTCTGTTCAAAATTTGAAAAAAATTCTCGTAAAAATCCCTATTATCTTTATAAATAACAAAATTCCTCTCCAAAGTTCAATTATTTTCAGAAATTTTTCTAATTTGTATGATTTTCAATATCTACGATTTTAATCAAACTTTTCGAAACGAATTCAATTTAAAAAGAAAAAAAATTAATTTAAAATTCTAGAAAATTATAATTTTGAATGAATGACTTAAATAATAAAAATTTCACAGGAATTCTATAATTTACTAATTTTTTATAAATTTCTTCGCAATAATTCAATTTTTTTCATGAAGAATAACATTTTTTTTACCAGGAATTCAATTATTGTTATAAATAATAAAATTCTATCTGTAGGCTTTCAATTATTTTCATAAATAATAAAAATCATTGCGCAGAATTTCAATTATTTTCATAAATAATAAAATTCTTCACAGAATTTCAATTAATTTTAGTACAATGTTAATGGAATTTCTCAAAAAATGTAATTATTCTTAAAATTTTTATTAAAATTCATTCTTAAAATTTTTATTAAAATTCATTTTTAAAAATTTTAATAAAATTCTTTTTAAAAATCCAATTTTTTTCCATGATAATTTAATAAAAATTCTTCATCGAACTAAATTAATTTCAATGCTTTATCAAAATTCAATTATTTTCAATATCTACTATTTCAATAAAAATTTACAAAAGAATTTAATTATTTAAAAAGAAATAAATATTATTAAAATTCATCTGAAGAATTTAATTATTTTTCATAAATATTAAAATTCTTCTTAGAATTTCAATTATTTTCAATACAATTATTTACAAATTTGATTGTGTTCAATAAATTAAAGAAATTTTTCAAAAAAATTCAATTATTTTCTAAAAATTTTTAATAAAATTCAAGAATTAAATGATTAATTTCAATTATTAAGAAAGAGGATTATTGTAAAAAACTTGAAAGAAATTGTTTATATAGAATTCAATTATACTTTGAAAGCTTGTAATTAAAATTATTAAAGAAACTCCATTATTTTAAAGAAACTTAAAGAAATTCTTCAAAAGAATTTAATTGAGATTATGTAAAATTTTTAAAAAAATTTTTCCTAAATTCAATTATTTTCATGAACAATAAAAATTTTTCCAAGAAATTGAATTATTATCAAATTTTTCAATAAAATTCTTTGCAAATTTTTTATAAATTTTTTCGCAATAATTCACTTATTTTCATAAATAATGAAGTTCTTCGAAGAAATTAAAATTATTATAAAATTTTTTGATAAAATTCTTTGCAAGAATTCAATCATTTGCAAATTTTTTATAAATTTTCTCGCAATAATTCAATTATTTCGATAAATAATATAAAATTTTTACAGACATTCAATTATTTTTGTAAATAATAAAATTCTTTTTATGAATTCAATTATTTTCATAAATAATATAATTTTCGCATAAATTTAATTATTTTCATAAATAATATAATTTTTTCATGAATTTAATTATTTCGCAAAAACAATTTTCATAAAATTTTTCGATAAAAATCAATTATTTAAAACTATTTCTATAAAATTCTTCCTTTTGGAATTCAATTATTTAATTAAATAATTAATTTAATTTATTAATTTAAATTAATAAAAGTTTTTCGTAAGAATTCAATTATTTTTGAAAATTTTAATAAAATTCGTTGCAAAAATTCAATTATTTAACAAATTTTTTATAAAATTCTTCGAATCAATTCAATTATTTAAAAAAATTTTGATAAAATTCTCGGCAAAAATTTCAATTATTTTCAAAAATTTTTCTCAATTCAATGATTTTCATAATCTACTGAAATTTTTCAAAAGAATTCAATTATAAAAATTTTAATGAAATTCTTGCACAAACATTTAATTATATTCATAAAATAATTAAAATTTCACAAGGAATTCAATTATTTTCTTAAATAATAAAATTTTTTTAAGGAATTAAATTATTATTTTCATAAAAAATAATTTAAAATTCTAGAAAATAATAATTGAATTAATATGATGAAAATAATTTTGATGAAGTTACAGTAACAATATTTTTTTAAATAAAGAATAATGATTTTATTACTTGGTCATCTTTAATTAGTATAAAACTTGAAGAAATCGATGACTCCGAGTCGAAGACTCGGAGTTATTGATTTCTTCATGTTTTATAACAACACTTTAATAAATTGTTAAATTTATTTAATTTAATTTATTATTATTTATTATTTATTATTTATTATTTATTTATTTTTATTTAATTTGAAGTTTTTGAATTTCTCAATTCATGTGTAAAAACCTGTTCCAAAAATAAGATGAAAAATAGAAATTGTGCAAATATTTTTCTTCTTTTTCTAAAACAAAATAATAATTTTGTTAAAAAAAATTGTGATTAAAAAAAAATAATGAAAAATAAATAAATTTTCTATTTCTTAATCACAGTTGTTAAACAATTTTCTAATTTTTTTCAGAAGTAAAGAACAAAAATCTGCATAATTTCAATTTGACAAAACATAATGATTTGCTGAAGTGCAATATTGGTTCCAACCAAAAAATTAATTATCACATTCTCTTCATTAAAACATTCTTCATAATAAAATTATTTATCATTGCGTAATTTATTTTCATAAACATATTTGATTAATACATACTTATATATGATACTCGTAATTCTTAAAAGAAAAATAAAAATCAAATTAACAATTTTCTCGACAAATCTTGACGTGGGAAAAGCGAATGATTAACAGTCTCAATGTTTCCCGCATATAAATATATATATATATTATTGTTGCAATAACAAATACATGAAGCTGAAAGATTAACAGATTCGTTAGGATTGCTCAATGCCTTTCAAGTTTTTCCAAGCTTTGTGATTTATTATATTTTCCCTGAGCTCATAATAACAATAAAAACAATGATTATATTAATAATGGTCTCTGTTAGAAATGAGCATATAAGAACTATAATAGCATCGTCCATTCGGGCAATCATCAATTCCGTGACCTTCCCCTCCCCAATCAGGAAAAGAATCAACATAACATTCAATGTTTAAAACCTGAAAATAAAAAATTTATTAATGAACACAGTACCCATGCACTTTTAGAAATTGAACTTCAAGTTTATTAAAGTTTTAAGGGGGGGGGGGGTTCGTCAAAAATCCACAATGGGGGGAGTGGGGTCACTTTTGGGGATTATTATTAAAAGTTTATAATTTTCATCTAATTTATAAGGAAAGTCCGTGTTTGATTGATAAAATAAAGTGTACTCAGGCCCCTGGCCTGCACGGTGGGGGAAAGCAACTTCCCCTCATGGGACGCAATCGATGACTGCCCGTACGTTCACTCTCTCGCGGTAGAACTATTACTTTGCTTGTATTTCGTCGTAATTCTTAATAAAGCTTAACGACCCCTGTAGAGATGTAAATTACCTGTCGCGCAGCTCGATTAATAATCGTGTAATGCCCCCGCGAAACGCTCGTAAAGGCCCTGAACTTTACGCCTTGACGTTGACGTCGTCGCTTTTACGTTTGCCTTTGTCGTTAATGTCTTTACATGGGGGCATCTTGAATAGTTACGCAAAAGCTATAATAGCTTTATTATAGAGAGAAATACCATCTCACATCATCTAAATTAGTTTTGAAGCAGGAAACAATTTATTATTTCTAAACAAATCAAATCCAAAATTCACTAATTTAACTAATTTATGGCATATTTCACCACTTCGCGGAAATTCAATTATTTTCAAAAATATTTAAAATATTCTCGTCAATATTTCAATTATCTTTCTGCACTAGCAAAATTCTTCGCTGAAATTCAATTATTTTCAGAAATTTTATTAAAATTCTTTGCAAAATTCAATTATTTTCGCATAAATAACAATATTCATTCCAAAAATTCAATTATTTTCAGAAATAATAGTATTCATTACAAAAATTCAATTATTTTCAAAATTAATAAAATTCTTCGCAGAAAATCAATTATTTTTAAGAATTTTAATAAAATTCATTACAAAATTCAATTATTCTCAAAATTAATAAAATTCTTCGCAGAAATTCAATTATTTTTAGGAATTTTAATAAAATTCATTACAAAATTCAATTTTTTTCAAAATTAATAAAATTCTTCGCAGAAATTCAATTATTTTCAGGAATTTTATTTAAATTCTTTGCAAAATTCAATTATTTTCATAAATAACATAATTCATTACAAGAATTCAATTATTTTCTAAATAAGTAAAATTCTTGGCAGAAATTCAATTATTTTCAAAACATCTACAAAAAAATTTTCGTCAACATTTCAATTACCTTGATTAATAAAATAGCAAAATTTTTCGACAAAATTCAATTCTTTTCAGGAATTTTATTAAAATTCTTTGCAAAATTCAATTATTTTCAGGAATTTTATTTAAATTCTTTGCAAAATTCAATTATTTTCAGAAATAATAGTATTCATTGCAAGAATTCAATTATTTTGAAAATTAATAAAATTCTTTGCAGAAATTCAATTATTTTCAAAAAATCTACAAAACAATTTTCTTCAACATTATCTTTGTAAATAAATAGCAAAATTTTTCAAAAAAATTCAATTATTTTTAGGAATTCAATTAATTTTAAAAAATCTTGAAAAAAATGTTCGGTTACATTTCAATTATCGTTATAAATAAATAGCAAAATTCTTTGCAAACTTCAATTATTTTCACAAATAATTGTGTTCATGACAAGAATTCAATTATTTTCAAAATTAATAAAATTCTTCGCAAAAATTCAATTATTTTCAAAAAATCTAGAAAAAAATTTTCGTCAACATTTCAAATATCTTTTTATAAATAAATATCAAAATTCTTTGCAAAATTCAATTATTTTCAAAAAATCTACAACAAAATTTTTGTCAACATTTTAATTATCTTTATAAATAAATAGCAAAAATTTTTCGACAAAATTCAATTATTTCCAGGAATTTTATTAAAATGCTTTGCAAAATTCAATTATTTCCAATTTTCATAAATAATAGTATTCATCATAAGAATTCAATTATTTTCAAAAGTATAATAAAATTTACATATTTTCAAAAATTTTAATAAAATACATTACAAAATTTCATTAATTTTTATTTTTTCATTAATGTTTCTTAATTCAATAATTGGTTTATCTATTATTTTAATAAAATTTCCGAAGAGAATTCAATTATTTGAAAACAATTTCGACAAGGTTCTACACGAATATTTAATTATTTTCTAAAATAATGAAAATTTCACTGGAATTCAATTATTAAAAATGGAATGTGCATTCATTTTTTCGAAAAAAATCAATTGTTTGAAACTTTTTTTTATAAAATTCTTCGAAATAAGTCAATTATGTTCATAAATAATTAAACTCATTGCAGAGTTTCAATTTTATTTTTAATAGATTCTAAATTTCACATATAAGTTTTCTTAAAGTTTAGTATTTTTTATATCAAAATTTCGCTTTGTCGCACTTTTTCCCCAAATTGTGAAATACTTTTACAAAATTTAATATAACTTTCTTTCCGTGTATGCTTTTGTTTTTTTTTTTCTCTAGAAAAAAAAGTTTCACAAATCGAAAATATGCAGGAATTTTTCATAATTTACAATAAAATAATATTTGAAATTAGAAAATTTAAAAAAAAATTATGATTAAAAAATACATTTTGTTTTTTTCATTTTTCATTTTTTTCATTTTTTTTTTGTTTTTTACATTTCGTTTGACTGATTTAAATTATGCAAATTTGATTCCTTTTTATTTATAAAAAAAAATTGGGAAATTGTTTATTGTTAAAAAATTATGATTATGAAATAGGAAATAAATACTCATTTTATGCATAATTTTTATTTCTCAATAACAATATTGTTCACAAACTCATTCTTTTATTTCGGAAAAAAAACATTGCATATTCTCGTTTCTTAATATTTTTGTAGAAAATTTTCGATTTTTATAAGGAAATAATAATTTGCATAATTTTTATTTCTAAATTACAATTGCTTTAATAAAATTCAAAGTTTTTTAAAAATAAAGGAAAAAATTTTACTCAAAAAATGTTCTCTTACATTTATTTACGAATTTCATTAATTGCGTAAAGTTACACGGAAAGAAAGTTGTATTAAATTTTGTCAAAGTATTTCACAATTTGGGGGAAAAATGCGAAATTTTGATATAAAAAATACTAAAGTTTAAAAAAACTTATGTGAAATTTAGTATAATTATATTAAATATAAGAATTTTAGTTAAAATATAAAATAACTTTACTAAATTTCATATTATTTCTTTTACTGTTTAGTAAACTGTTTAGAAAACTATGTGGAAATTTAGGTACGTTACACTTTTTCCCGAAATTGTAAAATACTTTTACAAAATTTAAGATATATTTCCTCTCCGTGTATTCGTAAACATCAAAATCTTTTTTTTTAAATAAATGTTTAATTATTATTATTTTTCCATAGGAATTAAGATTTTCAAAAATTTTAAATTCAAACCTTTTTTGAAATTAAAGAACTTATAAAAGTATTGTTGTAAAACATGAAGATATCGATTGCTTCGAGTCGAAGACTCGGAGTGATCGATTTCTTCATGTTTTCATTAAAAGATTTAATTTCTTCATTATTTTATGTTATAAGAATATTGTTACTGTAACTTCAAAATTTTTTCATCATTTCAATTTAATTATTAGTTTCTAGAAGTTTTAATTATTCTTTATGAAAATAATTGAATTCCTTATAAAAAATGTAATTATTTGTGAAAATAATTGAACCCCTTTAAAAATTTTATTATTTTTGAAAATAATTGAATGATGGCGAAGAAGTTTATAAAAAATTTGTAAATAATTGAATTTCTGTGTCATTTTGATTATTTATGAAAATAATTAAATGTTTGTGTACAATTTCATTAAAATTTTTTTTTAAATAATTGAATTCTTTTGGGGGAATTTTATTAAGAGATATTGAAAATCATTGAATTGAGGAAAATTTTTGAAAATAATTAAAATTTTTTATTTTCCTTATTAAAATAAAAAAAAATTGCTAAACAGTTAGCTAAGGAGATACAGTTTCAGGGCATATATTATTAAATATGTTATATAATACCGTTTAGGAATTACATAATAATATTTATAATAGCTAACAACAAGCATTATTATATTATTAATAAATTAATTCCAAGTTCGATTATCTGTCAAATTAGTTTGTTAATTAATTATTAAATCTAATTAATTAACGGCTGACTGTAAACAGCATCTGTAGAGAGATCAGAATCGTACTCAGGATTATATCCTCCCCAAGATTCAGTGCCACACTGAATGGCATTCAGCTTTTACTAAGTGATTAATTAATTAACTCATTGCTGTAAACGCTCTCCCAATGTATTAGGCACAAATCTCTAGCCAAAATTACTATTCATGATTAAGTGATTCTCTAAATAAATAATTAATTACCAATTGTTGTCGGTGTTTCAATGCAGACTATTCATCATACTGAAACAATCGTGGCGAAATGTTCCATCCGCAAAAAGAAAAAAAAACAGGGAAAACGATTCTATACGACAAAATTCAAATGACACACAAATTAATTGATGAAAATGCAACTATACATAAATCAAAACGACAAAATCCGATATGACTGAAAATTCAGATTCACAAATGTCAAATAAATTAATTTATTATACCGTTTGTTGGTCTGTTGTGAAATTTTTGTCGCCTTTAATTTTATTTCTTTTTTAATAATTGATAAAACTTGTAACTACAATTTACAACTACCATTGATTGGGTTCAGCAAGATTATCAATTGGACAATTAATCAGAATTTTTAACTATATAGAATCTGTTTAAGTTCCCAATGGAACTACAGTTTATTGAAATAAACATTGAATGTAACTTTATTTTTGAACAATTTGTTTCAATTCTCATTAATGGTAAATATATTTTGTTGCAACTAAAGTTGTCACGTTGATTTATTAAAACTACAATCACTGATTATCAATTGTAACATTTGTAACCAATTACAAAAAAATTTGGTATTTAATTTTTTGTATTCGTCATTTTAATTCTATTATTATTTTTGCAATTTTTAAATAAAATTCTTCTTTAAATCAATTATTTTTTATCATTTTTATTGGCAAATTTCTTTGAGAATTTAAAAATCCAATTGTTTACAATTCAATTTAATACTGAAATTTCGATTATTCGTAAATTCTTCCATTAAATGTACTTATTCTTAGAAAATAAAAACTTGAAATAATTTTTAAAAATTTCGATTAAGCTTTTTGATAAAAATTAATTCCATAGAATTTTTAATTAAAAGAAAGAAAAATTGATATTTTCAAAGTTTTTTATTTGCAACCTTTACGAAATTCAATTATTTCTAAAATTGCAACTATTAGTAACTTCTCAAGAATTCAATTATTATCTAAGACTAACTGAAATTAATTTTTAAATCAATTTTTATTAGAAAATTCTACGAGAATTCAATTATTTAAAGACAAACATAGATAAAATATTGAATAATTGAATGTTTCTTCAAATTGAATTCTTATACATAATTTTATAAACAAATTTTTAAATAATTGAATTCTTTTAACGAATTTTCATAAACTTTTTAAGAATAATTAC
This sequence comes from Leptopilina syphax, assembly GCA_032872505.1. Taxonomy (NCBI): domain Eukaryota; kingdom Metazoa; phylum Arthropoda; class Insecta; order Hymenoptera; family Figitidae; genus Leptopilina; species Leptopilina syphax. Next base: position 33,676,519 of record CM065476.1, read on the forward strand.
ACTTTTCGAGAAACTCGATTAAAATTGTATTAAAAATAAAATTGAAACTCTGCAATGAGTTAAATTATTTATGAAAATAATTGAATTATTGCTGCGAAAAATAATTCTTTTATAAAAAAGTTTCAAACAATTGATTTTTTTCGTAAAAATTTATGCAAATTCTATTTTTAATAATTAAATTCCGGTGAGATTTTCATTATTTTAGAAAATAATTAGATATTCGAGTAGAAACTTGTCGAAATTGTCTTTAAGTAATTGAATTCTCTTCGGAAATTATATTAAAATAATAGATAAACAAATTATTAAATAAATGAATTTTATGAATTTATATTTTTTATTAAAATTTTTGAAAATAAGTGAATTTTATTATACTTTTGAAAATAATTGAATTATTGTGATTTGAAAATTTATTAAAATAATAAGAAAAATCTTTTTGAATAATAATTGAAATTTTGTACAATTTTATTGAAAATAATTAATGAATGAATTCCTGTGAAATTTTTATTTTTTTGGAAAATAATTGAATGTTTGTGTAGAATATTATCAAAATTTTTGTTGAATGAAATTTAATTCTTTTGGAAAATTTGATTAAAATAGAATATTGAAAATTATTGAATTTAAGAAAAATTTTTGAAAATAATTGAAACTTTGCCATGAATTTTATTACTTTGGAAAATAATTGAATTTTGTCGGAAAATTTGGTTATTTTATTTATAAAGATAATTTAAATGTTGACGAAAATTTTTTTTTTAGATTTTTTGTAAATAATTGAATTTTTGCGAAGAATTTTATTAATTTTGAAAATAATTGAATTCTTGTACCTAATGAATATTATTATTTTTGAAAATAATTGAATTTTGCAAAGAATTTTAATAAAATTCCTGCAAATAATTGAATTTTGCAAACAATTTTAATAAAATTCCTAAAAAGAATTGAATTTTGTCGAAAAATTTGTTTATTTTATTTATAAAGATAATTTAAATGTTGACGAAAATTTTTTTTTTTTAGATTTTTTTGAAAATAATTGAATTTTTGCGAAGAATTTTATTAATTTTGAAAATAATTGAATTCTTGTACCTAATGAATATTATTATTTTTGAAAATAATTGAATTTTGCAAAGAATTTCAATAAAATTCCTGCAAATAATTGAATTTTGCAAAGAATTTTAATAAAATTCCTGCAAATAATTGAATTTTGCAAACAATTTTAATAAAATTCCTAAAAAGAATTGAATTTTGTCGAAAAATTTGTTTATTTTATTTATAAAGATAATTTAAATGTTGACGAAAATTTTTTTTTTTAGATTTTTTGAAAATAATTGAATTTTTGCGAAGAATTTTATTAATTTTGAAAATAATTGAATTCTTGTAATGAATACTATTATTTGTGAAAATAATTGAATTTTGCAAAGAATTTTAATAAAATTCCTGAAAATAATTGAATTTCTGCGAAGAATTTTATTAATTTTGAAAATAATTGAATTTTGCAAAGAATTTTAATAAAATTCCTGAAAAGAATTGAATTTTGTCGAAAAATTTTGCTATTTTATTAATCAAGGCAATTGAAATGTTGACGAAAATTTTTTTTGTAGATGTTCTGAAAATAATTGAATTTTTGCGAAGAATTTTATTAATTTTGAAAATAAAATGAATTCTTGTAATGATTACTATTATTTGTGAAAATAATTGAATTTTGCAATGAATTTTATAAAATTTCCTGAATACAATTGAATTTCGGCGAAGAATTTTGCTAGTACAGAAAGATAATTGAAATGTTGACGAGAATATTTTAAAGATTTTTGAAAATAATTGAATTTCTGGAAAGAATAAAATTTTATTATTTATTAAGATAATTGAATTATTTCAAAGAATTGCGTTAAAATTTTTTAAACTGAAACTAGAATTTAAACAGAATAAAAATTAAAATTTTTCAAAAAATAAATAAAATTTTTTAAATTGAAACTAATTTTAACAGAATTGAAATTAAAATTTTTCGAAAAAAAAACTTTATTAAATGATTTATAAGTATTTCTTCAATATAGAATTTATGGCATTTCTTCAATAGAATTAAGTTATTTAAAATAAATAATTATTGTTATTATTGTTATTAATTATTATTAATTTATGGCATTTCTTCAATAGAATTAAGTTATTTAAAATAAATAATTATTGTCAGAAATAGAATTTCGGGGTTATTTCCTAGTTTATGAGGCAAACAAAAAGACACAAAAAATTCGTAATTTTCTCATAAATTCAAATTTTTGCAGTACTTTTGATAAAAATGTTTGACTTTTTCCTGAATTTCCCGATTTCCCTGACCTGTCGCAACCCTGCGATTATTATTATTATTTATTATTATAATATTTATTTATTCAAATAAAACCACAATCTATGTTAAATATAACTGTTTCAAACTAAAAGTCAGTAAATAAAACTCTTCCCTAACTACAATTAGAATCATAAACATTTTTAATTTCCGCTAATCAATTGTTTTTACGTTTCTTACTTTGACAGTTGCAATTAAAAAATCCGTTGAAATGTTAATGGTTTTCATTGTAAAAACTGTCGACAGTTACAAATCAATTTTACTCTTAAAGTCGAACGACAAGTTTCGTTGAAAATAAAGTGGAGAAAAAGTATAATTCTAGGTCCGCTCGAGGAGTTGATCGAAGAACAAAAGAGAGAAAAAAAATAGAAGAAAAGGGAACGAAGAATTATATCGTGCGTAAATCATGTGCAGGTATAAATATCATTCCTTTACTACCTCTACTGTGGTTTTCTCGATCAATAAACAGTGTACACCGTTAGACCTATGTACACGTACCTATAAACTTTTGCTAAAAATAAACACACACACACACACACACTATTTTCTCTACTTTCAGAAAATGATTCCTGGATAAGGCAACGGTGCATGCAGATGTGGGTGGGGGAAGGGGGGGGGGGGTTTGAAAGAAAAGCTCCGATAAAAAGTGGTTACAATGATCCATATCCTTTTTTCGATGTGGAATGATAGTGAGTGTGTAGAAGAAAAGAAAGGACCGCAGTTAAGGTGGAAAGAAGAAGAAGAAGAAAAAGAAGTGGGGGGAGAAAGAGGCTCGTAAAAACAGGACACTCGATGTCTCTGCATGAGAGTGGAAATGTCATTGCCAGAAGCACGGAAGAGAGTTAGTGGAGAAACGACAAAAGAAGGAGAAAAGAAAAAGATAAAAGTCAAATCGACGACGCTCCATTCTCCCCGACATCGTAAAATTTTCCTTGGATCCACTTCTGAGTATCGTTGACGAAAAAGGTCTCTCTCCCACACACACACACACACACAATCTTTTTCTCTTACCAACACAAACACACAAGGAAATTGCGAACCGTATGCAAAACCTTATTTACTTTCAAGTAAACACCTCGTTTCAAAACCCTTTTCTCTTTTTTTCCCCCAATTTTTAATTCATTTCACTTTAAAATAATTTTCAAAAAAATAAATTTTTCATCAGTTTCTCATCGATATTGATTTATTTTTCCATTACAAAACATTTGTTGTTTTATTATTTTTTTTCCCCCTCTTTGTTATTTTTAGCTTTTCATTAATTTTTTTATTTACCCTGCATTTTTAGTTTGAATTCGAATATTAGTCAGGCTTTTACCAGAAGGTTTGTGTTTGTTAAAAAAAATATGTTTTTTCTGAAAAATATGTTATTTAAAAAAAAAAAAAAAAAAAAGAACTCAACGAGATAAAAGTAAATAGAGAATAATAAATCGAAAAGAGCAAATGAAAAAAAATTTGAAATTAAAAGTAAATAATAGAGAAATAAAAAAAAATCTCTCATTTTAAACATATTAATAAATGTCAAAAGCATTGGTCTAGCGGGGTTGTCACAGGTCAGAGAAATCAGGGAAAAGTCAGGGATTTTTATTAAAGTAGTGGAAGAAATTAAATTTCCAGAATTCATAATTAGTTTTATTTTATTTTTTAAATATATATTTAATTAGTTATTAAAAATCATGGATTTATAGAAGAATTTTAGTTAAAGACACTTGAAAAACATTGTATTTTAGAGAAGTTAGAAATTTTTGCAAATATTCAATTTTGTTCAATAATTTAGAAAAATTCTAGTCAAAATTCCAATTATCCTGAAAAATAATAAAATTCTTCTCAAAAATTCAATTTTTTTTATAAATAAAAATATCACAAGAATTTCAACTATTTACAGATTTTTTATAAATTTTTTCGCAATAATTCAATTATTTTCATAAATAATAAATTTTTTCGCAATAATTCCATTATTTTTATAAATAATAAATTTTTCGCAATAATTCAATTATTTTCATAAATAATAAATTTTGTTTTACAAAGATTCAATTATTTTCATGAATAATTTTAATTATTTTTAATATAATTTTAACTGAATTCCTCGAAAAATGTTATTCTTCTTGAAAATTTTATTAAACTTCGTCGAAAAAATTCCAATATTTAAAAATTTGTTGATAAAATTCTTTATGAGAATTCAATTTTGAAAAAAATTCATTTATTCAGATAACATTTTAGATAAAAAATTGAAAATATTTAATAATTGTTCATTTACTTCTTTCGAAGAATTTTAATAAAATTTTTTTAATTAATTAAATTTTTCGAAGAATTTACTTAAAATTTTATTAAAAATAATTGAAATTCTTAGAAGAATTTTATTATCTAGGAAAATAATTGAAGTCTTGCAACGAACTTTTATTACATTTTTGAAAAATAATTGTAATCATGTGAAAAAATTTAGTATTTAGGAAAACAATTGAATTCTTGCAAAGAATTTTATTACATTTCTTTTAAATAACTGAAATCCTGTGAAAAATTTTATTATTTATTAAAGTAATTGACTTCCTTCGAATGATTTTATTAATTATGAAAATAATTAAATCCCTGAAAAGAATTTGAAAATTTATGAAAACAATTGAATTACTCCGAAGAATTTCCAAATTGTATCTTAAATAAATAAATTCCTGTGGGATTTTTATTTTTTTGGAAAATAATTGAATGTTTGTATAGAATAATATTAAAATTTTTGTTGAATAAAATTAAATTCTTTTGAAAAATTTTATTAAAATAGTAGAATATTGAAAATCATTGAATTTAAGAAAAATTTTTGAAAATAATTGAAACTTTGCCATGAATTTTAGAATTTTTGCAAATAGTTGAATTTTTGTGATGAAAATTATTTATGAAAATAATAAATTGAATTTTGCAAAGAATTTTAATAAAATTCCTGAAAATAATTGAATTTTGTTCAAAAATTTTGCTATTTATTTATAAAGATAATTGAAATGTTGACGAAAGTTTTTTTGTAGATTTTTTGAAAATAATTGAATGTCTGCAAAGAATTTTAGAATTTTTGCAAATAGTTGAATTTTTGTGATGAAAATTATTTATGAAAATAATAAATTGAATTTTGTAAAGAAATTTAATAAAATCCCTGAAAATAATTGAATTTTGTCGAAAAATTTTCCTATTTATTTATAAAGATATAAATTGAAATGATGACGAAATTTTTTTTTGTAGATTATTTGAAAATAATTGAATTTTGTCGAAAAATTTTGCTATTTATATATAAAGATAATTGAAATTTTGACGAAAATTTTTTTGTAGATTATTTGAAAATAATTGAATTTCTGCCATGAATTTTATTACTTTTGAAAGTAAGTGAATTTTTATGATGAATACTATTATTTATTAAAATAATTGAATTTTGCAAAGAATTTTAATAAAATTCCTGAAAATAATTAAATTTTGTCGAAAAATTTTGCTATTTATTTATAAAGATAATTGAAATGTTGACGAGAATTTTTATAGATTTTTGAAAATAATTGAATTTCTGAAAAGAATTTTATTTTTTTTTATGATTGTTGAATTATTTCAAAGAATTACGTTTACATTTTTTATATACTTTCTAAACTTGAATTAGTAAAAATGTTTACTAATTTGAATTAGTGACTGAATTTTTGCTTTTGAATTAGTAAATTTTACTAATAAATTAGTAGAAATAACTATTTTTAGTCAAATCTGCTAATTCAAGAGCAAGAAGTCAGTCACTAATTCAAATTATTAAACATTTTTACTAATTCAAATTTAGAGAGTAATTTAAACAGAATTGAAATTAAAATAATTACATTTTTCAAGGAATTCATTTTAAATTGTATTGAAAATAATTTAAATCCTAGGAAAAACTTTATTATTTCTGATAATAATAATTGAATTCTTACAACGGATTTTATTACATTTTTCTAAATAATTGAATTTATGTGAAAAATTGTATTACTTATAAAAATAATTGAATTCTTGCGAAGGATTTTAAATTTTTGTAAATAATTTTTTTCTTTTTTTGAAAAATTTTATATAAATTTAAATTATTATAAAACATGAAGATAGCGATCACTCCGAGTCGAAGAGACTCGGAGTGCTCGCTATCTTCATGTTTTATAATAATTAATAATTTATTTATAATAATTAATATTCTTAATAGTTATTAAATTTCAGAAGGTTTAAATTTGAAAATCAGAATATTCTTTTGGGTCATGGGAAAAAGTGAAAATTTTGTCTGGAAATCTGGGAAAAAGAAAATTAATTTTTTTTGGCAACCCTGTCTAGAATATCAAAGAGAGAAACAGAAATGAAAAATAAATTTTCTCGTGAAGGAAATATCTTACTTTTACAGCGAACTATTCCAATTTGAACTGGATCAAATTTTTTTTTTGTTTTAACGCAACGCAATAGACAATAGCATTTTCTCTCTCTCTCTCTTGCTCATGATCCTTTTATCGAATTCAACTGGTCACAGAAAGAAAAGCCCAGCTGTAAAATTGTCTAACGAGTAGTCGTAAAAAAATATTTTATGACTATTTTTTTTCAAACTTTGAACGTTGATCGTAAAATCTACGTGCCAAATGATTTCCTTCCTTGAATTCTAGTCAGGCTGCAATGCACCTGGACCAGTTCCATTCAAACTGACAACAAAATGTCCCTACTCGATCGTTTTCGATAGCGTAGTTTCCAACCCGATATTCAAGGCACTGCGGCTCTCCGATTACGATCCAATCGTCACGATCGTAAAACTTGCGAATAATGCTTTGATGAACGATTCTCAGTATCAAAATCACGTCAATTTTACGAATCGGATTTTCTCTTAAAATCCCCCAAAAAACGATAAAAATGATATAGTGAAATAGTCATTCTAGTTTATAATCTTCACAGTTTTTATTTTAGCGCGCGACTCTCTCTCTCTTTCTCTTTTTTTATATTCCAGTGGACGAGCAATAAAGATATGTGTTTCGTCAATCAAAATGCGGGATAATAACAAATCAAATTTATAACAATGGACTATTTTTTTTTTTTTTTTTTTTTTTTTGAATGAAAAAGAGTAAAAAGCTAAAAGTATTTTTTATGGTGAAATTTAGGGACGAAACGAAATTTTATTGCTTAATTCCACGTCGAAAAATTTCATGGAAGTACTCCCTAAAAATTTCATGGAATTTGATGCGAAATTAACAATTTGACAGATTTTAGCTGTCAAACTAACTGTCAACTTGAATAAAAGTGATTTATTTTTTATAAAAATGACCAAAAATATGGGTTTTTGGGGTCACTGATACATTTGAACTCAAATGAACAATTTGACAGTTGACAGCTGTCAAACCAACTGTCAACTTTAATAAAAGTGATTTATTTTTTATAAAAATGACCAAACAAGGGTTTTTGGAATCGCTGATACATTTGAACTCAAATGAACAATTTGACAGTTGACAGCTGTCAAAATAACTGTCAACTTTCATATAAAGTGATTTGGTTAATGCAAAAGTGTCCATAAATGGGTTTTTACAGTTGCTGATTTTGAATTTGGTGTACAATTGACAATTTGACAGTTGACAGCTGTCAAACCAACTGTCAACTTTCATAAAAGTGATTTGTTTTTGATAAAAATTACCATAAGAGGCTTCTTAGGGTTGCTGATTATGGATTTAGTATACATATATATCATAAACACAATTTGACAATTGACAGTTGTCAAAAACAACTGTTAACTTTTATAAGAAGTGAATTTGTTCATATAAAAGTGTTCGTAAAGCCAACGCTAGCGAAATCTAACGCATCTGTAACGGAACCTTGGAGTAAAGTTTATAAGATTTTATAAGAGCTGACAGGTGCTTTGACAGCTGTCAACTGTCAAATTGTGTTTATAACACTAAATTCGTAATCAGCTACCCCAAAAACACTTTTATGGACACTTATGAAAAATAAGTTACTTCTCATAAAAATTTACAGTTGGTTTGACAGCTGTCAATTTTAAAATTGTCAATTGGACACCAAATTCGAAATCAGAAACTAAAAATTCTTTTTTGAACACTTTTATATAAACAACATTACTTTTATAAAAGTTGACAGTTGTTTTGACAGCTGTCAACTGTCAAATTGTCAATTTGAGTTCAAATTCGTAATCAGCGACCCCAAAAACACTTTTATGGACACTTATGAAAAATAAGTTGCCTCTCATAAATATTTACAGTTGGTTTGACAGCTGTCAATTTTAAAATTGTCAATTGGACATTAAATTCAAAATCAGAAACTGTAAAAAACCTATTTTGAACACTTTTATGTAGACAACATTACTTTTATAAAAGTTGACAGTTGTTTGACAGCTGCCAACTGTCACATTGTCAATTTGAGTTCAAATTCGTTATCAGCGACTCCTAGAAAACTTTTAGAGTCATTTGTATAAAAAATAAATCAGTTTTATAAAAGTTGAAAGTTGTTTTGTCAGCTGTCACCTGCCAAATTGTCAATTTGACATCAAAAAGCTCTATTTTTATGAAAAAAGATTAAATTTGATATTTGATTCCAAAAATTGTTAAAAGAAATCGATCAAGGCACAAATTTTTCTGAATCGGAAATAAATTCTAAAAAGTTCTAAATACCTCGGTTTTTCGGAAAAAGTTTTCCTTTAGTTAAAAAAAGCTCCAATTTCATAAAAAGAGCCTAAATTTGATAACCAAAATTGTTCAAAAAAATTGTCAGGACCAGCATCGTTTTTCAAGACACAAACTTTTTCTGAATCGGAAATAGATTTCAAAAAAGTTATTCTCAGTACCTCCGTGTTTCGGAAAAAGTTCTTCTTTAGTAAAAAAAAGCTCCAATTTGATAAAAAAAAGCCCAAATTTGATAATCGACTTCAAAAATTTTTAAAAATATATTTACAAGACCAGCGTCATTTTTCAGGACAAAAATTTTTTCTGAATCGGAAATAAATTTTAAAAAAGTTGTCACTTACTCCGTGTTTTGAAAAAAAATTCTTTTTTAGTGAAAAAAAGTTCCAATTTGATAAAAAAAAAACGCAAATTTGATATTCGACTCCAAAAATTGTTCAAAAAAATTGTCAAGAGCAGCAACGTTTTCCAAGACACAAATTTTTTCTGAAACCAAAATAAATTCTAAGAAAGTTCTTAGTACCTCCGTGTTTTGGAAAAAATTGTTTTTTAGTAAAAAAAGCTCCAATTTGATGAAAAAGCACCAAATTTGATAATCGCCTCCAAAAATTTTTAAAAAATAAATTTACAAAACCAGTTTCGTTTTTCAAGACAAATTTTTTCTGAATTGGAAATAAATTTATAAAAATTCGGAGTAAATCCGTGTTTTGGAAAAAGTGAAAAAAGCTCCAATATGATTAAAAAAGCCCAAATTTGATGACCAAAATTGTTTAAAAACATTGTCAAGACCAGCGTCATTTTTCAAGACACAATTTTTTTCTGAGTCAAAAATAAATTCTAAAAAGTTCTGAGTATATCCATGTTTCGCAAAAAGTGAAAAAGCTCCAATTTGATGAAAAAAGCTCAAATTTGAAAACCAAAATTTAAAAAAATAATTGTCAAGACCAGCGTCGTTTTTAAATACACTGCAAGCCCGATCAGCGGTCAGCTCCGGGGGTGCTCGACCGCTGATCGGGCGTAAACATATAGGACCGTACGAACTGTTTTATGATGGGTTACCATTACTTGACTACTGAATTTTTTTTTAAGGGGCCAGAGCGTCTTTAATGTATACGCTACTGCCACAACTTTTCGACTCCCTCTTTGCCCCTCGCCCGCCCCATCTACAAACGACGTAAACAAGTGACCACTGATCGGGTGACCGCTGATCGGGCTTGCAGTGTACAAAAATTTTTTCTGAAACGAATATAAATTCTAAAAAAGTTCTTAGTACCTCCGTGTTTAGAAAAAAAATTTTTTTTAGTAAAAGAAAAAGCTTCAATTTGATGAAAAAAGCGCAAATTTGATATTCGACCACAAAAATTGTTCAAAAAAATTTTCAATGAATAATTCTACAAATTTCTACAAGAATATAAATTTTTTGTAAATTTAAAAATTTTTTAATCTAACAAGTCTTAAATAATTATTATTTAAATTTGTTACTATCATTAGATATTAATTTATTGTTAACCCGGCGAGCGTATAAGGTAGAGGGTAAAATTTACCCTGTAGAATATTCATTTATCCATAATTCGAATTTGAAATGATGAATTTGATTGTAATTTTTAATAGCTGCTCTGGATACGATAACAAATCAATAAAGAATAAAAAAAAAAAATTTTCGCATTTTTTATTGTTTATTTATAATTATTGTCAACACATGCACCCTGAATATGAAACACACTACAAGTATTAATTTTTGTATAATGTAAAAAAATGTTGGAATCATGAATGAACTTCACTATTATTGTTTACTAAGGATAAATAATGTATTTTGCTATTATTAGAATTAAATTTTCATTTGTTTAAAAAAATTATTTTTGTCAATTTATAACAATTCCAAAAACAAAATAGAAAAAAGCAAATATTTATAAATTTTGCAGCTGATATTGGTATTATTTAATGCTAAATTAATGAATTACATAAAACATAAATTAAATTTGCTATAGTTATTATTTAACATTGTTTAAACAATGAATTGTTGTTATTTATTAACTTTTTTTCTATTGCACCTAGATAAATGCAGTTTTTTTTCTAATTTTGCAATTTTGGTTCTAAGTTAATAACCGTTAATTATTAAATGTCAATTCTATATGTTAACAATTGTTTAAACAATTAATTATTGTTATTTACTAACTTTTTTTCTATTGCACCTAGAAAAGTGCAGTTTTTTTCTAATTTTGCAATTTTGGTTCTAAGTTAATAACCGTTAATTATTAAATGTCAATTCTATATGTTAACAATTGTTTAAACAATTAATTGTTGTTATTTATTAACTTTTTTCTATTGCACCTAGATAAACGCAGTTTTTTTTCTAATTTTGCAATTTTGGTTCTAAGTTAATAACCGTTAATTATTAAATGTCAATTCTATATGTTAACAATTGTTTAAACAATTAATTGTTGTTATTTATTAACTTTTTTTCTATTGCACCTAGATAGATGCAGTTTTTTTTCTAATTTTGCAATTTTGGACCTAAGATAATAATTCAATAATTAACGGTTATTATCTTAGGTCCAAAATTGCAAAATTAGAAAAAAACTGCACTTTTCTAGGTGTAATAGAAAAAAAGTTAATAAATAACAACAATTAATTGTTTAAACAATTGTTAACATATAGAATTGACATTTAATAATTAACGGTTTTTATCTTAGGTCCAAAATCGCAAAATTAGAAAAAACTGCATCTTTCTAAGTGCAATAGAAAAAAAGTTAATAAATAACAACTATTAATTGTTTAAACAATGTTAAATAATAACTATAGCAAATTTAATTTAATGTTTTATTTAATTTATTAATTTAGCATTAAATTTTAGCCAAATTTTTAAAAATTTGCTTTTCTCTATTTTGTTTTTGTAATTGTTATAAATTAATAATAATTTGTTTAAACAAATGAAAAATTTATCGTAACATTAATAAATTAGATTACCAGGCAACATAAAACAATTATATAGAAAAAAATTTTTATGATTTTAAGGTTTTTTATTATATAATTATATATAATAATTTGGTTATATAATAATAACAATTTAATTAATGTATCTTTCAAAAAAGAAATACTTTAAAACGAAAGTTTTATAGTTATATATTTTTTTAAATTATAAAGAATTTACCAAAAAAATATAATTTTTTTTTGTAGAGTTATTTATGTTAGTTATTTACGATAGCAGTTTCCATTTACTCTCAACCAAAATTTTTCCAATAATTTGAAATTTTTCTGTTGTAGGTAAGTTTTGCTGTTATGAATTTTCATCTTTATGATCCTGGACGTGGGTAAGATACACTTTTTTCAATTTGATTCTTATCAACGAGAACGAAAAAGTCTTTTCAATTTACGTAAATTTGGAAAACATTTCAATGTAAGAAATTTCCTATACACATATATATATTTTTTCTCCTGAAAAGTTATTTATTGTAAAGTGATATTTGAAAGTCAAGAAGTGTATATATATTTGGATACACACACATATATATACATTTATGTTAAATTTCCGTTGTTGACTCGATTTGATCCGGAATTCTTGTTTCTGGAAAACTTCAACTTACGCAATATTGTTCTCTCATTTAAAATTACTGCGGCATTCTCTTGAGGTATTTTTTTCTATTTTTTTCTGTTTTTTTTTTTTCTTTGTAAAATGAACACGAGTTTTGCTTCCACACTGACCAATCAAGTTTTTGTCCCTCACACTGACGTTTTTACGTCAAAAGTTTTTCACGAAAACCATCAACCCAAAAGGAATATCCTTGTGCCCGAGATTTCTTTTTTACTTTTTCTCAGTCTACCTTTTGAAAAGAACGTAATTTAAATTCACGAAAACAAACTCTTTTCAGTTCTTTTCGCATAATGCTGCGCATTGCGAGAAAACTTTTCGATTAGACCTCCAACCTCTTCACAGATTTTAAGTAATCTCCTTGGTTTCATATAGAATCTCGCATTTCTTTCAAGATATTATTACCCGGAAAATTGTTATCGTTACTGACATTCGTTTTTTTATCGAATAATTTAAATTTAAAATTTCTCTTCTGTATTGACCATTTTTACTTTATTTCAGTCATTTTAAAAGAATTTTAATTTTAATTTGATGCGATTTTTTCTTTTTCTTAAAAACAAATTTAATTTTTGAAATATATTTTCAATTTTTGCAGCAAAAACATTTTTTTAGAAAAAATAATGTTAATGAGCTTTTTCATCCTGATATTTATAATTTTTATTTAAACTGTCAGTTAAACTTTCATTGAACATAATTTTATTTTTAAACACTTGATTGCAAATTTAAGTTACATAATTATTTGGAAAATAGTTCCGGATATTGTTTTGTGTAAACGAATTGTATATGAAAAAAAGTGAAACGTAACTTGTTATGTAACTCACAGCAGGGAATATCACTTTTATGTCCTATTTTACAGTTTTCTGATTATTTATATCTTATCAAAGTTGCAAGAATTACTCAACTGCTGATAGCTGAAAAATTTTGTAAAAAAAAAATTTTTTTTAAACAAATTGTGTTAGTAAAATATATATGTTTCACGAATATTAAATTTGTCAGAAAATCTTTACTTTGTGTTAACTTTTTTTTACTTCTCATTTAATTTCTTTTAATTATAAAGTAGTTGAAAATTGTATTTTTTTTTTATCTTTGAAATCAATTTTTAATTTAGTTTTAATCATTGTTATATATATTTAAAAAATTCCAATTTTCTTTTCAAGAGCTGATTTAATTATTATTTATAAATGAAAATTGGTTCAAATTTATTTATTATTTGAACTTCAAATGTCGAGTATTAATAAATTGAATTCTCTTTTATTAATGACAATGCATTTATTGAATTGATGCTTGAATAGAGTTCGTCAGAATCAGAAATATTTTATTTATATTGCATTCGATGAGTATACTCAAATATCAAAATTTTACTCAAATCGGTAAAATTTAAAATTTTAAATAAATAATTTTTGTTTAATTTCATAATGATATCATTTACCACAAACACATTCGCATTCATCTACTAAAATCTACTATTTAATACTTTTTTTACGTTATGCTACTAATTGGCTACTTTCTTTTAAATTTCAGCCACTAAAAGCTACTATTTCTGGTTTTTTTTTCGAAAATTTATACTTTAAATTCGCTAATAATACTAGAAATAAAAAAACTGTTCTGAAAAATTATAATCAAATTCTTTATAACGATTCAATTATTTTCAAAAAATATTCGAAATTCTATTTTCAATATCTAGTACATATTTTCATAAAATTTCGCAAAACAATTCAATTATTTTTAAAAAATTAATAAAACTCATCCAAAAGATTTTCATAGATAATAAAATTTCCACAGGAATTGAATTAATTTAGAATAGCATTTTCTAAAAAATTTCAAAAAAAATTAATTATTTAACAAAATTTTTATGCAATTCTTCAAATACTTTCAATAATAACATTTTTCATGGAAATTGAATTTTTAAAAAAAATGTTTGATAAAATTCTAAGCAAGAATTCAATTAGTTTCATAAATAATGAAACTCATCGAAGAATTGCAGAAATAAGGTTTTCCACAAGAATTAAATTATATAAAATAAAATTTTCATAATATTTATTATATTTCGACAAAACTGAATTATTTAAAACAATTTTTATAAAATTCTTATAAAGAATTCAATTATTTCCAAAAATAACAAAATTATTCACAGAAATTCAATTCTTTTTAAACATTTTAATATAATTTCTCGCAATAATTCAATTATTTTCATAAATAATAGAATTCTTCTCAGGAATTCAATTATTATTTTTGAAAATTTTAATAAAATTCTTAGCACGAATTCAATTATTTTCATAAATAATAAAATTCATCGCAGGATTTCAATTATTTTTACTACAATTTTAATCGAATTACTCGAAAAATGTAATTATTCTTAAAAAATTAATTTCAATTCCTCGAAAGAACCAATTATTTTAACAGATATTTTTTTAATATTCTTTGGAAGAATTCAATTTACAAAAAAATTAGAATTTTTCACAGGAATTCAATTATTTAAAAATATATTAATAAAATTTTCGAAAGAAATCAATTATTTTAAATACAATTTTAATTAAATTTGTTTTGAAAATTATTTTTTTTTTCAAGAATTAAATTATTTACATAAATAATTCTTCGAAAGAATTCAATTATGTCGATAAATAAGAAAATTATTCCCGAAAATTCAATTATTTTGAGGCATTTTAATAAAATTCTTTGTAAAATTTAATTATTCTGTTAAATAACAATATTCATCACAAGAATTCAATTATGTTTAAAATTAATAAACTTCTTCTTGGAAATTCAATTATTTTCAAGAATTCCAATAAAATCTTTCGCAATAATTCAATATTATTGTCAAAAATTTTAATTGAATTCTTTGTAAAATTGAATTATTTTTAAAAACTTTTCCCAATTCAATGATTTTCAATATCTACTATTTTCATAAAATTCCCAAACAGAATTCAATTATTTAAAAAATTTTTTTGTAAAAATGTTCGTAAGAATTCAATTTTTTTCATGAGTAATAAAAGTTTCTCAGGAATTCAATTATTTAAATTAGAATTTGCATAAAATCAGTCAAATGAAATCAATTGTTTAAAAATTTCTGTAAAAGTCTCCGCAAGAATTAAATTATTTTAATAAATATTTAAATTCTTTCATGAATAATAAAATTCGTTGCAGGAATTCAATTTATTAGTAGTAGGATAAGAAAGAAGTAAATATTTTTGATGAAAATTAGGAAAAAGGCATGAAAATAAAAAATATTGAATTGAATTTTTGTCAGTTTTGTGAAGTGCCTAAAATGAGTATTTTTGGTTGTCAAGTTTAATTTTTCGATAGCTATACTTTTTTACTACTTTTTTTTTAGTTTGAAAGCTACTTTTTGCTACTTTTTTAAAATTATAATTATCGAGTGCAAAGTCTGCAAACAATATATTCGAGTAACTTAAAATAATTAAAATAATGCTATCAAATCAATTATTTTCTAAATACTTTTTATCATTATTTTAACAAAATAAACATTTTAACATTTTTTTTTAAACATTTTTTTATTCATTGTTTTTCATTATATTACATTTTTTTCAAATAAAACTAAATTAATTCAAATGAAATTAAATTAGACTTTCTTTGATAACAATTTTTCAGTATCTATAAATTTGAAATCATATTCCCTAATAAAAATATAAATGTCAAAAAACAAAAATTCTCTAATGAAGATTTTGAACCGTGTTTTCCTTTATAAGGTAATTCGAATGCATGAAAACGAACTACGACTACGAGGCTCTTCATTTGAGAAGCATTACGTGCACACACTATATTCTCTCTATAGTCAGTCCAACAAGAAATAGTTTTAACAAAAAAAAAAGAGCAAAACGTGATTTTTACCATTAGAATTTATTTTCAAGTAATTTTTTCTTTTTTTTGGAGGGGGAGGGGGGTGAAGTAATTTCTTTTTAAATACTTTTTTTCTCCAACGGTATTTTTTGTCTATATATATATATATATAAATATGTGAGCAAAAGAAATAAATAGTACCACCATGTGTTCACTGTAATTACACACAAATTATTATTCGAGTTTCATAATACCAGCACTTACATCTATTCTAAAGTTAGAAGCTATAATAGCCACTTCAACTCGACTTATAGTGCTGAGACACATTTTGTATTTCTCTCTAAAGCGATTTAAACATTTTCTTAAAAGATATGCTTTCGCATCTTCGAAAATTTATGAATTCATTTACTGTCATATTTTTAATTATACTTAAATTTAATGTCAATTGTTGTCAAGAATTGAAATTATAATTAGTTGTAATTAATATTTTTATAATTACACAATTAATTTTTTTTACCGTATACTTTCAATGATAACATAATTACATAAATTCTGACTACCGCAATATGCATTTAAATTCGAATTTCTCAAATATCCTAAATTATTTATTCGTATAATAATTTTCTCCTTTTTTACCCGATTATTCAAATTTCAAGTACTGATGTTGAATTTTTGTTTTGCATTTCCATTTCATATTTTCTTATACTTATATTTTTCTCCATTTTCCCATTTCCATACTTTTTGCGTCAAGTTTCTATCTTCTGTTTGGCAAAAAAAAAAAAATAATAAAGTTTTTCTACTTTTTGTACAAATTTTCATCGTCGGGGAGTCGGATCGGGGAAAAAGGGAATTTTTCAGAATGTCTTTCACTCCACATAAATTAAGGATTATCCGAGACACGTTGCGACTTATTGGAGTGCATTCTGGCCTCTTTAGATCGGTGGGATAGAAAGCAATTTGGAGACGAGAGAGAGAGGAGACGGAATATTTTCTAGATTCAATCTTGGAAGCCAGATTCGCAATAGTGCCGATCGACCTAATTCGCACTGCCAGCGAAAAACCTGGATGGAACAAGATCTTTGTGTCCGAAGAAATTGGCCCGATCCGGATAATGAAATCTGGACGTACGCTCTTCGTGGTCGTTGTGGATTTCTAATGAAATCCCCCATGCTCGTGTGCATGATGAAAGTCAGGAGAGAAATGAGAAAAAGCTCTTCTATATACCATGTACACATTGCTACCAAGAGACAATTTTACCTCGAATTCCTTCAACTTTACTCATTGCTCATTTTCCAGAATGAAATCATATCGTCATTCACGCTCCATTAGGTCCCCTCACTCAAAATTCCTTTCAACTAATCAATTTTCTCTCTCTTTCTCATATCCAATTTCTAATATTTCATTTAAATCTATACTAACAAAATTTTATTTGTCTTTTTCATTAGGAAACATAGCAATAATTCGCGCGGCTAACTTCTTACTGCCTTTTTAAAATAAAAATAGCAATTTTAAAAATTGAATTTAAAAATTTTCTGATTTTAATTTTTGTTGAAAACGCACTAAAAAAAAAATTCAATTTACAGTTTTTCTAAGGATATCAAATTGAGACAAAAAAAAACGTATCAAAACGTTACTTCGCAACTATTTTGATGTCTTTTTTGTCTCAATTTGATATCCTTAGAAAAACAGTGTTTTGGAGAAATTACAAATAATTGCAGAAATTCAATTATTTTCAAAAAAAAAAATAAAATAAAATTCTTCTTCTAAAATTCAACCATGTTCAAAATTTGAAAAAAATTCTCGTAAAAATTTCAATTATAGTTAGATGTTGGTTTGTTTATTATTTTTTAATCCATATTAAAATCATTTTCAAGCACGAAGCTTTTCGTCCATCAACGATGGACCAATTATATTTATAAATAACAAAATTCTTCTCCAAAATTCAATTATTTTCATAAACGTCAAAAAAAATTATTGTCCTAATTTTAATAATTTTCAACAAAATTTTCTAATTTCAATGATTTTCAATATCTACTATTTTAATAAAATTTCCCAAAAAGAATTCAAATTTTAATTACTATTTTACTAAAATTTCACAAAACATTTCTATTATTAAAAAAAAACAAAAAAAAAATGTTAAAAAATTCCTCTCAAACATTCAATTAATATAAAAAATATTAAATTTTTTATATTAATTGAATTCAATTATATCCAAAAATAATAAAATTCTTGAAAAAAATTCAATTATTTCAAATATTTTAATCAACATTTTTGTAAAAAATTCAATTTTTTTATAAAAAAATAAAATTTTCAGGGGAATTCAATTATTTTTTTAAATTTTAACAAAATTCTTTACAAAAACTCAATTATTTTCATAAATAATGTTTAACTATGTTTAAAAATTGCAAAAAATTCTCGTAAAAATCCCAATTATCTTTATAAATAACAAAATTCTTCTCCAAAATTCAATTATTTTCATAAATGTCAAAAAAATTCTTGTCCTAATTTCAATTATTTTCAAAAATAAAATGCATTTTTTTAATTTCAATGATTTTCAATATCTACTATTTTAACAAAATTTCCCAAAAAGAATTTAAATTTTAATTACTATTTTACTAAAATTCCACAAAACAATTCTATTATTAAAAAAAAAAAAAAAAATGGTAAAAAATTCCTCTCAAACATTCAATTAATATAAAAAATTTTTAAAATTTTTCGTAAGAATTCAATTATTTCCAAAAATAATAAAATTCTTTACAAAATTTCAATTATTTCAAAGATTTTAATCAACATTCTTGTAAATAATTCAATTTTTCAGGGTAATTCAATTATTTTTTTAAATTTTAACAGAATTCTTCACAAAAATTCAATTATTTTTATAAATAATAAAATTCTTCTGATGAATTCAAGTATTTTAAAAAATAATAAAATTCTTCTGACGAATTCAACTATTTCGAAAAATAATAAAATTCTTTGCAACATTTCAGGGTAATTCAATTATTTCTTTAAATTTTAACAAAATTCTTCACAAAAATTCAATTATTTTCAAAAATAATAAAATTCTTCTGACGAATTCAAGTATTTCGAAAAATAATAAAATTTATTCTTTGCAACATTCGAATTATTTCAAAGATTTAAATCAAAATTCTTGTAAAGAATTCAATTATTTTTATAAATAAGTATATTTTTTAAGGGATTTCAATTATTTTTATAAAAAATTAAATTTTTTAGGAAAATTCAATTATTTTTGATACTGTTAACAAAATTCTTCATGAAAATTCAATTATTTTCATAAGTAAGAAAATTCTTCTGAGAAATTCAATTATTTTCAAAAATAATAAAATTTTTTGCAAAATTTGAATGATTTTAAAGATTTTAATCAATTTTTTGGGCAAGAATTCAATTAATTTTCTAAATAATAACATTTTTCTTAAGAATTTAATTTTTTTTTTCAATTAAAATTCATGCAAAAATTCAATTATTTCTATAAATAATAAAATTCATTGTAGAATTTCAATCATTTTTTCATACAATTTTAAATGAATTCCGCGAAAAGTGTAATTATTTTTTAAAAAAATTTTATTAAAATATATTTATAAAAAAAATCTGATTTAAAAACAAAATTGATTTTTTCGAAAAAATTTTTAAATAAAATAATAGAATTTTCAAATAATTGCAGAAATTCAATTATTTAAAGAAAAAATAAAATTCTTCTTATAAAATTCAACTATGTTTAAAATTTGAAAAAAATTCTTGTAAAAATCCCAATTATCTTTATAAATAACAAAATTCTTCCCCAAATTTCAATTATTTTTATAAATGTCAAAAAAATTCTTGTCCTAATTTCAATAATTTTCCAAAAATTCTCTAATTTTAATGATTTTCGATATCTACTATTTTTTTCTACTATTTTTTTTTATTTTATTTATTTTTTTTTTAATAAAATTTCCCAAAAAGAATTCAATTATTTAAAAAAAAGTTTAATAAAATTTTATGCAAACATTTAATTATTTTCATAAATAATAAAAATTTGACTGCAATTCAATTATTATTTTCATAAAAAATAATTTTAAATTCTAGAAAATAATAATTGAATTTGAAATTTTTGAATGTCTTAATTCCTGTGGAAAATCCTTTTCCAAAAATAAGATGAAAAATAGGAATTGTGCAAATATTTGTCTTCTTTTTCTAAAACAAAATAATAATTTTGTTCAAAAAATTGTGATTCATAAATAAAAATAATGCAAAATAAATCAATTTTCTATTTCTTAATCACAGTTGTTTAACAATTTTCTAATTTTCCTTAGAAGTAAAGAACAAAAATCTGCATAATTTCAAGTTGACAAAACATAATATTTAACAAAATTTTAATCATTCAATGAAAAGAAGTGAAAAAAATTCTAATAATTTCTATTTGTCATTACAATTTTGAATTAATTATAAAATAAAAATAATTGTAACATAATAACATAATACAATCTATCTAAAGTTAACAAAAAACTACGTCGGTGAAGTTCGCAACGTTTATGATCAACGATTGAAAAAAAAAATTATTTTCCTACGAAAAAGAATAAAATTTTTTGTTCACAAATATTTCTTTTGTAAATCATTATTCAACATACTAACCAAAATATTTTCTATACAACAATTAATAAAAATTTGCTTAAAAAAATATTTTTCTTATGAAATCGTTGATTATAAACGTTGTGAACTTCACCAACGTAAAAAACTAAAGTATAAACAAAAGACAACTTCAGAGTGTGAGGGACAGAAAAAGTCAATGAATGAATGAAAGAACATTCAAATTATTATAGTTAATAATTTTTTTTTTTTTTTAATAAGGAAAAATTGATTTGGATAAAATTGAAATCTTGTTTCTTTATACATATTCCTCAACAGGCCGTTCATCGTATGAGGAAAGAGATAAGATTAAATCTCCCTTTTTTTTTCTTTTCTACAGAGACTTATCATTTCCTCGTCGACAATCGATTAAAGTGTCCTTCTACAGGGTAGGTACATAGCCTGAAGCTTTCCTACAAAAGAAAGCGTCAAGGAGGTGACGAGATCAAATTAGATTAGATTTCTTCGATGCTTTCCAGCTTGAGACAATTTATTACACACGGAAAATATTTCTTCCTTTTATTCTATAGATAAACAAGAACTTTTAATTAAATCCTATTCACAAACAAAAATGGTAGTTAAAAAAAAAAAATTTCTGATAAAAATAACACTGTGTGACAAAATAAAAAAAGTCGTAATGTTTATGCTTTTTACATTATTTTTTTACGACAATTGCTTGCACAGTCTAGTTGTTGAAAAATTACTGTTTTGACAGTTCCATCTCAGTTTTACCGAACTAAATTCAGTAAAATTTTAGGAATAAATTTTCTCCTTGTAAGAAATTTCTTAGTGTATGACAAGAACTGACAGTAGTTGTAACTAACAGTATCTTTGGTAGAAAATAGTGACAACTGAAAGTGGCTACAATTTCCGCTACTCAATAGTCAATACAAATTGAGTGTTTATTTAAAGCTTTATTACAGCTGACGATCATTAAAACTGTTTTTTTTTCTAAGAATCGATAATTAAAAAGCATTGTAGTAACAACAAATGGCACATTTCATTTAATAATAGAAAATATTCCCCGGCTAATAAAGACTAACAATGACAGATGCATACAATGGTAGTTTCTTATATATTGACAACATGCAATACAAACAAAAGCAGTTATTAAAGAAATGTTGAAATACAAACAATAAACGTCATTACTGTCTGTAAGGGAATCCGATTCTCTTCTATCGATTCAGTGAATCGGTTTCATTCGCAAGATAAGCCGCAGCACACTCGTCAGAGGAGTATTAAAACGTTGAAAAAAATTAGCATAAGCAATAGACACGAGTATAAAGGAGAGACTGAAAAGAATTAACTCTCTTTTCATCTATTTACATATACAAAATGTATGTAAAGCTTCACAAGTCTCTTCTTTCAATATTTTTATGAACCATCTCATTAGTCTTTGTAAATTGCTCTCTAATGATATAATGTGAGAAATGTCTAATTAATCACGAAAGTATAGATAAAGTCACGAAAATTAATTTATATTCATCATAGTGGGACACTAAATTTTCAATGATACTCGAAATTCATTTATAAAATGATATGTTTTTGTTGAATTTGTTTTATGTGTAATCGATTCACGCTCGACGTAACATAACATTTTTCTAGATCAAAACTATATGTATGTATGTTATATAGATTTCATTTTTCTCGAATCTTCCAATGAATGAGCAAGAGTCTCATTTATCACAATAGAAAATGTCGACGAACACCTTTGGATTGCACGAGAACAAAATCTATCCCCGACTCTGATTAATGTTACCCCCCTCCCCCCTCTCTTCTAAAAGCATTGCGAACTTTTTTCTTATTAAAAAAGAGAATATTGATTTTAGACTAGGATTTTTCTTTATCACTCATTTTTTTTTTTTTTTTTTGCTTCGCGAAATTATTGACATTGAAGATCGATGTTCCTTCGATTATGTTTCCGATGGATTGCTTCGATTTTTAATGGTCTGTCTCCAACATGTTACTGTATGTTGCCTATCGCCGAAACGTCATTTTTGACTTGAACGATAAATTTTCTTTTCGCCAACACGATTTATTGCTTCTTTTAAAAATTTTAACTTTTGTCTTATATATACCTCTTTTTAGGAATATTTCCTTTTTTTTCCCAAAATTATATAACGAACTAGTAATTCGTGTGGCTAACTTCTTATTTATACTTTTTAAAATAAAAATAACATTTTTAAAAATAATAGAATTTAAATTTTTTTGTTGAAGACACTAAAAAAAATCAATTATTTTCAAAAGTAATAAAATTTATCTTCTCACAACAATTCTTCTCACATCTTCTCACAATAAAATTCACATCTTCTTTTGGACATTCAATTATGTCCAAAAATTTTATTAAATTATTGTCAAAATTTCAATTATTTTTATAAATAATAAAATTCTTCTCTTAAATTCAATTATTTTCAAAAATTTTCATTAAAACTCTTGGCAAAATTTAAATTATTTTCAAAAATTTTCCTCAATTCAATGATTTTTAATATCTCTTAATAAAATTCCCCCTAAAAGAATTCAATTATTTATAACAAAATTTTTAATAAAATTGTACACAAACATTTAATTATTTTCATAAATAATCAAAATTTCACAGGAATTCAATTATTTACAAATTTTTTATTTTTTATTTTTTTTTTTCTTCGCCATCATTCAATTATTTTCATAAATAATAAAATTTTTCAAGGATTCAATTATTTTCGAAAAGAATAATTAAAACTTGTAGAAAATAATAATTAAATTGAAATGATGGAAAAATGTTGAAGTTACAGTAACAATATTCTTATAATATAAAATAATGAAGAAATTAAATCTCTTAATGAAAACATGAAGAAATCGATCACTCCGAGTCTTCGACTCGAAGCAATCGATATCTTCATGTTTTACAACAATACTTTTATATGTTCTTTAATTTCAAAAAAGGTTTGAATTTAAAATTTTTGAAAATCTTAATTCCTATGGAAAAATAATAATAATTAAACATTTATTTAAAAAAGAAGATATTGATGTTTACGAATACACGGAGAGGAAATATATCTTAAATTTTGTAAAAGTATTTTACAATTTCGGGAAAAAGTGTAACGTACCTAAATTTTCACATAGTTTTCTAAACAGTTTACTAAACAGTAAAAGAAATAATAATATGAAATTTAGTAAAGTTATTTTATAATTTAACTAAAATTCTTATATTTAATATAATTATACTAAATTTCACATAAGTTTTTTTAAAGTTTAGTATTTTTTATATTTACCATTTTCAAAAATTTTTCTTAATTCAATGATTTTTAATATCTACCTAAATAAAATTTCCCAAAGAGAATTCAATTATTTAAAAAAAAATTTTTAATAAAATTCTTTGCAATTCAATTATCTTCATAAATAATAAAATTCTTCACAGGAATTCAATTATTTACAAATTTTTTATAAATTTTTTTGTAATAATTCAATTATTTTCATAAAGAATAATTAAAACTTGTAGAAAATAATAATTAAATTGAAATGATGAAAAAATATGAAATTCAGTAAAGTTATTTTATAAATTAACTAAAATTCTTATACTTAATATAATTATACTAAATTTCACATAAGTTTTTTAAAGTTTAGTATTTTTTATATCAAAATTTCGCATTTTTTCCCCAAATTGTGAAATACTTTGACAAAATTTAATGTAACTTTCTTTCCGTGTAACTTTACGCAATTAATGAAATTCGTAAATAAATGTAAGAGAACATTTTTTGAGTAAAATTTTTTCCTTTATGTTTAAAAAAACTTTGAATTTTATTAAAGCAATTGTAATTTAGAAATAGAAATTATGCAAATTATTATTTCCTTATAAAAATTGAAAATTTTCTACAAAAATATTAAGAAACGGGAATATGTAATGTTTTTTTCCACAAAAGAACAGAATGAGTAAGTGAACAATATTGTTATTGAGAAATAAAAATTATGCATAAAATGAGTATTTATTTCCTATTTTTTTAATTTTTTAACAATTAATAATTTGCCAATTTTTTTTCGTAAATAAAAAGGAATCAAATTTGCATAATTTAGATCAGTCAAACGAAATTTGTTATAAAACAGCAAATAAAAAACAAAATGTATTTGTTAATCATAATTTTTTAAAAATTTTCTAATTTTAAATATTATTTAATTATAGATTATGAAAAATACCTTCATATTTTCGATTTCTCAAACTTTTTTTTCTAAAGAAAAAAAAATATAAACAAATTACTAAATTTAAAAAAAACTTATATGTGAAATTTAGCATAATTAACTATAATAATTTGAATGTTCTTTCATTGTTTCATTCATTCACATTGTATTATATTATTATGCTACAATTATTTTTATTTTATAATTAATTCAAAATTTTAGTGAGAAATAGAAATCATCAGAAATTTTTTCATTTCTTTTCGTTAACAGACTATAATTTTATTAAATATTATGTGTTTTGTCAAAGCGAATTTATGTGCAGATTTTTTTTTTACTTCTTAACAAAATTAGAAAATTTACTTATTTTGCATTGTTTCTGTTTATGAATCATAATTTTCTTCACAAAATTATTAATTTTTTTTAGAAAAAGAAAACAAACATTTGCACAATTCCAATTTTTAATTTTATTTTTTATACCAAATTCTGTTTTTCTTTTACAAAAAGGAACTAGTTTGCACCATTTCTATTCTATTTCTCAATTAAATTTTTTTTTGAACAAAATTCAAAGATTTCTTAAAAATAAAAGAACAGATTGTTTATAATTTATAGATTTGATTTATCAATTATAAACTTTTATAAAAATTTCAAGTTCCTTTTGGAAAAAAAGGAAAAAAATTTTTTTTTAATTTGGATTAATTACAGTTTTCAAGAAAATCTTAAAAGTATTTTTTTAAAAAGGAGTGAAAAGCTTACAGAACTTATATTTTTGAATCACGATTGTTATAGAAATTTTGATTTTTTCAAAAATGAAATTCCAATCAACTTCGTTATTTTATAAGAACATTAGAATAGTTAATAGACATTATTGTTAAATATGTATTGACATCAAAATCAGAAACTAAACTTATTATTTTAGCTATTTCTATAATTAAATTAATTGAAAATTGAAATTTCATAGAATTTCGAATTGAAACCTAGTGAAGTTAAACTATTTATTAAATTGTAAACGCAACTCTTAAAATTCAATTATTTTAAAAATATTTAAGTATTTTAAATTAAATATTTTTAAATTTCATTATTTTTGAAATTGCTAATTTTATTTTAAAAAGTAAAAGTTAGCCGCGCGCTTTAGCGCGTGAATTGTTGCTAGTATTATAGTAAATATAAGAATTTTTGTTAAATTATAAAATAACTTTATTATTTCTTTCACTTTTTAGTATTTTCTATGTCAAATTTTCGGTATGTTGCACTTGTTCCCCAAATTGTAAAATACTTTTACAAAATTTAATATAATATTTCCTGTAGTAAACATTTTGACAGTAATTTTAAAAAGAATTTTTAATATTCTTATAGCATTATAAGATTTAAAAATCGAGAAAATTCTTAAATAGCAAAGAATTCATTTATAATTGTCTCATTAATTGACATATTTGAAAACGAAAATATGATGAATCTGAGTGGCGAAAGTTGTTCAAAATGAGTTACAATCAGCAGTTGCCAAAGTGTGGGGAAGATAAGTCTTGACTCTTGGCTAAAGGTGTTGCTGATCGTATGATTTGTTGCTATACACAGTGAAGAAACTTTTTCCGGGTTATTGTGACATTTCTTATCGCAAAATACATTCATTTGAAAACTACTTTTATCTATACTGTCACTTTGCTCTGTATTTTCGATATCCATAAAATATGGACCATAAACGGCGGATACAAAATGGATTCTCTGTCCTGCGACTTTTATTTTTCATTTATTTATTTATATGCCTCCTTTCCTATCTCTCGGTTCGGTTTTTTCTTCTTCTTCTCTGTTTTTTTTTTTTTTTATTATTATATATGAGTGGAATATAACAAAAAAGGCCTTGGTTCCTTTAATCGATATCTCGCCGGTAATAAGTTTCTAAAAATACTTCTGATTTATATTTTTATCTCCTCTAGTTGAGTTTGCCCTTAACTCTTTTCTTATAAAATACCGTTTCAAGTTACAAACAGAATGATTTAAAATATACTTTTTGCTGCAGCCAAACTTGTCTCTCGGGCAGGATTCGAAACTTTTTCACATAGCAATTTCTCTTCACGAATTACTTTCTGTAAAACTTTGCTCCTGACTAGTTTCCCAAAGTTTTCTTTTTTTTGTCCAATTTCGAGTTTGTAAACATTTCCCCGCAAAATTCTTTTCATATAGATTTTTATATGTTTTTCTTTTTTTCTGATCGAAATTCTTTAAATAATTTAACCTATATAGTATGTGTTTCTTCACTCTCTCTTTCTCTCTCTCTCTGTAATTTGACTCTAATTAGTTTCGATAGTTTCGTGAAGATAAAGTTTTGAAAACATGTAATTTATTATCTTTGGTTGTGGTATATAATAAATTTTCAAATAATGTTTAACACCTTCGACAAAAATTTTTTTTCTCAAATTAAAACACGACAAACGTCGTGACTTGGTTTCTTGGTTGCGCTTATATTCTTCTTGAAGTTATTTCGTGACTGAACCAAAAGCAAATTACCTGCTGGTAACTGGCATAGCGATGCCTCGCCCTACGCGATTAATGTCAATTTGTGCTAGGAGTTCCGTATAATGTATATCCTTGTCTAGATAAGTGTCAAAGAAAGAAACATGGTTTGTATATATACACAATAATGAGGCTCCAGTTAACCCTAACTTTCAACCAATCACTATGCTTGAAACCTTCTCTCTTTCTTTTTTATCAAATTCAAGTATACTAACAATGTGCTTTCATTGTTTTTTTTTTATTTTTTCCCCTTTTGACAATTTAGCAATAAATTTCTTATCCTTATAACTCTAATACAATGTCAAGTAATTTACAAAAACACTTTCAAATCTGAATTATTAAAATACAATTTGCAACTCGCTCACAAAATAGAATAATTGACTTCAAAAATCGAATGATCTGATCTAAATTATGCAAATTTGATGATACCTTTTTATTTATGAAAAAAAATTGGAAAATTGTCTTTTTTATTTGCCTCATAAACTATGAAATTACCACAAATTCTAAAAGTAAACCTTCAATTTTTTCTATTTCTGACAATACTTTTTCTTTTTAAATAACTTAATTCTTGAACAACTATCATTTCTTAAAAAATAAAAATTTTAAGAAAATTAAAAAACTTTTAACTTTACTTAAATATTTTTAAAATAATTGAATTTTAAGAGTTGCGTTTACAATTTAATAAATAGTTTAACTTCACTAGGTTTTAATTCGAAATTCTATGAAATTTCAATTTTCAGTTAATTTAATTATAGAAATAGCTAAAATAATAAGTTTAGTGCCTGATTTTGATGTCAATATTTAACAATAATGTCTATTAACTATTCTAATGTTCTTATAAAATAACGAAGTTGATTGGAATTTCATTTCTGAAAAAATCAAAATTTCTATAACAATCGTGATTCAAAAATTTAAGTTCTGTAAGCTATTCACTCCTTTTTAAAAAAATACTTTTAAGATTTTCTTATAAACTGTAATTAATCCAAATTAAGAAAAAAAATTTTTCCTTTTTTTCCAAAAGGAACTTGAAATTTTTATAAAAATTTATAATTGATAAATCAAATCTATAAATTATAAACAATCTGTTCTTTTATTTTTAAGAAATCTTTGAATTTTGTTCAAAAAAAAATTTAATTGAGAAATAGAATAGAAATGGTGCAAATTAGTTCCTTTTTATAAAAGAAAAACAGAGTTTAGTACAAAAAATAAAATTAAAAATTGGAATTGTGCAAACATTTGTTTTCTTTTTCTAAAAAAAATTAATAATTTTGTGAAGAAAATTGTGATTCATAAATAGAAATAATGCAAATTAAGTAAATTTTCTAATTTTGTTAAGAAGTAAAAAAAAATCTGCACATAAATTCGCTTTGACAAAACACATAATATTTAATAAAATTATAGTCTTAACGAAAAGAAATGAAAAAAATTCTGATGATTTCTATTTCTCATTAAAATTTTGAATTAATTATAAAGTAAAAATAATTGTAACATAATAATATAATACAATCTATCTAAAGTTAACAAAAAACAAAAGTATACACAAAAGACAACTTCAGAGTGTGAGGGACACAAAAAGTGAATGAATGAAAGAATGAAAGAACATTCAAATTACACACGTATTTATCATGAGAATTCAATTATTTTCATAAATATAATAGTATTCATTACAAGAATTCAATTCATTGCAAAATTTCATTAATTTTTATTTTTTCATTAATGTTTCTTAATTTAATAATTTGTTTATCTATTATTTTAATAAAATTTCCCAAGAGAATTTAATTATTTAAAAACAATTTCGACAAGGTTCTACACGAATATTTAATTATTTTCTAAAATAATGAAAATTCCACAAAAATTCAATTATTAAAAATGGAATTTGCATAAATTTTTTCGAAAAAAATCTAGTTGAAACCTTTATATAAAATTCTTCAAAATAATTCAATTATGTTCATAAATAATTAAACTTATTGCAGAGTTTTAATTTTATTTTTAATAGGTTCTAAATTTCACATATAAGTTTTCTTAAAGTTTACTATTTTTTATATGAAAATTTTGCTTTGTCGCACTTTTTCTCCAAATTGTGAAATACTTTAACAAAATTTAATATAGCTTTCTTTCCGTGTATGCTTTTGTTTTTGTATTCTCTGGAAAAAAAAGTTTGACAAATCGGAAATATGCAGGTATTTTTCATAATTTATAATAAAATAATATTTAAAATTAGAAAATTTTTAAAAAATTGTGATTAACAAAAGCATTTTGCTTTTTTTTCATTAATGCTTCTTAATTTAATAATTTGTTTATCTATTATTTTAATAAAATCTCCCAAGAGAATTTAATTATTTAAAAACAATTTCGACAAGGTTCTACACGAATATTTAATTATTTTCTAAAATAATGAAAATTCCACAAAAATTCAATTATTAAAAATGGAATGTGCATTCATTTTTTCGAAAAAAATCAATTGTTTGAAACTTTTTTTATAAAATTCTTCGAAATAAGTCAATTATGTTCATAAATAATTAAACTTATTGCAGAGTTTCAATTTTATTTTTAATAGATTCTAAATTTCACATATAAGTTTTCTTAAAGTTTAGTATTTTTTATATCAAAATTTCGCTTTGTCGCACTTTTTCCCCAAATTGTGAAATACTTTTACAAAATTTAATATAACTTTCTTTCCGTGTATGCTTTTGTTTTTTTTTTCTCTAGAAAAAAAAGTTTCACAAATCGAAAATATGCAGGAATTTTTCATAATTTACAATAAAATAATATTTGAAATTAGAAAATTTTAAAAAAAATTATGATTAAAAAATACATTTTGTTCTTTTGTTTACTTTTTTGTAATAAATTTCGTTTGACTGATTTAAATTATGCAAATTTGATTCCTTTTTATTTATAAAAAAAAAATTGGGAAATTGTTTATTGTTAAAAAATTATGATTATGAAATAGGAAATAAATACTCATTTTATGCATAATTTTTATTTCTCAATAACAATATTGTTCACTTACTCATTCTGTTCTTTTGTGGAAAAAACATTACATATTCCCGTTTCTTAATATTTTTGTAGAAAATTTTCGATTTTTATAAGGAAATAATAATTTGCATAATTTCTATTTCTAAATTACAATTGCTTTAATAAAATTCAAAGTTTTTTAAAAATAGAGGAAAAAATTTTACTCAAAAAATGTTCTGTTGCATTTATTTACGAATTTCTTTAATTGCGTAAAGTTACACGGAAAGAAAGTTATATTAAATTTTGTCAAAGTATTTCACAATTTGGGGGAAAAATGCGAAATTTTGATATAAAAAATACTATACTTTAAATAATTTTATGTGAAATTTAGTATAATTATATTAAATATAAGAATTTTAGTTAATTTCCCAGTGAGAAATTTCTCACCGGTCCAATATTGGGAGCCAAGAGACCGATCATCGGTCCAATAAAGGCTCCCAATATTGGACCAATATGGGCTGATGCTTGGGATGTAACGGCATCGCCAATCATCGGTTGTCAATATTGGTCCAATATTGGCCAAATATTGGCAACCAAGAGAAAAAAATTTTTTTAAATAAATTTTTTTTAATTAAATAATAATAATAATAAATTAATGTTTATAATTTTTGTTTAATATATTTATTTGTTTAATTATTTATTTTTAATAATTCATGTAAATAATAAATAATTTATTATTTATAAATTATAATTATTTAAAAATGCAGCAGCTATTAGAAAATAGCATTCTGCAAAAAAATTCTATCATTGAAAAATCAATGATAGGCGAGAGAAATCCGCGTCTTTAAATAGATTCGCAGATGATAGACAAGAGATATCCGCGTCATTAAACGGATTCGCAGATATACTCAGGGAGGCCAAGCTGCAATGCAATTGTCAGATATACTAAGTTGCGTCGTCTCGCTACCGAGGCGCTGCTGTAGTCACATATACTATCAAACATTCCTGTCTATGAAGCGTTTGAAATTGTTTTCAAATTTCAAATGTCAAAATGCTGCTCCGAAAATATAAACAAATTAAAAATGTTCAGAAATTCTTATTTTAATTATTTAAAACACAGAAACAGTTATAAATTTATAAATTTATAATTTATATTGATTTAAAGTGTTGATGAAAAATATTATTAGTGATATTGATATTCAAAAATTTTTAATTAACCCTTTAACCTAAAAGTGATATATAATTGATTTTTTATAATTATTTTTTTTTATTAAAAAATAGGTACACATACGTTTTGAAATTGTGGATAAATCAGAAAATTAGTGAAACTGAATTAAGGAAAGAAGATATTGAAATTTCATGTTTAAGAAAATGTTTATTTCATTTAAAAATATAAAAATTTTAGAATGAATTTTAAAAGATAATAATTTTTTAATGTAGAAACATAATTAAAGAAACATAATTAAAGCTAATTCAAAAATAATGAAAATAATTTTTTATCGCTTTTTCTTGGTTGCAGGGAGATTCTCTTGATTATTTAATTTGCGCTTTGTAGGTTTCCTTCCAGCTTGAAAATCATTTTTATTTTTTTTATATTTTTGGCTCGCTACGTGAACTAATAATTGCAACCTATCAGAATTTTCTGGTGGATTGATTTGGCCTTTCATAATCTTCAATAAAAATTGAAAATAATTTCGAACACAATTATCAACCAAGATGTTAATGATATCATTTTCATTTTTCGATGAATGATCGCAAACGTCAAATTGCATGTTAATTATTCGTTGCAAGTATTCTTTAATTTTATAAAGAAACCCTTGTTTATGACAAGTCAATGGAACATAATAATCACAAACATTATTAATTGTTGTCGCAACATGACATAACAATGTTCCATTGCATTGAAAAAAACAATTTTCTGAATTGCACGGTTTCAAAAAATTGAAGTAACAAGTTATACAATCGGTGTCCATTAAAACAAGTAGTTTCTCCGATATAATTTTTTCAAAAAAAACTTTAGTAGCATCACTTAACGGTTTGTTGAAATTAAAATTGTTAGGAGGAGGTGGTAAACTCCAAGGTGAAGGAGAAGAAGTATTTGGAAATGAAAAAGATGTAGAAGGGGAAGAAGTATCAGAAAAAGAATATTCAGAAGAGGTAGAAGTACTCCTGGTTAAAATATTTTCCAAATCAACTAGAATACCTGTCGAACAATCAGTTTCACAGTTTGCTCCTTTAGAAGCCTTTAAATTATTATTAGTGAAGGAATTCAATAATAAGGTTTTATAATATTCCCGAAACGAAACGCAATTTGGTTTTGTATTTCGGACACCATGTTGTTTTACTTGCGAAAAAAAATTTTCTAATGGATCCTGGTTAAAAAGCCGTCCACCAAACTCTTTAAATCCACATTGGGCCATTTTTCTTCTCAAAAGTTTAAATCCTCGTAAAGTGATTATCCAATTCTCCAACACAGGTGGTCTTTCTTGATCGAAAGGGCTCACTTTTTCAAATTTCATGCCTTGAAATATACGAAAACATTTGTTCCATAATAATTCGTGTTCTGAATCTCCTTCAGTAGAAATTGGCTGCTTATAAATTGACTCTCCATCTTTTTTCTTTCCATCCCCATTAACACTATCAAATAATTGATCTAGGAGAAGACAAAGATTCCCTGTATCTTCTCCATTTTCTTCCATTTGAAGCCTTCCACATTTACTTTTAACGCGATTACGACTCATGTGAACCAATGCAGATGCAACGCTGTAGCTAAAAATTTGGGCACAGTATTTTACTCGCATTTTTTGGATTTTATCTGCTAAGACGTGTTGATCTGTTAATTTTCTTAATAACCTGAATTGACTTTCACTTTGATCTATTTTATATGCCATCTCAATGTGTCTCCAAGATGCTACTCTCTTTTTATTATCTAAAGAGAACATTAAATTCTTTTTTAAAAGGTTGTTTCGCATGCATTTTAATAGATGTGGAGGATCAAAGATGGGGATTATTTCTTCACCATTTATAATAATTGTTTCATTCACGTGATATCTCTCAGCTCTAGCTTCATTGGCTTTTGTATCAGCTATTAATTTTTTCATAGCTGACTCATTTGTCCTACCTTGGTCACATATAGAAGCAATTACTTTAAAACCTGCTGCAAAAACTCTATGTACAATTTCCTTCCACATTCGCATAATCTCTGCAACTGGTGAACATGCTTTACAGAGGGTGAATACTATTGGTAGTTTCCAAGGCTTTTCTGTAGACTTTTTTGGTATTCCTTTTAGCATCCACACGGTCGCATGATCAGCTATTTCAAATTTCCGTTCAATTCCATCATCTACAAACCCTTCTACAGTTGCTTGAGATTCATTATAGAAAATAGTTGAGTCGATCTCAACGTCATCCATCATTATCATACACAATCTATCGTCTTCATTTCTTTTAGCTCCAAAAGATTTTAAACTTTCAAATATAACATCAGAAATGCCCGGTTGTATTGATAATTCCGATGATAATTTTCTGATTGTTTCAGCACTTGGTAAAAAAAACATGTTTGCTAAATATTTGTAAGTTTTTGGACTTCTTTTATAGACAGAGAGAGCAAACACTTTGTCTTGTATTGTATAATTGCGCTTAAATTTATTCCTATTAACATTTCTAAAATGACATTGAATAAAATTTGATACGGGATCAGGCATATCATTCAAAATGTGCATATAAGCTTTTGTAGAAATGTTATCAACTCGTTCTAAGCGCTCACGCATGTTTTCTCGCTTTTGCTTGGATGATCGAAGTTGTTGAGACAAATTGGTAATTACATTATACAATTCATGATCACGATCGTTCAAATAACGTTTTTGGGCAACTTTGAATATCGATAATATAGATCCTGAAAATAAAATTGAAAATATTGCATCACAAATATCTATAGCAAATAAAATTGACAAATGAGCGTATAATAATATAATAAATCGTACTTCTTTTCGAAGCTGTTTTCTTTTTCAGATTTTTCGCATGATTAACTTTTCTTTTCTTTTTAGAAATTTGAGGTACGTTTAATTTTTCTTGACCTTCATTTAAGTTATTTAAAATTTCAGTAGTTGAGACATCTTCGATAATTGAATTAGAATTTATCTCGTTTAAAGTATTTGATTCTCTTTCCAACAAATTTTGTGTCATTAAACATGGCTGAGTATTTTGTGAAATCGAAAATGACGGAATATTTTGTGATAGTAAACGTGATGGAATATTTTCTGATATTAAGTGTGAACGATTCATTTCCGACAATGAACGTGTTTGAATATTTTCCGAAATTGAACAAGTCTTATCCTCTTGTGTTTTTGAACACGATTGATCTTTTTGCGACACCAAGTCTGAAGGAATATTTTGTAAATTTGAACTTGACAGATTATTTTCAGACAATAGATCTGCTGACGGTATATTTTTTAAATTTGAACATGAAGGGTTATTTTCAGGCGTTGAACTTAATAAATCATTTTGTGACACTTGATCTGCCTGAATGTTTTGTGAATTTGTACAAGAATGGTCATTTCTAGGTACTGAATTTAATTCATCTGCTTCCCAGTTAACATTACATTCATTTGCAAATTTAGACATCATGACGTCTTCTAAACCTAAATAATAATTATAAATTTTGCAAATAAAACTGTTTAACCAATATATATTATTAATACCGTAAATTATAAAATGTTTTACATTTAGGGAATGAAGAAAGGTGTAATAAATAAAATAATTTTATATAGTTATTTTTATAATTTTTAATTGTTTAAGTGTAATCAGATTGACAAAAGTTTTATCCGTGTTAATGTCCAATAATCATTATGGCAACGCCTATTTAAATTTACTGGACGGTAAATAAAAATAAAAAAAGTGAATTTGTCATAAAATAAGTTTTTAGAAACATTATTCACTTAATGGATCAGGTAAATCTATGGTCGGAAGAGCCCATTTAGTAAGCTTGGATGCCATTCGAAATTCGATTGGAAAATGACGATGACAAATTCGTTTATTTATTATACTTTCTTTCGAAAGTGTTAGTAACGTCATATTTCCACTAGCTTTCATCCATTGCAGACACCGAAAAGCATCCGAAGAAGAATGTGGCTTTGGATATCTGTATAAAGGGCCGACATCACTTTTACACGTTGGTATGCTGCATTTGTGTCTTTGAATTTTGCGAGACATTTTCCCCAAAACACTCCACTTCTACAAAAAAATTAATTCATAAATAAATGAGTTTATTACATAAATATATAATATATATATAGCATATATAACATTTCCCTGAATTTAATAATAATTTATTCATATAAAAATTTATCTTATAAGGTTAATTATTGAAATTAATTAAATAAAATAATTATATTATTTGTATGTATTTAATACTTACTTTATAATTAAAAAGAAGAAATACCTTATTCAATAAAATAAAACATTTAATAAGATACACAATTTATTAAAAAAAGTATTAATTTTAAGCATTTTAAGAAATTTGTTTGTCACAATTTGACATATTTTGACATTTGAAATTTGAAAACAATTTCAAACGCTTCATAGACAGGAATGTTTGATAGTATATGTGACTACAGCAGCGCCTCGGTAGCGAGACGACGCAACTTAGTATATCTGACAATTGCATTGCAGCTTGGCCTCCCTGGATATACTCTGGTCTCGCGACGAATCTCTCGATACTTATATACACTGGAGTCGCCGTGTCAGTTGCGAGAACGGTTACAGCGTCCCTCTTGCGGCAGAGATAAGAATTGTCACGTAAACTGCGGGTATAATAAGGCGGTCGGTAAAGCGATTTAGCAGTTTACGTGACAATTCTTATCTCTGCTGCAAGAGGGACGCTGTAACCGTTCTCGCAACTGACACGGCGACTCCAGTGTATATAAGTATCGAGAGATTCGTCGCGAGACCAGAGTATATCTGCGAATCCGTTTAATGACGCGGATATCTCTTGTCTATCATCTGCGAATCTATTTAAAGACGCGGATTTCTCTCGCCTATCATTGATTTTTCAATGATAGAATTTTTTTGCAGAATGCTATTTTCCAATAGCTGCTGCATTTTTAAATAATTATAATTTATAAATAATAAATTATTTATTATTTACATGAATTATTAAAAATAAATAATTAAACAAATAAATATATTAAACAAAAATTATAAACATTAATTTATTATTATTATTATTTAATTAAAAAAAATTTATTTAAAAAAATTTTTTTCTCTTGGTTGCCAATATTCGGCAAATATTGGACCAATATTGACAACCGATGATTGGCGATGCCGTTACATCCCAAGCATCAGCCCATATTGGTCCAATATTGGGAGTCAATCGGCGCCCAGCACGGCAACCAATATTGGACCGATATTGGACCGATTAAAGTCTATTGGCAATTTCTCACTGGGTTATAAAATAACTTTACTGAATTTCATATTTTTTCATCATTTCAATTTAATTATTATTTTCTACAAGTTTTAATTATTCTTTATCAAAATAATTGAATTATTACAAAAAAATTTATAAAAAATTTATAAATAATTGAATTCCTGTGAAATTTTGATTATTTATGAAAATAATTAGGTGTTTCTGTACAATTTTATTAAAAATTTTTTTTTAAATAATTGAATTCTCTTTGGGAAATTTTATTGAGGTAGATATTAAAAATCATTTAATTGAGAAAAATTTTTGAAAATGGTAAATATAAAAAATACTAAACTTTAAAAAAACTTATGTGAAATTTAGTATAACTATATTAAATATAAGAATTTTAGTTAAAT
The DNA here is from genome assembly GCA_032872505.1 of Leptopilina syphax. NCBI lineage: Eukaryota > Metazoa > Arthropoda > Insecta > Hymenoptera > Figitidae > Leptopilina > Leptopilina syphax. Next base: position 33,713,918 of record CM065476.1, read on the forward strand.
TATAAAATAACTTTACTAAATTTCATATTATTTCTTTTACTGTTTAGTAATAAGTTGTTTAGAAAACTATATGAAAATTTAGGTACGTTACACTTTTTCCCGAAATTGTAAAATACTTTTACAAAATTTAATATATATTTCCTCTCCGTGTATTCATAAACATCAATAACTTCTTTTTGAAAAAAATGTTTAATTATTATTATTTTTCCATAGGAATTAAGATTTTCAAAAATTTTAAATTCAAACTTTTTTGAAATTAAAGAACTTATAAAAGTATTGTTGTAAAACATGAAGATATCGATTGCTTCGAGTCGAAGACTCGGAGTGATCGATTTCTTCATCCCAAGTGCGAAATGCCATGACTGCAAATACGGCCCATCATTGGTGCAGTAATGTCTGCCGAGAATTGGCAGTAGTTACTGGGCCATTATTGGTGTCCAAAACGTCCCATTACTGGGCCAATGATGGCGCTGATGGTCACAATTTCAAATTTTTTAAGACTGGGCCAGCTCTCGGCCCAATAATAGCACATTCATGGCAAAGTTTATCAATGTTTAATGGCAAAAGACAATTGCCAGTGATGCGCCGACCATCGGCCCAGTAATGGCTCATTATTGGCACTTTAATGGCAAAAAATTTGTATCGTTCATGGCAAATTATAATTGCCAGTATTGGGGCGTAGCTTGGCCCAATAACGGCACATTCACGGCAAAGTTGATCAATCTTTAATGGCAAAAGACAATTGACAGTAATGTGACGAAGATCGGCCCATTAAAGGTACATTAATGGCATTTTAATTTGGTAAAATTTTTTATAAGAATTTAATTTTAAGAAACATTAAGTTATTCAATAAATTATTTATTTTGTATTTAAATAATTGAATAAGCTTGAAAAGGATTCAAATTAAAATATTTGAAACTTTGAATTTTCTATATTTTTAACTGTCAATTTTAAAGAATTAATTTTTTTGAAAAAGTTTAATTAAGTATTAATTTAAAAAAGAAGTTATTAATGTTTTCAAATAATTTTACAATTAAAGAAATTCGTAAATAAATGTAACAGAAACCTTTTTTTGAGTAAAATTTTTCCTTTATTATCTAAAAATTAAGAAATTTTCAATTTCACTTTCAATTAATATTTGCAATTGACAAATAGAATTTATAACAGGGACCGCCACCGACACGATGTGACACGAAAATGAGTATCGTGTCGGTATCGTGTCGAGAAAAGTATCGTGTCGCGACACGATACGATACCGACACGATACGAAATTAACGTGTCGCACATGTTACATTAAAAAATGCTTTTTATCAGCACATGACGCATATACGGCCATCTTGTAAAAACCAAAATATATATATTTTAAGTTGCGCAGTGTACAACCACTGCACTTGCACATGCGCAGTAGTGGAATTTAGTATTTATTTCTGCGCAGTGTGCTACAACTATATGTGAACATGCGCAGAAGTGCAATTTAGAAGTGATTGTTGCGCAGTAATCTACTTTAAAAATTATTGCTGCGCAATAGTCTACCACCACACTTGGACATGCGCAGTAGTCTAATTTAGTATTAATTGATGCGCAGTAGTCTAATTTAGCATTAATTGATGCGCAGTAATCTAATTTAGTATTAATTGATGCGCAGTAGTGAAATTTGGTATTTATTGCTGCGCAGTAGTGTAATTTAGTATTAATTGATGCGCAGTAGTCTAAATTAGTATTAATTGATGCGCAGTAGTGAAATTTGGTATTTATTGCTGCGCAGTAGTGTAATTTAGTATTAATTGATGCGCAGTAGTCTAAATTAGTAGTAATTGATGCGCAGTAGTGTAATTTGGTATTTATTGCTGCGCAGTAGTGTAATTTGGTATTTATTGCTGCGCAGTAGTCTAGTTTAGTATTAATTGCTGCTCAGTATATTCGACCTACATACTGCGCAGCAATAAATACAAAATTACACTATTACGCAGCAATTTATATTAGATTTGACTACTGCGCAGCAATTTATACTAAATTACACTACTGCGCATCAATTAATACTAAATTAGACTACTGCGCATCAATTAATACTAAATTATGTTACTGCGCAGCGATAAATACCAAATTACACTACTGCGCATGTCCAAGTGTTTTGGTAGGCTACTGCGCAGCAATAAGTACTAATTTGCACTACTGCGCATGTCCAAGTGTAGTGATAGTCTACTGCGCAGCAATAAATACTAATTTGCACTATTGCGCATGTCCAAGTGTGGAAGCAACTACTGCGCAGCAATAAATACTAAATTGCACTTCTGCGCATGTCCGCCATATTGAATTTGTTACTAAGTTATTATATGTAATGTAATTACATAAATTACGTAAGACATTTAGGGGGATGTAAAATATATTACAAGAGGGGGAGGGGGGGGGGTAAATTAAAAAAAATTATCTTATGTAATTTATGGATGGCCCCCAATATTATTTTGTAATTTTGTATAATATGATTGTCAATATGTCATTTAATTGATTCGGCTATTTATGTAATGCGACACGATACGAAAATCGGATCGTGTCGGTATCGTGTCGGCATCGTGTCGCGACACGATACTCTTCTTCGTGGTAGAACCGTATCGTATCGTGACACGATACCGACACGATACCTTTGCTTCGTGACGGTCCCTGATTTATAAACATTTTTTTCCTTTATTTTTTAAAAATCTTTGAATTTTTCTTAAAGCAATTGTAATTAAGAAATAAAAATGATGCAAATTATTTCCTTAAGAAAATTTATTGAATAAATGAATGTTTTTTAAAATTTAATTCTCATAATTCAATTTTAAGAAACATTTAGTTATTCAATAAATTATTTATTTTTGCATTTAAATAATTAAATTCTTGTAGAATTTTCTAGTAAAAATTGATTTCAAAATGGATTCTAGTCAAATTTTTAGATAATAATTAAATATTAAAAATATGCCATGAATTTTGATATTAAAATTTTTTGAAATTCAATTGCCAATGATGTGACGAAGATTGGCCCATTAAAGGCACATTAATGGCACTTTAATGGCAAAAAATTTGTATCGTTCATGGCAAATTATAATTACCAGTATTGGGGAGTAGCTTGGCTCAATAACGGCACAATATTGGCAAAGTTGATCAATCTTTAATGGCAAAATTTAATTGCCAGTGATGTCACAAAGATCGGACATTATAGCACATTATTGGCACTTTAATGGCAAAAAATTTGTATCTTTCATGGCAAATTATAATTGCCAGTATTGGGGTGTAGCTTGGCCCAGGAATAGCACATTAATGTCTATCATTTTGTATCTATGATGGCAAATTATAATTGCCAAAATTGGGACGTAGCTCGGCCCAATAATGGCACAGTATCGGCCAGTGTAGTGTAGCTTATAAGAACCCTTTTGCTTCCTCGACTTCAAGTCAGAGTAGCAGAGTGGTCAGAGTGTTAGGCTGTGGTGCGTCAGGTTCAGGTATCGATCCCCGCAAGAGGTAAGAATTTTTCAAATATTTGTAAGTTTGCGTTTAATTTTGGGAAATAAGCCGTATAAATGTTATAAATTAATTAGTTAATTAAATAAAAAAAAATTTATTTTTATTTTTTTCTAATTTTGTCTACACTGGGGGAGTAATGGCAGCCAATACTGGGCCATTAACGTCTGCTGAGATCTAGCTGCCAATAATGGGCCATTAATGTCTGCCGAGATCTGGCTGCCAATATTGGGCCATTAATGTCTGCCGAGATCTGCCTGCCGACGTCCAACCGCGGTTAACACCACAAGAGTCGGCGCAAAGTCGGGCCAATATTGTCTGCCAAGTCTCGATGCCAGCTTTGCCAATACTGGGCCAGTGTTGGGCCGCGTTGGTTTTCGCACTTGGGATGTTTTCATTAAAAGATTTAATTTCTTCATTATTTTATGTTATAAGAATATTGTTACTGTAACTTCAAAATTTTTTCATCATTTCAATTTAATTATTATTTTCTACAAGTTTTAATTATTCTTTTCGAAAATAATTGAATCCCTGTAAAAATTTTATTATTTATGAAAATAATTGAATGATGACGAAGACGTTTATAAAAAATTTGTAACTAATTGAATTCCTGTGAAATTTTGATTATTTATGAAAATAATTAATCGTTTGTGTACAATTTTATTAAAAATTTTGTTTTAAAAAATTGAATTCTTTTATATTGAAAATCATTGAATTGAGGAAAATTTTTGAAAATGGTAAAGGTAATGGTAATGGTATTTTTTTTATTACTTTTCTCGTTAAATGTTTAATAAATTGAGCTTAAATTTTGCACGAAAGTTTAAAATACAATAAAGAAGAGCAGTGATGTGCAAAAGTTTTAATATTTTTAAAATTAATTATTACAAATTACTTTAAAGTTATCAGTTGTCACGGTCACTTCTAATCAATTTCTCGTCGTTACCGATTTTAAAGTGTTTTATTATAATTTATTTTTAAATTATTAACATTTTTGCATATTTATTACCTTCTTTATTATATTTTAGACTTTCTTACAAAATTTCAGCTCAATTTATTTAATATTTAAAGAGAAAAGTGGTCGAAAAATTAACATTGAATTTCTAACAGTCACATATATGCTGTTAATGTCAATTGTATATATGTACTCTCTAAATTTGAATCAGTTAAAAATAACTGATTTAGAAGCAAAAAGTCAGTCACTAATTCAAATAGTAACATTTCTACTGACAATTAGTTAAAAATAACTGAAGTTTCAGTAAATTTTTTTTTGAATGATTCAATTAATCAAGCTTAACTATTTTTTTAGTTATTTTTTACTGAAAATTAGTTATTTCTTCACTGAAAATCAGTTATTTTTAATTGATTTTTAATTGATTCAGAAGCAAAAAGTCAGTCACTGATTGTCAGTTAAAACCATGATTTTTAACTGATTCAAATTAAGAGAGTAGTTAATAGTTAGTTGCTATACTAATATAGTAAAAGCTACAATCTGATAAAAAAGTGAAATCAGTGGCATTGTTAGTTTTTATTCTTTATTTGCATTTACAGAAGCTTTCCAATTCTATATTCACACAGTTTTTCTAAGGACGTCAAAATTTTCTGATAAGTTTTCGGCGTCAATTTGATTATCTTAAATACTCTTCTAACGATTAATCAACCTAATAATACAAGTAGAGATAAACAATATTTTTTATGAAAATTTCTCTCCATCCCTATAAATAGTAGGGAAAATTGGTTGAATTAATTCTCCCTCATTCTCGAAACACGGCCATGTACACATTCTTCTATCCACATCTGCACCCTTTGACTTTTTGGAACAACGACTCCATTGCCAGTAGACGTATCACCACGTGATGTAACACGGATTCAAGTTCTGACACGTGCTACAAGTCCACGTGATCTGGCGTGAGAGCAAACTCGCTTCAGGATTGGCTCGTCTATTCTCGTAACAGTCCTGGATTTACATTTACAAGAAGCTTTCTGTGTTGATGTCAGCGGAAAGGTTTCATGAGCGTAGGGGTTGTTCGCTTGGGTTTATGGGGTTCGCATTTAAGTAGGGCATTTTATCGATTTCCAGACGCTGTAAGCGTGCCGTCATAGGAACAAAGAGGACCGCGTGATCCAGTGCCACAATGAAAGGAAAATTAATAAATAGACAAAGAATGGAAAATTATCTATAAATAATTAATTTGATTTCTACATATAATCAATATAATTAATTGATTTTAGGAAGAGGGGAACAAATAGTGAGGATAAGAGAAATTCAAATATATGTTTGTCAAATCTCTTATGTGACAGGTCTCTTGTTTTCTGAATATTTGCAATTTTTCATTTTGGAATGTCTAAATGTATGCGAAAGTAACTGAGTGCTTCACCATGGTAACAGGGAGTCATCCCTCAAAACCCATTCAGTGACATACCTACATTATATAGAGGAGTTAGTAGAACAAAAAGCAAATCTTATTGTACTATGAGCGCGCGGGGGCTTAGGAATGAAGAACATAACCCATTTTGTGATTTTACTTTTATACTCAATTTTAAAAGAGAATTTTGACTTTCAGTTGTAAATATCAAATGACATGCAGATGTATAAGTGAGAGACATGTTTTCTCGCATTCACAATTTTATTATTGCCTCACCGAAAAGAAAAAAATGTTGAAAAAAATTCAACGATTCAATTATTATAAAAAAATATTCGAAATTCAATTATTTGCAATATCTAGTATTTTCATAAAATTTTGCAAAAGAATTCATAATTATTTAAAAAACAAATTCATGAAATTCAATTATTTTCATAAATAATAAAATTTCCACAGGAATTCAATTAATTTAGAACAGCATTTTCAAAAAAATTTCGAAAAAATTATTTTAAAAAATTATTAAAAAAAAATTATTTAACAAAATTTTCATATATTTATTACATTTAAAAAAAATTAAGGATTTAAAGCAATGTTTATAATATTCTTATAAAGAATTCAATTATTTTAAGAAATAACAAAATTTTTTAAAGAAATTCAATTCTTTTTAAGCATTGTAATAAAATTTTTCGCAATAATTCAATTATTATCATAAATAATAAAATTCTTCACAGGAATTCAATTATTTTCACTAATAAAGTTTTCCACAAAAATTCAATTATTTAAAATAAAATTTTCATAATATTTTATTATATTTCGAAAAAATGAATTATTTAAAGCAATGTTTATTATATTCTTATAAAGAATTCAATTATTTTAAAAAATAAGAAAATTATTCACAGAAATTTAATTCTTTTTAAACATTTTAATAAAAATTTTTACAATAATTCAATTATTTTTTTAAATAATAAAATTCTTTGCAAATATTCAATTATTTTCATAAATAACAAAAATCATCGCATGATTTCAATTATTTTTAATACAATTTTACACGAATTGCTCGAAAAATGTAATTATTCTTGAAAATTTAATTTCAAATTCCTTAAAAAAATCAATTATTTAAAAAAATGTTTTTTTTAATTCTTTGCAACTATTCAATTATTTTTATAAATAATCAAATTTATCGCAGGATTTCAATTATGTTTAAATTTTTAATACAATCCTTCAGGCATTGCTTAAAAAATGTAATTATTCCAAAAAATGTAATTTTAATTCCTCGAAAAAATCAATTATTTACAAAAATTTTTTTTTTTTAATTCTTTGGAAAAATTCATTTACGTACAAAATATTAACATTTTTCACAGGAACTCAATTATTTTCAAATATTTTAATAAAATTGTTTGAAAAAAAATTAATTATTTTAAATACAATTTTAATTAAATTTTTTTTAAATAATTCTATTCTTTTTTTAGATTTTAATAAAATTCGTCCCAAGAATTCAATTATTTACATAAATAATTCTTCGAAAGAATTCAATTAATAAAGATAAATAACAAAATTATTCCCGAAAATTCAATTATTTTGAGTCATTTTAATAAAATTCTTTGCAGAATTCAATTATTTTCACAAATTACAATTATTCATTACAAAAATTCAATTATTTTTAAATATAATAAATTTCTTCTTGGAAATTCAATTATTTTTATAAATAATAATATGCTTTTTAGGAATTCTATTATTTTCAAATAAATTTAATAAAATATCCCACAAACATTCAATTATTATTGTCAAAAATTTGAATAGAATTCTTTGTAAAATTTAATTATTTTTAAAAAATTTTTTGCAATTTAATGATTTCCAATATCAACTATTTTCATAAAATTTGGAAACAGAATTCAATTATTTTCAAATATTTTAATAAAATTGTTCGAAAAAAATCAATTATTTTAAATACAATTTTAATTAAATTTTTTTGAAATAATTCTATTATGTCGATAAATAACAAAATTATTCCCGAAAATTCAATTATTTTGAGGCATTTTAATAAAATGCTTTGCAAAATTTAAGTATTTTCATAAATAACAATATTCATCACAAGAATTTAATTATGTTTAAAATTAATAAATTTCTTCTTGGAAATTCAATTTTTTTCAAATATTCTAATAAAGTCGTTCTCGCAAGAATTCAATTATTTAAAAAAAAATGTTTTTTAGGAATTCAATTATTTAAAAAAACATTTAATAAAATGCCACACAGATATTCAATTATTATCAAAAGTTTTAATAGAATTCATGCAAAAATTTCATTATTTTTAAAAACTTTTCGCAATTCAATGATTTTCAATATCTACTATTTTCATAAAATTTCCAAACAGAATTCAATTGTTTAAAAAAATTTTTGTAAAAGTCTTCGTAAGAATTCAATTCTTTTCATGAATAATAAACATTTCTCAGAAAATCAATTATTAAAATTAGAATTTGCATACAATTTGTCGATAGAAATCAATTATTTAAAAAATTTTATAAAATTCTGCGCAAAAATTGAAATATTTTTATAAATATTTAAATTCTTTGATGAATACTTAATGAAACTTGTTGCAGGAATTCAATTTAGTAGCTTTATAAGAAATAAATAAATAATATTTTTTATGAAAATTAGTAAAAAGTCAGGAAAATAAAATATAGAATGGAATTTTTGTCAGTTTTGTGAAGTTTCTAAAGTGAGTTTTTTTGCACGTCAAGTTTAATTTTTCGATAGCTACTTTTTACTTCTTTTTTAAAATTAATTATCGAGTGCTAAATCTGTATTTAGGTATGTTTTTCTTTTTTTTTATTATTTTCTGAATGTTATTTTGGAGAAATTTTAATAAAATTATTTGTCATTTTTTAATAAAACATGGAAATAACTTGAAGATTGAGATTTCAGTCTAAATCATGTTCAAAAACCAAATTTTGAAGAGTGATGGGAAAGGAAATTTCAGAATGGTACAAAATTAGCACTAAATTAGCACTAATTAGTGATATTTTGTTTTTTCTATGCCATAAAAACAAAAACTAACAGTTGTAAATATCTTCTTAAAAGTGGAACAAATTTCCATGAGAAAAAGAATTTTTTTCAAAGTTCGTGAAGCCAACATCTTCAGCAAAAAATTAATTGATCAAAGAAAAAAAAAAGGAAGGAGAAGAAGAAGAAGAAGTACATGCGTTGACTTTGTTCCGAAATTTTTGGTACGTTTTTCTTTCCCATAGAATTTTAATGTGAATTTGACACGATTGTTGGGATCGCTTGTGGTTTTAATCTAACACTAAGGCCTAAGCCGAACCCTTCCGCGTTTATGGGGCTTCATGCGAAACCCTTCAATCTTATCCTGAAGGAGGAAGAGTAAAGTCAAAATTCTGACGGATATGTTGCGTGCCTAAAATTTCGACAATTATATTCCAAATATATATGCGCGCGCTTCTAAAAATTTCCCCTTCTTTGGTTCGTAAATAATTGAATATTTTTTTATTTCACGTACAAGAAAATTTAATTGCATACTGTAGGTAAATACCACGAGGACAATCATTAAAAATACAATAATTAATAAAATATATATCGTATAAATTATTTAAATTAGAAAATACTTTAAAATTAGTCGAAAGAAATCAATTATTTAAAAAATTTTATAAAAAAAATTTATTTGATTCAAGTGTAACCGATTAATTGACTATTATCAATTAAATATTTACTTGAATAAAATAATATTTATCTAAGTCAATTAAATGCTATTTGAACCAATAATTTCAGTATTTGAAGCAAATATGAACTGAACCATTTAATTGACTCCAATAAATATTATCTAATTCAATTAAATATTTAATTAATAATAGTCAATTAATCGGTTATTTGAATAAAATATAAATTTTTTTCAGTGTGATTATTTAAATACTTTGATGAAAAATAAAATTCGTTGCAGGAATTAAATTTATTAGCAGGATAAGAAATAAATAATATTTTTGATAGAAATCAGAAAAGAAAATTAGAAAATTTTTTGATAGAAAAAAAGTCAGGAAAATAAAATATAGAATGGAATTTTTGTCAGTACTGTGAAGCTTCTAAAACGAGTTCTTTGGGTCGTCAAATTTAATTTTTCGATAGCTACTTGTTTCTACTATTTTTTTTAATTTGAAAGCTACTTTTTTAAAATTAGTTATCGAGTGCGAAGTTTGGTATTATTTTAACACCAAAGTAGTAGATTAAAATAACCTTTAACGTTTTAATTATTTTTCCAAAATGTAAGGTAACAAACGATGAATATGATGTTAAAAGTGTTCATCAAATCGACGGTATCTTTCAGACCATAATTATTAATACTGATTATTATAATAATTAATAATTAGATTTTAATTATTTGAAAGTTTGAATATAGAGCCTGTGAATTTATTGATACTTGTAAATCTTAAAACCGATACAATAACTGACGTTGGAGTTTTTAAACGTTTGGTAATATTGCAGTCGTAACGCAGTGAATCAAAGTTACGTTGATTGAAACATTGTTGAATCTGAATAGAATTTGTTATATATATTCAATATAATTGAAGAGAAATGAGAATTTATGAAAAAAGAGAGAACCTACTGGAAATAATTAATTTATGCGAGTGAACGAGTTTTTGGTATCGACCCTATGAAGGCAGCTGATGTTTGGTAAGCTTGCCTTGAAAACCAGTTTGTAAAAAAGTGACCCAATGACCCCCCGTCTTGCATCTAAGAGGCATAAAGTACACGTGAGCTGGAGCTTATCTGCTTGAATTGACGTGCAAAGGGTCCTTTCCAGTATTCCTACCCGCATATTGGTATGTATATGACGGTCCCAATAAAATCCTTCTTAGTCCAAAACGTCATCTCTATTACTATTTACGATGGCACAAATGATCAAATATGAGTTTATGCAAATAAACGGAAAAATGTTTATCATTTCTTTCACATGGCGAACCCTCCTCGATTCGAATAATTTTCGAATATATATATGAAAATTATGTAAGTGTCATTTTCATAAATATTTATTCACTCTTTTTATATTATATATGAATATTATCGCAGTTATATATATTATTTTAGAATTTTGAAAATTTTCTTTCTAAATAAATAATTAAATAAATTTACAGTTTATAACGATTATATATTTTTATAGTCTCAATAAGATGTGTAGAATCAAAGAAAAATTTCGCGAGATAATTGAAACGTGAAAAAAGTATACAAAATATTTAAAGAATTTTAACTAGATTATGATTCGATCCACACTGAATGAAAAGAATTCTTTAAAAATTATTCAGAAAGTAATAAAATTCTGATTCTTTCATTTATTACCTCAGTCTGGAATTTTGCAATATATGTGAAATTGTTTTTAATAGAATGGATTTTTATTCAGAGAATCTCCCGTCAATTAAATAAAAAATTCGAGAATAATTGGGAATAATAGGACATAAAATAAATATATTCTATTCTATTCATGAAAAAAATTGAATTCTTACGAAGATTTTTACAAAAAAATTTTAAATAATTGATTTCTGTTTGGAAATTTTATGAAAATAGAAGATATTGAAAATCGCATTAAATTGCAAAAAGTTTTTAAAAATAAACAAATTTTACAAAGAATTTTATTAAAATTGTTGACAATAATTGACTGTTTGTGAGATATTTTATTAAATTTGTTTTGAAAATAATTGAATTTCTAAAAAGCATATTATTATTTATAAAAATAATTGAATTCATGTGAAAAACAATTTTTTTAAATAATTGATTTTTTCGATGAATTGAAATTACATTATTTGAAATAATTGCATTTGTAAGCAATGCCTGTAATATTGTATTAAAAATAATTGAAATCCTGCGATGAATTTGATTATTTATGAAAATAATTGAATTCCTGAGAAGAATTTTATTATTTATGAAGATAATTGAATTGCAAAGAATTTTATTAAGATTTTCAAAAATAATTGAATTCCTGAGAAGAATTTTATTATTTAAAAAAATAATTGAATTTCTGTGAAAAATTTTCTTATTTTTAAAAATAATTGAATTCTTTATTAAGAATATTATAAACATTGCTTTAAATAATTCATTTTTTCGAAATATAATAAATATTATGAAAATTTTATTTTAAACAATTGAATTCTTCATGGAAAACTTTATTAGTATGAAAATAATTGAATTTTGGATGAATTTTATCAATTTGTTTTTTAAATAATTGAATTCTTTGGCAAAGTTTGATGAAAATATTACATATTGGAAATAATTGAATTTCGAATATTTTTTAAAAATAATTGAATTTCGAATATTCTTTGAAAATAATTGAATCGTTTTACAGAATTTGATTATAATTTTTTAGAATAGTTTTTTTATTTCTAGTATTCGCGAATTTAACCCCTTATAGCAGTTTATAGTCGAAACAAGGTTTTTCGTGCCACAAATGTGCTAAATTTTTTTTTAATACTTGATATCATTATATTTTATGTTTTTGAGGTCGATGGATCCAAATAGTGAGGAGCATGATTATTCCCCAAATATCATTTTACCGAACTGGCATTTTAACGAATTGCATTTATTCGAACTGTTATTTTAACGAAATGACACTTTTGCGAATCGACATTTTTACGAATTGTCACATTTGCGAAAAGTCATTTTTGCAAAATATCATTTTTACGAATTGTCATTTTTACAAATCATTATTGTTCCAAAACGTCATTTTTTCAAATTTTCATTTTTACGAAATATAATTTTTGCAAATTGACATTTTTACGAATTGTCACTTTTGCAAAAAGTCATTTTTGCGAAATATCATTTTTACGAATTGTCATTTTTATAAATCGTTATTGTTCCGAAACGTCATTTTTTCGAAATATCATTTTTGCGAATTGACATTTTACGAATTGTCACTTTTGCGAAAAGTCATTTTTGCGAAATATCATTTTTACGAATTGTCATTTTTATAAATCGTTATTGTTCCGAAACGTCATTTTTTCAAATTGTCATTTTTTCGAAATATCATTTTTGCGAATTGACATTTTTACAAATTATCACTTTTGCGAAAAGTCATTTTTGCGAATTGTCATTTATGCGAACTGACATTTCTTCGAATTGTCATTTTTACGAAATGTCACTTTTGTGAATCGACATTTTTACGAATTGTCACTTTTGCAAGCAGTCATTTTTGTGAAATATCATTTTTATGAATTGTCATTTATGCGAACTGTCATTTTTTCAAATTGCCGTTTTTACGAATTGTCACTTTTGCGAAAAGTCATTTTTGCGAATTGTCATTTATGCGAACTGACATTTCTTCGAATTGTCATTTTTACGAAATGTCACTTTTGTGAATCGACATTTTTACGAATTGTCACTTTTGCAAGCAGTCATTTTTGTGAAATATCATTTTTATGAATTGTCATTTATGCGAACTGTCATTTTTTCGAATTGTCATTTTTACGAAATGTCACTGTTGCGAATTGTCATTTTTGCGAAAATTGCTATATTAAATCTATATATATGCATACAAGTTTACTATAGTAATTTTCGCAAAAATGACAATTCGCAACAGTGACATTTCGTAAAAATGACAATTCGAAAAAATGATATTTCGCAAAAGTGGCAATTCGTAAAAATGGCGTTTCGCAAAAGTGACATTTCGTTAAAATAACAGTTCAGATAAATGCAATTCGGTAAAATGACAATTTGGTCAAATGACATTTGGAAAAAAGTTTACGGATTGAAAATTTTTTCATTCAACATTTTGGAGCCGCTATTTTGAATTTTTAAATTTTGACTAAAGATTTGGATTTAGAGATTCTGATCGAAGATTTGGATTCAGCGATCCAATAATTTTCTGTATATGTAAAGATTGAAATTGAACATTTCAACGACATGATTTCTACATATTTGCCGGAGAATAGCATTTGTTTTAATAATATTGAATTATTATTATTATTATTATTATTATTGTATTATTTAACTAAGTGATATATTCCATTATTATATTGTGTTATTATTATTGTTCCAAAGTGTAGTACCATTACTACGAGTGTTTTAGAGGAAGTGTGCCAGAATACCGTGACAATGCTATCAGGATAGTGGTTCCGAAATGTACAATGGGTAAGTGCGTTATATGTTAGGCCCGTGACACAAAGGCATTGATTGAATTATAATTATCTCCATAAAGTAGCCCTTAGTGGGCAATTAAAGAACACCTTTATCGTCAGAGCCGAGGAGCGAAGCGTTTAATGGTATTTTAGTAATGGCCACGTTAAACGCTCTTTAGGAAAGTTCATTTTTCTTGCAATATCTAATCTCTACCCTCTGAATTTACGTCGTAATCGTAAATTTACACTTTTATTCACAAAATTTTTAAAAATCCTTTTTTTTCAGAAACAAAAATATTTTTTTATTTCAATTATTTTCAACGTATATGTTAAATTTTTTGTTTACAAATGCATACTCTTCATATACTTGAATTTAAATTATTAAAAATTTAATTTTTATAGTTATTTATATGATTTTAAAATAAATTGTAATTAAATTTCTTAAAAAGTTTAATTAAATTTCTTACTTTTTATACTTATCTTTCGTAATTGTTTTTAATACATGTTTTTTTTTGGAAATTAATTGAAAAGTTTCGACTTTCTTGAACTAAATTAAATGAAAAAGAAAGACGTTTTTTGCATAATTAATTTTTGCATAAATTTAGTTTAATAACAGTGTTCTTTATCATTCATTGCATTTTTAATAGAAAACTCTCGCTCCCTCTCTCTCTCTCTCTCTCTTTTTTTCATCTTGTGAGAATAGTGAAATATAATTGGGACGTAAAACTGATTAAAAAGTTATTACTGCTGAGCTTTAAAATGATGTCTTTTCGCTCCCTGTTTATTCATCCTTATCTATCTGTATATACATGTATACGTACATAGAGATGTATATAGTTTTATGTCTCCTTCTTTGCCGTGAGTCAGTTTAATGGAAACTGTCTCTCTTTCTCTTTATAACGGTTATCCTCGGCAGAAGCCAAAGCAAGAGTTTCCGATATAATAGATGAGATGGCCGACTACGGCAAAAGTGACAGCGCCACGCACGCTTCATGCATATTCATGAAAATGCGATGCGAAACGCTGCTCCTTCGCGGAATGGGGGCTAACACAGTTTCTTCGCCCCTTGCGAAATGAGACACTGCTTAATAAACCTCCTGACACAAGGACACAATAGCGAAAGGGATTTCCATCTTCAAGATTCATTAATAAAATGATCGAGTGACATTGCTGCATATGCAGTTCAATTTTACTATTTCTTTTTTGAACCTCCTTACCCTCCTGCTTTTCAGACTTTGGGAGAATCAAAAGAGGTTTAGTCAATTATTTTCAAAAATTAATAAAATTCTTCTCAGAAATTCAATTATTTTCAGAGTCCAAAAAAAATTGTCAACATTTAAATATTACTTATCTTTATAAATGAATAGCAAAATTCTTCGACAAAATTCAATTATTTTCAGGAATTTTGATAAAATTCATTGCAAAATAACAATTACTTTCATAAATAATAGTATTCATTACAAGAATTCAATTATTTTTAATACAATTTTATAGAAATTGCTCGAGAAATATATAATTATTCTTAAAAATTTAATTTCAAATTCCTTGAAAAAATCAATTATTTAAAAAAAATGATTTTTTAAAAATTCTTTCAATTATTTACAAAAATATTAAAATTTTTCACAGGAATTCAATTATTTTTGAAAATTTTAATAAATTTCTTTGCAACTATTCAATTATTATCATAAATTATAACATTTCTCTCATGAATTCAATTATTTTTGAAAATTTTAATAAAACACTTAGCAACTATTAAATTATTTTCATAAATAATCAAATTCATCGCAGGATTTTAATTATTTTTAATACAATATTACAGGAATTGCTGAAAAAAAATGTAATTATTCCAAAGAATGTAATTTCAATTTCTCGAAAAAATCAATTATTTTGATATATATCAAAATTCTTCTCAAGAATTCAATTATTGTCAAAAATTTTAATTAAATACTTGGAAAAATTTCAATTATTTAAACAAAATTAAATAAAATACTTTTCACGAATTCAATTATTTTTATAAATTTTAATGAATATCTCGTCAAGAATTTAATAATTTTTATAAATAGCAAAATTTTTCGCCAAAAATTCAATTATTTTCAAAAATTTTAATATAAAATTTATGGCAAAATATCAATTATTTAAAAAAAAAATTTATTAATTCAATGATTTTTCAATATTCTATTTTAATAAAGCTTCCCAAAAGAATTCAATTATTAAACAACAATTTTTAAAATATTTAACATAAACATTCAATTATTTTTCAAGCAAATAAAAATTTCGCAGGAATTAAATTATTAAAAATAGAATTTGCATACATTTTTTTAAAAAAAACTAATTGTTTGAAACTTTTTTTTATAAAATTCTTCGCAATAATTTAACTATTTTCATAAATAATAAAATTCATTGTAGAATTTTAATTATTTTTAATAAAATTGCAATCGAATTTCTTAAAAGCTGTAATTATTTTTAAAATGTTATTAAAATTCTTCAAAAGAATTCAATTAATTAACAATTTTTTGATAAAATTATGTATAAGAATTCCATTTTAAGAAACATTTAATTATTCAAGAAATTATTTATTTTTGTATTTAAATAATTGAATTCCAGGTAGAATTTTTTTAATAAAAAATAAAAATTTATTCAAAAATGACTTTTAGTTCAGATTTTACATAAAATAATTGAATATTTAGAGACATTTGAACCTGAATTTTTAGAAATAATTGAATTTTGAAAAGGTATTTTCAAAATTGGCAAAATTTGAATTTTTTTTAAATATGTTCTCCAATTCAATGATTTTCAATATCTACTATTTTAATAAAATTTTCTAAAAAAAATACAATTATTTACAATAAATTTTCATAAAATAAATTCAATTATTATTTACAATTTTTTAAAAAAATTTCTTCGCAATAATTTAATTATTTTCATAAATAATACAATTTTTACAAGGATTCAATTATTGCCTTAAATAAGAAAATTTTTTTTAGGAAAATTATTTTCATAAATAATAAACCTCATTGCAGAATTTGAATTATTTTTAATAGAATTTCAATCAAATTTCTTGAAAACAGTAATTATTCTTAAAAATGTTATTAAAATTCGTCGAAAGAATTCAATTATTTAAAAATTTGTTGATAGAATTAATTATGAGAATTTAATTTTAAGAAACATTTAATTATTCACTAAATTATCTATGTTTGTTATTAAATAATTGAATTCTCATAGAATTTTCCAATAATAATTGATTTATGAATGAATTTCAGTTAAAGTTTTGGATAATAATTGAATTTTGAAGGAGTCACTAATAATTGCAATTTTTTTTAGAAATAATTAAATTTTGTTCAAGTTTTAAATTAAAATCTTTGAAAATTTGAATTTTTCATAGTTTTAATTAAAAATTCTATGGACTAATTTTATTTTTAGAAAGCTTAGTTGCAATTTTTTAAAATTATTTCATGTTTTTATTTTTTAATCTATATTTGAAGAATTTCCGAATAATTAAAATTTCACGTATAATAGAATTGTAAACAAGTGGATTTAAAAATTCTCAAAGAAGAAGTTTTTTAAAGATTATTAAAACTTGATTTAAAGTAGAATTTTATTTGAAATTTTTAGAAATTGAATTGAATTGAAAGGATGAAAATAATTTTAAAGAAGTTACAGTATATTATATTATAAAATAATGATTTTATTACTCGGTCATCTTTAATTACTTAAAAACAGGAAAAAATGGATCACTCCGAGTCGAAGACTCGGAGTGGTCCATTTCTTTATGTTTTATAATAATTCTATTCATATTCTTTCAAGTTATTGAATTTGAAAGTTTCGAAATATTTTTTTCTATGAAAAAATAATAATGATTAAAACTTTAAAACAGAAATCAAGTTATTGATATTTTCGAATAATTTTGCAATTAAAGAAATTCTTAAATAAATGTACCTAATAGAACTTTTTCGAGTATTTGATCATTTTTAGAGTGAATCGCAGAATATTCTTTAGGGTCAGGGAAAAAGACAAAATTTTGTCTGGAAATCAGGGAAAAAGAAAATTAAATTTTTGTAGCAACCCTGTGCATGGATTTAGGCTGAAATTTTAACCTCTTTCAAACCTTGTAAATCCTTTAGTTTGATTTCTTATTCTATTGCACATGTGTTTTAAAGTGCTCACTTAGTAAAAATTTCAAAAACTTTAATTTAATCATTTCTATACTAAATAATTAATGTAAAATATTGAGGCAAATGTAATGTTTGTACACACCCACACATGCCGACATTTTTTAAAAATACTATTTTTGGCATGGACGTATAAGAAATATAGGGACATGGCATATAGATGCGGGGGGATACTTTGCAGTTCGTAAGGGGATGCGTTGGCGAATTGCTAATTCGTTAAGAAAATGCGTACGTTATATGGCAATTGGCGCCTGCGCATTAAGTCTACCAATAGGGAATCGACCAACGTAGCGTTTTCCCTTCCGATCTGCCAACGTACCCCCCCTCGCCCACTTTTTGATTTTGAGGCCTGTCCCTATATTTCTTATGTCCATGATTTTTGCACTTCTGAGATCAAATTTACATCGAAATATGTCAAAAAAATCACAATCGAAAATTTTGCCAATACAATCCATACTTTCCTCTATAAGAAAGTATTAATTAATAAATGTCGCCGTTTTTTCTTTGTGTGAAAAACTTAATCAAACTTTTCATCCAAAGAGTATGACGGGCTGACGGATTATAAAAGGGTTGAAACGAGCTAAATCAGAGCAGAAAGCATGTCCCTGATTGCTGATGACTAATGATGATGACCCATGCAATCAAAAGTTATTGAAAAGAAGGTTGAGATCATGACTAACATTTATGGCATCCGGTAATTAGTCAAGATGTTGAGATGAGAAGTTAATCGCTCATTTCGAAAAGGAAATGATGAGCTAATATCTCGCAGCTCTGTGCGATTAATTGTTGATTTTGAAAATTGAGCTACTTTTCAATAGTGCGATCATTTTTTTCCGCATCACTTGATCAATTATCTTGTCTATAATTGGCGGACGTGTGGGTGATATTCTACATAATAATAATGATGCACTACTGATTTTTAGATTTACGACGCTTTTTAAAATAAAATGATAGAATGCTACTTATTTTTTCTTTTATCTTTCGTTATTTATTGCACATTTAGAATTTAATTGCAGGTCATAACGTTTCGGCTGATTTTCAGCCCTCTTCAGATCATCTAAAATAATAAATTTAGTATAAAAGAACAATGCAATATACATATGTTGAAGTTAGGTGTTTTTGAAACTAGTAGGTGACATTAGGATACTGTTATAGATAACATTCTTATAAGCATTACTTAAATATTTTACATCGGTTTTAGCATTGACTGAATTTGGGTTTTTTATAATACGATACATTTAAATAAAAGCTGCGTTTTACAAAATTGTTTTCAGTTGATAAAATTTTGACATTTTTGAAGTCGAAAAGATGATCTTCCTTGTGTGACTGTTGATTCTAGTTCTTAGTTTTCTTTCTGTTTGGCCGTTGTAAACACCATTACATCCCTCACAAGGAATCTCATAAATCTCATAATCTCATTCGTTTTGTTATATAGAGAAGTAGGATCCTTAGGATTTCGGAAGGTACCAGAGTTATTTTTGCAAGGTTTAGACACCACGTCAAAATTATACTTTTCAAGAATATGTTTTAGTTGGTTATAGTGGTCATTAATATATCGAATTACTACCAATTTGTTCGTACCAAAGATCTTGTTATTGGTAATGTTGTTGTTCGGTGTATTTATTCGATTCATTCTCAGTTCCACATATTTGTCAATAAATTTAGACGGGAAGTCATTCTGTACAAGAGTATCTTTAATAAATAAGTGATTAAAGATAAAAGAACATATACATTTTATCATCTGTAACATCTCATCATTTAATTTAAAAATTCTGGTGTTCAATTTGAACATCTAACTAAACTAATGCTTTTTAAATACTTTCAAATTCTTCGAGTATTGACTGAAAGAAATTGTTTTGTTTGAATGCACAAGGAATTTTATACCCAAATATAAAAAGCAGTTTTTCTTTTCAGTTGTTGAAATATATTAATGCGAAACTGTAAATGGAAGTCTTAGTAATTATCACTCTAATTATCTCGGGGAGTTGAAAAAAAAGTTAAAGAATTTAAGAAAGAGGAAAGCAGTCTACGATAAATAATGTCGAATTTTTTTTTAAACACTGGTTTTAGACTCCTCTCAGCGTTCCTCTCTCTCTCTCTCTCTCTCTCTCATTCTGTCTCCCTCTTATACTCGTTCTCTCTGTTTCCGGCAAAAAAATCGTAGATTTCCAACATCACTTGGAAAAGTAGAATGGATCGGGTAAGGCTGCCAGACAAAATGAAATGAAATGAAATGAAACAAAACGAAGTACATTACGAGCGATCTATAGGCGGAAGCGCCTAGCAACGGGTGACCGGGAGGGGTTCAATTCAATTGAATATACGGGGAACTTCTCTTTCTCGCTTCTACTCTTCCTATTTGAATTTCCCTGCAACTAGAGGAGGAGAGAGAGAGAGAGAGAGCAGGTAAAACCGTAACCCCGTAAGTGTGGACGAAACATGTAGGTCGGTATATTGCGCGAATACTATAAATCCGCACATTGTTCACTCAGCGGTCAGAAACGCCCTTTAGATGCAAAAGGGTTGTAATTTTACGACGGCATGTCGCGTTAAGGGCATAAGACCGGTTGTTGCTTTCATAGTCAGTTCCCCCCGATTTGACATTGTTACGCAGGGTTTACTTCATTAAATTGAGGTCTCATTTTTTTTCCAAATATATATTACTAAGCGAAAATAATTTTTAATTAATATTTCGGTTGCGTGACTGTATTTTCAAATTATCTATGTTAAGTTCATGACTGTTATGGAAGAATTGATGAAGGAAAAAAAAGGCAATGGTAATGGACGGGAAAGTTGCATATTTGAGAAATCTGGAGGAAGTGTTGAGCTGCAAGGAAACGTCTATACGTCGAGTGCCGATCAACGATCACTGATAAGCCGAGCAGCAAAAAAAAGTAACTTCATCGTGTGCGCTGCTAAAAGTGCTAGCTCTGGAGAGGCGTTGATCGAATTGCCCCTGGCGCTATCAGATAATAGTATCTCTTAATATCTAGGGAATCGACGCGCGATGCACATAGAGAGAGAGCGAAGGCGTCTCTACAATCGCTGAGTATATTATCGACGCACGATAAGGAAAAGTCCTCTCTCTGTACGTGGCGGTCGAATCCGGAACGTTCATTTCTTCTTCTTCTCCTTCGTCCTCTTCGTCGTCATTCCGGTAATCAACGACAGATTTCAGAGGGGTTCCTGAAAATTCGTTTCCCTCTACCTCCAACATTTTGGACCAAGTTAATTCCGTTAAATATTTCCGAGGGAAGTCAAATATATTCGTCCGCACAATTTTCATCCAATATACCTTTTTTTTCCTCCTCTTCAGAAAAGAAAATTTCATATTTTAAACATAGTGGTTAAAATTCCATATTTGAAAAAATATTTAAATAATCAATGAATTTTGATCATTATGCATGCAGGTTGAATAAACTCATAAAAATATTATTATAAAACATAAAGAAATGGTTCACTCCGAGTCTTCGCCTCGAAGTGATCCATTTCTTTATGTTTTATAATAATTAAACATGACCGACTGACAAAATCATTAGTTTATTATTATAAGAATATTGTTTCTGTAATTTCTTCAAAATTATTTCTGTCATTTTAATTCAATTAAGATTTCCTAGAATTTTTAACTAAAATAAAATAAAATATAAAATAAAAAAAATAAATAAAATTAAAATAATTGATGTTATTGCAATAACATCAATTATTTTCAATTAAACTTTTTCAAAAAAATTAATTCTACAGAATTGTTAGTTAAAAGTAGGAAAAACAATAATTTAATTCTCCGAGAAATCAAATATTTAAATACAAAAATAAATAATATTGAATGTTTCTTAAAATTTAATTTTTACGAAGAATTGTATTAACAACTTTTGAAAATATTTCATTTCTTTTAAGGGATTTAATTAAAATTTTAATAAAATTTATTATATTAAAGAATTTTATAAAAACTTTCGAAAATAATTGAAAACTTTTTGAAGAATTTTAGTAAATTTTTTAAAAATAATTGAATTCCTGAGAAGAATTTAAATAATAATTTTTTAAACCAATGGAATTCATGAGAAGAATTTTATTAAAATTTTTAAAAATAATTGACTTCAGAAGAATTTTTCAAAAATTTTTGACAATAATTTACTTGAGAAGAATTTGCCTATCTAGTTAAAAAGATAATTTAATTCTTGACGAGAATTTTTAAAAATATTTGAAAATAATTTAATTTCTGCAAAGTATTTTATTACTTTTCAAAAGAATTGAATTCTTGTGATGAATTTTGATATTTATCAAAATAATTGAATTTTGGAAAAGATTTTTATTAAAATTCCTAAGAATAATTGATTTTATGGGAAGAATTTATGCGATTTTATTATTTATTAAGCTATTTAAATTCTTTTGCGAAATTACTTAAAATTTTTGAAAATAATTGATTTTTTCGACGAATTAAATGTTATTTATGAAAATATTTGAATTATTGACACGAATTCTATTATTTTATTGAATAATTGAATATTTTTAAAAATTGAATTCTTTCCTCAAGTTTTAATAAAATTTTTACTAATAATTGCATTTTTTAAGGAATTTATTTAAAATAAATTGTATTAAAAATATTTGAAATTCTGTAATGAAAATAATTGAATCTTTTCGTAGAATTGTATCAAAAAGTTTTTTCTATAATTAAATCTGTTGATAAATTTTATGAAACTAGTAAATATTTGAATATTTAAATAATTGATATTTTGCCATAAATTTTATTAAAATTTTTGAAAATAATTGAATTTTTGGCGAAAAATTTTGCTATTTATAAAAATAATTGAATTCTTGACGAAATATTCATTAAAATGTATAAAAATAATTGAATTCGTGCAAAGTATTTTATTAAATTTTGTTTAAATAATTTATTTTTTGACAAGAATTCAATTAAATTTTGTTTAAATAATTGAAATTTTGCCAAGAATTTAATTAAAATTTTTGACAATAATTGAATTCTTAAGAAGAATTTTGAGATATTTATCAAAATAATTGAATTTAGAAAAAGAATTTTATTTAAATTCCTTAGAATAATTGATTTAATGGAAAGAATTTTTGCGATTTTATTATTTATCAAACTATTTGAATTTTTTTGCAAAATTACTTGACAATATTTGAAAATAATTGATTTTCTGCAAAGAATTAAATATTATTTATGAAAATATTTGAATTGTTGCAACGAATTTTATTGTTTTATTGAATAATTGAATGTTTTTAAAAATTGAATTCTTTCCTCAAGTTTTAATAAAATTTTTAATAATAATTTCATTTTTCAAGGAATTTATTTAAAATTGTATTAAAAATATTTGAAATTCTACGATGAAAATAATTGAATTCGTAAATAGAATTTTATTATTTATAAAAATAATTGAATCTTTTCGTAGAATTGTTTCAACAAGTTTTTTCTATAATTAAATCTGGTGATAAATTTTATGAAAATAGTAAGTATTTAAAAACATTGAATTGCGAAAAACTTTTGAAAATAATTGAAATTTTGCAAAGAATTTTATTTAAATTTTTGAAAATAATTGAATTTTTGTCGAAAAATTTTGCAATTTATAAAAATAATTGAATTCTGGAAGAGATATTTATTTAAATTTATAAAAATAATTGAATTCGTGCAATGTATTTTATTAAATTTTGTTTAAATAATTAAAATTTTGCCAAGAATTTGATTACAATTTTTGCCAATAATTGAATTCTTGAGAAGAATTTTGAGATATTTATCAAAATAATTGAATTTTGGAAAAGAATTTCATTAAAAATCGTTAAAATAATTGATTTCATGGGGAGAATTTTGTTTGTTATCAAGATAATTGAATTCTGTTGCCAAATTACTTAAAAATTTTTGAGAATAATTGATTTTCTGTGACGAATTAAATGTTACTTACGAAAATATTTGAATTATTGCAACGAATTTTATTGTTTTATTGAATAATTGAATGTTTCTTAAAATTGAATTCTTTCCTCAAGTTTTAATAAAATTTTTAATAACAATTGCATTTTTAAAGGAATTTATTTAAAATTGTATTGAAAATATTTGAAATTCTGCGATAAAAATAATTGAATTCGTAAATGAAATTTTATTATTTATGAAAATAATTGAATCTTTTCGTAGAATTGTTTCAACAAGTTTTTTCTATAATTAAATCTGGTGATAAATTTTATGAAAATAGTAAGTATTTAAAAACATTGAATTGCGAAAAACTTTTAAAAATAATTGAAATGTTGAAAAGAATTTTATTTGAATTTTTAAAAATAATTGAATTTTGGGCGAAAAATTTTGCTATTTATAAAAATAGTTGAATTCTGGACGAGATATTTATTAAAATTTATAAAAATAATTTAATTCGTGCAAAGTATTTTATTAAATTTTGTTTAAATAATTGAAATTTTGCCAAGAATTTAATTAAAATTTTTGACAATAATTGAATTGTTGAGAAGAATTTTGAGATATTTATCAAAATAATTGAATTTTGGAAAAGAATTTCATTAAAAATCCTTAAAAAATAATTGATTTTATGGGGAGAATTTTGTTGGTTATCAAGATAATTGAATTCTTTTGCAGAATTATTTAAAAATTATTGAAAATAATTGATTTCCTGCGACGATTTTTTAATGGTTTCTGTTACCTATTAGATAAATAATTACCAAGTGAAAAAACTGCTTCCGAGGAGAGGAAACAATAATTTAGTTAAATTTCAGGAAATTTTGGAAAATCAGTGACAAAGAAATCTATATCACTTAATTTGGAAAAAAAATTTCTTGACGTAATGAATATTGTTTTGAATGGTTATCACAAATACAGGAACATTTATAACCAAAATCATCTGTCAAAACATAAATTATAGAAAAACAAAAGACGAAACTTTCTGTTTGTAGCAAATTATTATTATGTATTTCCCCGCGCTATGTATATTATAAACCAAGCATTGAGGAACTTTAAACTCCCTCTTGTGAAAGTAATAAGTTTACAAAACGATACGAATGGAACATACAAGATTCTATTCAGAGATGACATTAAATACGAGAACGAGAGAACTACTTAAGAATTTCCTCTTAATCTGAAAATTATTGAACAAAAGAGTCAAATATAACAATATGTTTATAAGTATGGAAATTTTCATTCTCAGTAATTATATTAATTAATCTTCATATTATATAGTTTGATTAGGAATTTTTTACTTTTTGTTTCTTGCGGGTGACATGAGATTCAACGGGCAAAACTGAAAAAGAACAAAGAACGGAAATTCTCGATGAAGGGTGTGGGCAACCCCTATAATAGAGAAAGGGACTCATCATACTGAATAGAAATGATAGGGTGTGGGGCGCAACAAACAACCTTTTTTTCGAACGGAAATCCTAATAGTTAGGAGAAATGTTGCCTTTTCGATATCAAGGAAAGCATAAACCCCAAGTTCTTTTCTAGTCCATTAATAATCGCTGCTTGACCCGTCATCATTATCGTAAAAATGCGCTGAATTTCTTTATTCTTGAATAATTCGTTCGAGGGATGGAAAAAGATTAACAATAGAAAATTTTTAATAAATGAACTTTATATCTTTACTTCTCATATAGTTTTTATTAACTTTTAAACTAATCAACATACATATTGATTAGTTTAAAACTTTTTTTTTTCAAAACGTATCAATCTTAATTCATTTCGTGATGTGTTTAGAGTTTTACGAAAAAGATCATTGCTGAACGATCCATCATAATTTTCCGGAAACCGCCTGATAGTTTTGAAATTTTTCAGAAAGCTTTATCAAGCACAAAGTAAGTATAGTCTTTTAGATGGAATGAAAAATAATTTTACGTAACTCAAGAATGATTACGCGTCTTTTAACGACTTTGTTTTAATATTTAAAGTAAACCTTTCTTACAGATGCGCATGTGCGGAGGACATGAAAATTTTATTTCTTGCAACTTGAAAGGATTAAGCGTGTTGTCATTGCATATTCACAGTTTTTCTGAGGATATCAAAATTGAGACAAAAAACTTACATCGCAACAATGTTGATACGTGTTTTGACTCAATTTTACATCATACGAAGAATATTTGTTATATCAATTTTTATATGAGATGTTTTTAAGTACTGACACCTTTGCTTCAATTTTAAAACTCGTCATATTAAACTAATCTAAATATTACTTGAAAAGACTGACTAAACAATTGAAATTGAAAAATATGAAATTCCTTTCAATTCTTATAGTTTAGGTTTCGCTATATATACTTAAATTCCTTCCGGTGGTCATTTTGGGAAGCAAATCACATTCGCTTCACTTAAATTGCTTCCGGGGGTCAATTGGGGAAGGAAATCTCATTAATATTAAATTGAAAACTTTGGTTATACTTCAAATAAATTGTTTCAAACTATTTAATAAAATTTATATGATATTCCATAAAAAAATTATACATTTTCAGAATACCCTCGCCAATTTAAATGATGCTTCAAATCAATTGATTTGATTTGATCTTTAAGTTTTCCTCACATCTGATTATATTAATTATGAAATTTTAAAACAATATTATGCAATCATTTAAAAAAATTTTTTTAAATGCAAAAAAATTGTAGTACCTTACGCCTCCTTAAATACAACAAACAACTTTAAATAAAAAATTTCCTTTGCGTAACCAAATATATGTTATGCTTTTAATAAAACAGGGTTGCCACGCAACCTAGAAAACCTGAAAATGTCAGGGAATTTTATAAACCTTGAAAAAACCTGGCAAAGTCAGGGAATTTTTTATCGGAATCCTGGAAAATTATTGTTTTCTAAAGTTATTCGGCTTATTCTTGAAATCTAATTTTTCTTAAATATTTCAAAATTAACTCAATTTTAAAAGAGTTGCGTTTACAATTTTCATACGTAGATAAACTTCAAGAGGTTTTAATTTGAAATTTTGTAAAATTTCAATTTTGAATGAATTAATTAAATAATAAAAATTTCACAGGAATTCTATTATTTACATATTCTTTATAAATTTCTTCGCAATAATTCAATTATTTTCATAAAAAATCAAATTATTTACAGAGATTCAACTATTTTCATGAATAATAAAAAACTTAATAGGTTTTCATTTATTTTCATAAATAATAAAACTCATCGCAGAGTTTCAATTATTATTAATACAAATTTTAATGGAATTTCTCAAAAAATGTCATTATTCTTAAAAATTTTATTAAAATTCATCAAAGAAATTCAATTACTTTAAAAAGCCTTCGTATAATTTCTTTATTAGAATTTAAGTATGATTGTCAATACATTTTTAATTGAATTTCTTGCAAGAATTAAATTATAATCAAAAATTTTAATGAAATTCTTCTTAACAATTTCATTTTTTTTCAAAATAATTTTAATAAAATTCTTTGTAGAAATTTAATTAATTTTAATGATTTATCAGAATTCAATTATTTTCAATATCTACTATTTCAATAAAATTTTACAAAAGAATTCAATTATTTAAAAAGAAATATTATTAAAATTCGTCTCAAGAATTCAATTATTTTCAAACGTAATAAAATTCTTCACAGAAATTCAATTTTGGTCTAAAGTTTAAAAAATATAGTCAAAATTTCAATTATTTTTATAAATGATAAAATTTTTCTCCAAAATTCAATTATTTTCAAAAATTTTAATGAAATTCTGTTTAGCAATTCAATTTTTTTTCAAAATAATTTTAATAAAATTCTTCATAGAAATTGAATTAATTTCAATGATTTATCAAAATTCAATTATTTCAATAAAATTTCTCAAAAGAATTCAATTATTTGAAAAGAAACAATATTAAAATTTATCTCAAGAATTCAATTATTTTCAAAAGTAATAAAATTCTTCGGAGAAGTTCAATTATGGTCTAGAGATTAAAAATTACAGTCAAAATTTCAGTTATCTTTATAAATAATAAATTTTTTGTCCAAAATATAAATATTTTTTTAAAGTTTTAATAAAATTCTTGGCAAAATTTCTATTATTTTCAAAAACTTTTCTCAATTTAATCAACTTTTTTTTTACAAAGATTCAATTATTTTTAAATTTTTAATAGAATTTTAATCTAATTTATTTCTCGAAAAATGAAATTATTCTTAAAAAAAATTTTCAAAAATTTGACAAAATTCAGTTATTTTCAATATCTATTATTTCAATAAAATTTCACAAAAAAATAAATTATTTTAAAAGATATCTTAATAAAATTCTTCGTAGAAATTAAATTATTTTTAAAAGTTTAAAAAATTCTGTTTAAAATTTCAATTATCTTTATAAATAATAAAATTTTTCTTCAAAATTCAATTATTTTCAAAAATAAATTTTAATTTTAATAAAATTCTTGATAAAATTTCAATTATTTTCAAAAAATTTTCTCAATTCAGTCAAATTTTTTTACAGAGATTCAATTATTTTTAATACAATTTTAATCTAAATTCTCGAAAATTAAAATTATTCGACAAAAGATTTTTAATTACGTATTTAAAAATTTTTTGATAAAATTCTTTAAATAAGAGTTCAATTTTAAAAAACATTATTTAATTCATCAATAAATTATTTATTTTTGTATTTAAATAATTGAATTCTCATAGAATTTTCTAATAAAAATTGATTTAAATATGAATTTCAGTTAAAATTTTAGATAATAATTGAATATTAAACTTTCTGAATTTGAATTGGTAAAAATGTTTTCTAATTTGAATTAGTGACTGACTTTTTGCTATTGAATTAGCAGATTTGACTAAAAATAGTCGTTTCTACTAATTTAATAGTAAAATTGACTAATTCAAAAGCAAAAAGTCAGTCACCAATTCCAATTAATAAACATTTTTACTAATTCAAATTTAGAGAGAAAGTATTATAACGCGAATTTTTTTATAAATAATTAAATTTTGAAAAGGTTTCAAATTATAATCTTTGAATGTTTGAATTTTTTAAACTTTTAACTGAAAATTGTGTAGATTTAATTTTTTTGAAAAAGTTTAATTGAATTTTTTTTTGTTATTTCAAGTTTTTATTTTCTAATATACAATTGATGAATTTTCGAATAATCGATGAAATTTCGAATTTTGAATTGTAAACAAAAAGGATTTCAAAATTTTCAAAGAAATTTTTCAATAATTATTAAAAATAATTAATTTAAACTTTATAAAGAAGAATTTCAGTTAAGAATTCTGGAAAACAATAATTGAATTAAAGTGATGAAAGTAATTGTGATTAAGTTACAGTATCAATATTCTTATAATATAAAAAAAAGATTTTATTAGTCAGTCATTTTTAATTATTTATAAAACATGAAGATATCGATTGCTCCGAGTCTTCGACTCGGAGTGATCGATTTCTTCATGTTTTATAACGATTTTTTATAAGTTGTTTAATTTCAAAAAGGTTTTAATTTGAAGCATTTGAAGATTTTCAATTCCTATGGAAAAATAATAATTAAATATTTATTTAATAAAACAAATATAACAATGCGGAATACAGTATTATATGAAAGTTTCATGTATTTGTAAAAATTTATTGTAATTATTTAATTTTGTAAAATATAAATGTAGTTTTAAAAACCTGGAAAAATTTCGATTTTTAACCTGGAAAAGTAAGGGAATTTGAAATCAGCAAAAGCGTGGCAACCTTGTAAAATAAATTTAATTTATATTGGAATAAACAAAAATGTTTTATCGCATAAACAAATAGAGTAGGTTAATTAAATAGTTTGGTTCAGTGAAAGAAACTTTTCCCTTTAATGCAGTGGTTTCGGTTGCAACTATCAATTTTATTATGAGACTGCCATTGGTTGCGACGAAAAGTTATAGAGCCTTTTATTGATTACAAACAATGTTTCAAAATTATGCATGAGCGACAACCGAAAAACTATAAATCATTATTCAAAATATTGCTAGAATGAATGGTAGAAGTTCAGAAGAGATGACAATCGAGATAAATCATTCAGAATCAAACTGCAATCGTACACAATATGATGCGACGATCAGTGACCGGACTCAAATGTTAATCTCACATAAGAGTATCATCAACGTCAAAGGAGAAATTGAAAAAAAAATTGAAAAAAAAAATTGTCTTCTTCATTTATTAAAAGGTTTTCTCATTACACATGAGTGAGATTATAAAAGAAATCTTCTTCTCTATTCACAATATAATCCTCTCTGCGGTACTTCCGCAAGTATTCTTCTACATCGTTTTCAGTTTTATGTCATGATCTCCAACTACCTGTTTCTTCGGTGAATAGAATTGCTTTTGGCCAAGTCGGAGTAGGTTGAGGTAAGGTTCGGTTCTGAGAAGAACCGGTTGACTCGTCTCCAAGTCCAGTCGTCACGCGAAAGGCTTTAACATCCACGTTACTTTCTTATATACTTTTATATGTATATATATAAAACTGCAGGAATAAAGATTAAACGGTATATTAACCGACTTGAAAAAGAAGTCTTCTTCAAATATAAAATTCAATATGAATCGAGAATTTTATAAATATCACCTCCCTCTTTTCAATTACGCCCCCCACCCTCCTCACCCTATCAATGAAACCCAGAAATGTTCGATTAAATAGACATTCTATTAAATCAATAAAAAACACTTTTTATTGGATCGCTAAAAATTGCTTGTCAATGGAGCGGAAGATTACAAATTTTAATAGTATTACAAATGTACTTTTATTTTTAGAAACTTTTAGTTTTATTGTAATTAATTATTTTATTATTTATTACTATTTCCTCGCATTTAATCTTTCTTTACTATTTCATACTTTATTTATTTTCAAGTACTTGACTATTCAGTATCAAATAAATATTTATTCTCAAGAAAGTTTGAATTAATGAATAGTCAGAAACGATATATTTAAAAATAGTGAAAATCATCACTGATTTTTAGTACAAGAAAAAAAATATTTTCAATTTTAGAGGATTCCTCTTCTTTTGCATAATTTTTTCTTTTTATATATAGAAGAGCACTAAAGTTTAATAATAATTATATACCTACATTCTTTTTTAACGAGTTTATTTAAAATGTAAAATCATTAATAATTTATTTTTCTTATTACTGGCAAAAAGCTATTTTCAACAAGTTCATTGTACAATTTTTCAAAGAAGTAAACCATTTTTCAAAATATGGCAATTTCTTTTAAGGGACGAAACAATTTTTCTACGTTTTTCAAACAAATTGACATATCTGAAAAATGGCTTACTCGTTTGAACATATTCATAGACGATGGAAGTTGCAGTATAAATCTTTTTTCTGAATAAAAAATGCTATTACAACACCCCCCCCCCTCCCCCAACCCCTTAGTTTTCTTGTTATACGTTGAACTTTCAAGCATTATAGTGTCTTAGAGAATGTGGTTAAATTTTCTAATTTGAATTTTTGTTTAAAACACTAAAAAAAAATTCAATTTTTGAGAAATTACAAATAATTGGAAAAATTCAATTATTTTCAAAGAAAAATAAAATTCTTCTTATAAAATTCAACTATGTTCAAAATATGAAAAAAAATTCTTGTGAAAATCCCAATTATCTTTATAAATAACAAAATTCTTCTACAAAGTTCAATTATTTTCATAAATGTCAAAATAATTCTTGTCCTAATTTCCATTATTTTTAAAAATAAAATGCATTTTTCTAATTTCAATGATTTTCAATATCTACTATTTTAATAAAATTTCTTGAAAAGAATTCAATCATTTAAAAAAAATTTTTAATAAAATTGTATGCAAACATTTAATTATTTTCATGAATAATAAAAATTTCACACGAATTCAATTATTTTCATAAATAATAAATTTTTTTTAAGGAATTATTATTATATATTATTTGATTATTTGATTATTTGATATCCTTAAAAAAACAGTGTTCTGGAGAAATTACAAATAATTGCAAAAATTCAATTATTTTCAAAAAAAAAATAAAATTCTTCTTATAAGATTCAACCATGTTCAAAATTTTTTAAAAATTCTCGTAAAAATCCAAATTTTATTTGTAAATAACAAAATTATTTTCATAAACATCAAAAAAATTATTGTCCTAATTTTAATAATTTTCAAAAAAATTTTCTAATTTTAATGATTTTCAATAACTACTATTTTAATAAAATTTCTCAAAAAGAATTTAAATTTTAATGACTATTTTACTAAAATTTCACAAAACAATTCTATTATTCAAAAAAAAAAAAAAAAAATGTTAAAAAATTTCTCTCAAACATTCAATTAATATAAAAAATATTAAAATTTTTCGTAAGAATTCAATTATTTCTAAAAATAATAAAATTCTTTACAAAATTTTAATTATCTCAAAGATTTTAATCAAAATTTTTCTAAAGAATTCAATTTTTTTTTTAAATAATTCAATTTTTTAGGGGAATTTAATTATTTTTTTAAATTTTAACAAAATTCTTCACAAAAATTCAATTGTTTTCATAAATAATAAAATTCTTCTGACGAATTCAAGTATTTCGAAAAATAATAAAATTCTTTGCAACATTCAAATTATTTCAAAGATTTATCAAAATTCTTGTAAAGAATTTAATTATTTTTATAAATAAGTATATTTTTTAGGGGATTTCAATTATTTTTATAAATAATTAAATTTTTCAGGAAAATTCAATTATTTTTGAAACTGTTAACAAAATTCTTCAAAAAAAATTCAATTATTTTCATAAGGAAGAAAATTCTTGTGAGGAATTCAATTATTTCAAAGATTTTAATCAATTTTCTTTGGAAAGAATTCAATTAATTTCATAAATAATAATATTCTTCTGAGAAATTCAATTATTTTCAAAAATAATAAAATTTTTTGCAAAATTTGAATGATTTTAAAGATTTTAATTAATTTTTTGAGCAAGAATTTAATTAATTTTCTAAATAATAACATTTTTCTTAAGAATTTAATTTTTTTTTCAATTAAAATCGATGCAAAAATTCAATTATTTCTATAAATAAAAAAACTCATTGTAGAATTTCAATTATTTTTTAATGCAATTTTAAATGAATTCCGCGAAAAGTGCAACTATTTTAAAAAAATTATTTAAATTATTTTTAAAAAAATTTTATTCAAATATATTTATAAAATAAAAAGTCTGATTTAAAAACAAAATTGATTTTTTCGAAAAAATTTTTAAATAAAAAAAAATTCTGATGATTTCTATTTGTCATTAAAATTTTGAATTATAAAATAAAAATTATTATAACATAATAATAATATAATATACAATCAATCTAAAGTTAACGAAAAACAAAAGTATAGACAAAAGAGAACTTCAGAGTGTGAAATTTATATACTACTAAGTTAGTAGCAAAAAAATTTTTTACTATATTAGTAAAATTTAACTAATTCAAAACTGAAAAGTTAATTGCTAATAATTCACATTAGTCAGAATTTTTACTAACTCAAATTTTTAATATGCCGAGTAAAGGTACAGTGACACAGAGTTTGATAAAGATAACGCAATTTCTGATTGCCCTATAATTTCGTCAAAGTCAAGCCAGTAGAAGTGAAGAGCAATCAAAACTTCTAATTGGTCTTAAGGACGAATCTTACGAACAGTGAAAACAAAAGTTAATCCAGTGACATATAATTTCGTATTTTTTTAAAATATAAAAACAAATTCAATTTAAAATTTGTTTTTGTTAGAAAATTTAATTTTGGAAATTTTAACCAATTAAACATTATGTGTGTATTTAAATAGAAATTATAATTTTTTCACTAAAAAATATTAGTTAAATTTTTTATTTTATTACATTATACCTGGACAAAAAAATTATTTTTTACACCTAAAGGTCTATATTTTTATATAATGATTGTGCTAATAGAATAATTTTGATCCTGTGCTTTGACAATTTGTCATTTGTAAACAGATTTTATTCTCATCATAAAAAAAAATTGCCAGTGAAATCTTTTAAAAATGTCAGTGGTGTCCCTCAATGTTCTTATATTTTCTTGCTCTTCAAAAGTTTATAATTTATGGCAAAACTGATTAGAAATATTGTTGTTGACAAGGGTTAAAGAGACGACAGTTTTTATTTTTAAGAAGAGTTGTTGAATATAGAAGAAGTGTTTCAGTTCATTATTAATAAACGATTATTTATAACTGTGAATTGAGTAATCTATTTCTTTGACGTGTGATGTTGCTGTCACATTTGTTCCTGACCTGGGATAATAATTAGGAGAGTTTAAGTTAAGTTTGACTTTTATATTTTCCAACGGAATCTCCTTTGAGATATTCTTTGATATTTTTGGTTGTTTATTGATTATATTTTGAGTATTGTTTTTGTTTATTTTTAAATAAGAAAATTGACTGGCGTCTGATTATCACGTTGATAGTTGAACTTGATTTGTAACGAACGATGGAAATGATTAATTGAACTTTGCATAATTGTTAATTTATCATAAAGAACCGTCATTTGGCGCCCAACTTGGAGCCCGAACCCCCGAACCTAAAAGCACTATCAAGTTTAAATTCCAACATCGAAAAATCAAAGTAGGATCAAAAATGATATTTAGTCAACCATACAATTGTTCGATTCACTTGAGTCGGTATAGTAGTTTGATAATTTCGAAATATTCCCTTCGTTCCTTTTTTCTTGTCGAATTCGATCGAAAGTGAAGTTGGATAAATTTTGTTGGGTAAAGAAAACTACTTAGTTGAAGAGCAACGACTAACATGAACGGCTTTGTGAAAACGGCAGAGAGTGGTATGGATCGACAGAAACCCGGCGGGTGATATGAGGCTAGGTGCTGCTGCTGCGCTAGCCAACCAGCCACCCAAACTCCCCAGCTGACTCTGACTGGCTGAGGAGTTCGGCTCCGTTCGTTTGGCCTCGGCGCAATTCGGATCTTTGTCTGCTGAATCGCACGAGGGTACCGGCGAACAACGACTGGTTGTCAGTCGGCGCTGCGTTACTGGAGGAGGATGACGGTGCTGTTCTCTCGGAACAAAATTTGCATCGCTAGATAGAGATCGAAAGATAATGATTGAAAGTTAGAGACACGAAAAAAAGAAGAGGAAAACGCAGCGAACGAAAGTGTGTAAAAATAATGAGTGTGTGATGAAAAGCAAGCCGAATGAAGGAGACTGACGAGAAGGAAGCTAATCGAGAGCCCTGCATCTGACATTTAGTCGCTGACCTTCGATTTTCTCCTCCTGACCACCTTCTCAACTGGCACAAGGGAATAAACATTCGGCTACTGAACTGGGCGTTTTTTTTTTACCGTGGAATCAACATGGCAATAAGACTCGCTGTGATATAGAAAAGAAAAAGAAGAATCAGATTTCTTTGATAGAGGATGAGAGGCAGTCTGCTGGGGTGAGTTTGGTCCACCGGCAGATTACTGGAGTCCAAGACTGTGATAGGCGCGAGAAGACTTTGTTTTCGTTTTTTTTTTTTTAATTTACGTTCATACTTTATTTCGCGATCTTCTTCTCTTTGTCTTCACTCCTGTTTTATTTTTCATTCTACATTGTGATCGTGTGTGTGATTGTGACAATTTTTTTTTTTGCAACAAAAGCTTCTCTCATGAATCCTGTGATCATCAAGTTTTGCATCGAGATTTAAACATTTACTTTTCTACTTGGTGAGTCTTTGATATTCTCTTACTTTCTAGGATTTATTTCATTTGTCAGGAGTAGAAAGAGTGAAATTTTTTTTTAAATGTTATAAAGTTTATCAGATTTTGTAAAAAGTCAGCAAAATCGAAATAGGTTTTCTTCACGAACTTTCTAGATATGAAAGCAGATTATTACTTACATAACCATCAATCATCTTCATTTAGAATTTAAAAGAAGATTCTGCATTAGACATTCAATGAAAATAAAACATTCTGTGTTATTTAGCGAAAAATAAAGTTCTGTGGAAGACAACATCTTTGAGATAAGCAGAATCGTAACTCTTTATGTTACCTGTCATATTACGTCACGAACAGATGACTCGAATTTACTGAAAGTTACCGTAGAATTCAGTGCTTTGCAATTTGCAAAAAATCATCTTTCATTTTGATAAAATTATCAATTTCTCGTTTCGAAAAACATTTGCTCCTTATTGTCATCTTTAATTTTTGACAGATAACCGGTTGCCTTTTTTATGATTTCTCACCGGCACTCTAATTCTTTTCGAATTGAAAAAATGTTCTGAAAACGACTCTAGTATCATTGGGAACAATTAGAAATCAGGTTTACAATTAGACAGGATTAGGAGTAAATGTAGCTTTACAGATTATGTCTGAAATTATATGAAATAATGAATATAAAATAGGGTAGGTACTATTTATAATAGGAAAAAGTTTTACTAAAAAGTGTATCAATATTTAAATAAACTGAAATTAAAGCTACAACTGTTTAAAACAAGTGCTAAAATTAATGATACACTTTAAAATTCAATTAGTGCCGAACTGAAAAATTTATCAGCACTGGTGCTACAATGTGAACATTAGACTTGTACTTGACATTCCAAGCGTTCAGGTGAATGAAATTTTCATTTGATCTCTTAAAGTCAAAGTAGATTTGAAATTCATGCCGAATAATCAGAATCAGTCTAAATAGTATATAGTAACTTTCAATCATCAGTAGAAGTAAAAAGTTCGGTACTTTGAACATTGTGATTTTAATGATATGTTATAGTTCGTGATTGCTGTTAACAATTAAAGTAAATCTTAAATTAGAACTGTATGTAAGAGTTGAGGAAATAATTTGATAGTAATTATGATGACAGTGGTAATTTCAAACATTAGATTAGCAAACGATGGTAAATTTCATGAATGGGTGTTATAAGTGTTCGTGACATTAAAGATAGAAATATTCACAGTTTTTAATCTATTGTAGTTGTAAACCCAGATAGTTATAATCTTAATTCTGATTTTAATAGACGATTGTCGCAAGTAGTGGTTACTTCTAACAATGGTGTGTTTGTTAAACTTAAATATAATTGTTCCAAACAATGTTAATTGTAATCTATGATAATAGATATTATAATACAATCGTTTCCGAACAATTACAATACAAACAATGATAAATCATAGAACGGTGAAAGAAACAAAAATAATGATTCAAATAATAGTAAAAATAATAGTACTAATTTTAAGGTAAACAGTAATGGTACAGACAAAAATGATACAAACAAATAATGGAAAAAGGCAATTATTTTTAATGATATTCAAAGCAAACAGTACCAAAAAAACACTACAAATACATACAAGCATTAAATTATCCGCAAACCGCACAACCCTATAAATTTTTGTCACGCTGTAAACATTAATATGCATAGCAGGTAAAATTCGATAATTGATTGGGGAACAAGTGCAATCAATCAGCATTGAAAGTTTAAGATAATAATCAACATGAAAACTAAGGGGACTGATCCTGTTGTTGAATCGAAATTGAATTAATCGAAATTATAAGTAAAATTAATTGCCGGAATTAGTACAGTAGGCTGTAATAATAATTGATTAATATCCAGGGGACCAATGCCGGCACAATTATTGCGAATAATACCATCATATATACATATACCCTGCAATATCATGCAGCTGATAACTGACATTTCAATACTAATGCCGTATACATGATATTATCCTTGCCACGAATTACCATCAAAGTTGATGCTCTTAGAGTCAATTGCAGCTCAGAACAATCATCTGACCCTGAGTCTTATTCACCTGTCAGTCTATATACATTATTCTCTCGCGGGGAGAAAAAGAAAAGTCCTGATGACTTCGCTAATAATGTGAAATCACGTAGTTTCTTTTAATCCTCTCTAATAATTTTTATTTGATTTTTATGATTCCATGTCGTTTTAAGGCATATGTTTACTAACGTAAAAGTATCAAATTTGTCCTGCAAATTACAATTTCAAAAATTGTTTACATTTATTTGATATTTTCAAGAGAACACAATTTTTATATGCTTATGGTCTTTGTTATCCACTTTTCACTCTCTAAATTTGAATTAGTCATTTTGACTTTTGACTTTTGACAATCAGTAAAATTTTACTAACAATTAGAAGAACTGTTCACAGAAAAAATATGTGTTAAATTTGTTGCGTGCAGTTTTCAGATTGTGTTGTTTTAACACAATTTTGGTGTTATTTTAACTCCATTAAAAATGTATATTAATTATTGTAACACCCTCTAGTGTTAATTTAACATACTCTAATGTTAAAATTACACAGTGTCGGTTAAAAATGTTGCGAGTTGTTTTAACACAACTTTTAATGTTAAAACAACACTTCTTTTTTTCTGTGTTTTGAATAATTTTTTTGAGATAATTAAATTTACGAAACGTACAATAAAAAGGTCTCTTCAATAATTAATATTTTGAAAATCAATTTTTGAATACCTTTAAATTCAAATTTTGAAAATAATTCTATTCTCCAAAAAACTGAAAGAAGAAACGAAATTGAAAACCACAACGTTTATCAATGAAAAACATTTATTCAATGCATTCGAGCATTTTTAATTTAATATTTAATTGTAAAATAATTATTATCAAAATATAAACATCAATCTTCTTTTTCTAAATATATTTTTGGCAATATTGTTGCGTCATTTTTAATTATACTTCACTAAGTGAACCATTTTTTTTCATTGATCAACGTTGTGGAGTTCAACTTTTGGTGAAAAATCTTAAACTGCAAATTTAAAAATGAAAATTAGCTTAAAAAAATTATAGGTAAAATATTTTTTAAAAAAGTCGTAATTCTTAAAACTTTTTGATTGTAATTTTTTAAAATTCTATTATTTTTAATATTGTCAACTGCTTATTTTCGAAAAATAAAATAGCTAAAAAAATCGCATTTTTTTAAAAAATTCAGAGCTTTCAAATGAAAAAAAATATTTGTTCACTGTATAAATATTTTCAAAAATTACTGATAGCAATGAAAATGAAAAATGTAAATGAAACACTTTGAAACTGTATAATTTATTTTTCAATTTGTAACGTACTTTTATTCTATTTTGAATTTCAAAAAAAATTTCTTTGAGTTACAAAAAGAATTAATTGAAAATAAATATTTGGAATAAATCCAAAATAGAAAAATCAAATAAATAAATATTTGAAAATTTGTTACCAAATGAAAAATACATTTTTTTTTTTTTTTAATTGAGTTGATGGAAATTTTTTTTACTTTTTTCACATTCTGTATGTATTTCATACATATCACTGTCAATATTTTCTTTCGTGGAAAAATTAGGTATACTTTACATTAGTACGAATTTTATTTCCCCCGTGGTAGAATAAATAGAAAATGGTCCTTTCTCGGTTTTCTTGAATTTTCTGCAGAATATCTGTTTTTATCGTTTACTATATTGAGGGGGAATCTCGATTGATCCCGATTCGTTATCTCTTTCTCTCTTCCTCTCGCCATACGGAATTTCCGTTGTCGGTTGGTGGAACGCTATTTGTTACATTTTTATTTTCGCCGGTGGGAGAGTTACAAAAAAAAAAAAAAATTTTTTTTAATGGGTCAAGCCGGACCAAACGGGTAATAACAAAAATATCAGAACCAGTCGTCGGCACAACCTCTAGGCAAATGAAAAATTTGATTTACACCTATGCATTGGAAATTGAAAGGTTTGATTTGTAATGTCGCGTCCGCCGGCGATATCGTTACAACATCGAGAAGGTTCAGCAGACTGTGCAGAACTTTTTTTTTTTTTTTTTTTCTTTTTTTAAGTAGCTTTTTTCCACCTGGCTTAATATGGCTTCCTTCGACTCTGATTAGTTACTGACATAAAGGTTACGCAGTAGTCGAATTTTGGTGAAACAACTTTTTAAATGTTTTTTTTTTATTCCTCTCACACTTCCTTTATTTTGTATGTATATTTATTCGTATGTATATTTATTATTTTTAATAATACAAATAGTTTCTCTTGAAATAAAAAAATTAATATTATTTAAACCGGTAATAATTTTTTCAAAACTCGGATTATATTTTAAAAAAATTCGTTTTGATAGTTTCAATTTTGGAAAAAGTAAAAATCATTTTGTTACATAAAAGTATTTCCACTATTTTGAAATTTTTACTACTTTTCATTTAAAACCAGATTTTTTATAGTTTTTTTTTTGTAAAATTTCAAGTTTTGTAAAATTTTTTTTCTACAGGTTATAACCAACCATTTTTATTTTTAATGTGCACCATTTCCATAAATTCCCCTTTTGTAGCACCAGTGTCATTGTGTGAAATTTGAATACAATCCCAGTTAGAAATAACATTATGATAAGAATTCCTTTTAAAAATGTGTTTATCTCTCGTTCCAAACAATATTTTAGAAACCATTATCCGGATAGTTTAAATTTCGCAGTTACACTCCTTTTTTTTGTATTTTTATGCGGACAAATATTTTTATGTACCAAAATCTTTTATTACTAATTTTTTTTTCAAAAAAGGACGGTTAATTGAGATAGAAAATTGAAAATTAAGAGATTTGAGGATTTTTTCGACTTATTTTCAAAAATTGGGACTTTTTCGAATTTTTTTCTAAACATTGCAACAAATTACAAAAATTTTTAGTACTTAAGGGCATTTGAACCATTATGACGTCACAATGTGTGCAAAGCATGAGTTTTAAAATTGTGACGTCATCATGGTTCAAATGCCCTTAAAAAAGTGCAACTTATTTTGATTTTTTTTACATTGTGAAAAGTAACCATAAACAAATCTTTCAAAAATTGTTTGTAAATCAATTTTTAATAAAATTAAATTTTTCAAATATTTCTATAATAAAAACCTTTTTGAGTATATATTTTGTAAAATTTAATTGAAAATATTTAATTTATTTCAAGTATTTATTTACAATTTTTGAAAATCAATTTTTTGAAGCATTTTAATTGCAAATTTTGAAAATAATTGAAATATCAAAAATTTTTAAGGAAAAATCTTTAAAGGTAAATTTAAAAAATGAAAATTAATGAAAATATTAGCTTCTAATTTTTTAAAATTCAATATTTTCACTATTTTTAATTACATATTTCCAAAAATTCAAATACATACAAAATTAATAACATTTTAGAATTCTTTTTAATATTTTTCAGAAAATAATCAAGTTTAAAATTTTTAATTAAAATTCAAAAGCCAAATTAGTTTTTTAAATTATACAAAATTTTTTTTAAGAAATTCAATTATTTTCGAAAAAAATACTTTAAAATATTTTAAAAAAATTAATTTTTAGAGTTGTTTAATAATAATTTTTTAATATTCAATTATCTTCGAACAATGGAAATAAAAATTGATGAAAATTTACTTTTTGGACTAGTTTTTTTTTTATTTTTTGAACTTTGAGAAATCATGGTCCTGTTTATAATTAAAATTCTTCAAAAATTTGATCATTTTTATTTATATTTTTCTAAAATTCAATTATTTTTAAAAGATTTTATGAAATTTTAATTGTTTGGAAATTTTTTAAAATATTGAAAAACCATATATTTATATTATTACAATTATATTATAAACAATTGAGTTTTTTTAATTAAATAATTGGATTCTAGAAGAACTTTTGGGAAATTATTTAAATTAATTGATTCTATTACAATTTGTTATTATATGCTAATATTTATTATTACAATTTATTATTGTTTATTATTGTTATTTGTTTATTATTACAATTTTGTTATTGTTTATTAATATTAATTATTGCAATTTATTGTTGTGTATTATTGTTATTTGTTTATTTATTATGACAATTTTGTTATTATTTGTTAATATTTAATATTTACTATTACAATTTATTATTGTTTACTATTGTTATTTGTTATATTTATCTATTATTATTTATAGTTACTATTTATAATAATATGTAAATAACAATCTTTGCCATTAACTTTTAATATTATTATTATGATTATTATTATTATTATTATTAATTATTATTCTACATATTATTATTATTATTATTATTATTATTATTATTATTATTATTATTATTGAAAATAGGTTACGGTGACGTAACAATTCAGAGATGAAGTTTAGTTGAAAATTGTAAAAAATTATTCAATTCAGGAAGGGTTATAATTGTAATTTTTAGAAATATTATTAAAATTCATAAAATTCGATTTTTTCAGTGTTTTGAATGAAAAATGTGAATTACAAATTTTTAAATTCTATTATTTTTAAAATTGCTAATTTCACCCTTAAAAAAAGTTAGCCGCGCGCTTCAGCGCACGAATTGTTGCTATAGTTTATTAATAAAATAGTACAAGCGAAATACAAATTGATGTATTAATATTCATCATTGAGAATGAACTATTAAAGGTATATTAGAGAATTGATGTAGACTTAGATAATTGGATAACAAGAACATCGCTTTTATAATTGCTCGAAAATGAATTTTCCATAACGAGCAATTATTATATACAT
This sequence comes from Leptopilina syphax, assembly GCA_032872505.1. Classification (NCBI taxonomy): domain Eukaryota; kingdom Metazoa; phylum Arthropoda; class Insecta; order Hymenoptera; family Figitidae; genus Leptopilina; species Leptopilina syphax. Next base: position 33,756,404 of record CM065476.1, read on the forward strand.
ATAGACGAATACTACCACTCCTAAAATCTATGGGAAAATAATGACTCGTATTGCCAACTTGATTTGAATTTCTAATTTTGGCTGCGGCTCGATTATTATGTGCGTTAAATTAATAACCTCGTATCGCAAGTGATACGCTCGATCGACGCGAAATTGCGTAACAATTTATACGCGTTGAATCATTTCGAAAATATATATATATATATTCGTACATTAAATTCGTACCACTACTCAAAATCGAATTACGATCAATACACTGCTATAAAATCCAATGAATTTATTATTCATTGGAAAAAAAAAATTTGTAAATATTTTCAACCGCATTTTTCTAAATCCATCATCTTTATAGTTTGATTGTATTGTAAAAAAATATGTATATATATATACTTATGCGAAAGAAAAATATTTATTCAGCTGACAAATAAATGTTTGGGATTCCATTTCTTGTCAAGGGGTAAACAGTAGGTATGTGTTAATGAATTGGGAGCATAAAAGGAATTTGATTTTTTGCTGATAAGCCAAAGAGAGAGTAAGCGAAGCGTCTTAAAAAGAGTTGAAACTTTATTATACGCCGGTGGTAATTGATTCGACACGCTCTTTTCGACGAGATAATGTCTTAAGGTAGTAACATACTTGAATTCCAGAATTAAATTCACGAGCATTACCATATCATATATATATTTCGGTGCAAAATCATTCTTTGCTGATAAATTAAACAATTCCGAGCTAAAAGTTACGATTTAAGGCGTTAATCGTAAATAAACGCATTTTTTAAGATTTGCGAAAAAATCTTAACAGACGCAAATTTCTTTTAACTTTATTATTAAACACAACCTCAAATTTTTTTTTATGTACTTTTCTTGGGAGCGCGTCACTATTATTCATAACAATTTATCAAAATTTATTAAATAGAAATTACTTATTTTTTATATAACTTTATTTTATCTAATTTCTGTTAACCAGAAGGAAAATTAATTGTTAACATAGAACTAACGATTTTCAATTGTTGTTGAAAGAAACTTTTTGTTATTTCAACAGTTTGGAACTGTTACAGTAGCAAGACCACTTGAGGTGTTTGCTGTAGCAACAAATTCAATTGAGATAACCAAACAATTCTGCTACAGCAACCAATCTAATTGATGAAGGAAAATTTTAAAAACTAAGCTTCTTCTGAAATTAGTTAAATTTTTTAATATTTATTTAACTGATTATTGAAAATAATGGATTTATAGAAGAAATTTAGTTAAAAACACTAAAACAAGTTGAATTTTGAAGCAATTACAAATGATTCCAGAAATTCAATTATTTTCAAAAATTTTAATAAAATTCTTGACAAAATTTTAATTATTTTCAAAAACTTTTCTCAATTCAATGATTTTTAATATCTACTACTTTAATAAAAATTCCTAAAAGAATTCAATTATATATAGTTAAAAAAAAATTTTTAATAAAATTCTACGCAAACATTTCATTATTTTCATAAATAATAAAAATTTCACAGGAATTCAATTCTTTACAAATTATTTCCATAAATAATAACATTTTTTACAGTGATTTAATTACTTTCATAAATAATAAAACTCAATGCTGAATTTCAATTATTTTTAATACAATTATTTTAATTGAATTCCTCGAAAAAAGTTATTATTCTTAAAAATTTTATTCTTTATCAAAGAAATTCAATGATTTTAAAAACCTTTGATATAATTTATTAATAAGAATTTAAGTATTATTTTCGATACATTTTTTATTACATTTCTTTAAAGAATTAAATTATTTTTAAAAATTTCAATGAAATTCTTTGCGTAAAAAGAAAAAAAAATGATGAATTTCGTTGTCCAACGTAACAGACTTAAAAAAAAGATAATATTAAATTTAATTTTAAATTCTTTCTATTTCTAACAATAATTAAACAAAATAAAATTTTAATTAAATGCGTTGAAAAAATTTCACATCCTTTAAAATAGTGAAAAATAAATCAATTTATAAACTTTTTTTTGCAATAATATTATCACAAAACAAATTTCAATTAGTAAAAATTTGAACTAATTAGAACAAAAGTGATACGAAATTTATAAAAATCAATTTTTAAATAATAAATGAAGTGAATAAAAAATAAAAATAAATAAAATTTCTTTTTTTAGAAAATAAATTTTTAAAAAAATACTATTTTGCATTAATATCACTTCGTTTTTTTTACAATTATTCATAAGCAACTATTTCTATATTTTAGAATGTTAAATTAATATTATATTAATATAAATTGAATTTTAAAAAGTTTCTAATTGAAGTTTTAGAAAAGTTGAATTGTAATATAGATTTTCATTACAAATTCTAAATAAGTTAGTTTTTTGAATCATTTTTATTTACATTTTTTTCAAGTTAGTTATATTTTTAAATATATAATATTTAATTGAAACACTTTCAAATTATTCAAAATTTCATGAAATTGTCTTGTAAACAAGTAGATTTTAGAAATATTTTAGATAAAATTTCTAAGAAAATAATTGAATTGAAATTTTGAAAATAATTTTCAATAAGTTACAGTAGCAATTCTTAAAAATTATTCCAGGGCTGCAATGATTTAAATCATGATTTTAATCTTTATTTAAAATCTTTTCATTAAAATCATGATTTAAATCAAACTGCAAAATGCATTAGAAACAAAAAAGTTTGCAAAATTATAATTTTTGTTCAAAGTTTTGAATTCAAAAAAAAATAAAAAAAATACATTACAGAGATAATATAATGAACATCATAATTATTAGTTTTTGACTCAAATAAGGGAATAACTGTAAATCAGAGAATTTTTTTGTTCAAGGAAAAGTCAGGGAATTTTAATCGAAAAAAACCACAAATTAAAAAACTTTGATAAATTTCAATTTAGTTTTTGTATTTAGACTCTTTTTTATAATATTTGATAAACGGCTCGATAAACGGGCATTGGCGGTTTATATAAATAAATAAATATAACTTATTGAGCACGATTTAAATTGTAAATTTGCATTAACTTTTTTTATAATAAATACATTAAAAATTTTTTTAACAAACAATTTTTAATTATCTTATGATTTTCTTTATAAATAAAATTGTTACTTAAAAACCATTATTAAATTTTGAATTATCAATGCAGAATATTAAATAATTTAAAAATTTATTAATCAGGGAAACCGAATAATTAGTCAGGAAATGTCAGAGAATTCTTAAAATGAAATTTTCCATCCACCTTATTATTATTAATTTTATAATTTTTAATATTAAAAAAACGAACTACTTATAAAATAATTAAATATTTTAAATATTTAAAAAAAGTATATAAAAAATCGGATTGTTTTGATTTTTTTAAAAAAATCATGATTTTTATCAGCCCTGAATTATTCTATTTTATAGGATTTGAAATTTTTTTTTAAATCCTTAATAGCCATGGAAAAATAATGGATAATAATTAAATATTTATTTCAAAAAATCTGTCTAAGTTCCAAATGATTTTACAGTTAAAGATATTAAAAAAAATGTGTTATAATTTTGGAGTTTCAATTATTTTTAGAGTGAACAAAAATATTTTTAGGGTCAAAGTTTTGTCTAAAAATCAAGGAATTCTTTCAATTTTTCATGGAATAATTTATTTTCAGAGTTATTCTTTATGAACGGGAAAAATAATTCATGACCGTGAATTTTTTTATGAAAAAACCATCCTGATAAAAGAAATGAAATGCAAATTAAAAAAATTGAAAGAATTTTTCTAAAATCTCAAGAGCGTAAGAGTAAGTGCATTGACCAATTATTTGAGAACAGAATTAGCCGAAAGGCACAATGCGTGTCTGGAATAGAGTGTAAAAGAAAAAGAAAAAGAAGAAGAGGAAATAAAAAAAGAAGTGGAGTAAAATATGCAAAAGTCCTTTTTGGATAGTAACAAAGGGTAATAGAGATAGACTATCTTAAGTCAATCTCTATGTTGTTCAGTGTAGTAGGATTCTCTCTCGAGTTTGGAAGAATGAAAAGAAAAAGAGTGAAAGAAAAAAAAAAAAGTTTGCTATGAATTTTGCATTGCACGTGTCTATTGTTTCTGCTTTTTGCTGGCGGGTGTTGACTTTCCTATTGTGCGAGGATGCGGAAGAGTTTTCTCGAAATCCTCTGGAGGATCTCTCTCTCTCTCACATGAAATCTGAGACCGGTTTTGGCTCCTAAAGTTCATGTACGTGAAGCATATACGTACATATACACGTAACGCAATGAAAGAAGGAGAGGGAGGGAGAGAGAGAGAGAGAGAGAGAGAGAGAGAGAGAGATTTGCGCAGCAAGGGGTACCCCTTTTTTTCTCAATGCATTTGGATGTACGCACGTGCATTCGTACAACCAGTTTTCGCGACGAAAGGACTCTCTCACTCTCTCCTCTCTGTTGGACCTCGGATTTCAAGATGGCCGCTATGGGACACGTTCGGTGTGTGTACACAAACCCCAAGGTGATAACTCACCGGTCCCTGTTAACAGCCCAGTCGCTACTGGTCGTGCATTGTTGACATTCTCCCATTCCAAACCGAGCCTCGGATTACTTTTTGTCCTTCTTTTACAAAACTTTACCAAATATAGAAACTTAATACTATTTCTCAACAATAAATGATACTCTTTTTTTTTCTTTGCCTTTTTATTTTTGGTAAATCTGTAAATGTATACTTCAAGGATAGAGAGAAAGAGACTTTATTACGAATGTCGGATTGTGTTTTAAGTTCATTTTCGATTTGTCTTTCAAATGCAAAGGAGAGGAAAATAAATCTATTCAATTTTTTCAAGGTGAGGTTAAGTTTTTTTTATGTTTTGTATTTATGAAGAATCATTTTTTTGTGTTATTCAAGGTATTACAAAGAGAAGTAAATTTCTTAAGTTTTGTCGACATAATAAAATTTAGTTAAGATGTAATTTTGTTTAGAGTAAATCCATGATCTTAGTAAATAAAAATAATTTATTTATTAGCTTTCGCTCGCTGATAAGTTACATTTATTTCAATCTGTGGAAATATAAAAGAAATATTCCATGAGAATATATATCGAAAGTACATGCTTTTTTGAGGTTATGTGTTCTTCAAAAATGCATTTTTATACAAAATTTTTTCAACAAAATAATAACTTACCAAGAAGGTTTCCTCATTTACATTATGTGATATGATTTAATTGTTTTCTTAAAACATAATCATAAAGAAGAAGAACATGGTCTTTCTTTTTCATTTTCAAAATTAGACACGCATGTGTGAAATTTGAAAATTAAAATCATAAACCTATAATATTGACGATCCGAATAATACACTGAAAAAAAAATTTATTTGATTTAAATAACCGATTATTTGGTTATATTCAAATAAATATTTATTTGAATCAAATAATTTTTATTTGAATCAATTAAATAATATTTGCTTCAAATACTGAAATATTTGATTCAAATACAATTTATTTAATTCAAATAAAAATTATTTGATTCAAATAAATATTTATTTGAATATAACCAAATAATCGGTTATTTGAATCAAATAAATTTTTTTTTCAGTGTAGAAAGAAATAAAAAGGAAATAATAACATTTACTCCGAAAATAGTAAAAAAAAAAGTTTCACATATTTCCATAGTGTGAAGTATGACTGTAGGAAAAAATTTTAGGAAAAAATCCTAAAATGTGCCTTTTTATTTTTTTTTTTTTGAAACTTTTGGCTTGTAATTATATTTTAATAAATTTAATAAATACTAAAAATTATTAATGTTCAAGGAACGTTTCTAAAAAATTAGCATGTGACTGTTACATCTCGAATGATAATTTTTCGATTATTTTTCTTTTAAAATATATATAAAACAAATTAAGCTGATATTTTATAAAAAAAAATTTTTTTTTAAAGTACTGGAAAAAATTTAATTTTTAGAATTTATAAGAACATTCTGAATTTTTGTGTTTTTTGATTAATTAAATAAGAATTTAATTAATCAAAAAACACAAAATATCAAAAATCTTACAAAAGAATTATATTATTTAAACAAAATTTTAATAAAAATTTCACAGGAATTCAAATACATACCAATTTTTTATAAATTTCTTCTCATCAATTTAATAATTTTTAATTTTTTTTAATGAAGTTTCTCCAAAGAATTCAAATATATATTCAGAAAATGGAAAAAAATTTAAAATAGTTCTGAGAAATTCAATTATTTCGAAAAATTTAAATTAAATTCTTTTTAAAATTCTATTATTTAAATAAATATCGAAAAATGTTGACAAAATTCTTTACAAGGTTTAGTTAATAAACTTGCAATTTTAATAAAATTTTCCTGTACAATTCAATTATTTTCAGTAGAATAATTCTTCTTGAGAATTCAATTATTTTCTCAAATAATACATTTTTTATGGGAATTCAATAATTTAAAAAAACATTTGAATAAAATTCTTCGCTATAGAAATCAATTGTTTTTATAAATAATAAAACTTTTAAAATAAAATATTTAAAAAAAAATAAAAATAAAAAAAATATAAAAAAAATATAAAAAATTTTTAAATATTTTTTATTTATAATAAAACTTTTTTATAAATAATAATAAATTTGATCGTAGAATAAAATTATTTCCGTAAAATATAACATATTCTTCCTGGGAATACAATTATTGTCAAAAATGTTTGTAAGAATCTTCGAAAGAATTTAATATTATTTTCGAAAAAATAAAATTCTTCAAAGCAATTCAATTATTTAAGAAATTTTCAAATAATTCTTTCCAAGAATTCAATTCTATTCAAAAATAAACATTTTCACAGGAATTCAATTATTTAAAAAAGATTTTTTTTTTATTTCTTTGTCAGATTTCAATTATTTTCACTATTTTAATGAAATTTCTCGATGGAATTTAATTATTTTAAAAAAAGTTTTAAAAAATTCTGAGAAATTCAATTATTTAAAAATATTTGAATAATGTTCTTCCTAAGAAATTAATTATTAAATATTATTCTCTGAAATTCAATTGTCTTTACAAATGAAATTCTTTACAGGAATGCAATTATTCTTTAAAAAAATTTTTTTTATTAAATTCGTTGGAAGAATTCAATTATTTTCATAAATAACAAAACTTATCGCAGAATTTAAATTATTTTTTGTGCAATTTTAAATATAATCAGAGAAAATTGCATTTATTCTTAAAATTTTTTATAAAATTCACCGAAAGAATTCAATTATTTTAAAAAAATTTGATAAAATTCTTCATAAAAATTCAATTTCAAGAAATATTCAATTATATTAAAAAAATAATTTATTTTTGTATGTAAATAATTGAATTCTCGAAAAATTTTCTAATAAAAATTTATTAAAAAATGAATTTTAGGTAAAATTTTAGATAATAATTGAATATTAGAAGAGTTATTGTGTGAATTTTTAGAAATAATTGAATTTTCAAAAGGGTTCAAATTAAAGTCTTTAAAAATTTTAATTTATTGCTACAATATTCTCATGATAATCATTTTTATCACTCTGTCATCTTAAATTTATTTAATTTTCAGCATTTTAATTCAATTATTATTTTCTAGAATTAAAAATTTTTTTTTTATGAAAATAATTGAATTTCTTAAAAAAGTTTTATTATTTATGAAAATAATTAAATTTTTGCAATTGAAGCGTGAAATTGTTTAGCTTTATTCATAATTGTTTATTTGAACGTATTTTTTAAAAAATGTTATCTTTATTGTTTATTTACACACGCTTTTTGTTTATTATTATTATATAGATGAAAGGGCGATGCAAAGAAGTCGAGTTTATTTTAAGATTTGAAAATGACAATCTTAAGAATGTGTGGAAAATTGATAAAATAAATTATATTTATATATTTTGTGAAGTATGCTTAATGACGAAAGTAAAGCTCCTTTCCAAGAATCGTAGTTCTATAATGGTCATAAATCGCAAAACTTGCATCTTGCGATAAGATGTTTATCTTAATTATCACGCTTTTCCCACTTACATCTTGACACCCACGAATAATTTCTCACGAGAGAAACAGAATAATTCATCGAATAATTTACATTCGAGTGTCCCCAGTGTAAATGATACAGGAAATCCAAGGACTGCTTCAAATTAAAAAAATTTCTATTTTAAATTTTCAATACAAACGAGGAAATATTTTTTCTTCGTTGATTTTTAATTTAGTTTACATTTTTTTTCTCATTAAATTATTATTTTTTAATAAAATAATTAAAAATTAAAAATTCTTTGCAGTATTAATATTGTTTTTAAATTCTCTTTGATAAATTTATTTTTCAATTAATTTCTTCCTTTGTTTTTTTTTAATTATTATTTATCAAATTTACAAAATACAGTGTCGGTACTAATTAGTTTTTATAATGTTGAAATGAAATTCTCGAGCGGAATTAAATTCGATAGAATTTCATTAATTCAACATAGAGTGTTTGTGTACGTGTGTGTTTTCATTAAAATTTTGTCAAGCAGAGAATTACTGTTTGAAAATCAGTGAAAAATCTCGGTTAAAGTTTCCAATGACAATGACACTGGATTAAAATAACTTTCAAGGGTCACTGCGAAAATCATCATTGATTCGCGCTGATGAATTATAATGTCACTAATTAAAGCAGAGGCTAAACAATTCATTATTTGTTTGGAAATCATAATTAAATTCTAGGATCAATAAATTCTGTAATAATTGAGATACTCTTTTATCATTTTCGAAAATTCATGTTTTATTATTTTTATATAAAATAATAAAAATTTCACAGGAAATCAATAATTTTTAACCTTTGCTACAATTTATTTATTAGAATTTAAGTATTATTTTCAATACATTTTTAATCGAATTTCTTTAAAGAATAAAATTGTTTTCAAAAATTTTAATGAAATTGTTTGCGTAACAATTCAATTTTTTTTAAAATAATTTCAATAAAATTCTTCGCAGAAATTCAATTATGTTTAAAAATATACAAAAAAAATGTCGTCAAAAATTCAATTATCTTTATAAATAATAAAATTTTTCACCAAAATTCAATTATTTTCAATTCAATTTTAATAAAACTTTTGGCAAAATTTCAATTATTCTCAAAAACTTTTCTCAACTCAATCAAATTTTTTCACAGAGATTCAATTATTTTTATTACAAATTTTAATCTAATTACTCGAAAATATAATTATTCTTAAAAAATGTATTAATCTTCGTCGAAAGAATTCAATTACTTTAAAAAGCCTTTCTATAATTTATTTATTAGAATTTAAGTATTATTGTCAATACATTTTTAATTGAATTTCTTGCAAGAATTAAATTATTTTCAAAAAATTTTAATAAAACTCTTTTTAATAATTCAATTTTTTTTCAAAGTAATTTAAAGAAAATTCTTCGTAGAAATTAAATTAATTTCAATGATTTATCAAAATTAAATTATTTCCAATATCTACTATGTCAATAAAATTTCACAAAAGAATTCAATATTATTTTAAAAAAATATTATTAAAATTCATCTCATAAAATCAATTATTTTTAAAAGTAAGAAAATTCAGAAATTCAATTGTGTTCTAAAGTTTAAAAATTGCAGTCAAAATTTCAATTATCTTTATAAATAATAAAATTTTTCTCCAAAATTCAATTATTTACAAATTTTTTATAAATTCCTTCCCAATAGTTCAATTATTTTCATAAAAAATAAATTTTTTTTAAGGAATTCAATTGTTTTCATAAAAAATAAATAAAAATTGTTAAAAATAATAATTGAATTGAAATGATAAAAAAAAATTTTGAAAAAGTTACTGTACTAATATTCTTATATTTTAAAAAAATTATTTTATCACTCGGTCATTTTTATTATTATAATAAAACATGAAGAAATCGATCACTCCGAGTCTTCGACTCGGAGCAATCGCTGTCTTCATGTTTTATAAAAATAATTCAATTATCTTTATATATAATAAAATTTTTCTCCAAAATTCAATTACTTTCAAAAATTTTACTAAAATTCTTGTCAAAATTTCAATTATTTTCAAAAACTTTTCTCAATTCAAAAATTCAATCAAATTTTTTACAGAGATTCAATTATTTTCAATAAAATTTTGATTTAATTTCTCGAAAAATGAAATTATTCTTTAAAATGTTATTAAAATTCATTAAAAGAATTTTAATTACTTATTTAAAAATTTTTTGATAAAATTCTTTATGAGAGTTCAATTTTAAAAAACATTTAATTCTTCAAAAATTTATTACTTTTGTATTTAAATAATTGAATTCTCGTAAAATTTTTTTGCATTTTTATTTTAATTTCTTGCAAGAATTTAATTATTTTCCAAAATTTTAATGAAATTTTTTTTAATAATTCAATTTTTTTCAAAATAATTTTATTTAAAGTTTTTCTAGAAATTTAATTAATTTCAATGATTTATCAAAATTCAATTATTTTCAATATCTACTATTTCAATAAAATTTCACAATAAGAATTCAATTATTTAAAAAGAAATATTATTCAAATTCATCTCAAGAATTCAATTATTTTCAAAGTAATAAAATTCTTCGCAGAAATTCAATTCTGGTCTAAAGTTTAAAAATCATAGTCAACAATTATTTTTATAATTAATAAAATTCTTCTCCAAAATTCAATTACTTTCAAAAATTTTAATAAAATTATTGTCAAAATTTCAATTATTTTCAAAAACTTTTCTCAATTCAATCAAATTTTTTACCGAGATTCAATTATTTCTAATACAATTTTCATTAAATTTCTCGAAAAATGGAATTATTCTTAAAAATTTGTTGATAAAATTCTTTATGAAAATTTGGTTTTAAGAAACAATTTATTTTTAATAAAATATTTTTTAATAAAATACTTATTTTTGCAGTTAAATTATTCAATTCTTGTAGAATTTTCTAATATATATTGATTTAAAAATAAATTTCAGTTCAAAATTTAGATTACAATTAGAATTTAGAATTCTGTATAAAATTAATTTTTCTTTTTTCAAAAAGTTTAATAGAATTTTTCTTTAATTATTAGGATTTTTTAATTTCTAATATATTTAATTGAAAAATCTCAGAATAATCGAAATTTCGTAAAATTAAATTGTAACAAAGTAGCAAGTTTTATAATATTTTTATGTTATTGAATTTCAAATTTTTGAATATCTTAATTTTTATAAAAAAATAATGATTAAATATTTATGTAAAAATGAAGTTATTGATGTTTTCGAATAATTTTCATTTTGAAAAACCTGGAAAAATTCCGTTCTTTAACCCTGGAAAAGTCAGGGAATTTGAAAAGGAGCAAAAGCATGGCAACCCTGTAATAATTAATAATAATTAATTAATAATTAATAATAAATAAATAATTAATAATAAAAAAATTTTCTTTAATGACTTTGAGATTTCTTTGGAATATTTAAAATAGCGTTCATTTTGAATATTGCGAATCGATTTTTGTTTTGAATGTGAAACAAATTATTCATAGAAATAAATATTCTTTATATACAAAGATATTTTTCTTTCGATTATCGTTGAATTATTAGTTTTTTGTGTATTATGTGAAATATCGATGTGGGGAAAATTCGAGTTGTGAATATTGTGGCAATGTATATTATTTCGAACTAAGCCCCAATGTTGTCTCTAGCGATAAAGGATAGCCTTATAGTCATCGGATATAGTCTGTGTGACGGTATATATATATATACACACACGAGAATAGTGGTATCCGGAAGATAGGACGACTGAGACCCTATATCCGCGCGCATAGTGACAGGCGAGCCAATTAAAATCGTCCGATGTTTTCACCGATCGGACGACGAACACCTATCAATTAACTTGCGCGATCAACATGCCAATAAAATCTAGTGTGACTTTGAAATCCACGCCTTGTGTTTTTATACCAATGGAAATGTCCCCGCATTAAGACCGCAAATATTCCATTATTTTTGTTTTTTTCTTGTTTTTTTTTGTATGCCCCCTTCCGCCCTCTTTCCAATCTAAGCAAATAATATACAAGTGAAACGGATTGATATTTGAAATTTCAAATATCTAGATTCAATGGTATCTGTATTACTATGGCACCAGACAATATTTACCTTTTCGTCAATATTTAACCTTTTATTAATATTGCTGATTTTATCAATATTTGCCAATGTTGGAGGTATGATTCATATATTTCATTCTTATTTTCTCGATTGCCCGAGCGGAATTTCAAATTAAGGGGTGTAGAGAGATTTGCCAAAAAATTATTTTTTATACACGGCAGTTTCTGATAAAAATTGACAGTATTTGCAACGGGAAACAATGGTTGTTTCATTCACTTTTCTGGGAATATTTCTTTTGGATTTGAATCACTCTCGTCAAAATTTCACTTATCTTTAGAAATAATTAAATTCTTCTCCGAAATTCAATTATTTTCGAAAAATTTTAATAAAATTCTTGACAAAATTTCAAATATTTTCAAAAAATTTCTTCAATTCAATGATTCTTAATATCTACCTACAATTTTAGTAAAATTTTACAAAAGAATTCAATTATTTAACAAAAAATTAATAAACTTCTACGCAAACCTTTAATTATATTTTTTATAAATTTCTTTCCAATTATTCAATTATTTTCATAGGTAAATAATCAAATTTTTGCAGGAATTCAATTATTTTCGTAAATAATAAACTTCTTTTTAGGAATTCAATTATTTTCATAAATAATAAAACTCATTGAAAAATGTCAATCATTTTTAATTTTAATACAATTTTATTCGAATTCCTCGAGAAATGTAATTATTATTTTTAAAAATTTTATTAAAATTCGTCAAAAGAATTCAATTATTTGAAAATTTATTGATAAAATTCTTTATGAGAATTCAAGTTTAAGGAAAATGCAATTATTCAATAAATTTTTTTTTTTATTTAAATAATTAAATTCTAGTACTAGAATTTTTTTAATAAAAATTGTTTTAAAAATTGATTTGAGTTAAAATTTTAAATTACAATTGAATATTAAAATCATTAGAGCATGCATTTTTAGAAATAATTGTATTTTAAAAAGATTTCAAATTAAAATATTTTAAAATCTGAATTTTTCATATTTTTAACTAACAATTCTGTAAAATTAATTCTGTTAAGAAAGTTTAAATGCGGCTTTTATTAAAAATTATTTGAAGTTTTTATTTTATAATGTAATATATATAATTGAAGAATTCAAGAATAATTGAAATTTTGTCAAATTGAATTGTAAACAAATAAATTTGAAAATTTTCAAAGAACTTTTTCAAAAGTATTAAAAATAATGCATTTATTAAAGATTTGTAGTTAAAAACACGAAAAAAAAATTTAGTTTTGGAAAAGTTATAAATTATTGCAAAAATTCAATTATTTTCGCAAGTAATAAAATTCTTTTAAGGAATTCAATTATTTTCAAAAATCCGAAAAAAATTGTCATCAACATTTCAATTATCTTTATAAATGAATAGCAAAATTCAATTATTTTAAAAATAATAGCATTCATCACAAGAATTCAATTATTTTCAAAAGTAATAGAATGCAATTATTTTCATAAATTTTAAAAAAATTCATAGCAAAATTTAATTTATTTTCAAAAATTTTTCATAATTCAATGATTTTCAATATTCTACTATTTTAATAAAATTTCCCAAAAGAATTCTATTATGAAACAAAAATGTTGATAAAATTCTACAAGAATATTCAATTATTTATAAAAAAAAATAAAATTCACAGGAATTCAATTATTAAAAATAAAATTTGCATACATTTTTTCGAAAAAAATCAATTGTTTGAACCTTTTTTATAAAATTTTTCGCAATAATTCAAATATTTTCAAAAATTTTAATAAAATTCTTTTCAATAATTCAACTTTTTTTCAAAATAATTATAATAAAATTCTTCGTTGAAATTTAATTAATTTCAATGATTTATCAAAAAACAATTATTTTCAATACCTACTACTTAAATAAAATTTCACAAAAGAATTCAATTATTTAAAAAGAAATATTAAAATTCGTCTCAAGAATTAAATTATTTTCAAAAGTAAATAAAATTCTTTCCAGAAATTCAATTATGGTCTAATCAAATTTTTTACAGAAATTCAATTATTTTTAATACAATTTTAATCTAATTTCTCGAAAAATGAAATTATTATTCAAAATTTTTTTTAAATTCGTCAAAAGAATTTTAATTACGTATTTAAAAATTTGTTGATAAAATTCTTGAAATGAGAGTTCAATTGTAAAAAAACATTTAATTCATCAATAAATTACTTATTTTTGTATTTAAATAATTGAATTCTCTTAGAATTTTCTAATAAAAATTGATTTAAATATGAATTTCTGTTAAAATTTTACACAATAATTGAATATTAATAGCAATATAGCGTGAATTTTTAGAAATAATTGACTTTTGAAATTAATTTGTTTGAAAAATGTTATTTGAATTTTTTTCATATCATTTTAAGTTTTTATTTTCTAATATTTATTTAATTGAAAAATTTACGAATAATTAAAATTTCATAAAATTAAATATTGTAAACAAATGAATTTGAAAATTGTCAAAGAACTTTTTCGAAAATTATTAAAAATAGTCGATTTAAAGAAGAATTTTAGTTAAAAATTCTTGAAAATAATTATCTCTCTGTCATCTTTAATTATTATAAAACATCAAGAAATCGATTACTCCGAGTCTTCGACTCGGAGTTATCGATATCTTCATGTTTTATAGAACTATGAAAAATTTAATTTATAGTTTTAAGTAAGTTTTCTCATTTGACTCGGACTGATTATATTTTTGTCAGAAATTGGTCTGTAAATGGTCCTAAATTTTTCATTTTTGGTCCGTATATTTATTTAAAAGTAAATAAATGAAATAGGTACACTGAAAAAAGATTTGTGGTTAAGGTATTTTTAACACGATATTCTACTTAAAAATCGTATTTCTGGTTATTCCAACCAAATTTTTTTTTCAGTATAATATTTCAATATAGAATATTCGCAAATATTCTCGAAATTAAATTTTTTTTAATTAAAAAACATTTCTTTATTTTTACTTTAATAAATCCATAATGTCGTTTAGAACCATATATCTATATTAATATTAAATGTTATGCATGTATTATATATGTTTATATAAAAAAAAAGAAAAAAAAAATGTAAAGTGACTCGCGGTCTGGTGTATACGCCCGGCAACTTTATTAGACCTTGAAAAATTATCTCTGCAATTACTCTCCCGCAATTCACGTTTGCTTTTTTCGTTTGGAGAACTGACTCATGCAGCTGATATCATATTCTGCGCGCAGAAAAATGACAATCAAACACGTTACGTTAGTCTCTTCCGGTCGTGTGTTCCACATTTTTACTACTGCAAAACCTTTTTTTTTTGTCCTCTTGAAAAAGAAGGAAAATCGGATAAATACGGATATATTTTTTTTTCTCCATCGTCAAACCGGTTACTTAATCAATTTTTTTTTACTTTCGTATGTTATCAAATTACTTCCACTCTGAAAATTATTTCTTTTCTCCTTGTTTCTTTTATTACATGAAAATTTTATGTAAAGATTTATATTGTTAATTTATACTTTTTTTTGCTTGTTTAAAGAACATTTTTGAGATAATTAACTTTTATATGATATTTTTTATCGGTTTCAGTTCATTAGCTCTTTACGTTTAATAGTTTGCAATTATGAACATTTTTTCAAATACTTTTTAGTTTATAAAATAAAAAAATTTATAAAAAAATTTTATTTTTCATTTTTTTGAAATTAAAATTATAATTTCATAAATTTTAAATATATGATAAAATATTATTTATAATAAATAATTTCTTTTATTTAAATTTTTCTTTCTTTGTTTCAGGTAAGTGGCAATTCAGTCTCATTCCATTCAACTTTGAACGTGGTAAGAAAATTAGATATTTCCTTTTACAAAAGAAAAAGAAGACAAAATTTTACAAACAGAATTTGTATAAATGAATTTTTCGAAAGGAGAATATTATTCTCGCGCTCCAAATTTGGCGTGCGAAAACTTTAACGAACCTGCACATCCGGTCAGTGTTTTGCGGGTATCCGGGTGAATCCTCGATATACGAATGAAGAAAAAAAGAGAAAAAAAAATAGCGTGCTACACGGTCCGTTGGCAATGGTACTGTTTTACATTTTATTATACATATATCTGCGAGCCGCAATTATTAAAAAAGAAGAATTCGTGGAAAAATTAAAATAATAATAATTACATTTCATTTGGCGCCATTCAATTTTCTTTTCAAAATTCTCTTCGATTACAGAATCCCTTTTTCAATTTGAAAGCACGTTCCATTCGATAAAAAGCATTTGCATTCCTCTTTCTCTCTTTATATATGTATATATAGTCTCATAGAATTTATCAACCTTTTCAAATCCATTTTTCATTAATTCACATCAATACTTAATTGAGGCAAATGCAAATTTTTAGTTTATCAAAACTCAGTTTACTTTGAACAACGTGGAAAGTAATTGTATATATATATATATATATAGGAACGGAATTGGAAAAAAAGGGTTTTTCTTTTTAGTGTCCAAGTGGAAAATGCTCTTTGGATGTAAATTAATTAAAGCGTGCATTAGCGTGAAAGGTTTATTTACTTTTAGAGCCGCGTGAAACAGTGAATCTCTTTTCAATGTTTTTTTTTCTTTTATTTTTTTTTTTTTTTGGGTTGAATTGATGATGATCGCAAGTATAGAAATAGTGTGTCCCGCGTGTGTTCCCTCTCTCTCGGTTTGGTAAAAGCTCGCATTTGTACCGCGTGTGTCGATGCATACGAATAGCCCTTAAAGAGCATAAATTGCAGTTGCCATTGGTTTTCAATGTCGGTGAAGCGTATGTCTCGGTCTGTACTTTTCCGCCCCTGCTGGTGACTATTATCGAAAGCGGAGATAGGATTTACCAAAGGATGGGAGAAGAAAACGACGAAGAAAAAGAGGCAATGAAAGAGTTGAAGAAAAAAAAAAGATTAAGGGAGAAAGAAAAAGGCGAATTAGCGTGTAAGAGAGAAACAGAAAAAGGGATGGATATAAGTTAAAGACAGGAAGGAATATATAATTTAAGAAAAGAGAGAGAGAGAGAAAGAACTCTCCTCAGTTCTCTTAGGAAAAGTACAGTGCAATGTATACTTCTTTCGATAACTCGTCAATTTTGAGAATAATATCAAATTTACTATATATGTCTCTCGACACGAATACACATTTTGATTTGCCCCTTTAGTGAGTGTATGCTAACACAGGGTTGCTACGCAACCTGGAAAAATTTGAAATGACAGGGGATTTTATAAATCTTGAAAAAACCTGGAAAAGTCAGGGAATTTTTATCGAAATCCTGGAAAATTGTTGTTTTCTAAAGTTATTCGGCTTATTCTTGAAATCTAATTTTTCTTAAATATTTCTAAATTAACTCAATTTTAAAAGAGTTGCGTTTACAATTTTCATAAATAGATAAACTTCAAAAGGATTTAATTTGAAATTTTATAAATTTTAGTTGAAAACATTTTAAAAAATTGAATTTTGGAAAAGTTACAAATGATTGCAGAAATTCAATTATTTTCAAAAGTAATAAAATTCTTCTTAATAAGTTCCATTATGTTCAATACTTTAAAAAAATTGTCGTCAAAATCACAATTATCTTTATAAATAAACAAAATTCTTCTCCAAAATTCAATTATTTTCAAAAATTTTTCTCATTTCAATGATTTTCAATACCTACTATTTTAATAAATTTCCTATCCCGAAATTCAATTATTTCCAAACATTTTTTTTTTAAATTCTCGTCAACATTTCAATTATCTTAATAAATATCAAAATTATTTGCCGAAATTCAATTATATTCAGGAATTTTTATAAAAATCATTGCAAAATTCAATTATTTTGATAAATAACAATATTAATCACAAGAATTCAATTTTTTTTTAAATTAATAAAACTTTTCGCAGAAATTCAATTATTTTCAAAAAATATAAAAAAAATTGTCATAAATATTTCAATTATTTTTTATAAATGAATAGCAAAAATTCAATTATTTTTTATAAATGAATAGCATTCATCATGAGTATTAAATTATTTTCAAAAGTAATAAAATTCAATTATTTTCAAAAATTGTAATAAAAATTCATGTCAAAATTTCAATTATTTTCAAAATTTTTTCTTAATTCAATGATTTTCAATATTCTACTATTTGAATAAAATTTACCAAAAGAATTCAATTATTAAACAAAAATGTTAATTAAATTCTAAACGAATATTCAATTATTTAAAAAAAAAATAAAAATTTTACAGGAATTCAATTATTAAAAATAGAATTTCCATACATTTTTTCGAAAAAAATCAATTGTTTGAAACTTTTTTTACAAAATTCTTCGCAATAATTCAATTTTTTCAAGAGTAATAAAATTCTTCGCAAAAATTAAATATTGTTCAAAAATAATAAAATTCTTCTTAGGTAATTTGAAATTTTGTAAAATTACAATTTTGAATGAATTAATTAAATAATAAAAATTTCGCAGGAATTCTATTATTTTCAAATTCTTTATAAATTTCTTCGCAATAATTCAATTATTTTCATAAATAATCAAATTTTTAACAGAGATTCAATTATTTTCATAAATAATAAAAAACCTTATAGCTTTTCATTTATTTTCATAAATAATAAAACTCATCGCAGAGTTTCAATTATTTTTAAATTTTTAATACAAATTTTAATGGAATTTCTCGAAAAATGTAATTATTCTTAAAAATTTTATTAAAATTCATCAAAGAAATTAAATTACTTTATAAAAAGCCTTCCTATAATTTATTTATTAGAAATTAAGTATTATTGTCAATACATTTTTTATTTGTCTTGAAAGAATTCAATTATTTTCAACAATTTTAATGAAATTTTTTTTAACAAGTCAATTGTTTTTTTAAAATAAATGTAATAGTATTTAAAACAAAATATTAAAATTCGTCTCAAGAATTCAATTATTTTCAAAAGTAATAAAATTCTTCGCTAAAATTTAATTATTGTCTAAAGTTAAAAAATTGTAGTCAAAATTTCAATTATTTTTATAGATATAATAACATTTTTCTCCAAAATTCAATTATTTTCAAAAATTTTAATAAAATTTTTGGCAAAATTTCAATTATTCTCATAAACTTTTCTCAATTGAATCAAATTTTTTTACAGAGATTCAATAATTTTCAATACAATTTTAATCTACTTTCTCGAAAAATGAAATTATTATTTAAAATTTTTTTTAAATTCGTCAAAAGAATTTTAATTACGTATTTAAAAATTTGTTGATAAAATTCTTTAAATGAGAATTCAATTTTAAAAAACATTTAATTCATCAATAAATTTTTAATTTTTGTATTTAAATAATTGAATTCTCGTAGAATTTTCTAATAAAAATTGATTTAAATATGAATTTCTGTTAAAATTTTGGATAATTGAATATTAAACTCTCTGAATTTGAATTGGTAAAAATGTTTTCTAATTTGAATTAGTGACTGACTTTTTGCTTTTGAATTAGCAGATTTGACTAAAAATAGTCGTTTCTACTAATTGAATAGTAAAATTTACTAATTCAAAAACAAAAAGTCAGTCACAAATTCCAATTAATAAACATTTTTACTAATCCAAACTTAGAGAGAAAATATTATAGCGCGAATTTTTAGAAATAATTGAATTTTGAAAAGGTTTCAAATTATAATCTTTGAATTTTTGAATTTTTCATACTTTTAACTGAAAATTGTGTAGATTGAATTTTTTTGAAAAAGTTTAATTGAATTTTTTTTTGTTATTTAAAGTTTTTATTTTCTAATATACAATTGAAGAATTTTCGAATAATCGATGAAATTTCGTAAAATTGAATTGTAAACAAAAAGGATTTGAAAATTTTCAAAGAAATTTTTCAAAACTTATTAAAAATAATTAATTTAAACTTTATAAAGAAGAATTTTAGTTAAAAATTCTGAAAAATAATAATTGAATTGAAGTGATGAAAGTAATTTTGAATAAGTTACAGTATCAATATTCTTAAAATATAAAATAATAAATTTATCACTCGGTCATTTTTAATTATTTATAAAACATGAAGATATCGATTGCTCCGAGTCGAAGACTCGGAGTGATCGATTTCTTCATGTTTTATAACAATTTTTTATAAGTTGTTTAATTTCAAAAAGGTTTGAATTTAAATCTTTTGAAGAATTTTGATTGCTATGGAAAAATAATAATTAAATATTTATTTAAAATAGATAAATATAACAATGCGGAATTATTATATGAAACTTCCATGTGTTTGTAGAAATTTATTGGAATTATTGAATTTTGTAAAATATAAATGTAGTTTTAAAAACCTGGAAAAATTCCTATTTTTAATCTGGAAAAGTCAGGGAATTTGAAATCAGCAAAAGCGTGGCAACCCTGTAACATCAATTGCAAGTATTGTTGTTATGCGACTATAGAGGCACAAGTTTATATTAGTAACCTTTCGGCGCACGTGTACCACGTGTGCATATAAATCAGCGCGCATCTTATATTCCAATGATTAGCAAGTGCGAAAAAAATGTGAGTTAACAACGTTTAGCTAACAAAATTTATTTACACACACACACACACTGCTTTTACTTCACACATTCTGATATATTAACTTTTTTTTCAATATTCTATTCACATTACTGGAATATTCCTGAAAAGCATAATTTACAATAATTAAATATCTCAAGATGTTTTTGGAGGCTAAATTAATCAACGTTTCTGCTATAATAAACATGAAAAAACTATATTTCTATAGGGAATATTGACAGAATTTTATATGATTTTTAAATAATCCTGATGCATAAATAATCCTGAAATATTTTAATAATTTGAAATTTTGAAAGAATATATTCTTTTTAAATTTTTATTCATCTGAAATAGGAATGAAAACATTTGAATTCAGCTAAAAATACAGATATACAAATTCAGCTCCAAAGACAAAATTCGAGTATCCCAAAATTCAAAAGTCGAAATCTTCCTTAATTAAAAATTCAAAAGTTTTAAAATAATAAAAAAAGTAATTAAAATAATTATAATACAAATAATAATTATGTTTTGTTGCTTTACTTTTTCTGTCAATTTTTTTTTTTTTTAAATTACGATTGAACAAAAAATCCTAGACTGACACTAGAATTAAAATAAAAAAAAGTACAACTTATTTTTAGAGAAGTTTGGTATCGAATCGAAAAAGACAGTCATAAAATAAATAGCGGCATATATTTGCAAGCCGGAGGATATTTATTGTCTCCTGGGATAGAGCCGACTCAATTGCCTTTATTTCCCTAGGTGTCTGCATAAGCCTTCATAACGTCCAATGTTGAATGTGTCGGTGAAAATCCGCATATAATATACATATACCGTATCAGTTATCAAATACGCCAAACATTTTTTCGGCAGTTCGTCTGCATTCTCTGTCCCTCTCTTTCTCTCAATTTATATTCGTATACTGTCTTATCGTATACGTTTTTTTTTCTCCGCATTTATAATAAAAAAATTGAAAATTTACACTGATAAAATGTTTAACAGCGCTTATAATCCTTGCATCGCTTGATTCCACACATTCGACAAATAATGTTCGCTAATCAATTAATCATATTTTGCTTTTCACAATTTTTCAACTGTTTTTTTTTTTTTGCAATATTCCCTGACATATTACTCTCGTTGAGTATTTTAGAATTTTTATTTTCTTTCACTTTTGATATCTCTGCGAATAACTTTTCACCAAATCCGCAAACTTGATTTGTTAAATGTTAATTTAATGTTTCTGTCACTAATTAAAGATCATTTTATTGCTTTTAAGTTTATTTTATCATTTTACTTATTTTAAACTCAAGATTTTGAATAACAAATAGAAAATTAATATACAGAAGAAAAAGAAAATAAATAAAAAATAAAATCAAAATTTTCTATTAAATATAAATAAGCTGTGGAGGAAAGTTTTTCGGGAAATATTAAAACATCCATTGTGCAAAACTTAGAAATATATATTGTCATATACTGAAAGAGGAAAGAAGAAAAAATACAAAAAATACACGTGTGCGTCGATTACGCAATCAAAAATGGTGCGGCATTACACGTGTGGCTAACCTTAATTGAATCTTATGGTATGAAACAGGTTTTTACGAGTTTTTCCCTTGTCCGATTTAAACGAGATATGATTGTAATGAGAATTATTTAAGGGGAGTTACGCCTATCTATATATAATCCCCGGCAAATAAATCGCAATCAAAATTCAGAAGGGATTATACGGAGATGACAATAGTTGCTTGGCCACACCTTGATACTGACAGTAGTATAGCTATCTATATATATATACTCGTTTTCTCCACCTCTCTTATAATATACCTTGCTTTTTTCCCCGCTTATTTTCTTCTTTCAAATGCCAATATTGCTCTCGTAAATCCTCTTGGATATATCTCGAAATCATTTTCCAAGCACAAAAAAAGATGCCTTTTAAAATCTATTTTAAAAGCTTTGAAATCCTTTGCTCCTTGTAAAAAGAAAGTGCAGTAAAAATAACTATACTTTATTTTCAATGATAGAACCAACATTAATAGTAATAATAATGATAATAATAAATAATAATAATAATAATAATAATAATAATAATAATAATATAAAAAAATAATAAAATAATAATAATAAATAATAATAACAATAAATAATAAAATAATAATAATAATAATGATAATAAAATAATAATAATAATAATGATAATAAATAATAATAATAATAATAATAATAATAAATAATAAATAATAATAATAATAATAATAATATAATAAGTAATTAAACTAGCAATAAAAATAATAAATTTTCTTTTCTCAATGATTTGGAAAATTTATTTTCCTTGGAGAGTAAATTTATCCCTGTGTGTACTGAAAAAGAAAAAAAAAGGTTTTTCATTCACGTCCACTTTAGTACTTGCCTCTATATATACACGTTTACGTACTTACGTAGACAATTGTACCCGTTGCTGGTGACCTTAGCAAAAGGGCTTGGCTAACGGCGAACCAGCTGTTCTTACTTTGTGTCAAACGTGATTCTGCGCGAAATGATCAGCGACTCTCAACCTCTTTAAATATTTCACCAACATTTTTTTAAACGTTTTTAACACTGAAAAAAAAAATTCTAATTTCTAAATGATGATTTTTTTTTAAATATACAGTTTCAGAGAGTGAAAAACTATCATTAATTAATTACCTTCCTAATTAATTATTCTTTTTCCTTGTTTTATTATTGTTATTATTACTTTATTTTTTGTTATTAATATCACTACAGGTGTTTTTTTCATGATTTATAATAAAATAAAACTTGCAAATTTAAAAAATTAGAAAATTAAAAAAAAATTATGAAATTGAAAATTTTTAAATTTTGAGAAAATAAAGGAAAATATTTTACTTACAAAAAAATATTCTGTTACATTTATTTACGAATTTCTTTAATTGTAAGATTATTCGTAAACATCAATAACTTCTTTTTTAAATAAATATTTAATCATTAAAATTTAATTCTTATAAAGCATTTTATCAACAAATTTTTAAATAATTGAATTCTTTCGACGAATTTTAATCAAATTTTTAAGTTTTTCAAGGAATTGAAAATTCGACTAAAATTGTATTAAAAATGATTATAATTCTGCGATGAGTTTATTATTTGTGAAAATAATTAAATTCCTAAGAAGAATTTTATTATTTTTGAAAAATATTTAATTTTTGCGAAGAATATTATTTACTCTTGAAAATAATTGAATTATTGCGAAGAATTTTTTAAAAAAGTTTTAAACAATTGATTTTTTTCGAAAAAATGTATGCAAATTCTATTTTTAATAATTGAATTCCCGTGAAATTTATATATTTTTTAAATAATTAAATATTCTTGTAGAATTTTATCAATATTTTTGTTTAATAATTAAATTCTTTTGGGAAATTTTATTAAAATAGTAGAATATTGAAAATCATTGAATTAAGAAAAATCTTTGAAAATATTTAAATTTCTGCGAAGAATTTTATTAATTTTGAAAATAATTGAATTCTTGTGATGAATGCTATTATTTGTGAAAATAATTGAATTTTGCAGTGAAATTTATTAAAATTCCTGAAAAAAATTCACTTTTGTCGAAGAATTTTGCTATTCATTTATAAAAATAATTGAAATGTTGATGACAATTTTTTTTAGATTTTTTGAAAATATATTTGAATTTCAGCGAAGAGTTTTATTAATTTTGAAAAAAAATTGAATTTCTAAAAAGAATTTTATTATTTACGAAAATAATTGAATTCCTAAAAAGAATTTTATTACTTAAAAAAATAATTAAATCTCTGTAAAAAATTGTATAGTTTATGAAAATAATGGAATTATTATAAAAAAAATTTATATAATTATAACAAATTTGCAAATAATTGAATTCTTTGTAAATAATTGAATTACTGTCATATTTTTATTATTTATGAAAATAATTAAATGTTTTCGTAAAATTTTATCAAAATTTGTTTTAAATAATTGAATTCTTTTGGAAAATTTTATTAGAATAGTAATATTTTTAATATATTGAAAATTATTGAATTAAGAAAAATTTTTGAAAATAAATTAAATTTTGCCGTGAATTTTATTAAAAATTTTTGAAAGTAATTGAATTTTATTACTTTTGAAAATAATTGAATTCTTGTGATGAATGCTATTATTTATGAAAATAATTGAATTTTGCTATTCGTTTATAAAGATAATTGAAATGTTGATGATAATTTTTTTTTGATTTTTTGAAAATAATTGAATTTCTGCGAAGAGTTTTATTAATTTTGAAAAAAATTGAATTCTTGTAATGAATATTGTTATTTATGAAAATAATTGAATTTTGCAATGAATTTTCTAAAAATTCCTAAATATAATTGAATTTCGACGAATAATTTTGATATTTATTAAGATAATTGAAATGTTGACGAGAATTTTTAAACAAATTTTTGAAAATAATTTAATTTCGGGAAATTTATTAAAATACTAGGTATTGAAAATCATTGAAATGAGGAAAATTTTTGAAAATAATTGAATTTTGGAGAAGAATTTTGTTATTTATAAAAACAATTGAAATGTTGACGACAACTTTTGAAAAAATAGTGATTTATAATTTGATTGTTGAGTGTAAAAATTTTAATTTGAAATCAATTTTTACTGCAATTGGTCGATTGTAATTTCATTAAAAATTCCATTTACCTATTAAGAGATGTAGATATTTCAAAAGGTAAATAAAATATAATAATACACTGAACAAAAATTTATTTTATTCAAATAACCGTTTAATTGACTATTATTAGTTAAATATTTAATTGAATCAAATAATATTTATTGGAGTCAATTAAATGGTCTAATCTAATCATCAAATTTATATTAACTTCTTTTCGAAGAACACACACGATAGAGAGTCGATTTGAAATCGCGATTGATGCACTCAAATCCTAAAGGGGAAGAGAGTTTGCCCCCCTGGGTTCCGCTGGGACCTCTCTCTCTCTCTCTCTCTCTGTGTGTGTGTGTGTGTGTATCTTGTAATTGGAAAACTTTTTAGCTGAATTTCTACGGTTTCTTGGAAGATTAGGAATTACGAGCTTCTCCTTTCCTTCCGTTCTTTTCTTGCCTTCCTTTTTCGTCTACATATATATATGTATACACTCGCTCATACTCAAAGGAAATTTCATTCGCACGCGATCCCATTACTTACTCTAATCGAGTTTTATAGGCCTGTCTCTGTTGAAAGTTAACTTGAGTCAGAAACATAGTCGACGAGCGATTGGTACCGACTCCAAACCAACATTTCTTAGAATTAAATATTCTTAATTGTTATATTACAAATATGTAATGAAACACGAGCATGTCAAACCAATTTTAAAAATTTTCTTTCCTACGCAACAAAAATTTTTTTATTTATTTTTTAAGGTTCAAACTAAGAACAAAAAGTAATTTTTGAATTTGCCCAGAATTTTTCACGAAACATTGTCAACTTATTTTTTCATAGCTTTAAAATTTGTTTTTCGACAATAAGTAATTTTTTCATCATTTTTTTTTTTTTGCTCTCTTCAAATGTCCTATGACTTTTCCAGGTTTTCCAGGTTAAAAAACGAAATTTTTCCAGGTTTTCAAAACCAGAAAATTATTTATTACTTTTTCATTTTTTTTTTTATATAAATTAAGACATTCATAAATTTGAAATTCATTAATTTAATGAAAACTTGCTTAATAAAACTTGCTACTTTGTTATTGTAACTTCTTCAAAAAATATTTTCAACATTACAATTATTCATTTCTAGAATTTTTAACTAAAATTCTTTTTTAAGTCAATTTTTTTCAATAATTTTTGAAAAAATTCTTTGTGAATTTTTAAATTCTTTTGTTTACAATTTAATTTTCCAAAATTTCGATTATTCTAACATTCTTTACTTAAATATACATTAGAAATTAAAAACTTCAAATAATTAAAAAAATTCCATTAAACTTACTAAGAAAAATTAATTCTATAAAATTCTTAATTAAAAGTATGAAAAGTTCAAATTTTCAAAAATTTTAATTTTAAATTCATTTTTTAATCAATATTTAATTCTATAAAATTCTTAATTAAAAGTATGAAAAGTTCAAATTTTCAAAAAATTTTAATTTGAAATTCATTTTTAAATCAATATTTATTAGAAAATTCTACAAGAATTCAATTATTTAACTATAAAAATAAATATTTTATTAAACAATTGAATGTTTCATAAAATTGAATTTTCATAAAGAATTTTATCAACAAATTTTTAAATAATTGAATTCTCTTGAAAAATTTGAATTAAATTTTTAGAAATAATTGAATTTTGGAGAAAAATTTTAATATTTATAAAGATAATTGATATTTTGACTTTAATTTTTAAACTTTAGACCATAATTGAATTTCTGCGATGAATTTTCTAACTTTTGAAAATAATTGAATTCATGAGACGAATTATAAATTTATAATAATATTTCTTTTTAAATAATTGAATTCTTTTTGTGAAATTCTATTGAAATAGTAGATATCGAGTATAATTGAATTTTGATAAATCATTGAAATTAATTTAATTTCTACGAAGAATTTTATTAAAATTTTTTTGAAAAAAAATTGAATTATTAAAAAGAATTTTATTAAAATTTTTTGAAAATAATTTAATTCTTGCAAGAAATTCAATTAAAAATGTATTGATAATAATAGTTAAATTCTAATAAATAAATTATAGAAAGGCTTTTTAAAGTAATTGAATTCTTTCGACGAAGTTTAATAAATTTTTTAAGAATAATTAGTACATTTTTCGAGAAATTAGATTAAATTTTGTATTAAAAATAATTGAATCTTTGTAAAAAATTTGATTGAATTGAGAAAAATTTTTGAAAATAATTGAATTCTTCTGACATAACATATTGATGCTGACAATTTTTTTTAGATTTTTTGAAAATAATAATTGAATTTCTGCGAAGAGTTTTATTAATTTTAAAAAAAGTTGAATTTTTGTGATGAATATTGTTATTTATGAAAATAATTAAATTTTGCAATGAATATTGTAAAAATTCCTGAATATAATTGAATTTTGATATTTATAAAGACAATTGAAATGTTGACGAGGATTTTAAAAAAAAAAATTGAAAATAATTGAATTTTGGGAAATTTATTAAAATAGTAGGTATATTAAAAATCTTTGAAATGAGGAAAATTTTTAAAAATAATTGAATTTTGGAGAAGAATTTTGTTATTTATAAAGATAATTGTGATTTTGACGACAATTTTTTTAAAATATTGAACATAATGGAACTTTTTAAGAAGAATTTTATTACTTTTAAAAATAATTGAATTTCTGCAATCATTTGTAACTTTTCCAAGATTCAATTTTTTTAAAATGTTTTTAACTAAAATTTTTCTATAAATCCATTATTTTTAATAATTATTAGATATATAGGTATTGACAAATTTATCTAATTTCAAGAAGAATTTGATTTAGTAACATTTTGTAAATACCTAAGTTTTTTAAAATTTCTAATTAAATGCATTTGAAATTGAAATTTTACAAAATTTTAAATCAAAATCTTTTGAAGTTCATCTACTTATGAAAATTGTAAACGCAATTTTGTTTAAAATTAAATTAATTTTGAAATATTTAAGTGAAATTAGTTTTCAAGAATAAACACAATAACTTTAGAAAACAACAATTTTCCAGAATTTTGATCAAAATTCCCTGACTTTTCCAGGTTTTTTTTCAAGATTTATAAAATTTCCTGACTTTTTCAGGTTTTCCAGGTTGCGTGGCAACCCTGCACTACTTTTTCCCATTTTATTCATATAAGAATGGTTGGCCATTCTTATATGAATTTTATAAGTGGTTTCAAAATTAATTTTAAGAAAAAAATTAAAATACAAAACAATGTTGCAAATATGGCTTCTTTTTCATAATTGTTTTTTATATCAAGAAATAATAAACACAATTTTAATTAAAATATTTTCATTCGACGAAATGCGAAATGATGAAATTTCTTTTTTTTTTTTAATATGCAAATTTGAAATGTCATTTTAATAATTATCCTCTTATTTAATATAGTAATTTCACGGAAACATGTTTCCGTAATTATCAATAATTTCCAATAATTGTATACGCAGCTTTGAGAAAACACTAATAGTTTCGCAGTTAATTGTACCTGTTAATATAGCGATAGTTGAGAACAAAAATAGAGCTGAAAATCTAAAACTAATTTTCCGATGATAATTATTAAAATTACTTCTCTAATTAAAAAACGGAACTAGAAAGAAAGTTGCTATTAATTAATCATCCTAAAATTGAAAATAATTTACAAAGTTTTTGATGACGAGTAAAAATGGTAAAAATAATATTAAAGTAGAGAGTGAAAGAGAAAGAAAGAAAAAGAGGGAAAAAATGAAAAGAGTTTTTTCTCCAATTTTTTTCGAATCGAAACTATACATAACGTGTCATTAGATATATGGTGTGCAATGTCAGAAAGTCTTCTCATTAGCCAAGCCTTCTTTCTGAGGTCACGAGCAACGGGCTTGATCGCCTACTTAGCAATAAGGTGAAGTGTATCCTGGGAAAAAGGATCGGCAAATTCAATGAAATCCAGCGCTAAACAACAATCAAATGAATATTCAATGACTTTACAGATTAATTAGTTCAGTTCAAGAGCCTTAATCATGCCTGGAATCTTCTATGTATATAGTCGAATAGTTCTTTTAATTATACACGTTTTTTAGAAAACAAAGAAATTTTTAATTTCAAAATTCTTTTTATTCTCTCATTACAAACTTTCATTTTGTCATTTATTTTGACACTAGCTATAATTCGCGCGCTAATGCGAGCGGCTAACTTCTTACATACTTTTTTAAAATAAAATTAGCAATTAAAAAAAATATAGAATCTAACAATTTTTAATTCAAATTTTTTTTCATAAATATAAAATATGAATTGAAATATAGAGTATTACTATATTATAACCACAATAATCACATATTCTGAGACTTCAAGAAAAAGTCAGACATTTTTATTAAAAGTAATAGAAAAAAATTAAATTTTTTGAATTCATAAGAAAATTCTGAATTTTGGTGTCATTTTTGTTTGGCTCATAAACTATTTCAATGCTTATACAAAACCTTCAATTTTTTATATTTTTGACAATAATTTTTTTTAAATAACTTCATTCTTGAACAACTATCATAACATTATTACTTAGAAATTACTTAACGAATAATTTTTTTTCAATATTTCAAAATTAATTCAATTTTAAAAGAATTGCGTTTACAATTTTCATAATTGTAGATGAACTTCAAAAGATTTTGATTTAAAATTTTGTAAAATTTCAATTATAAATGAATTTAATTAGAAATTTCGAAAAACTTAAATTTTTGCAAAATGTTACTAATTAAAATTCTGTTTAAAATTAGATAAATTTGTCAATTTAAATTTAAATTTAAAATTAATTTTAATTTAAAAATTTTAAATTTGTCAATTATATATATATATATATATATAATAATTATTATAAATAATGGATTTATAGAAAATTTTTAATTAAAAACATTTTAAAAAATTGAATTTTGTAAAAGTTACAAATGATTGAAGAAATTCAATTATTTTCAAAAGTAATAAAATTCTTCATAAAAAGTTCCATTATGTTCAATATTTCAAAAAAATTGTCGTCAAAATCACAATTATCTTTATAAATAATAAAATTCTTCTCCAAAATTCAATTATTTTCAAAAATTTTCCTCAATTTTAATGATTTTTAATACCTACTATTTTAATAAATTTCCCGTAATTCAATTATTTTCAAAATTTGTTTTAAAAATTCTCGTCAACATTTTAATTATCTTAATAAATATCAAAATTATTCGACGAAATTCAATTATATTCAGGAATTTTTATAAAATTCATTGCAAAATTCAATTATTTTCAAAAATAACAATATTTATCAGAAGAATTCAATTTTCTTCAAAAATAATACCATTCATCACAAGAATTCAATTATTTTCAAAAGTAATGAAATTCAATTATTTTCAAAAATTTCCATAAAATTCATGGCAAAATTCAATTTATTTTCAAAAATTTTTAATTCAATGATTTTCAATATTCTACTATTATAATAAAATTTTCAAAAAGAATTCAATTATTAAACAAAAATTTTGATAAAATTCTACAAAAATATTTAATTATTTAAAAAAAAAAAATAAAAATTTACCGAAAATCAATTATTTTCAAATATTTTTTTAAAAATTCTCGTCAACATTTCAATTATTTTAATAAATATCAAAATTATTCGCCAAAATTCAATTATATTCAGAAATTTTTATAAAATTCATTGCAAAATTCAATTATTTTCATAAATAACAGCATTTATCACAAGAATTCAATTATTTTCAAAAATAATAAAATTCAATTATTTTCAAAAATTTTCATAAAATTCATGGCAAAATTTAATTTATTTTTAAAAATTTTTCCTAATTCAATGATTTTCAATATTTTACTTTTTTAAATAAAATTTCCCAAAAGAATCCAATTATTAAAAAAAAAATTTTGATAAAACTTTACACGAATATTCAATTATTTAAAAAAAAAATAAAAATTTCACAGGAATTCAATTATTAAAAATAGAAGTTGCATACATTTTTTCGAAAAATCAATTCGAAAATCAATTATTTGAAACTTTTTTACAAAATTCTTCGCAATAATTCAATTATTTTCAAGAGTAATAATTTTCTTTGCAAAAATTAAATATTTCTCAAAAATAATAAAATTCTTCTTAGGAATTCAATTACTTTCACAAATAATAAACTCATCGCAGAATTTAATCATTTTTAATACAATTTTAATCGAATTCCTTTGGAAAAGGTATAATTATTCTTTAAAATTTTATTAAAATTCGTCGAAAGAATTCAATTATTTCTAGAATCTGAAAAAAAGTCTTCTCAAGAATTCAATTATTTCCATAAATAACAAAATTTTTCAGATTTACTAAATTCTTTTGAATATTATTTTTAAAAGATATTCTTTACAAGAATTCAATTATTTTCAGAAAATTTCCATAGAATTAAAAAAAAAAACAATTATTTTCAAACGTAATAAAATTTTTTGCAGAAATCCAATTATGTTTAAAATTTTTTAAAATTCTCGAAATTTCAATTATCTTTATAAATACTTAAATTATTCCCCACAATTCAATTATATTCGAAAATTTTTATAAAATTCTACACTAACATTTAATTTATTTTCATAAATATGTAATAAAATTCTTTGGAAGGTTTCAATTACTTTTATAAATATAGTAAAATTATTTGTAGAAATTCAATTAGTATCCAATACATTTGAAGTATTTTAATAAAATTGAATTGATCAAATTTTCAATTATAATTATGAACAGACAAGATTATTTTAAAAAATTGAAAATATTTCTTGTTTAATTCAAGTAGTTTCCAAATTTTTAATTAAAATTATTAAAAAAGACATTTTCAAAAAATTTAAAGAAAATTGTCAGAAGAATTTAATATTTTAATTATTCATAAAAACTCTAATAAAAAATTTGGAAGCCATTTATTGTAGATTTATGTTCAAAATCAAACAAATTTAAAATTTGATGCAAAAAAACCGGGAAAAATTAGAACAAAGCCGGAATTTTGTTGAACAAAAATAGTAGACACCCTGATTTTAACAATATTTTTTGTTTTTTAATTCATTTTTTTTTTATCCCACGTACTTCCCCCCCCCTTCAAGTATTAAAAACCGAGTCATTAAATATATAGAGAGGGAACGCACGTGTATATATTTTTCAAAGAATTTTAACGACATTTAACATATGTGCCACATAGGTATGTATATTTACATTTTGAGGATAACTTCTGTATTCTTGCAAAGTTGAGTTAGCACAGTGACGCATCCCGTGCCGCAAATAACCTGCTGCAACGATGTCGTTAAAGATCATTATATAAACAAACCGCCAGTCATTGGGAGGCGATCGTTTATTGATTCACACAACTTGGTTCGCGCGTATATATTTCCATCGTTTTTCTTTAATCAATCAACGAATGCACTTTTCGCTCTCGCGTGTACATATCGCACCTGCAAATTTTAGCTTCGTTTACGTAACAATATTCTCTCTCCCTCAAATAAATTTATCTCTGTAAACTTAATTGCATAATCGTCCCATTAAATTTACTTCTGCATGCGCGTTTCTCAATTGAAACAATAAGCGAAATTTCTTTTTATAAACTAGAATAAAAATTAATTTATTATTCTTGAGAGGATGCAAATAAAAATTCAAGTTCTGGAACAATTATTATATTACTAGCTAAAATAACGGTTTCTTTTTGTATGGTAAATAAATATATATACACTTACAAAGATTTTTCATTTTCACATTAAATTATATTTTGAAAATGAAAGTAAAAATTATTATAAACAAAAAAAAGGATTAATGCATACCTACATATTTTTTTTTAAATTGTATTAATTCAAATTCCAAATAAATTTTGGAAAAATTGTAATGATTGCATAAATTCAATTACTTTTAAAAGTAATCAAATTCTTTTCCAAAATTCAATTATTTTCAAATTTTTTAAATAAAATTTTGAATAAAAAATAATAAAAATTATAAAAAAACACTAAAAAAAATTGAATTTTGGAAAAATTATAAATGATTGCATAAAATAAATTATTTTCAAAAGTAATCAAATTATTTTCAAAATTTTTTAATAAAATTCATGGCGAAATTACATTTTTTAAAAAGTTTTCAATAAAATTTTTGTCAAAATTTCAGTTATTTTCAAAAATTTTCCTCAATTTCATATGAATTCTGTTATTTATAAATTTTTTAATAAATTTCTTCAGAATAATTTCATTATTTTCAATAAATAATAAAATTTTTTACAGGGATTGAATTATTTTCATAAATAATATAATTCTTTTTAGGAGTTTAATTATTTTCATAAATAAAACTCATCGCAGAATTTCAATTATTTTTAATACAATTTTAATGTACTTTCTCGAAAAATTAATTTATTCTTTAAAATATTATTAAAATTTGTTAAAAGAATTTTAAATGCTTATTTAAAAATGTGTTCATATAAAATCTCGTATAAAATTCTTCATGAGAGTTCAGTTTTAAAAAACATTCAATTCTTTAAAAAATTATTTATTTTCGTATTTGATTAATTGAATTCACGTAAAATTTTTTACATTTTTAATTGAATTTCTTGCAAGAATTAAATTATTTCAAAAATTTTAATGAAATTCTTCTTAACAATTCAATTTTTTTTCAAAATAATTTTAATAAAATTCTTCGTAGAAAATTAATTAATTTCAATATCTACTACTTCAATAAAATTTCACAAAAGAATTCAATTATTTAAAAAGAAATATTAAAATTCGTCTCAAGAATTCAATTATTTTCAAAAGTAATAAAATTCTTCGCAGAAATTCAATTATGGTATAAAGTTTAAAAATTATAGTGAAAATTTCAATTATTTTTATAAATATATAAAATTTTTATCCAAAATTCAATTATTTTCAAAAATATTAATAAAATTTTTGGCCAAATTTCAATTATTTTCAAAAACTTTTCCTTAATTCAATCGAATTTTTTACAAAGATTCAATTATTTTTAATAAAATTTTAATCTAATTTCTCGAAAATTCGAATTATTTTTTAAAATTTTATTAAAAATCGTCAAAGAAAAATCAATTCTTTAAAAATGTTTTGATAAAATTCTTTATGAGAATCCAATTTTAAGAAATATTTAATTATTCAATAAATTATTTGTTTTTGCATTTAAATAATTGAATTCTCGTAGAATTTTCTGATAAAAATTGATTTAAAAATGAATTTCAGTTAAAATTTTAGATTTGAATATTTATTATTCAAATTATTAAAATATTTAAATAATATTTGAATATTAAAAGCATTATAGCATGAATTTTAAGAAATAATTGTATTTTGAAAAGGTTTCAAATTAAATTCTTTGAAAATCTTAATTTTTAATACTTATAACCAACAATTCTGTAGAATTAATTATTTTAAAAAAGTTAAATTGAATTTTTTTCTGAAATTATTTGAAGTTTTTATTTTTTAATACGTATTCAATTGCAGAATTTCTGAATAATTGGAATTTCGTAAAAATGAATTCGAAGCAAATTAATTTGAAATTTCTCAAAGAACTTTTTTAAAAATTATTTATGATAATTGATTTAAAGAAGAATTTTATTTAAAAATTCTAAAAAATAATAATTGAATTAAAATGATGAAAATAATTTGGAAAAAATTACAGTAAAAATATTTCTATTATATAAAATAATGATCTTATCATTTGGTAATCTTTAATTTATTATAAAAATTCATGTTTCATGTTTTATAACAATTTTTTATAAGTTGTTTAATTTCAAAAAGGTTTGAATTCGAAGCTTTTGAAAAATTTGAATTCCTGTGGAAAAATAATAATGAAATATTTATTTAGAAAAGAATATTGATCTTTTCGAATAATTCTACAATAGTTTTTAACAAATAGAAATTTTGTTATTATTTTTTCCAAAATAAATTAAAAATTTCTTAAACATTTGAATTATATTTTTTTTTACTTAAAACTTGTACTTTGTTTATGAATTGTAATTGAGAAGCAGAAAATTTGCAAAATATGTTCTACTTTCTAATTTTAATTTCCCAACAATTTAAAAAATTTTTTTTATAGAAAAAAAGAAAAAATAGCTGCATAATTTCGATTTGTCAAACAATTAAGTTTTTTATATTATTAAAAAAAGGATAATATTTTGCTGGATTTACATTTGTTAATTACGTAAAATGTTTGTTACAAAATTGGTAATTTTTTTACGAAACAAAGAAATAATGAATAATCATTAATAATTTTTGTAGATTAATAAAAATATTTTTGAATTATATTAGAAAAATAAAGATAATATTAATAAATTAAAAAATAAAAAAAAATAAAGAAGTAGACGTATAATATTATCTATCAAAACAAAAGCACAAAAGTCTGTGGACAGACTGGATAGAATACGACGATTATTATAGCTAATAATAATAATAATAATTTCTTAATAAAATAATTATAGCTAATAATAATAATAATAATAATAATAATAATAATAATAATAATAATAATTTCTTAATAAAATAATTATATAATAATAATATAATAATTTCTTGACATTTAATAATAATAATAATTATTAATATTAAGAAAGAAAAAAATGTGGATCAAATTTACCTTGATCTAGATTTAAAAGGATAGTTGAAAAATAAAAATACAAAAATAATATTCTGAGAAATATTGCAAGAAATGGTCACAACTTGTCACAATGAAACTCGTTTCCTTTCGGAAATTTGAATAAAAATATCCCAAAGATTCTTTACAGTTATATAGAGGAAATAAGTAGATGGGTGTACAGTAAAAATGGAAAGATCGATAAATGCGGTTAAAAATACATATATTTTTGTCGATCTCGTAAAAGTTTGTTAAGAAATCCATTGATCCCACTGATGTGAAGATCTTTAAATCTCCCTCAGGATTTTAACCACAGAGTATATTCGAGACCAATACAAAATAAACATATTCTCTCCTTCGTCTCGTCTTATTTTATTTTATTTTTTTTTTATCCCTTTTAGACTTTGAAAACTCAGGTCCTTTTCTATATATATCATTTTTTTTTCCTTGTGGTCGAATTACTGCGGGCGATTTGTCTCGATCGACAAAATCCTTGCTTCTTTTCATCACGGAGCCTTCTCCCTTTTTTTCGGGGGTTTTGCGTCCGCGTTTCGAACGCAGAGTGAGAGAAGGGTAAAAAAAGGAGAGAGAAAAAAAAAACTGAACGAATTCTTTTCCTGTATAAGACTAACGAAACTCGATACCACGTAATCGATCTTACTCGCGCATATGCACGAGTGGAATCCAATAGAGGATAGATGTTAGCCTTCAATATCCAACAGTAAGACACAATAAGGGTTCTATTCAGAGCAGACGTTGCATGCACTCGAATCGAATACAAATTTTTCGCGTGACCTGTGTCAGAAACTGCATTCCAAACTCTCGAGCCAAGCACGAGATATTATTCAGTCCCTTTAAATTTATTTCCATTTTGGTACCTTATAAATATATATTTATGTATCCCCCCTCCTCGCCGCCCCTTAACAATAGACTGATTCCCTTTAAATTCCACTATTGTATTACAAATCAATTAGTAACTACCGGTTTTTCTATGATAAACGCAACGGCACGCTATTATGTATTCAAACATCTGGAAAAGACTAAAAATACTTATATTCTTTGCAAAAAGTTACATTCAGGGAACATTTTCTTTTTTACCAATAATAATTCTAGATTGTGGAATATTTCCAAATTTTTTTTACTCTATGCAAATTTTTGTATAAAGAAAATAATTTCCCTAGAAAATTAAAAATATAAATTACTTTATCTAAAAATCTCAAAGTGAGACAGGAAAAATTTTATTCGAGTAATAAACTTTTGTGTTATATTTTCGAAATATTCAATGAGATATATTTCTTATTATATTCCATAAGAATATTTTTAAAAATAATACACAAAAATATTCAGCAAATATTTCGAAATAATATCCAGAAATATTTTGGAATAACAGAATATATTTAGAATATTCGTAGAATATATTCTGCAATAATCAATAAATATTTCACAATTATATTTTTAAAAAAAAATTAACTCATTAACACTCAATATTCCACAGAAATATCTCAAAATAGTATTTAGAAAATATTTTATAAATATTTTATTTATTTTATTCTGAAAATATTTTACATAATTCAAGAATATTGTTTAATAAATACTTTGCGATACGAAATATTTAAAAAAAATATTTTAGAATATTATTCACAATATATTCTGCAATAAGATTCAACATGTATTTTCACAAAAATATTATAAATAAGTATATTTTGCAATATATCAACGAAAACTCTATTACAATATTTCGAAAAATATTTCTCAATGTTAAAACAATATCCCATATGATAAATATGTATTAAATATTACAACAACAAAAATATTTTGTTTAAATATTGCAGGAATATTTTTGGAAATTTTTTCAAGAATGCGTTTAGGTAATATTTTCAAGAATATTTTACACAAATACTTTTTTTAAGTTCTACAGAAATATTCCAATTTTTTCTCAAACATGCACTGAAAAAAATTATTTGATTCAAATAAACGATTGCTTAGCCTGTTATATATACAATTATCCTTACAATTTTGTTGCAAAATTATTCAAAAACAGCAATGACTTCATTTTTAAATAAATATTTAATCATTAATCATTATTATTTTTCCATTTTCAAAAATTGCAAATTTAAACCTTTTGAAATTTAATTTTTCTTCAATATTTCAAAATTAACTTAATTTTAAAAGAGTTGCATTTACAATTTTCATAAATAGATAAACTTGAAAAGCTTTTAATTTTCAATTTTGTAAAATTTCAATTTCGAATGAATAAATTAAATAATAAAAATTTCACAGGAATTCTATTATCTATATTTTATAAATTCTTATTATAAATTTCTTCGCAATAATTCAATTATTTTTATAAATAATCAAATATTTTACAGAGATTCAATTATTTTAATGAATAATAAAAACTTTATAGGTTTTCATTTATTTTCATAAATAATAAAACTCATCGCAAAGATTCAATTATTTTTAATACAAATTTTAATGGAATTTCTCGAAAAATGTGATTATTTTAAAAAATTTTATTAAAACTATCAAAGAAATTCGAATTACTTTAAAAAGCCTTCTTATAATTTATTTATTAGAATTTAAGTATTATTGTCAATACATTTTTAATTGAATTTCTTGCAAGAATTAAATTATTTTCAAAAATTCGAAAATCTTTGATTGAAAATCTTTTTAACAATTCAATTTTTTTTTTTAATATAATTTTAATAAAATTCTTCGTAGAAATTCAATTAATTTCAATGATTTATCAAAATTCAATTATTTCCAATATCTACTATTTCAATAAAATTTCATAAAAGAATTCAATTATTTAAAAAGAAATATTATTAAAAATCGTCTCAATAATTCAATTATTTTCAAAAGTAATAAAATTCTTCGCAGAAATTCAATTATGGTCTAAAATTTAAAAATTATTGTCAAAATTTCAATTATCTTTATAGATAATAAACTTTTTTTCCAAAATTCAATTATTTTCAAAAATATTAATAAAATTCTTAACCAAATTTCAATTATTTTCAAAAACTTTTCTCATTTCAATCAGATTTTTTTACTGAGATTCAATTATTTTTAATACAATTTTAATCTAATTTCTCGAAAAATGAAATTATTCTTTAAAATGTTATTCAAAATTCGTTAAAAGAATTTTTATAACTTATTTAAAAATTTGGTAATAAAATTCTTTATGAGGGTACAATTTTAAAAAATATTCAATTCTTCAAAAAATTATTTATTTTTGTATTTAAATAATTGAATTCTCGTAAAATTTTTTACATTTTTAATTGAATTTCTTGCAAAAAAAAATTATTTTCAAAAATTTTAATGAAATTCTTTTTAACAACTCAATTTTTTTCAATATAATTTTAATAAAATTCTTTGTAGAAATTCAATTAATTTCAATGATTTATCAAAATTTCTATTATTTCCAATATCTACTATTTCAATAAAATTTTACAAAAGAATTCAATTATTTAAAAAGAAATATTATTATAATTCGTCTCAAGAATTCAATTATTTTCAAAAGTAATAAAATTCTTCGAAAAAATTCAATTATGGCCTAAAGTTTCAAAATTATAGTCAAAATTTCAATTATCTTTATAAATAATAAAACTTTTTTCCTAAATTTAATTATTTTTAAAAATTTTAATAAAATTCTTGACAAAATTTCAATTATTGTCGAAAACTTTTCTCAATTCAATCAAATTTTTTACAGAGATTTAATTATTTTTAATACAATTTTAATCTAATTTCTCGAAAAATGAAATTATTCTTAAAAATTTTATTTAAATTCTTCAAAAGAATTTTAATTACGTATTTAAAAAATTTTTGATAAAATTCTTTAAATGAGAGTTCAATTTTAAAAACCATTTAATTTATTATCATTAAATTATTTATTTTTGTATTTAAATAATTGAATTCGCGTAGAATTTTTTAATAAAAATTGATTTAAATATGAATTTCAGTTAAAATTTTAGATTATTGAATATTAAACTCTCTGAATTTGAATTGGTAAAAATGTTTTCTAATTTTAATTAGTGACTGACTTTTTGCTTTTGAATTAGCTGATTTTACTAAAAATAGTCGTTTCTACTAATTTAATAGTAAAATTTACTAATTCAAAAGCAAAAAGTCAGTCACCAATTCCAATTAAGGGCATCCGGGAAATAATACTGGTTTCGTGATAGACGTCTCATTTAAAAAGAAAAGAATATTTTGAGTCGGGATTTTTTGGTAAATATAGAGAAATGCTCTGGGACCAGCGGTCCTCTCGGAATTTAGAGAAATTTTGATAAATAATTATTGAAAAAAATTGTTTAAATATACGGAAAAAGGGGGTTTTTCACGGTTCAGTATAGACGTCTCATTTTGAGAGGATAAAATATTTCGGGTTCATATTTGGAGGGGTGATAGAGGAAGAGTCTCCGAGGAGCGGTCCTCTCCGTTTTTTGCAATAATTTTGCGAGGAAATTATTTTATTAACGATTGAAAGTGGAGTAATTTGAGATTAATACATTTGCTTAGTTCCAGTCGCGACCACTTCCGAGAATTGGCGCCACCTCCTTGACCACTGACACATAGATCAACTTGTCTGTGTGCTCGCCGCCATATTGTCTCTCACTTTCGCCAAAAATACAACTTTTGTAATTTCGTTTTTCAATACTTATTTCAAAAATTACTTGCAAATTTCGAGAATATTCTTTATCATCATGAATTCCCCTAATTATCATGATAAATCCGAACTAAATATCTCTAATTATTTAGGAGTGAGACGACACGCGGGAAAACACTTTTTAGGCTCGATTTTTCCCGGATGCCCTTAATAAACATTTTTACTAATTCAAATTTAGAGAGAAAGTATTGTAGCGTGAATTTTTAGAAATAATTGAATTTTGAAAAGGTTTCACATTATAATTTTTGAATGTTTGAATTTTTCATACTTTTAACTAAAAATCGTGAAGATTTAATTTTTTTGAAAAAGTTTAATTGAATTTTTTTTTTTGTTATTTAAAGTTTTTATTTTCTAATATACAATTGAAGAATTTTCGAATAATCGATGAAATTTCGTAAAATTGAATTGTAAACAAAAAGGATTTGAAAATTTTCAAAGAAATTTTTGAAAAATTATTAAAAATAATTAATTTACAGAAGAATTTTAGTTAAAAATTCTGGAAAACATTAATTGAATTGAAGAATTAATTAATTAATTTCTTTTGAAGAATTTTAATTCCTATGGAAAAATAATAATGAAATATTTATTTAAAAAAGATAAATATAACAATTCGGAATACAGTATTGTATGAAAGTTCCATGTATTTGTAAAAATTTATTAGAATTATTTAATTTTGTAAAATATAAATATAGTTTTAAAAACCTGTAAAAATTTCGATTTTTAATCTGGAGTCAGGGAATTTGAAATGAGCAAAAGCGTGGGAACCGTGCAGTGTTTTTTCTTGTGAAAAATTATTGTTTAGCAACAGTTGGATGAGTGATAATTTTATATCAACCGTTATTAAGCAATAAGTAACTATACTGTTACTATGGAGACTGATACTTATCAACTGTTATGCAGTAACAAATTGTTTCCCCAATTATGCTATTCTACTATGTATATATACATTTGCTGCTTTAAAGAACATTATAGTTAGTTAAAATATGTTATGAATTTTTTTCCTTAGTAACTTGCTATAGGTGACACATTTTGAACATATACAACTGTTGCTTAGCAACCGCTGCTAAAAACAAATTTTTCCCATCTACCTTTCTGTACGACAAATGATTTTCGATTTTTTTTAACGAAATCAAGTTTCCCTTTTTTGAAGAGGCACTAGAGAAGCGTTCGCGAACAAGGGACAGAATAACTTTTTCTTCACCAGTTGTGCATTAGCATCCATTCAATCCCGAGAGAAGTATTTATTGTACGACTTAGACATTAGTCATACTCTTTCACTCTCCAGAGGGGAAACTATATAGAGTCGAAAGGATAGACAGGCGGAACCGTTTTAAGTATCTCGGGTGCTATATACATGTATAAAGGTTTTTAGATTTCGATTTCAATGCTTTAAGGGAGAGCAAGAGAGAGAGGGAATTTCGATTTATTCCAAGAGACCCCTGT
This sequence comes from Leptopilina syphax, assembly GCA_032872505.1. NCBI lineage: Eukaryota > Metazoa > Arthropoda > Insecta > Hymenoptera > Figitidae > Leptopilina > Leptopilina syphax. The sequence continues at coordinate 33,798,288 of CM065476.1, forward strand.
GCTTATATTATTAAAAAAAAAATCTCGACCCATTAATGACTTTTTATTGAACTGTTACAATGATTTATTTACTACCAAGGATCTATTCACAAATCTCAATAATCTTCCACTTCTCTCCTTTCTTATATTCTTTCTCCACTTTGTCCCTTACAACTCCAATCTGTTTACATCCCAAAAAAGGAAAATTTTAAATCAAGTCATTTTTTTTTTATCTTAAAGACGCAATTTTTTTTCTTGAACATGAAGATAATTAATTATTTTTAAAAGATTTCATTAGTAAACGTTAGTTTTTAAAAAAAATTTAATTAATTTGTAGTTATTCCTCAAATGAATATGGTCCGATTAATTAATTTCATTATGTAATTAATTTTTAATTAAAAAAAATTTGTATGCATTTTTACTGTTCTTGCAGTAATTTAAAATTAAATATGCCCTACAGAATGACAGGGTCAGAGTCATATATGTATATTTATATATGTATATTTTTTTTTTAGACTTTTACGAGCTTTGTGTGAGTTTGATGACTGGTTCGCGAAATTCTCTTTTCCTGCGGCAATGAAAATTAACCTTCTGCTTAAATTATAAAATTAAGAAAAAGAGAACACCGAGAGCGCCAATTAACGACCGCTTAATAACGGACTTGTTGCGACCGCAACTGAAATTTTTATCCCTCTTTTATGCATTTGCTTCTCGGTGAAGTTTTTTTTCTCCTGTTTCTTTTATTTATAATACTTATTCTTTCATTTCAAATTTCATTCAAAGTTTTTTTCCATTTCGTTTTAATGTATTTCTTTCAACTATTATTTTGTAGATTCCCGTTTGTATACTTTTTTTTAATAATACGAACAATTATAATTGTTTTAAAATTATAAATATTATTTAATTGCTGTTTGTTAATGGAAGACATTTTTGAAAAAAAAGTTCATATTTTTTTAGTATTGATATTTCAGTTTGTTTTTATTTTCATTCGTTTATTTATCGGTTAAATGAAAAATTGTTTGACTTTAAAAAAGGAATTCTTTTTATTTCAAATTTTAAATATTTTGAAAAATATTCAGCATTGCTATTAATTATTATTGAAAAAATATAGAGGGAAAGAAAAATCTTTTTTATGTGAGAAAGTTTATTTTTCACTTGTAAAGCTTTTATTTGATTGCAAAATTTTTATTTGATCTTTTTTTTCGAAATATTCGTTTTAAAGTTTCCATTTACTTTCAATATTTATGCATTTATGATATTTCGCTTTATTTTGATATTTTTCATTTTACACTTTTATATTTTATTTCCCACACATTTTTTTCCTTGAACGATTAAATGAAATTGTCCCCTCCCCTGAGGGTTGCACAATTTTATAATTCTTGTTGAAATTTCCAATTCAGAAAAATGTTGCAAAATTTGATTTTTTGAAATAGATTTTTGATATTTTTCAAAATCCTATTTTTAAAATGGATTTCATAAAATATTTTGTCAAAATCGACTTAGGAAAATTGATTTTTCCCAAAGGAGGTAATTTTTTCTTGGAGTAAAGAATAAATAATAATAATAAAAAATGTTTCTTACTATTGTAGATTCTAGTTGATATAAACTTTTTGCCTTTGTAGTTTCGTAATTCCTTGAGTATTATCATAATTAAATATGTATTTGTATTAAAAATTGCTGATGCAATTAGTAATTAATTAATTAATGTGACTCGCTCCCAAAAAGGTACCTGAGAAGCAAACGAATTATAGGTTATGTTCTCGTATTAAATTTAACTTGATTAAAAATTCCATTATTATTTATATTTCCATTGTGAAGCGACTACAAAAGTGTGAAAAAAATTGAGAAGCCGATGATGACATTGAATTTATAAGAATTAGTAACAAGAGATAATGATATCACGCGAATTTAAATAAAAGAAATATTCTTCTTTCTTGAAAATTTTTTCTTTTCTTCAAACATAAAAAGTATGATAATGGGAGAACAAAGCAGTTGGTATGTATGAGCGATAATTGCATTTTCCTTGTTGTATGTAAAAAACTTTTTTTTTTTTTTAATGCCGCAACAAAGTTTTAATACATATTAAAGCCTTCCATAGAACGACTGATAGCCGAAGTGTGACAGAGTTAATGTATTTTTCTTGTATAGCTGTTGCGGTTGGTCAAGGTAGCAAAAATAAACGATTACAAAAGCTACCGGGTGTCCCGAAATATCATCTTTAATTAAAATTATAATATAAATATTTTTATAATAAATTTCATATACATTTCCTGTTAGCCTCTTATTTATTTATTAATTTAATACTATTACAGTAATTGTATTTATTGCAATAAATATTAATAAAAAGACTGTAATAATATCAATAATAATATCAACAAATGTTTTGTATTTAAATATGAATCATACAATTCTGTAATAATCTATTTTGTAAGCCTATTATAATAAACATACTAATTATATATATTTGTTAGAAATTTAGAATTGATATTAAATGTGTGGTATAATTTATGACAAATATAGAAAAAATACTTGGTGTGTGTTTAGAAGGAGGTTGGGCAGATTTGCGACGAGCATATAAAGCAATGATTATGTAGCCTTGTAGACGTTCAATTACATAATAAATGCAAATGTAATCATGCATCAGGAAATTAGATGAGCTTTTTTCACGAGATTCGGACAAGGCGGTAAATAATTACATTCTTCGTTTTTTTTTTTGTTTTTTTTTTCTTTATCTTTTAGCCTTCAATTATAGGTGAAAGTATAGTAAATCAAAAAAAAAAAAAAGAGAAAAAAACACTCCCATATAAGTGATTATCAGAATTCGTTATTGCTCTTCTTTGGCTTTATTTTTATTTCCTTCACGTTTTACTTCTACTCTCGCGCGCCCTCCCGCGACTCTTATTCCTTTATCTCTTTCCTGAAATTGAAGATTTCCTGTAATTTACAGTTAATTCGAAAAAGATTGATCATTTATTTCTAACAATCTCTTATTTCTTGTCTGTTTCAGGTAAGTTTTCCATCATGGATTTAGTTTACTGTTGATAAAAATAGTTCCCGCATCAAAAATACTGGTAAGAAT